>VMKM01000086.1:0-683972 GCA_008360985.2 Macquaria ambigua
AACCTGAACTGCTGGCTTCTCATCTTTTGGACTTGCCACAGTTCCAATATCAGCTAAACCTTGCAGTGCCTGTCTAAACTGTGCACTTTGCAGAGGTCAGGTGGAGAATAAAAAAAGTTTCTAAAGGGCCTATAGGTTCTTCAAGGAAATAGGTAACATATTGAAAGAAGTCCAGGAAATAACAGGGAAAGGAAATAAGGGAGTAAATGAGATGTTTGTGAAGTCCAAACAACAGGAGCGAGTCAACCTCTAATCCCGCTGCCTCTTCCTCCCCATCAGCACAGCAGGTTACACGTCATGGTGTCTAACATTGTCAATCATCGCAAAAATAATGTACAGAAACACACACGTATGCTCACATAAATGTGTTTCAAATGAGTGCTTTCTTCACACATTCTCACACCTATAAATACACCAATGTTTCAAAGCCAGCTCAACTTAAGGTGCACTGCACGTCACTGATAAGGCAATTTGGGAGAGGGGAAAAGCATTCCCTTTTTACTTGAGAAAAGGCACTCACTTCCACTTGAGAAAAAGGGAACTTATTTGTTTGCGGTGATTGAGTTTGTGCTCGGTTAAACTTGAGTTTCAACTTTGAGGCAGAACAAATATATATGCCACATTGTGAGAAAGGGAAGGAGAAGGCAGTCATGGACAGAAGATAAGAAGGAGGAGAGGAGAGGATCAAGAGTGTGACCAGGATTTTCTCTAACTCTAACCCAGCTGCACGGCACTTGAATGTTGAAGAGCTTCCATGTCTTTATACCCCCCTTAATCCACACAAATGTCTTCATTTTTATTAAGTAACATTTTTGACATTTTTTCACTCTAACCTGTATTTACCTACACATGGATCAATGATTTAAATTCTCAGCATTCCAAGCATTCAACTCCAGCTCCACTGGAACCAACATTGAGTGCCTTGCTAAAGGACACTTAGACTATGTTTGAGGGGTTACACTCATTTTCTCATCTCATCCACATGTGCACAGCTGGTTTTGGGGCTTTAACAGGTGGCACTCAAATCATAAGCCCTGAGTATAAGACACATACATGATGTAGGCAATGTGAAATTGCTTTAAAATTACTGAGAGCAAGTTTCAGAGTGCTTTCCTGGGTGTTTCATACTCTGTTTAGGTGTATACTATACTGTCGTACCAGGTAATTTTTTTTTTTTTAGGATTACTAAGAAATTGCCAGTCCTGTGATCCAGTACCATAACTACTGGATTTTAAAAACTAAAACTACCACAGATAAATCTACTGAATGATAAAGAGTGTAAAAATGATCAGGTGTAAATGGATTCAGAATAGAGAAGGTAGCATGATACTATCTCCATAATCAAAAACAGTAATGGCTCCAATGTCAAATCTTGCAAATCCACTTATATTTTTAATGTTATAATAAGAGTAATTTTATTCATAACACATTTTTAACTTCAGTTTTGGCATGCACTATTTTTGGAAAAGAGGCTCTTACCGTTGTCTGTTGCCAGGAATGTGGCTTCATATATATTGTTTTTGACATAGACAGACTCCCGGTCGAGCATTGCTGTGGTTACGATCTGACCGTTGGTTCTGTTGATGGACAACCAGTCCGCAGGATCGTTCAGCTTTGAATACCTAAAGACACACAAGGACAGATCGATGGAGAAGTTAGCGCTAGCGTTTCTGTGTTTACAAGCAATTGTACATTTTCTCTTGCGTCTGTGCATACATAGATTGCCTGCACATACACACACTCACAAAATCACAACAGCCTGACCTTCACACAGTTTAATTCTTCATTGACTTCTCCTCCAGAGCCTGCAGCCTACAGTCAATTTCACCTCATTTTTCACTCCTGTGTACCAGGCATTGAAGTCAATTACCTCCCTAGTTAAGCATTGCTGCAACTGCCTGTGTGTGTGTTGCATGCACATATTCTAGGAAGTGTTTGCTTATGCTGGGGAAGGCTTAACTGCCTTACAGGGTTATATACATGCATGTTTTTAGTGCTTGTATGTTTGCAAATGTTCCTGTGTATGTAGGAGGAAGCTGTGTATAAGGTGGAGACAGGATGATAGGATCTTGGTACTGATCGTCAAACAGGAAAGTGGATGTGGTAGCAGGTGGCGCTCCCCTCCCCTGGGATAAAGGGCAAGGAAGGAACAGGGGATCTTCTGATTGAATCCCAATCTCACTCTGATCTAACTGTTCTTGTTTCTCAGGCTTTTGTAGCTTTCGGCTCGTTCCACACTTTCAATTCTATCTGATCTCTCTCGACCCGTGCCGCCTCACCTCATCTTGCTGTGCTTTTGTATTCATGCATTTTCTTATCCCCGTCTGTATCTTCTCATCCTCGTCTCATTCCCTCTGTGATACAGAGTTCATCAGCTGCTACCTCTCTTGGTTGCAATCTCACTTTCGCGTATGAAACATCATCTGTGGACATGTGACACCTTGAGCTTACACAACAAGGTTTCTACAGCAATCCAATTTCATTTACTGAATGTCAGTTTGGGCAATAAGGCCATGTTGTTATGTGACATACACTTCCAGCTTTTAAATCCATCCAAATTGAAATGGATTTGACCTTAACCTTGCTTTTACATTTATTGAATTGTAGTGTTCTTACTGTCAGCGTACAGCCCACTTGTTTATTAACATTAAATGCTGCATGTGCATTTCTACTTACATGGAGCAGAATGAAAGCCTGGAGGGGTGGGTGGCAATGAGGAGGGGTTGGGGTGGGGGGGTGGACAGAGAGTATAATCTCTCTCCTGCAGTGAGGGAGGTGGGATTTTCCCAGCAGGCAGTGGGCATGATCCCAGGCATAGCGCAGTGCGGGGAAGGGGATCACAGAGATGACATTCCCACACTCGGCAGATGGTTTCACACACGCTATCCAAGCCCACCGCCACTAACTGGCGGACTGTGAAATCACCACCAGGACTACAGTGAGTCCATCACAGTGGGAGGGTGGGATAAAAGAGTGAGGGAAATGACCAGGAATGGGTGGGAGGGGAGAGAGGGACAGGGAGAGGTGACATTCGGAAGTAGCAGCATGGCTGTATGATCTGGTCTTAATATCCTCATTAAGACTGACTTGATACCTACTGCTATTCTGTGTCCAACTGCATCTCTATTGGCTTTGCTATGCCAAACTGACTCTCTCTGTCTGGGCTTTCCAGTGGAGGGCAGACAAATTGGTGCACTTTTTACTGAGCTGAGGGAAATTAAAGGGTCAGTTCACGCAAATACCAGGAACATTGTTCTTGGAAAAAAAATGCTGTTGAATTTATTAAATTAATAGTTTGACATTTTGGGAAATACGTTTATTCGCTTTCTTGCCAACAGTAAGATGAGAAGATTAATACCACTCTCATAAATGTATGCTAAATATGAAGCTGGAGACAGAAGACAATTAGCCTAGCCTTAAGATGGGGAGCAGGGGCAAACAGCTAGCATGGCTCTGTCCAAAGTTTAAAAAATCTGCCTGCCAGCACCTCTAAAGGTCACTAATTAACACAACATACGTTGTTTGTTTAATCCCTACACAAACTAGAGTCTGAAGTTCTGGAGTCAATTGCCTGGCAACCTCACAGTTAGGACAAGACTCCAGGAAGTCACTGGTCTTGGCACATAACTCCTCATAAAACCGCATCTTGCTATTTTTACACAGTTTGTGTACAAATTAAAGAAACGACACATGACATGCTAATTAATTAGCTTTAGAGGTGCTAGTACTACAGTATAGGTGGGTTAGGATTATCCCTTGCTTCCAGTCTTTATGCTAAGCTAAGCTAATTGTCTGCTGGCTCCAGCTTCATATTAAGCATGCAGACATGAGAGTGGTATCGACCTTCTCATCTAACTTGCGGCAAGAAAGTGCATAACTGCACTTCCCAAAATGCCGAACTCTTTTCTAATTTGGATAAACTGACCCTTTAAATGCAAAAAAACAAACAAACAAAAAAAAAAGAGTGGGAGCAAGAGGTTTTCCTCCATAATGGGCTATAAAATACCACCAGAACCTATTCTTTCCTGGCCACACTGCATGATAGCACAAGTGGCTGTGTGCTCTGTGATGATAAAAGCCATAACACAAAGGTTTGTTCACAAAGCAGAGTCCACCACCACACTTTAATTAAGTCTCCTAAACAGCCCTCAGTGCAGTAATAGACCTTATATGAAGTAAATTAAGTCCTGAATGAACAGTCTTTGCAGCCAAGCTAATTTCCAACACACCGAATAGACAATCCACTGCATTATTAGTTCTGTTCTAAAGGAAAACCCCAGATAAGTTAAGGGCAGAATGTGGTTGGCTTTAAACAGTCATTTTCACTTACTTCACTTATTCTGATAGCGCTCAGTAAACGATAGGGCTACTCTGGCCATTAGAATGATGATTGTGAAAGCGCCCAGTGTTTTTGTTTACAAGTCCCAACTGTCAACAACATTACTGTGGGCAATTGGCAGTCTCCATCGCTAACTTTTTAACGAAGTGCTATGCCAATTTTTGGTCTCCTTGGAAAGGTAAACAGTTCTTGTTTACTTTAGTGCTATTTTGGAATTTAAAAAAAATCTGGTTTAAATGTTATATTTTGTGTGAAAGTTTTACTGTTTCCTTCCTGTGTCTTATTTCTAATGCTTTCCTGAGTTCTCCTCTACCTGAAGGTTTCTCTCATTTGGGACTTGGTTGGTGTGTGAGTATAGCTGGATGTATGATTAGGCCTGGCAGGTTAGTGATCTTAGCAAGCAGCAGGGAGAGGTATGACATTTATTTTTCAAACCCCTGACCCTGAAGATGAAAAATGCATGTCTCAAGCTTAGCCAAGGCGGTTTGGGTAATCATTTATGCCAGTGTCTCCAGTTCCATGTCTTGACCTTATTGGTCGGGCGCCTGACAGGTGATGCATGATGCCTCCACCTTCCCCCTCCCCCTCCCCCCACCCTGCTCCTGTCCACATCGCCTCCTCCCCACCCCCAACAGGACACTGTCAGTCTGTCCCTTCTTTGATAAGCACCTGTCAAGTTCAAACCTTGACCCGGAGTCAGCTCACCATCCTCAGCTCCCTTCCGCCTCCCTCCACAGTCCCTTAGGTCTTTTTTCACCTTACTTTCGACTTTTACAGCTCCCTCTAAATCTTCTCCTTGTCTCTCTTCTCTGTATGTATCTCCACCATCCATTTATGAAGACATACAGCCCTTTATCATATGCAAAGACATGCGCCATAAATTACATGTAGCCCAAACTGTGGTGTCATATCTAAATGTCTCCCCCATGGAAACAGACATGTCAACTAACTATTTGATTAATGGGGTTTGAAGGTATGGCACACTGAGATCAGTTCTGCAGGATGAAAGTTTGAAAATGAAAGTTTAATAGGGTGATGTAAACACTGTACAGGATTTTAGCTGATTGGCAAGAATAAGCCCATTAATTCCTATTTCTCCAGAATAATGAGAATTCAAGTGATGGAGGGAACAGCTGTGATTAGTGTCCTTGCGTAACAGATACCTTTTATGGAACTGGTGTAAAGCAGGGGGATTGATAGTGATCCTATCCAGATGGATTCAAATGAATGAGGTGGTGGATTTGCCATCTCTACAGTCCTGCTTCCTCGCGTGGTGAGAGCAGAGGAAGGGGAATTGGTTTGTGTTTGTGTTAAGGAGACCATGACAGACCCCAGCATGCTTGTAAAAAGCTAACTTAATTTAAAGAAGTACTGCAGTCTTGCACAGGTCATGTAAAAACAGTTAGGAAACCAAAGAGGTCAAAGTGAATTCAACAGGGAGAGAGGATGAGAGAGAGAGAGAGAGAGAGAGAGAAAGAGAGAGAGAGAGCCCAGCTGGTGACTTTGGCGTCTTCCAAAATTATAATGTACACTCAATTTACTCTCATTTGCTGTGAAATTAGCTGGGAAATTTGTTTAGATCTTTTCCCCAGAGAAAATGGGAAAGAAGGGGGCTGTTGGTGTGTGAGGGTTGGAAGGAGGTGGTATTAATGTCACAGTGAACAGCCGTGTTATCAACTGCTTATGAATTACACCAATACACTCACTATTATCTATATACAGACATTCTACATGTGACTATGAGTGGAAACACATGTGATCCTAATCTAAAGCTTCTTTGCAACATCAATATGCAGAAAAGTGTAGATTACCTCTAAGTTTGAAAGGCCATAATACAGTCACTGCTACTGTCAAGTTGACAGCAGGGCTGAGGAAAGGCCTGCTGGTCATTTAAAGGTTGGTTTACATTTAAAATCCGGAGAGGCTTAGCGCAGAGAAAGAACACTGCAGGTGGACATAATGCTGTGTCAGTCGTTTGGGCTCGAGCCAGCTGTTCTCTTTATTCTCCCCCCTCCCTCTATCTCTCTTGTTCTCTCTCTCTCTCTCTCTCGCTGTTTGTGCATGTGTGTGCTCATGCAACCTACAGAATGCACACACACTTCTGATTACCCCAGAGGCTATTGCTCCCTATTAACCTTACCCTCCTTACTCAGAGTTCTGTGCTGGCTCATAAACTTCGCGCAGTGAGACTCTGAGAGATGGGTGATGCCAAAATACAGTCCCCTTGTTGAACTTTGACCCCTAGCTACTGACATGGAACCTATCCAAGAGGCTTTTTAGTCTGCTGTTAGAGGTATGGAGGTATTTCTGCCAGGCTTGTACTTACAGTGCTAGCCAGACTTCAATCAGACAATACTTTTCTGACCATATGTAATAGATCTAGAGATCTAATCAGATCTAAATGATTTTGCAGCAGAAGACAATTAAACTAATGGCATGCTATTAAAATGTCAGACTTAGCCCAATTAGGATTCCCATTCTGTAGTCCGATCTATTGTATTCACTCAGTACCTGATTGTCTGCTGCATCTGTAGTCGGTCAGGATCTGAGGCTGAGAAGGTCGTCAGGCTGGTGCCAGCAGGGACACCCTCCTCAAAGCGGATGTGTTTCGGGTTTGTTGGGAAGTAAGGGGGTTCGTTGACGTCCTGGACAGATATGGTGACCCCGGCTGTGGACTGGAGCGAGGACTGGATGCCACTGGCTAGGTGGGCCTGGTTGGACACCACCACCGTCAGCATGAAGGCACGGTTCATCTCAAAGTCTACTGGCTGGAGGAAGGAAGGATGTTAATGGCATTGTGTGAGAAGTTAAACTGAATTCAAGTAGTTTAAACATTATAAAATCCTTGGCCTTCCCTCCTTCTCATGGTAAACAGTCAAAGATAGTAAGTAGATAATGAAATCTAGCATGATGGATCAAATTAAGCACCTTGTACATTAGCAATGTTGCACCAATACCCTTCATAGTCATATTTGAGACTACAATATGTACATTTGTGCTTCTTTGTTAGAATTTCACTTGGTCAGTTTCATATGTTTTATAACAACATTGCACAAATTCAGCATATAAAAATAAAACACAATAACATGAACACCTTTAATACAATCCAGTGCAACCCCACCACAAATTACAAACTATATTATTATCATTATCATATCATTATAAACTATATTAATATGGTATTTATTGCAGTGTTATCATTGTTCTGGGCTGTATTTATGTCCTCCTGTACATATAATTTTATCTTACTTTTTCAGTGGGACAGATTTGTGAATCTTTATTATTGTACAAATAAATACTTTCTTTACTTGAAACTACAGTCCTCTATTGATTTACAGGTAAAGGAAATAGCAAATAAAGCCTTTTCTCATCTTGTCAGTGATTATTACTACTATTGGTGGTATTATTATCATTACTTTTTATGAGCAAACCATGTCAAGTATTCAAGCATAGGGGGATGTACTATAAATATTATGCTGATTATAGTGTTAAAACCCCTGTCAACATTTCTCTTTCTGCCTGTGACTGGGCAATATGTGTTGAGCCTTGTTGTTGATAAAGGACATGATAAATGAACAGATGCCGTGTCAAGTGGTCCCCTGATGAATTGGACCCATATCCTCTCTAAACAACTAACCAACACACACACACACAAACGCAAACACACATCACGAAAAGAGGCAGCAGGGCTTAGACTATTCATAGGGTGCTGTCATGGCTCTGCCTATTGAGTGAGTGTGTTTGTGTGTGTGTGTGTGTGTATATGTGTACTCTTCAGGGGGTTTTGCTGGCTGAGCCTAAACCAGAGTGACAGTTTCGCGCACTCCTAATGAAGACTACACGATCAGGTTCAAATGACAACAACAACAAGCAAGGAAATAAAAAAAGAGAACAAATACGCTGCTTGTAGGTACTGCTGGCACATTTCTAAGATTACCGCCACAAGGCTTGTGTCTGGGGTGTTTGATGGTGATGTTAATGCTTTTGAGCACATCTGTATGTTGTATTGCCTGAGTGTTATCAGTGGACAGTGTGGCAGCACAGCCCTGATATAAAAAAAACATTCCTAATCAGGCAGCTTGGTTGACAAGGGCACTGGAGTGGATGTGTTTGATTGTGTGTGTTAGTTGGTGTTACAGTTTGCCCGCGTATGTTCGTGCACGTAAGTATGAGTAAATGTAAGCACATGGGTGTGTACTCGTGTGTGACCCCATGGTGCACTGGGAACCCATTTACAGGCAAACCACGCTCCAGGCTCTTTGATCTACAGCCAGTGGTATTCAGAGCACAGGGAGGTCTAGAGTATAGCTGTAGGCTAACTGAAACACACACACACGCTCAGACACACACCTACACCCTGAGGGAAGCCTGAGGGGTGAGAGGTCAATAACACGGCTTCCATTTTTTGCCCATGAGCCATCACATCTTACATCTCCTCTGTATCGCTTCACTCGTTCCTGTCTTTTCCTTTTACTTAAAGAGGTGCTGCACACTTTAACATGTTTTTTGAGCTGTATACTGAATGATATGACTGTACTGTGATGAAACACATCGATGCTGGTGTTAATATTGACATTTCTTACCACATTTATAAAAATGGGCATTTCATGGGTTGAAAACGGCTCAACACGCCATCTACTGTTTTAAATCATCCCCAAACCTTGCAAGGCCAATGCTGACATAGAGTCAACCTATTGGGACTTATCTACGTCATGAAATTTATATAAAAAAAAGACTCTAATCAGTGTCAGTCAGTCTCCCCCTTGTCCCTTGACCAAAACACTACGTAGCCACGATGCCACACCTCCTACAATTGTTCCCTTGCTCCTCTGTTGCATTTTTAAAATATGCTGGGAGAGAGGGTTCTAGCAGAATTTGAGGGTGTAGTTACCCTTTAATTTGTTCCCCTTTAATTCCCCCCCCCCCCCTGCGGTCTGACTCTCTCAATCATCAAAAATCTGTCTTCGCCTCACTTCTCTCCTCCTCCCCACTTTCCCCTGTCATCTTCCGTGTTCATCATAAGCTGGGATTTACATATCTTAATGACTCATTCAAACCAAGCGGCTCTGTTTGTGTGTTTTTATGCGTGCTTGTTTGTCTACTGGCTCTATTACCGTGCGGCAAAATGAGAATGCGTTTCCTAAACTCCCAAGAGAGCAGTGTAAATGTGTGACATGTTCTGGTTAAGACCTCAGCCCTTGTTTACAGAGGAGCCCAGGTCCCTCATGGGAGATTGCCACATACCTGGGTGTCAGTGTGATTCAATGTCTCTGTACTAGCAGCTGGAAACGCCTTGGTAAAAATAGGGAAACCAAGGTAGCGCCTTCTTATGGCTTCTTGACTTTACATATCGCGCATTGTCTGATGTGAACTATGCCGGCTCCCTTTCCCCAGAGCTGATGCCCCTCTGTTTAGTTGTTGAGGCAGTCCATTTCTCGTTTCTTCCCAGTGGGTGTCCTGTCTCTTATTTTATGATTTCCTGATAACCTCCCATGGGTCTCTGTGGAAGCTTACGGCTACCCGGCTGCCTGCTGAATTTTACATCAGGGAGTGAGAGGAATGGATTATAAAAGGCAGTCATCTAGAGATAATGAAGAGAAGCAAAATGCCAATGCTCATTGCTCAGGGTGCTGTGGGAATTATAGAGGGATGTTATTGCTATTTTATAAACATTATTGTAGGATGTGAGATGTGATTTGCAGGAGTCAGAAACACGAGGAGAATACCCCTGGGTCCTAAGGGTCATGCAAATAAACAAGTTATTTGTACACATGCGACAACACATGCGACATGATAAGCACATTTACAGTGAGCCACTCATGGATGAACACCGAAATACAAATGCTAAAGACACACACATATACTAACTTTACATACACACACACACACACACACACACAATATGAGCTGAATATGATAACAGATTTTTTTTCTGCTGTCCATGTTCTGTAATTTTTCCCAAATGGGTTAAAATCCTCTGGACAACCTCTGTCTGAGAGGTTGAACACTAACATAGCAGGTTGTTACAAGACATGGCTTTGTTGTTGCTGTCATTTACCACAGCAGCTAGAACATTATGAGCGTATAAAAACCGTTGCCTTTGTAATTGAGAAATCAATAGCTAATTTGCTACAGTGGTCTCGCCAGCCATTGTGTTTAAGTCTGTGTGTGAGTCTATGAGCTGTTTCTGAAGGGAGCAGTGGCCTCCAATCTCTCATTTGGACATAAAGGGGCATATGAAAGGCAAAGACCCCAGCCTGTCCACATTTAACTCTGCAGTCTATTATTATTGCTTGTGCTTAAATCCAGAGGGGATCTGACAGTCAGCGCAGAAAAAGAGATGACACTGTTTCTTCCACACTGACCTCTATAAGGCCAGGAGCTGAACATGTACTGATAGGCTGGCGTCTTACCTTCACCACGGTGACCATGCCATCATTGGTGACAGGGTCTGTGCGGATGGTGAAGTGCCCAGACGGGTCTCCACTGATGATCCTGTAGATGGCGTTCCAGTTGGGCGAGTGCGGTTGGTCAGCATCTATCACCGTCAGATTAGCCACAACAACATCCACTCGGTTCTCTGGGACCTCACCGGAAAACTGCAGAAAGTAGAGTAAAATGTTAGCTAGTGATCTGTTGCTTCAAAATATCTTTATTTTGACTGTAGCTGAGGTCTTTTGGGATCCATTGAGGGGTCTGAGTGTTGCAATTTCTACAAAAAGCCACTGAGTGCCTATCTCTGTTTTCTATTTTTCTTTATAGAGCGAGTCCTCCTTTCAGGTTTTCAGGTAGAGTAACTTTAATGATCTCGCTTTTACCACCGCTGAGTAGTAAACAACAGTAAACACAGTTGCACACCAGCAAGCACATGCACACAGGGGCATTGTTCCAGTTTCAATGTTTTCTGCTTTTTTCTGCATTCCCAGTGCCTATCCTTGATGAGCAATAATATTTCATTCTTTTGAAAGTCAGAGTGACAGAGGAGGGGAGAATGGATGAACAGAAAGGAGCCAGCAGTGGGGAGGGTTAAAACAGCTGTTTGAGCGTATATGAGTGGCTTTTAGTTGTCCCCGTGCTGTACAAACACATGTGCTTTGTCCTGATAAGCCTGATGAGGAGTGAGCCGCTGTCTGTCATGTGTCTGTTATGGTGGGGATGGATCAAAGCTGTACAGGCTAAGGGGATAAAGCCCACAAAAAGACGAACCAACAACAGCGGTGACTGCGCCGCTATCCTGTAAACAAAAGTCGACCGCAGCCCCACCTACACAAACAACCCACCAACTCTTAACCAATCACGTGGGGTCAGAAGGTGAGCATGTTGGCGTGTCTTCACCTCATCTGGAGGCAACAGGCATGTAGCACCATACAGTCACCGTGTCACCATGGGTAACAGGCGTGGAAGAGCCACTGAGCTGCTTATGTGAGTGTAGGATATCAAAGAGCAAAGCCCCAGACCAAACACTCCAACAAACCATAATACCCTGCCTGGCAACCCTCGCATCACCCAGCAAACAGCCGACAGCAGCGGGCAGATTAGGGGGCTGCGTCAGGAGAGCTGTTCAGAGACTCAATGACATTCTTAAGACAACAGACAAGTCCGGGTGGTCCTGATGCACTGCCTGCATTGGATAAGTAGGCAGGCTGTCGTATGTTTGTGTCAGAGTGAGTGTGTGTATATGTGTGCTTCAGTGGTTTATTACTGTGGTTTGGTTCAAGGACTCCCCAATGCCAATTCAATAAAATAAAACTTCAGAGATGGCTCTTGAGCTCCTAAGGGCCCTTGAGCATCTTCTTTCTCTGCACACACTAACAACTAAGGGTGAGAGTTAACCAGATCTAATGGAAGACTCTGAAGGGTCCAGCACAGCTCTTACTATCAATATCCCAGTTTAAGATTTCTCTCATTATCTCTTTATAGGGTGGGGGAGTGGGAGGTGTTACATCAGGCATCCAGAGCTCAAGTAATAAATATCTTATTTATTTTTCCCATAGGAACTCTTATATGTCATGGCAGTTTTTTAATTCCCTACACATAATACTCTCTATCATCAGCAGAATCACTTAGCAAGAACATTTCAGACACTTCAATGCAAAAAACGGTGAAACTTACAAGACTGTGTAAATACCAATGTCAGGAAGTCAACTATGAGTCCCAAAGCAGCTCTGGTATAGATACTGCAGTATTAAATGCAATTCATTATACCAAAATAAAGCGAAAAAGGTTGTGGAATGCAGTTGACATGAACATTTTCAAGGAGACAATAGCATTTCTATGCTGAGTGGTTTTCAGGTTATTCTTTAGAGCAAACTTTCAAATGAGAATTTAAAGAGATAAGTCTATCATATTCAGTTCAATTTAATGATTGTTCTATCTCTTTAAGACTCCAGACAGTGAGCTTTGACATCTTGAAGCATAGTTGTCAATAATGGATTGTGATTCAACATTTGTGATTTTGAAAAGAGAGAATTTCAATCTCTCTTGGGAAAAACCTTGTGGTTGTTCTCTTTCTTTCACTCTCTTAATGATTCATTTCCTGAATACTTCGTTGACTCAGACTCTTTCTCTTATTGGTTTTGGTAGTAGGTGGGGTATGTGGGATTTGTTTCAACAGTGAATTGTTGTATGGCCGTGTTGTCTTTCAGCAGAGGCTCAGATTTTCTCTGATCAGGTAGTTTTTCTTTCTATGATACTGTATCTTGTCCTCAGCTGCTGGACTAAAGGAAAGGAGTGGGAGGCTGATTGTGATTGGCACAGAGTGCAGTTGGCTTTCTCACACCACTTGACAAAACACCTCTTGCCCACACCCTCACCCTTATGTCACTATTTTGGCAGTGAGCAAAGACTAGACGAGGGGAGGTGAGAGAGGAGAGAGGAGAAGTGACAGGGAACTTCATCATAGGAACTATGTGTGAGGATGGTAAAGGAAGGAGGCCAAAGGAAGCACTGCAGTAAATCCTGCACAGAGATACCCCTGATAGCACGATTGTAGGTCTCTCTACACATAACTACAAAACATCCAATACCATGTGAGATACAGTTGTTGCAATACTGTATGCATAAACAAACAAAAGACATGAATATGTTTTTTTCATTTTATCTAATCTATCTGCATCACAAAAATAATGCAGAGCATGTATGCAGCCCTGAATAAGCACCCAAAGCTTTCACATTGGTACACATACACCCACCCTTTGCTGCTTTGAAAAATAGGGCAGCCTCTGATAGGCGTGATGAAATATTAATCATCAACATTAAAGACAAATTCTCCAAACTTTATATTTCTGGGACACGTTGAAAGATCTATGGGGTTTATTGCAAACACTAAATATTTGCATAATGGCCTGCATTCTCAACAAAATGGCTTTTATGTTATCTCACCACTAAAATGGGTGATTTATGAAGGGAGTGGGTAAAAGTGCTCATCGTGGCTCCAAATCCTCCACTAAAATGTATCATCAATATCCATGATAGTATTAACTTCCCACTGTGGTGATGATGGAAATGCACTTAAACATGGTGGAATACAGTTACAGAATATGAATCTATTACTGGCCACTATCATCAATACGCCGCCATCAGTAGAGAATCTTAAATCAGAGGCGGATGCCGAGTCAGGAACGGGGCATGTGTATGCTTTATCACTGCTGCTGTAGAAAATAGCTCCTGTGACCAAATAATCCTTCATTCTTTCTCCTCTCCCCATCATTCTCTCATCACTTTTTCCTCTCTCCATTTTTTGTCTTGGAGTCTACATGGTGGTCCACTCATCAACTCCTCTTCCCTCTTTGTTCTCTTTTTGCTCTCCATCTCCTTTGTGTATATTCTTTTTTCTTCCTCTGCCCTCTCTTTGTACATTTCCTGCTGTGTGTGATGTAGCAGCTCTCTGATGAGCTCTATGGCTGACACATGCTTACCGCCAGTGCTAACTCATCATCATAGGGTCTTAATAGCCCCCAGGGCAAATGCTAATGCTAACACCTCTGCTACCACCTCAAAGAGCCGAGCCTACTGTACTGCTGATACCGCTTCAACCGCCATACCTGCAGTTGCAGAGCTAAGCACCTTATCTACCCAACAGGTCCATGCTCTCATCGCCACTGATAGAAAAGAATACATACTAAATAATTCTGACACCTAAAGCCATACAGACACCAAGACAGATTTTTCATAACATGAAACTAGAATGCACACACACTGACTCCACTTTTGACCGTCTTTACTTCACTAAACAAATGCCACATCTCTGACAAAAATCAAATAAAAATGACTCTTGAGAATTTCATTAAAAACCATGTAAATAATAGCTCAGAATTTCTTTCCACTCTCCAGTTGTCAGTGAGAAATACTGCTGCCACCTCAGCTGTTCCACCTGCACATCTAAACATTTTGCAGCACTCAGAGACACCACCTTATAATGACCTTCTGTAATGTAATCATCATTCTAAATATCACTATCACGACAACAATCATTAACGATTTGCTGGCTCTAGTTTTCTTGCTGATGAAAGTCAATGATATGGATTAGTTTTTCCTTGTGTGAATGTGTGTGTGTGTGTTTGCATCTCCTACAAGGAAATGAGTAAGTACCCTTTGCACTTCATAACCCCCCTCCACTGTCCTTGTGTAAATCTTCCTGTGTAACGACATAACACAGTGTTATAGGCGGATTCCTTTCACCTTCCCCTCTCAATGTCTGTCTCCTCTAGCCTTTTCTATTCCTTTTTCTCCAACAAACTCATCATTTCCACCCTCTTCTCTGAACCCGAACCTTCTCCTCCTCTGAATTGTTACCCTTTCCCCACTCCCTTATTTGCAGCAACTCACAGTTCTAGAGGTCAGCATGGGAGGGTTGTCGTTGATGTCTGTGACAGTGATGATAGCAGTGGCTGTGTTGGAAAGGCCAAAGTTCAGGTTGCCCTCCATGTCCGTGGCCTGCACGATTATGGTATACTGGGACACTTTCTGTAAAAGGTAGAAACAGAAAAAAAACACAGTGTGCAGTTATTCATCTGAAAAAAAGCTTTCTCTTCCTCAAGTCTACAGCTATAGCCACAGACTGTGACTCCCAGAGGAAAAAGAAACTGAGCTTGTGTTCTATTCTCTAGTAGCTGTCCATGGTCTTATTTGAAACAGAGATTCACAAGGGTGAAGTCTTTCATTCGACTGCGTTGAAACCTCCTCAGCGGAACGTATCCAGACTTCACACCATCTGAAGGCTGCACTGTGAAGCCTCCCCATGGGTATGTCATCAAATACATTGCTTATTCAGTGCCATTGATGGACAGATGTGAAGACAATGATCCAACTGACAGAGATTAATAGACTATCTATGGAGCAATAATATGAGGGAATGATAAATGCCATTTCATCTTTTGAAATGACACAATGTCACTTCACTGGAAGCTGAAATATAGTTCTGTTATTATTTTTGTACTTGGGTGCTTCTAGCAGTCCAGCTCTCTTCCCATTCTCCTTTCCTCCCTCTCTTCGCCGGCATCCTCAGTCTCTTCTTCTGTCCCAGGGTGCAGTTAATGGGCTGCAGGAAGGATGGAGCCCGGGAGCCGGCTGTCTGGATAATGTGTCTCGTCACTGAGATTCCCAATTACATTCCCAGTGTCTCTCTCACCTGCTAATTACCGAGTAAATATCCCAATTAGGCCAGGACGCCACATCAAGAGGATTAGACAGCTCCTCTCAGTTCCTCTCATCTTGATGCTAGACGAGATGCTGAACTCCAACCTTGTACACACACTCTCATTAACACCCGTACGTACACACAAATGCACATAAACATACACACACCTCTCTTTCTCCATATCTTGTTTAGAGGCAGTGCTTGCCTGACTGTCCCATCAACCAGTGTACAGCATGTACGCAACACTCTCACTAATTAGACAAGGGAGTAATTATGTAGAGCTCCTCTGAACCTCTCAGCATTGCAACAACACCGCAGCATACCCAGCTTTCCCTAAAGGACTGAGGTCTGTTACTGTCAACAAGCTCTTAAAAGTCCACTGCAGACCAGTGGAAACCTTAAGAAGAGAATCAGTATGGGAGTTTATAAAGGAGAGGAAAAAGACATTTCAAAAGTAAAGAACAGAGGAGACGAGCAGGGGATGCAGCTGAGGCGCAAGGGAGGAGGACTACCAAAAATAGATGCCTGTGTTGTTTTTTTCTTCTTTTTTTGTAGCACCTAACACCTTCAACACCCCAGCCCAAGAAGGGAGGGGAAATGCAGAAACTTTCAAAGTTTCAAAGGGCAAAGTGCTGACTAAAAGTGGACCAGGGAAGCACCGCAGTGTGCTGTGTATCATCTTCCTGTGAAGTTTATGTACAGTACATAAACTCCAATTTTTTTTCCTGCAAGGTTTGAGACTTCTTATTTGCTATTTGCGAGAAAATTGTTACAAGAAAACAGAAGTATGTCTTTGTATGCTACAGAAACAGTGTGCACACATGAATGTATTCATAAAATGCATGTACAAATAATGTAGAGAAATAGATGCATGGAAATGCATGCATTTTGGCCCTCACTTCTTTAAAGCGCTGTTTGAGTGTCAAGACTTGGTTTTACAGTTAAGGTTAGAATTAGGTTTAGGTTAAAATTAGCTTCCGGGTTGGGGTTAAGCATGTAGTTGTCTAGTTAGCTGTCTTCTTCTTCCCATTTCAGCATATCTTGGCGTGTTACTGCCACCTGATGAGTGAAACCATTGGCAGGACTATATATCCTGTCACCCACATGCATGTGCGCATGCTTGAGTGTCCTTGTGCGCATGCGCCTGGTGAATATAAGTCGAATACCCACTGTCTTTCAGCTCTGTTTTTGGTCTCCACCAACTCCTGGGGAAAATATCTGGCTCTTAAGCTGCTAAATGCTCCACTATGTTCACCAGCTTGCTGCTAACTGTGCCTGTCTGCTGTTTGGTGCTGAGCAGTTAGTGTACGGTCGGCCTTTAGAGCTTTTTCACTGATAACAGTGAACACTTTGAGAGCAGTGAGAGTCAATATTTGGTTAATTTAAGTGAAAGAGCAGCGCTTGCCCCTCCCTCATTACCACCACTGAGGTGCCTTTGAGCTAGGCCCTTAACCCAAATTTGCTTAAGTAGAGCTGCTCAGTGGCTGATCAACTGATCATACTGAGGTTGTACTGGGCATCTTGCAGGTGTGAATGTGTATAACGCAGTGACTGTGAGCGGGTTGCTCCTGAAAAAGAGAGCTCTCAGTGATACTACCCTGGATAAATATAGGTTAAAAAAAGTTAGGGATGAATTATGTCAGTATGGGTCTTCCTAAGTATAGTAGTACAAACATGTTTGTGTGTGTGTGTGTGTGTGTGTGTGTGTGTGTGTGTAGTGAGGGTAGGAGTTTAATCCTACGTTGGGGGTGACTAGCTGGATTAGCAGTATACAGAAAAAACAGAGTAAAAATAAGCAGCAGAGGTTTGCTGAGACATTTTTAGTCCATGTTCCCCTCATACCTCTCTCTCTCTCTCCCTCTGGCACCCTCATGTCTCATCCTGCTTCTCTGTCTCCATCACCATATCTTCATTGCCAAATTCACACTCACTTCCTCCCAACTCATTGTAATACCCCGTCTGCCCGGCTCTGTTTTTGTTCTATTGCTCCCTTCAGTTTTCTTTTTTTCCCCCTCAATTGCCTGTGTTTTATCGAGTGTAGATGTGATTATATGGGCTTTTGTGTTTGTCTGACAGGTGTCAAGGGCATTCTATCTCCGATATTTCCACTCTATCTTCACCACACAAACACACACACACACACACACACACACACACACACACAACATGAGCAGCCCATTGCAGCGTGATGTGTTGTTAATAGGTCTGTCACTGGTGACAGTTTGGGAGGATGATCTGTCTCGGAGATTTCTTTGCAGAGTTGTCACTGGCACATCCATGTCGCGAGAATAAACACATTTGGATCTTGTCACAACTTTTATAGCTCCATAAACAAGGTGACCGCAAGAAGAAGGCAATTTAATGTAAAAAAAAAAGATGAGTTGGTGTATGTGTGTCTGTGTGCGTGTGTGTGTGTGTGTGTGGTGACAAATGGCTGGAAAGAAATTTGTAAGGCGCATCTTAGAGTGTCATCAGAGTAAACAATGCTGTTAAGAACTGTGCTCCATAAACAAAGATAAAGATGTATCATCATACTCGAGTGTTCACAGATTTTAATGACTAAAAGCATTATACAATCCTTATTTGTGAATTGATTGTTTTGCTTAATTTTGTATCATTTTATCTCTGTAAAACAATAAAAGCCTTTTGTGAATGCTTTGGGATGAAGAAGACCAACCTCTCGGTCAAGACCAGGTGCCACAGTCACAATATCTCCAGTCTCAATGTTGATGGTGAACATGTTCGGGATGGGGCTGTGCGGCGTCTGGGACAGGATTCGATAACGCACCATTCCGTTAGCTGTGGTGTTGTCGTCAGCATCGAACGCTGACAGGTGCATCACATACGTTCCTGATGAAGAAAAGAACATTTGTCAGCATATATGCCCAAGCAGCTATGCATGCAACAGAAAATAAAAAGTCTTCACTTCAATTTCCATTAAAATGTGTATGAACAGATTTATTTTTGCCTTAATTTGCGACTAAGCAACTTTTGGAAGATGAAATAAAACAATGCCCCTTTTAGAAAAGAAGAGTTGAATTTATAAGCAGTAAAACACACCCTTATTCAATTCAATACACACAGAGGTTTTGCTGCTACAGTCTTACTTGGTCTGGTACGACCAGTAGCTTATGGTGGCTAATGTTAGCTAATGTTAGCTAACTTTAGGCAAGGCAAGCCAGCTTTATTTATATAGCACATTTCAAACACAGAGGCAATTCAATGTGCTTTACATAGGCAAAGAAAAGCATTAGAATGACATTTAAAAACAATAAGCAATAAAAACCAGAATAAAATCAATAAAGGATTGTTGACATTACTCATCTCTACTTTTGCTACTGTTTTGATAACAGATATTGCTAAGCCTTAATCACATTATTCTGATACTGATTACTATGCATTGCTATTACATAAAAATAAGCTAATAAACTGTCTAGATCTTTGATAACGCTTGCTTACATTAATATTAATTTTTATTAGAAACCTGTTCTGTAAATAATAATCACTCAGACTACAAGCACAAGTAAGCACAGACATAAAGTATATGCAGACACAGTTCTTTTGGAGAGAATAAGCCACTATCCTTCCATGAATGCACCACTTGTTTGCTGCCTCCACACACATATAACTCGGTGGGATCACTGCCTGTCACCCAATCTCTCCATCTCTCTCTCCCTCTTGTTCTCCCTCTCTCGCAGCCGATTCTAATTGCCAGAGATAGTGATATCATGCCAGTGACAGCCCCTGTCCGAGGATAATTGTAACCGCAGCTCCCATTTCAAACTTCATTACATTTCAAAGCAACATTTGTCAATGACTCGGCCAGAGGGAGCACTCTAAAGGCCTCTCAGCGAGACGAGAAAAAAAAAAGCCGGCAGGAACAGAGGGAGATAGAGGAAAAGAGAGAAACAGAGGACAGACTCCATATTTGGTTTGATTCCAGGTGGAGTGACTATCAGAGCTCCACCCATCACTTTTTTATAGAGATGGAGGGATAGAGAGAAGGAGATGAAGAATCACAATGTGTCACACATCGCCGGGGTAATTTCATTAAGCTGCACTCTTAGGGGGTTTAATGTGGACCCTTTGTACGGGCGTCCTAAGCTGTGCCTGACAGGATTAGGTCCCCATAATGACTCTTTAATTTGCAAACTAATTCAAGTCTGTAATTGGCCTTCCATTGAAACCACTGGAGCTCTAAATTCTAAAACTCTCTTTTTTTATGATTATTGTTCAGCTGAATGTCATGCATGCCACAGAGACTTGTCTGCTGTGTGGGGCAAGGCTGAGGGGGGAGGGGACAGAGAGGGCACGGGGAGAGAAAAAAGAAAGAAGGAAAGAAAGAAAGAAAGAAAGGAAAGGAAATGAGCACCTGGACACCTCTTGAGATCACTTCTGGTGCAATAAACTCTGGCTCATCAGCCTCACACTCACACACACGCATGCACACAGAGAGCTCATCTCCGTGATTCTTCCGCTCTGAGGTTAGACATAAAATGACCCAGTGGTGCTACAGCGTGGTACATTTAATCCTCAATCTCCTCTCCAGCCTGAGCACCCCCTTTGGTTTATGGCCACTGCTGCACCCGGGCTAAATGAAAAGCCACTGTAGGAGACAGATTCTCCGCCTGTCCGCTAAATCAAGGGAAATGGAAAATTCTCTGTTGCGTCAAAGATTCCCTGGTGTAGTCATACTTTTAACGACTCCAATCTCTCCTGATATACTTGTCGCTCTTCCTCCGTCCACCCGTATCCAAACACCTAACCCCTCCACACATTTCTTTAATCTTTTTTAATAAATTCTTATCTCTTGTAATTGCCCCTGCTTCACACTTGACTTCTTGTTTTGTCCATCCATCCATCCATCCATCACCTGGTTTAGAGCCTTCATCCACAGAGCCATTGTACACCTGGTTTTTGAACTCGGGTCTGTTGTCATTCATGTCGATGACGAAGATGTACAGATCGATGGGGTTCTCAACCTGGTTCCCATTCATGTCCACGGCATGGGCTCGCAACTGGGAAACACAAAAACACAAGAAATGAGGTTAGATTATAACCATTGTGGAAGCCGGAAGTAATTGATAAATAATAAATAATAAAATAATTTATGATGAGTCTGCGATGAGTGCTTGTTTTGATTTTATGGAGAAAAATATTTAGGTTAACATTTGGTATTTTATGGATTTTTGGAATGAACGAGGGCTTATCCATCTAACAACATCATTGGTCTACATTTTCTACATTGTACCTTTATCTATTTACATGGTGTAAGGTGAGGACGGGGGAACATGCCCCCCTTACTTTTCAAAATCCAACTTTTGTCTCTGCTACTTTTACAATTTTAGTTAATCAGGCCTGACTGAAGGCCTGCAGAGGCTACCCAGGGAGAAATAAATGCTGCAGCCTCCTCTGCATGTTTTTTTTTTTTTTGTGTGTAAAAAAGATAATTGAATGTATATTTTGATTAACAGGTGAAAGGCATGTATTATTCTACTGAAAAGACACTACAGTTGAACATCATTCAAAGCGTGTGTTCCTGACACACGTATTGATTTCTGGTGACTAAAAACATATTTTTGACTACTTTAGTCCTTTAGTCCTTCGCCCCCGACTTCTGAAACCAAACCAACACCCTTTGTCTACAGCAACTACTGTTTTTGGCTACATTTTAATAGTTGTTGGCATACTTGAATATCACTTCTTTATGTCACTCCTGGGATAGACGCCCTCATCCTCTCACTGTATTCATAACTGTCTCCACTCACAGGAGTGGACAAAAGAAAGGGAGAAACAACATAAATAAAACACCAACAAACTGAAAGCGGGTTTTTGGTTTTTTTTATCCTTCAAGGTGACTATTTCACAGCACTTCTAAAGCCAAACAGAAAAACACTTTTTTTCTGAATTTGGCATTAAACCCTGCTCATGAATACACGGGCTGATAAAATCTTTATTTATACAGTATAAAAGTTTCAAAAAAGATTTCCTAAACCTACACAACATTATTAAAAAGGGTCAGAAGTGAAATTCTGGATATTTTTCTTGCAGAGAAATTACCTTTGCGATCATGTACTTTCTCCAGACTTCTTATCTCTTTTACACTTAGTAGCCAGAAGTTTTTATCTCAGTAGAAACCAAAACAAGAAACATCTTATTTTATTGGAAGTTGGCTCTGTTATAAAGGCAAGGTTTCTGTTTCAGGATCACTGTGTTGGATCCCAGGCCAACATTCTGTCTGGTTTTGTTTGAAAGAGAGTCCTGAAATCTCTTCACTTCCCTCCGACTCCACAAACACAGTCAGCCAATCTCAAATTCAACTCAGCTGCTGCGCTCAGATAAATGGAATCACCAACTAGGATTTCTCACAAAGTTTGGACATGAAGTTATTACTGGAATCAATACATACTGTAAAATGTGTCCTGACTGCTTTCTCTCTTACGAAGTCCGGAGGAAAAAAACCCAGAATGGAACAAATGAAAACGCGAATGGAGAAAATAACTGAATTATCATGGAAATGTTGGGTTTAAATAAATGCTTGTGGTTTGTTTTTTTTTCACTCCATACATGAAGGTCAACTGAAGACTGAGGTGGCATTTCAAAATGAACTCCTCGGTTCTCTCTAAAGCTGTTTTGATTTACTTCACCTTACCTGGGAATGTTTATATCCCTGAACATGACTTATTCAGTGATATTCCTGTCAGCTGGAAGCACTGGGGATATTTAGTTTATACCATATGAAAGAGAAAAACAGAATTCAGATACTATCTACATCCTGCACCTAACAACATAGGCTGGTAAATATTTATTCTGTTAAAATGTCAGCAATCAATTTCAGGCGAAGGACCTTCCACCCTATTTGATGTTTGGGATATTCATCTAAAGGAAGGCTATAGGAAGAGGAAAGGAAAAGGGGGCTGGGGGAAAGTGACAACATGTTAGAAACAGATAGAGAAAAAAGATGAAAAATTGTAACATGAGAATTTTTTTTTCTTTTTTGTCATGTATAGAGAATTGAGAGAATGGTACTTTTTCCATATGAGCATGCCTGATGGGAAAAGTGCTACCTGGCCACTGCAAGAGAGCCAGATAAATGAAATAGCCTCCAGGCTCATTGTGGCAGGAAATAGAATAAATAGCATTCTCCATTGGCTTCTTCTCCTCAGAGAGGTGAAGATCCTCTCCACTGCCGCCCATCCTCTCCTCTCCACCGTCTGCTTCCACTCTACACCTCCACCAAATTTGTAGTCTTCAGGTCTCGCCGAGGTTAATTTGACTTTACTTTTTCCACTGCATTGTCTGATCTGTCTTGCACCCAATATCCGTGCGCTGCCATCGCATATCGCATCTCACCGTGCAGTAACAGGCTAGGAGCCAGGCCCCTTATCTCTGCCCACCCTCATCCCTCCATCCCGCATGCACCCACACCCTAATTCAATAACAGCAGGAGTCAGAGATTACCGCCATGTTTAAAGAAGGCAAAATGTAATTCTGGGTCCACATTAAAGTTATTATCTTGAAAGGCAGGGGGAGAAAACAGACCATACCAGGCAGCGCTCGGCATTTGGCAAAGAGGCAGCATCTTGATAGAGATAACAGCAGACCCAGAAGCTCCAAGGTTTTTTTCCTCATAAGAATGCATCTTGTTGCATGGCTGGTTCTGAATTTCAGAGTGCTCATTCTTTTGAAATAAAAAGAACTAGACCGTAACTTTGTTCTGTCCTTGCATGAAATATGAAGTAAACAAAAGGAGCACAAAGTCAAATTCTAACTGTGTGTGTGTTGTAGCTTCCCAGGATGATGTTACTCAGTAAAGTTATTTGTCTTTAAAGTTCTTGGACTAAGGATGTTCATGTTTTATATAATACGGTTTAATTGCTCTCCTGTTGCTCTAACAGCATCTAGTGTGAGAGGCCTTTAATTGAACTGCGACACCTTTCTTCATCTGTTTACACGTACATCTTTACCTTCTCTCATCTGGTTTCTCCCTGCACTTTATATGCCACCCGAACTAACACTTTTCCTCTACAACAAACATGGAGTTTAACTTAAACAACCTTTAGCAAGCTTTCGCCTTTCTTAACAAATCACCTCATTGATTGGAGCTTCTCCTGGGTATAAATCTGCTCAGCTCCCACTAAAAGGCTGGGCTTGCCAGCTCACCAGGACTGTAAGTCAGACTAGATTCCCATATAAATACAAGGATAGCGGCAGGTACAGAGACAGAGAAAACCAGAGACAGAAACTTAAAGTGATGAACCCAGTGGTTGCTCACTACATCAAAGTCTTGGGGCTCTCTTTTCACGGCAGCAGGAAGACTGGCGCAAAGACTAGCTTAAGCAGCAATACAACAAGTTAGTACTTTTCTTAAAATTTAACTTTGCCCTGACATTGTCAGGCCTAGACCAGCATGTCAAGCACAAAGGTGAGAGGAGAGGCATGGTTGGAAGTTTCATTGAAAATGAGGCAGAGCCAAAGCGGTTGTTGATATTTTGGCAAAAATGTGGTTTTAGACCAGCACAGCATGGACAAAACAAAGATGGCCATGCATGCTGCAAGAACGCTTTTACATTACTGTTTATGTAAAGGTTAAACAAACAATATACAGTATGTTAATTAGTCAGCTTTAGAGGTATTTTGAACTTTGGAGAGAGGTTGGCTAGTTGTTCAGTCTTTATGCTATTCTAGCATTAAGACTGGGAGCTCTCCAACTATAGTCCTATAGTCAGTTGCCTTCCTCAAAGGCATATTTACAGTAATAGAAGGAATATTTCAACATTTTGGGAATTATGCTTATTTGCTTTCTTTCTGAGAATTAGATGAAAAGATTGATACTACTCTCATGACTGTACGCTAAATAGAAAGCTAGAGCCAGGAGATGATTAGCTCAGTTTAGCATAAAGATTAGAAGCAAGGGGGAAACAGGCTCAGTCCAAAGGTTAAAACATCTGCATACCAGCACCTCTAAATTTGAGGTGAGATAAATCAAATGAGATATAACATGTCAATTAGTAAGATTTTGAGGTGCTGGTAGGCAGAATCTTTAAACTTTGGACATAGCCAGGATAGCGGTTTCCCTCTGCTTTCAGTCTTTATGCTAAGCTAAGCTAGCGGCTGCTGTGTGTAGCTTCATATTTAGCGTACACACATGAGAGTGGTATTGATCTTCTCATCTAACTCTTGGTAAGGGAGCGAATAAGCACATTTCCCAAAATGTCGAACTATTCCTTTAACGCACAGACATGAGAATGATATTGATCTTTTCATCTCACTCTCAGATAGAAGGCAAATAAGAAAATATCCCAAAATGTTGAAGTATTCACATCTTGCAACTCATCCAGATTTTATTTTCCTACCAAGCCATTTTTCCTCTCTAATCGGCGAGTCTTTTTGTCATGTGCCACCGTTACTGGCACAGCAGTTTAAAAGCTATGAGAAAAGTAATGTGACTGAGAGCTTAATGATTAATTGTCACATTCTCTGACTTCACATACTTCATCCAGATGCTTTGCACATAACGCTGCCGCACCTATCTTAGTGAAAAGGTGAAAATAGGAAATTCCGTCATTCATTCCATCATCATTGTGCACAAAAAGTTTTATTGTTCCTCGCAGTGATCAAAATACAAGAACACACAACTTTTCAAGGAAATGTTTTTACTTGCCGTGTTACAGTGTGTTCATGCTTAATATAATAACGCAATGCAATATTGTTATGTAATGTTTATTGAATGTATTTAATTAAATGATTTCTAAAGCTGATTTGGTTTTTCATAATGTGTTATGTTGAGACATTTATGTTAAAATAATTAAAGAATAAATCCAATCTAAATCAATTGTCTGTCATCCCATGCATAGTTTATATTAGAAAGTTAACTAAGTAAATTTAAAAAAAAAGGTTTTTACCAACTTTCGAATATTTTCATAATAATAATTCATTTTTACACTGTTCATACAGAACGGCACAAACATATACATATATATATATATATATATATATATATATATATACACACACATTTTTTTTTCTTTTCTTGCAATTATCTGTCAGTCAGTTGTGTTATCATTTTCTCATAAGAGGTCATTTTTATAATGTAGAACTACACTGATACATGGTATAGAGACTTATGTGTCAAAGGGTTAAATGGCTGTATAATAATGTTTATGGGTTTCTTTTCAAAGGTCATAGCTGTTCTGTGTGTGTGTGTGTGTGTGTGTGAGAGAGAGAGAGAGAGAGACACACACACACTCACATGGTAAGAAGAGCGACGTTCTCGATCAAGAGGTTTGGTGACGAACATCTTTCCAAGCACGGGGTCGATATTGAACACCTCGTTGGGTGGTTGATCTGCTCCCACCCCAGTGATGCTGTATCGGATCGAGATGTCCTTGTCCTGGTCTGAACGAATCTGTATCACCACAAACAAAGAGGAACACTCAATCAATCAATCAATTAATCAAGTGTTTATTAAAGTCTCATGCTGTGTTTCACCGAGCCTCACAATGTTTACTTTCTGTCTCTATTCCTCTCTTGCCCTGAGGAAACTAAACTCAAACACACGGTTGACATGATCAACCTACATCTATTGGTGCAACATGTGCTGGCTGGTGTTTATTATTCAAGGACCAGTTTGTGATATACAGCCCCAGAGTTTAATAATTTTGTCCTTACACAATCTCAGAAACCTGATATTACATATTATTCACTGGAAACATGCACAGACACAAACACACACTCTTGCACACACACACACACACACACACACACACACACACACACACACACACACACACACACACACACTCATCACAGTTTGGCATTTCTAGCTACCACATATTCAAGGATTCCATTAGTGCTGCAGCAGGGAACGCTATGCATTCTGTTTGGAAGAATTGGACAGCTTCAAAAGAGAAATTTTAATTCAATATTTCGGGGAGGGAGAAATGAAATCAACATATATTTACTGATAACTTTGACAGGGATTTATTAAGATTTGCTCAAGCCAAGCTGGGATTACAGACAGGTTGTGAACAAAAAATGACAATTAGATAGGAAAGTGAAAATATGAGGTTGTAATTGTTGAGTTAGGGAAACAACAACAGGCAAGATAACAATAACTACATTTTGAGGAGGCAAAAATGGGCCAGAAGAAAATAATCTAAAATCCAGGGGTGCACAGGAGAAGAGTTATTTAATAACTGTGGGAGATGGGAAGCAGAATGTTCTTTAAGAAATAGGCCTGTATTTTGGCTCAGCTTTCCTCGCCAGATAGACAGCTAATAGGTGCATTAAGTGCACTGCTAGGCCTGTGATTTGGACTGAAGTGCTGTGTAATTGGGACTCATTTGGAGGAGTCTTTCAATTTAGTGCCCAAATAGAGTCCAAACCTCCAAGCATCCCATCTCTTTCCATTAACTACATGACAACCCTCGCACATCAGCCGGTGTATCAAAATGACTCAATCATGCGGGCACATACACAAACGACATACGGACAAAAATACACACACAGAGGAATGGCCAATCTTCTTTTTTCTTCTAATCAATGACTATTTCAGTGGAGAGCCTGAGTGTACCTGAAGAGTAAGACTGTCCAAAGTTGTCTCCATCTTTCACCACTTGAGGAACCAATTTAGCCACACTTTTGACACACCAGGAATTCTGCCCTGCTGAGAAAATAGCTGGAGCAACTAACAAGGACAAGGGACGGACATACAATATTAGACAGGTGTCATCCTGAGTTTTTCTACTGGTGGAATAAAAAAACCTGTCACCCTCACCCACACAGCTATTATCACTATTTTCCTTCTCCTCCTTTTCATCAGCATCAACATTATCATCAACTCTCTATTAGAAAGATCTGGTTGAGGTGTGTCTTTTGTAATCAAACAAATGTGATCAGTTATAGACACCTCCCTCGTAAGAATGCAGGAAGAGCTGTCACAACATCCCACTAATGCTATTTGTGCTTGTCTGTATGTGTGTTTTCTTTGGGGAATAGGGGGAGGAGAACGTCAGAATGCTCTGCACATATCTCAGCGAATTACTGCTGACAGCTATGATAATTAACGAGCTGCAGGCACCGACTGCTATTACTTCAAAGAAACTCTACCCGTTAAACACCAACAAACTAACAACTATCCTGCTAGCAACTCAGTTGAACTCTCAATGTACCGCCATTACCCTCCTCTATAGGCAAAGCAAAGAGACTGCTGCACGCTGACACCATCTAACCCTCCTGTCGCATTAGAAAATACAAGCAATTATTACACATTCCACTGCCAAACTGTCTCCCCCTCTCATTCATCCCCCTTTTCTCCTCCCCTCTCCTTGTCTCTGTTTTCCTCTGCCCTCCCTCCTCCTTTCCAACTCCTCTCTCATCTCCACTCCTCCCCTTTCCTCTCATCTCTCCCCTCTGCTGTACTCTCTCATCACTCTCTCTCTCTTTCTTCGCTCCAGGTCTCCGTGGGGACAGAAGCCATGCATGAAAAATGAAATTACTTCAATCCGTTGGCCTTGGCAGTGGCATATAAATCCTCACCAGTTAGGAAATGATAGCTCTCCATAATTCCATTTGGGTTTTCCCCGCCCCTCTGATTTCCCACCCGTTTCCAAGTCATCCTGCTTGGGGGGAGATTCAGCTGCACGTTTCCACAGTCATTTCAGCCAATTAGCTCTCCCTCCCACAACGTTCACGTAAAACGATTTTAAAACTATTGAGGGACGGCACCAGAATCTTTATCCTCATCTGTTTCTACCAAATATTTGTGCATGGTTGCACAATTATGCTTTGTCTGGTGATTAATTGTTAGATTTAGTTAGATTAATGATTAATAATGTATGTAATAACACATGCAGGTATATCACATGCATATATACACGATTATGCATTAAGGGATCCAATAATGGATGTCAAGGAAATTAATCAGCTAGCAGTTGTTGCATGTTATCATTCTCCTCCTTTTATCACAGAATATTGTGACAGGCAGGATGTCATTTCAATAGTGAGCAGCTCTCACTGTCATTCTGCCATTTTAGCTTCAGAAAAGCGAGGGAATGTGTTGAAAGAAGCACAGCATGAGATGAACACGAAGAGCTTCTCATAACTGCACAAGTACTTTTTATTTCCTTTAATGAAAAGAGGGAAACTCTCTCTCTCTGTTGCTACACTGCTATCTTGCACCTCACACAACAACACACACACACACACACACACACACACACACACACACACACACACACACACACACACACACAAAATGTCTCCATTGGGTAATAAATAACAAAGGGATTCATTATCAAGAGCACCAATAATAATCAAAAACAGTTTTTCAGTTTTTTTCTTTTCTTTTCTTTGTGTTTTCTTTTTTCGTTCTCTCTGATTTTTATTCTCTGTTTTCTGGATAGTGTGTGTGTATGTGTGTCTAGAGGGGAGAGAGAGTGGACGAGAGGCGCTCAGCTAAGAGAGATTGATAGTGAGAGTGAGAGAGAGAGGCAGAGAGAGAGAGAGAGAGAGAGAGAGAGAGAGAGAGAGAGAGAGAGAGAGAGAGAGAGAGAGAGAGAGAGAGAGAGAGCCATGACTGTATCATCCGGCATCAGAAACCAGACACTGTCTAAATGACCTATTTGTCGACGGATCAAAGCAATTCCCTTCATTACTGACAACTTGTCTGGTTCTTAAGGAGATCTTATCAGTGAGCTTAGCTCCCTTCTGCCAGGCAAAACTAAATCAAATGAGAAATTATCATGCTACTGGGTCTTCGGGGAAAACAGAGAAGAGGAGATGAAGAGAGGGGAATGAATAACACAGAAGTGCCGTTCTACCACAGTTACTGGGGTGCAGAGGAATTAATTCTCACTTAAAAATTCAACTTAACTAACAATTTAAACAGTATCCAACTACTACCACTTAGATGTGTGATTTCACTGCATGTTGTAGATATACACCACTACATATTTTAATAATATGATTATATATATTCAAATGAAATGAATGCAAATTGCAAGTATTGATTAGGTGATCTATACTGCGTGCTGACAGGGTAACATTATGTTACAAAGACATAAGTAGTTGTATAAAAGACACAAAAGAAGTGGAGCTGTTTATACTGAGTATCAAAGCCCCTGTAGAGGGTAACACGACCCAATACAAGTAGATGCCTCTAATATTGTAAATGACTCTTAGGAAGGTCTATTATAAAGTAACCACTTCCTGTAAGCTTTTATTTTGTTAGTGCCCTTTTTAATATTAGGGGCTTTTACTTTGGTGCCCTCTACCGGAGGAACAGGATCTCGCTATGGAAAGTTAGTCAATGGACGCGAGTACAGAAAGAAAGAAAGTCATGCGACGTTACTCTGCAATATAAAGCTGTCATGATTTAATAATTAAGCGCCCAGCTGGAACGGGGACAAGGTATTGTGTGATTTGATTTGTTTATGATGATGTGCAGTGATATGTGATTTAGCTGATTTAGCTTCTGATAATGAGGTTTAAACGGATAGCTATAACGTCACGGTAATGCTAGCTTTCTATCTTTTCATAAGCGTGTACCATGGGTTATATGTCAGTAATATTTTGATTAATGCTCATGTGTATGAGTTATATGGCATACGGATTATGTTTGTAATGCTTGTATTTTTGTAAGAGCTCATTTTATGCTATTTGTCTGTTCTGTAGCTCTTACGGTGTTTTATGAAGAAAAGGAAAGGAAATTTGTGTTCAAAAGATGGCTGACGGCTCAACATAAATAAAGGCTTCTTGAAACATCAGTATGCTTCACCATTGTCTGGCTGGGGTTTGCTACAAATATTTATCCACCCCTATAAACATACATGAGGGTAGAAAAAATACTAGAAACATCTTTAAATATAATAAAACCAATGAAACACCACCATAAACTACACCCTCAAAAATCATCAGAGTTGAATCAACATTCTAATAGAGTCAACAAAAATTTAAGGCAATAATAATATAGTCAATATTTTTATATTAACAATGGATCACATGACTATTTGATGTGAAAGGGGTTGCTCATAGCGATGAAAGACAGAGAGTTATCACCTGACTCTGCAATTCCCACAGTCCACAGTCTTTGTAGCAAGTTTCAGCTCATTGTTTTGGTTTTCGGGCCGCAACTTTACTGTTTTGGTTCACTCTTACTACTCTACTAGCGTCGTGTTTGGCCGCAGCAGGCAGCTGTTTTCAGCGAAAGAGGAAGCTCTACTCAAGTTAACCTGGCTAGTCTTTTAGGTGTTTCAGGTTCAAACTCAGGCAATAGTGGGCCCCTCTGCTTTGTGTGATACCAGAGCAATCCTGAGCATATTACCAGTGCATTTGTTTGCCTCAGCATTCAAGCTTTTCCTCAGCCCACGCAACTCTCACCATGGCAGATTAGGAGAGAATGCGCTATATGTAAACAAAGGGGAAGAACATGGAGAGGCTTAGGGCTCCAGTATACACATTCGAAATAGAATTTGCTGTGTTCACAGTCACTGTCAATGCCAAGACACTCATTATGTTTGCAGGTCTGTCCTCCTCATCAGAGGATGGAGGCGCTGTGAAAGTGATGATACCGGAAAAAGATGATCAAAAGAAGAAGAAGAAGGTTTAGAACTAGCCCTGGTGCAGTTTTTATAGAAACACTGAGGGAGAACCAAACAAGGAGTTAGAATGGAGAGATGATTGTATTAATGATGGATGAGGAGGATCCAAACGACCAAAACGAGTGGCCGCTTTTGTTTAAAACTTCCCATAAATCCATCAATCATGTTCAAAAGCAAAATCAGTGCATGAGAAAAGTATTTCAAACATTATTGATTTGGTATGGCATGAAAATTGCTTTGCTCTATGCTAGTTTTCTACATGCTAAATTTGATCCTTAATCTACAGACTACCTGACAGAAGCATGAATAAAATACCTGACCAGGTGCTTTCTGTTGAAATACTGACTGAGTGCATGTATAGGTACAGCCATTATACATCCGGCCAATACATTTTATAATTGGTCCTTCCCATACTTGTAAGCTTTTGAAGTACAGGTAGGGCAGGTTGAAGATAATCTGCAGTTTAGCATTTACAGAGAACTGCAATTACCATATGCATGGCTATAATGTTCTTGGGGCATTGTGGGTGAAACTGAAGCAATTACCATACAAATTATACAACTGTCTTGGTACTGTAGATCCTTGTGTATTCAGGAAGTTGATTCAAAAAACTGCAGCTGCAGTGTGTTGGGGGGCGGTGAAGATCTGACTGAAGGCTTGTTCACACTGTTGTCACACTCAGGTTTGTAGTTGTCACAAACCCAAAATACTGCCCGTGAGAACATGCCAATTTCAATTTCTTTTCAGATGTACTGCCTGCTTTAGTGTGTGCACTAAGTCTGTCAGGTCAGTCAGGGCAGATTCAGACTGCATCATAGTCATTTTCAGTAAAACTAAAGCAAAGGCCACATGTACTGGATTAGTTTTCCAATTTAAAACAATGCACTGGTTTGTTAATCGAGAACAGCCTTAATGTTCTGACTATTTTGTTTTTACGTAGTCCATTTTAGTGAAGCTTATTACACAAGACAGCACATATATCAGGCTGACAGTCTGATATATGTGGCTGACAGTGGTTTCGAGATGGAAACAAATGGACCACATGTTGCTGTTCACGGTGCAAACATAAACCACATTAAGACTCGTCTATAAAAATACATTTCCTGAAATCAGTTTGCATTTGGTAGAACAAAACCTTCAATTTCAAACACATTAAAAAGAAGCTTTCCTCTCAACACTCAACAGCTTTGTGCATTATATCTTCTAGGCAGCTTCAAACGATTGGTAGGATGCCTCTGTGAAGCTCTGTTTGAAAATAGAAGAGACACCTTGATGAATGAAGAGTCATTTTTACTGTAAGGTTTTAAAAACACAAAAAAACAAAAAATAAATAACACACTGCAATACTGTAGATATACAGAATGACCACACAGCATTCATATAAATTTATATATGAAAATTGGGACAAATGCAAAATTGTAAAAACAAAACAAACACTCAAAAAAACGTGCCATGAAATGGAGCAAAACTGAATTCAGCTACTTTGAGTTACTTCCAGAAAATCTTCAAAGTAAAAAGTATCACTATCTGGCTTAAGCATGTCATACACAAACAAGAAACATACAGGCACACACACAAACACACAGAGGCCTGTCATGAATGTGCCAATTAGGTGCACTGTAGTGCGCTGCTGTTTCAAAGAGTGACACTGGTTCAGTGAGCAGTTGGACAGCAGAAACAGTCGCTTGCAGACAGCAAAGTCACAGCAAACCCCTGAAGAGCTGAAAGCTAGGCCTTTCACTGCGTTAAAGCCCAAACAAACAGGGATAGCTGCACCAAACACAAATGTCAACAGGAACAAACAGAGAGACGCACTCCTTCAACAGTACAGTAAAGCCTAACAGGCAGCCAAGAAATACAGGTATTGGCCAACAGGTCACAAACAGACTGGTTAACTCCAAAGAGAAAGAGCCTCTACAAGAGAAAGGTTTTTAGGTGGCACTGCATATCACATACACACTCCATCTGTCAAATGCGCTCTGTTGCACGCACAAAGATAAAAAGACACCTTGTGTGTTTTGCTGTGAGTCAGCAAAGTGTCTGCATTAAAAGCTTTCCTGTGGCCTTTTTAAACATAGACTTTTGCTTAGGCTTTGATGTTGAGCACTGCATCTCTCCAAAAGGTAGGACAGGCTTGATGTTGAGTATTTCAGTCTGAAGTTGGGATTTTCAAAAATTCACTTACTAACTCAAACATAAAACACAAACTGCATAACATCTTGTATTCATTAGCTGGCAAGAATTGCATGGAGTCTGCGTGAACAGACGTACCTTTGACTATGTGTTTGAAGAATGATAGTCCACATAAAGCCTGTTAAATCTGAAAACGCTGTTTAGGTGTGAGGACGATGTACATCTACCCTAATGTTTTATGCTAGTGGTTTGGCTCTAGGGATGGCAATGTCGGTCTGTTGGTCGGTCCACCACTTTGGTCCAGACTGAAAGTGCTGTACCGACATTCATGGTCCCTAGAGGAGAGATCCCTCGACTTTTCATCTAAAGCCACCATGAGGTTGACATTTGTGGTTTTGAGTGAAAACAACTATTTGATGGATTGCCATGAAATTTGGAACAGACATCCATGTCCCCTTCAGAATTAATTGTTTTAACTTTGGTGATCTCTAACTTTTCATCTGTTGCTATCATGAGTTAAAAACTTTGATTTGTTGTTTATGATGAAATACCTGCTGAACTAATGACATTCCTATCAGCTTCAGCTGTATTTTGTGTTTATAGCTAATTAGCAAATGTTAGTATGCTAACATGCTAAACTAAGATGGTGATTAGCTCGTAGCACTGCTGTGCCTCAGTACAGCCTCACAGAGCCATTAGCGTGGTAGACTCTTGTTAGGGCTCTTGTTAGTCTATTAGATCATTTATTCATGCTAAAACAATTGGAAAAAGGCTAAATCTCTGCTTCTCCCTCCTCTTTTGGTCGGCAAACAACAAAATTATGCACTCCTCTTGGTTTTTATTGCGGCTCATGAATGGTGCACTCATTGAGGAAAATCATGATTTTATAATCACAAAGTCATCTGACAAAATAAAATTAAATACAGCTTAATACCAAGACCTGTATTGTGTGATCGACTTCATTGACATTTTAAAATAAATCATCACAGAGTTAGTTAGAGGCGAGAGAAAGTTGTCATTCTACTGCCACACAGCTCCTAGGCATGTATGGACAGGCTTATGTCATTGCTTTTGAAAAGTTCAGTTTTACAGGTCTGCAGTAAAATGCGAGAATCCAATTTTCAGATTTACAGAGAGGACAGAGGGTCAAAAAGATGCGTTTTCAGATTTATCTGGTTTAATGGTCTAAACCATGTGGCAGAATGTGTGTGGCAGAATGAAATGGAGAGATAGTGTGTTCGATGTGCTTTAGTGTCATTTGAATGATAGCTTGAAGTGATGCAGGTGAGATAATTAAAAGAACTTTCTCCACATTAGTGGAAATAACATGGAGTAATGGAAGTTAAGCAGTGAATGACTTATCCAATTATTGCAGTGTGAAAGGAGTCTGGTCTTTAACAGTGCAGGCTTATGGCAAATTAGAGGTGCTATTCTCCCTGGAGGTAACAATGGAATGACTCGCCCTCCTCACTCCCCTCTTCCAGGCATGGAGAATGAAAATAAGGCAGCCATTGTAGCGGCAGACAAAGAACGGCCGCACCCCTTAGCTTTGGCTTAGCAGGGTTAGAGTGTGAGGGCTACCATCTCACTATTACCCTGCTCTCCCTCTCTCTCTCTCTGTCACTTTCATTAGGGGATTGATTAAATTGTGAAATCGGGAGTGTGATGGATGCATGAATGCCTTCTCCAGTCGCACCCCTAGGCTTTGACAAGGACAATATCAAGGACCCCCTGTTACTCCCTTTTCCTCCCTTGTCCCTTCATCCCCAGGAAACCCAATCTGGGTAATTAGAGTGTAGAGTGTTGGGAGACTTGTAGGGGAGAGAGAAGCAGAGGGAGAGAGGGTGACAGTGGCACGAAATATGCTGCTATTGCACTTTTCTCAGCCATTTACTCCCCCCCAACCCCAGTACATGCACACACACATTTTTGCACTGTCCACCTTTTATACACCACTTTCTCCCTCTTCTCCCACACCCTTCCTTCTTCTTCTCACTTTCTAAATCCATCAGGCAGCAATGAAGAGGAGAAATGCAGACTTGAGGGAAAATGGAGGGAAGAAAAATTGAGAAGAGGGAGAGGACAGGGGAAAAAATGAAAGTGGTTGCAAATTGACTGCATCAGCACAACTCTGTAGCAGAGCATGAGCCCTTTTGGCTGGGAACTTGGAAACGGGAAGTTTAGAGAAGTTGCCAGGACTTGTTTGATTGGACATCCGTTTAGCAGGATGGATCTATATTGTGAGAAAGAGGATAGGGTTTTTCCCCCTTGACCAGACATGTGACCTTTGTGGGATCCTGTACTGCTGGAATAATTGTCTGTCATTTTTAATCTAGTCAGAGAAACATCCAGTTACATCATTGCACATTTCCAGTGGACACAGCTGAAGGGCTGTTTGGAAGGAAAAGCATACAGTGCAGGCTACAGGGGCAAACACTTCGGAGGCATCATGAGGTAAACAGATGTCTAAGGACCCAGATGTGAGTGGAAAAGCAAAGGAGGAAAGGTGTTCAGGTAGAGGCGGGAGCAGTATGCACGTTTGATGTTGACTGGAAGCCTGACAAAATGGGCTGCTCCCTGCCAAGCCTGCCTCTGCCAAGCACAGGCAGGAACTGAAGAGGGGCTGGACCTTGCCACGCTGCTGCTGGGTGTTTTGAAAAGTTGCACATTCACAACACAAAGACACACTCGCTCACTCTCGTGTACATGCACGCACACACATACACGGTCGCACTGCAGCCTCTAAATGTGTGTCAGAATGTTTCCCAGGATGTTCTGGCTCCCACTAACCAAGCGAGGGATTCTGCTTGGCAAACTCCACCTCAGCAAGAGTCCAGCTGTCATCTTGACAAATGAACCTTGGAAGAGTGAGGAGGTGTGCGTGTGCGTGGGTGTATGTTTGTGCAGCCATGCATCTGCGTCTGTGGATTCACGCCTGTGTGTTTTTGCTCGAGCATAAGCACGTGTATCATAAGGATGACACACAGATGGCTGGTGTACATGTGGTTTATGCTTTTTCAAAAGCAGCTGGCCTGTCATTCCTTGATTGATACAGATCAGAAAATGGATCAGAGCCAGCAGAGGTCAGTTTCAGTGAACATCTTTCTATTCCCGGAAGTCATTGGAAAAACATTGCTGAAAATCTGGAAATGCACCAGCCGCTTGGCTAGACGCTGAGTCCTCTTTAAAGTGACAGAGACTACATAGCAACCAGTACAAATCACCTTATATAAAGAAGCGTTTCACACGGCCTCAGATGAACCATAACATCGTCCCCTGTATGCCGCGATGCCAGGCTCCGTGCAAAGAGCTATGCATCACTCTGGTTTTATGAACAATGTGGGATGTTAAAGCTTTTATAGAGCATCAGGAGGAAATGTTCTATTCTCCTGAAAATGAAGAGCAAATAAAAATGTGTAAAGCAGCATCAGGGAGTATTGGCCAGAAATACTCATAAGTGAGAAGCAATGAGAAACCTGCAAAGTTAAAGGACGAGTTATAAAATACCGGCAACTTTTTATCTGGTGCTAAACTGTTTATCTTAGGAGCTGTTTCATCTCGAGATGCTGTAAAGCATTTCAGTGCGCAGTGAAGAGTTTTATTACACACATACACAGTGGTGATGTATGCTTGTACCAGAGCTTCATGTGTGTCTGTCGGTGCCCCTGCGTGTCTGTGTGTGTGTGGTTAGGGGTTTGTACCAGCATACAAAAACACGATCACCCCATGACAGTATCCATTATACTTGCATGAAAAGATTCTGACTGGGGCCTTTAACTGCAAATGACAAAGTAAATAGGATCAGTTTATTCTGGCGCAGGCCTCGATTTTGATTTCCCTCACATTTTACCTCCAGGAAAGAAAGAACCAAAGAGGAGAAAATGGAAAAATACAAGCACATTAAGTGAGATTAGAATTTTATATCACATGACTAGCATCCAAAAGCGCTTCAATTCAATTCAATCTCATGCCCAAAGACTTGCCCGCTCGCAATTACTCTTTTCTTTCATTTCCTCTAAATGCTGTTGCTTTGTGTTGAATCAGAGTTTATTCTGTTAGGTCATGTCTCTCAGGCAAACATGCAAACATTACTGAGCAGAGGTGGGAGGAAAGTATCAACTGATGGGACCACCGCAGTGTCTGTCTGCTTGATCTGCTTGTCTGGCTGCATAATTTCTTCTGCATATACTTTTCTGCCCTACTGTCATTCTGTCCCTCTGTCTGTCTGACTGCCAACCTGTCTGTCAATCTGTCCTTTCTATTAAACCGACCTTGTCTCATATCACCAATAATCACTGCCACCCTCAGCCCCCCGCTTCATCTCTGGTCCCCACCTCCCTGAGTCCCCTTCTGAATATCTTTCTTCCAGTTTCACTGCACATTATTTTTTCATGTCTTCAGAGGAATGGAGATTCTTGGCTCTCCTTCATCCTACTGATCCACAGGGTCACTGAGGCCAACCTCCAGGGGACCAGACAGAGGCTGTTTGTTAAGCTGTTATTTATCTCCTTCATAAAGTCCTCCTCATCTCCTATTAAAGAGCCCAGAACTGTTGCCCTTGACTCACACATAACTCTTGTGTCTTTTGGTGAGATGATTTACTGTTTAATTTAACACCAACTGAACCCAGGAGGGAGCCTGCCTGGTGCTGCCTGATGTCATATCAGAAAGGAATGTGTTGGTAGGGATTTGTGAACATGTGTGTGTTTATCTCTATGTGTGTGTGTGTACGTCTGTGCTGTCTGTGCATGTATGAGTGAGTGGGTGGCTGAGGCAGGGTTTTTTCTTGTTTGTTTTGTTACTGTAAAGCCTTAGTAGTAGCAGCCCTGGGCCTGGGTGTGCACAACAAGGCTACGTCTGGAAAATGTTCTCTTGAAAAATAAACCATAGCTGAGTACGCCTGATGAACATGTTTGCTGGGACTTCACGCCACTAATTTCAAAATAATGAGATATTAAACAGTGAAAATTACATTTCAGTCTCACTTCCCTGAACACAGGAGAAAACAAAGGCCAAATGCTGTTGACAAATACATGAATGTAGTAACAATTTGTTTTTCTTGTCAATACCAGGAGATTGTAGGAGACTCCATTTCCTGGGGCTGATAAATGTAATTACATTGATCTCACTAATTTCATTAGAGGAAAGGAAATGAAGTTCATAAGGTATTTGTTATATGCCAAGACAAGACCACTGTGACTAGAGTGGGGGCGTCTAGCTGTTAGGAAAATAGTGGATCGTTGAGGAGAAACAACAGAACCAAGCATACAGAAATGGAGATATCAAAGAATCCATAAAGCTATTCCCTTTCTATTTCATGATTGCCCTCGACTACCTCCTTGCGTGAGATATTAATGTGCCCATCAGGTGCTCACCCCTTCTCTCACGCTATTCAGAAGATGGTCAAATTGCATTTATGTTCATATGTTTCATTAATGATCTGACCTGTCGAAAAAGACAGGGGTGAGCATGTTCCTCCATCACAAAGACTCCATTAGCAAGAGACACTCTCAGCTTCCTCTGGTGCTTTACTCATGCCATCATAACTCAGGGACGGTCACAAGAGCCGACTATTTTCTTAAATAAATGAAGAGTCATTATATCTGAATACTTCTATTTTACACTTGCATGTGCCAAGGTTGAACAGATAATATCTGAGATGATCACCTTTGAAATAAATATGTTATTTGGCTGTAAACAAGACTAAGAATCTACAGCCATGCTAGGTGAGGCTGTCCTTAAGCACAGTGGTGCTTTGAGCTCAATGCAACACATGCTAACATTTGCTAAATAGCAAACTACAACTAGCAAACTAATGTCATTTGTTTTGCAGGTATTCAGTCATAAACCAAAGTACTTGATACATTTTAATTTTGATCTGATGGTGGCCAAAAAGGTTAAGATATTATCAAAGTTATTACAATTTATCCTTATCTATACCAAATTTCATGGAATACAGCACATATCAAACTGCTGAGCAAAAGTCAGGGGATCACCAAAGTCAGTAGGCCTCTTCCTATGGGGATCATGAATGACTGTACCAAATTTTTGGCAATCCATCCAATAGTTGTTGAGATATTTTAGTCTGGACCAAAGTGGTGGACCGACCGACTGACTGACCAACCCATCCACACACCAACATTGCAAAACCATACAGCCATGAGGATAGCATGGCTGAAAAAAGACGATCAGTAAATATCAAACTACGTATTTAGCCAAATTATTTTCAATGTATCCCAACAGGGGTTGCTTGTGCTGGAGGAAATTCACAGCTGGGGTTTGGAAAGGAAATACCTCGTGTGAATTCTTCAGGAGGTGGAATCATACAAAAAGCCAAGAGTTTAAAACTAGCCAAGATGTGTTATTGAGTAAAACAAAGAGCAAATGAAATGCTGACCCGACGCTGTTTGCGCTCTTCTCTCAGAGTCAACCGAGGTCTCTCCTTCCTTTTTCCTCCCTCTTCATACGCTATAGGAGGTCCACCCTTATCTGAAAGAATTTTGTTTCCTTCTTTTCTTCCCCAGCTTGACAGAGTGTAGTGTGTGTGTGTGAAGTGAGTGTATGTGTTGAGGTTGTACGCCTGCCAAGAAAAGGACCTTAGCAGTGCACAAGAACATCGAAAGGAGACAAAACATAACCCTGAACAAAATATGATTGAATACATATACAGCAGTGCACATCCTGTACAGTTCATGTGTTTGATAGACTTAGTGTAGCCACACATTTCAGTGTTTTCACAGCCTGAATTTATTTAGCCCAGAAAATGAGTTCTGTGCAGTTCGACATTCATAAAGCGTTCCATGTGGGCAGCAATGTGGTTTCCTAGTGACCGAGCTCTGGATTGGACTATGATCCTTAAATACTCGCATCCCTGCATTTCACCATCCTGCGGTTTCTCTGGTGGACTAGGTTAAAAAAAAACAAGATGGAGTCTTTTCTGGCTTAGCTTTTTCTTCTCTTTGTTCAGGGATAAAGCAGAAATGTGACCAAACAAAACCCCAAACAATGAGCATAGACAAAGGCAACAACGCAGCACATGCGCTTTACTGATCCTTTGTTTGCGGCCTGTGTAGGACAAGTAATTTCTCTCTCAGCCTGTGTATGCATGTGTATGTTTATTTGTGATTGAGTGTGTGTGCTTGTGAGCGTATGTCTCCGCAGGAGGGAGTGGAAAAAGATGAAGGGGGCAGACTGGAGCTGTGCAGTGCTGGTGTTGGCCGGGTGGTGGGGTGGCAGATGCCAGAAGGCTTCATTAGACTCGAGCGAAGAGGCCGTGAACAGCAGTTCTCCGGGAAGTCTATCAGACCTAAACACAAACACAGACGTGCCTCTAATCCCGGTCTAGCCCTACATTCCCTCTCTCGCTCCTTTTCCTTTCTTTCTGTTGCTTTCTCTTGTTCTCAGTCATACCCAACCGTCTTTGTCCCCCCTCAAATTCTCCAATGCAATCAGTTCCAGCTCCAGCTCACTTGTACAGTATGTTGCTTTTTGTTCCTCCTTCTCTTTCAGATTTTTTTTTCTTTTTTTTTCTGTCTTTCTGGTGTTTTTGTTGTTGCCGTGTCTGTCAGTGAAGCGGAGCATTCATTAATCACTGGTAAATGTACGCAGAGGAGAAAGCAGACACCTCAGGGGGGGGAGTTCTCTCATTCTGCTCGGAAAACGCTTTTCTCAACGCGCTCCACGGAGAGAGATGTAGAAACTGGAGCACAGGTGCTGCAGCAAGTACAATAAACATAACCAGATGCACTGCAACTCGCATCAAATCAGATACAAATGTTGGCATTTTGTGCACTGTTTAACATGCGGGCACCTTTTTATTAGACATATTTTCTGAAGCTACTACCAGGAAATAAATGCCTACAACAAATTACTGATACAAATAACTTGTAGATAAAAGTGCAGGGTATCAAATAAATCTCTTTCTCTTCATATCAGTCAATAAAGGGCTTTAGACAAGTACCCATTTATTTGGCTTATTGCTCTCGCAGCTGCTGTTTCTCTCTATGGTGTTCCTGTCAATATAATGTCCTATGATTATTGAGGGATGCATTCACACTTTATCGGAATATCTGGCTTCTCTGTCTCAAGGACAGCCGGCAGACAGAAAAATTCTTCTAAAGAAATATTATCCAATAAAACAACAGTTTAGTTGAAATTGCAGTCATTTCCACATCCCTTATTCCACCTCTTAAAATAAATGTCTTTTCTCTATAATAATATCTCTGTTAGACAAACACTAAAATATTACCTAGAGCAGAGGAGGTTTAGAAGTCAAACAACAACAGGTTTGTCGAAGAGAGAAGGCTGAGGACAAGGACAAAAATGAGGCAATGGGAGAACAATTAGAAGAAAATCTCGAGAGGCTAATGCTGTTAGAAATGATTTTTATACCTACTGTAGATGTCTAGGTACACCTCAGCCAGTCCCATGTGAGCGAACTAGCAATGCTTAAAGTGACATTTAAAGGAATTTTGGGAAATATGCTAATTCACTGTCTTGTCGAGAGCTAGATGAGAAGATTGATGCCACTCTCACATTTGTCCATTAAATATGAAGCTACAGCCAGGAGACGACTAGCCTAGCTTAGCATAAAGACAGCATAAAAAAGCAGGGGGAAACAGCTAGCTTGGCTCCGTCTAAAGGTAACAAAATCTGCCTACCAGCACCTCTAAACCTGTTTTCAGTCTTAATGCTAAGCTAGGCTAGTCATCTTTGGCTGTAGCTTTATATTCAACAGACAGATATGACAGTGGTATCAATCTTCTCATCTAACTCCCAGTAATAAAGCAACTAAGCATATTTCCCAAAATGTCTATTCCTTTAAATGTTTCTAATGCTTACAGATTTACAGTCTGTTAACTGTGTAAAAAGTCAGATACAGTGTATAAAAACGTCTCACCTGCACCAGCAACTCTGACTGGCCAAAACCACATATCTCTCTCTCTCTCTGTTATATTCTCACAGACAAAAGTCAGCGAACAGCACAATGAAGAAGCATCATCATAGCCCGTACTGCTCCTTGGCTAAACTGTTGTTTCATCAGGGTTTTGTTCATTTTTCTGCTGACGGCTGTTCTAATAGGGGGTTAAGGGAGTTGGGTGGTGGTGGTGGTGGTGGTGGTGGTGGAGGGGTGGTTACGTTGAGTCTTTATTTACCCGAGCAGAAGAAATCGATGCATCTCTGCCGTAGGAGAAGTGTGTGGATCAATGGAAGGTTTCAAAAAGCCTCTGTGAAAAATCAATGTCCCTTACATGCTATTGATGGCTGTTTGGCCGCAGAAGAAAGAGAGCGACAAAGAACACCTGTTTATTGTGAAAAATTACTCCCCCCACTCTTTGTTTTAGTCTTTCTGGATCTCTTCCTCTCTTTGTTTTCTCTAGAACAGTCTTGTGTTTCTGTTTCCTCTCCATGGCTCTCTTTGCTAGACTTTCATTTTGTCTTTTTTGTTAAAAGTTATGCCCCACTCATACCCATCTATTGTAAACAGAGGTGGGTAGTTATGAGTTACATTTACTCTGTTACAAGCACTTAGGTAACTTAATTGAGTAAATTGTCCTTGTTGGAGTAGTTTTAATGCAACATACTTTACTCTTATTTGAGTAGAATTTTAGAGAAAAATCATAACTTTTACTCTGTTACATTTGGATACAGTCATTACGCTACTTTTATTTATTCACTGTTTCATGCAATTATGCACATGTTAAGAGGCTGGTGGTCTGCTGATCCCAGGTCCACTGTGATCCTACTGAGCGACGCCCCCTCATAGCAGAATAGTGGCTTTAGGTACAGTGGGAGATTCAGATGAAACGAAGTATCCTTGGCCTCACTTTTTTTCTTTCTCCACTATCAGAGTATGGCTTTCAAATAGCGTGAGCAGCTAATATTAGCAGACCACAGCGCAGAGTGCAGCGAACTCTGGTTGTGAACGTTAGTCTGAGGTCAGTACATCAGAGAACTGACTGTTTGTTCTGTTGATGCTAATACGTTTAATACTATATACACATGTCTCATGTATTATCATATATCACACTTCAGAAATACTACTACTCCTGACTTCTGGCATAAAGTAAATATTTGACTGTATTAACCATTTAACTAGTCATATAGTATTGTCCTGGTATATATCTAGCAGATTATCTAATCATTAGATGATGGCGCAACATTTCATCACTTCTTTACATTCACCTGAGGGAGACCATCTGTGGTTGAAATTATGTTTTTCCTTTTTTCTATTAAGTTACTCGCTACTCAAGTTTTTTTTTTAGTTGATACTTTTGTACTCTAACTCAAGTACGCATTTTGATGACTACTTTTACTTCTACTTGAGTGCTTTTTTTTTTTTTATAAAGTAACAGTACTTTTACTTGAGTACAGTTTTTGGCTACACTACACACCTCTGTTTGTAAGAAAGCACAACACTGCTGTACATCATCTGGGAACACAAAAAAGAGGGGAAACTGGTGTTGCTAACACTAGCCTACATTCAGTACAACTCTGTGACACTAGAGGCTGATAAGGTCTAATATTAAGCCACAGAGTTACACCATGCGCACTACACCTTGATGTACAGTGGAAGAGTCTGAAGAGCAGGAGCAATTATTTCAGCGCTGCTATTAATAAAAAGCAGTCAATAACGTCTCACTGAGCTTTGACACTGTCTTGGCTTCAGAGAGCAATGGGAGTACAGTTCTGTCAAGACTTTACCTAAGCAGTCAACATTTCCCTCGAGCCATGTCAGGCTGCAAGCTCAGAGGCCAGTCAGTAGGGCCTCTGTCCTGACACCTGCCCGATCCTGTGCTGGCCTGATCAAAGTGACAGTGCTGCAGACCGGCGGAGATGCAGGTGAGGGCTGCTGTCACCCCGCCTGTCCAACTGACGGCAAGTTGGTCAGGGCAGGGAGAAAAGCGGCGGGATGGTGGGGAAGGCCTCTGCCTGCATGTCACTCAGTGCTGCGCTGGATGACAGAACAGCCCATTAGGAAAGGGACTGACTTCACAGGCCATTAGGGGAGGCATCACACAGCCACAGCACACAGAGCACTGAGTAATAGCACAGTTGGAGAGAGACAGGGGAGGAGATGAGAGACAGAAAGACTGCAAGCTCTCTTTTGCAACATGTTCCATATAAAGCTTGAAATTGTGATTAACATATTAAATGTCAGAGACTGAAAAAACGTAATGTTCTTTCTTCATGATGACATTAAAGTATAAAATATTTCCTTGCATTTGTTGTTGTTTTGAGTGAGTTTTAACTGAGGGAAATGAAACAGATGCACACAAGCCTCAATTCTCAACAGAGGACCAAAAGATTTACAAACGTGGACTAAACAAATAAACAATAAGTATGGCAAAATCATCCCCATGCCATCCACCCCCAAGAGCTGTCTCCTTGTTAAAATCTCTAGTTCTCAGTATGGCCCTGCCTGCCCTCCAGTCATCATTAAAGAGAAAGACCGGAGCCTGAGAGCCCAACAAAGGCATCAACATGCATCACTTCTCCTCTGCTCCACGCTCCACTCAGCAATTCACCAGCCCCTGACGGACCTATTTACTGCACAAAGTGGATTGTGTTTGGCTGCACACTATACTTCCAAATGTTCCTTTGATACCCTCTCCCTTTCTCCCAGCCCCATCCCCTTGGTCTCTCTCTGGTTCTGACCAGCTCATGGAAACAGCAGAACTGTCTGGCCAGTTTATGGCTGGTGTAGCACTACTGAAGAGCTCAGCGGGCTCAGATGAGAGTGCCACACTGTGCCAGGCTGATGGGACACACTCCAGCTGTAGAAGCACTCCAACTCCAAAACAAAGACTTACAAACTCTCCCCTCTTTGACTTGATGTTTTTGTTTCACTATAAAAAAAAAAAAGGAGAATAAAAAAAGTTTCTTTCAAGCAGCTCCCCAGGCTTTTCCCTGGAGATTGGATGAAACCCGGTAGAAAAACAAAGAACAGAAACAAAAGAAAAAAAATGCTTCTTTTGCACAATTTAAGACCAAAAAGAGAGAAACTGTGAGAGTTTTGTAAACAGCGAGGAAAAGCTGATGGCTAGATATTCCAGATAAAGAGAGAAGGAAAGTGGGAGCAGGGAATGAAGCAGCGGTCTCCTGGAATGATGTTTTTTGATGAATTACAGCGCACACCAAAAGCTTAGAGTCTAGAGCTTTGCTATGAGAGAGGCAAACTGCGCATTCTGTTGTGACAGAATCTCTGAATTTTAAGCACTCTGCAGCTCGAGCCTTTGCACAACAACACATTTACAAAAACGTTTATTTATTCATGTTTTTTGTTTCTCAAACAGCCTTGTACAGGCTCGACCTCCAACCCTCACTATGTTGTGTTAATATTTTGTACTAACACTAGCAGTTTTGCAGAAATGAAATTTGCCATGATGGCAGTCAGTTGTTGCCACATTCCAATCTTGAATGCTAAAGAAGGACACGTTTATTGAATAATAAGTAGGCACCAACAGCTGAGGTGTTACTACATGGATGGATGCAGGTTATTTTTCATGTTATTACCTCTGATTTATGAAACTTTAAACCATCGTGTTCTTACTGGGGCATAGGGGATGAACCACTGTCCTGCTCTTTTGGGCCTGGGAATAACAGCTTTTCATACTTTCTCCTTATATTGCACAGGAGGCCCAGAGTTACGGCTTCAGTAAAGATTATGTGACAAATTGTATTGTTATGAAGGAGCTATAGAAATAGTATTGAACTTCTGGCAACCTTTCTGAAATGCCCTGATAAAGGAAAGGAAGGATGCATGAAGGACCAGAAATAATCATTCGTTTCACTGTGAGCCCAATGGACTTCACACTGTGGGAGAGTTTAGCTGCTTAGCTGTTTTGGAGCCTGCTCTGTGTCTGAAGGGAAAACTTCTCAGGGCCAATCAGGGCTGTTTAAATACCTTAAGATTTTGTGGCTGTAATTACATCAGGGGAACACAACATAATCATCAGCGAGGATGTGGAGAACAAACCAGTTATGCTAATGTATTTCTGCTCTTTATCACCGTCCATCACACACCCCCAATCAGCATTAGCCGTGAAGTGGCCTCAAGAAATCCCAGCTGTAAATTCAGAACAAATCAGTGACATGGCCCATCAAATCTGTCACTTACGCTGACGAGCATCTGAGGGAACGGTCCTCGAGAATTTTCCGCCACGTTTATTGGTGGGATCACCCAGTCCCTCTTCTGTCTCCGTAGACCCTTGGAGCTGTTCAGGCCGGACCCTGAGAACATGATGACAGGAGGTGGTGCTTGGAACGCCTCCTTCCTCTCTTTTCTCTCAGCGACTTTCCCCTCTTCCTTTGTGACCTTTAAGACAACACAAGGCTTTATTTAGGAGGCTGTTGATGATAACGGTAACTGATGTGATGCCCAAGTCTTATCTGTCTCAAAGCAGAAAATCACAGGACAACAAGAATAACATTTTAGCATTGGTTAAACTGATATATTTAAAATCTTTGTGAACTGTGAGTTCCTGTGAATTTTTGGCTTTCTGTGAAGAGTTGGGTAATTGTATTAGTGAATAAGTGTTAAGGTTTTTTTCAGACAGTAAGCAGTCAGCACTGTGTAAGCCACCTGGCAATATCAAGTAGTCTGTATTTTAAATGGGCGGCAGCAGGGTACAACTCCGCCTCTGTGGCTGCCGGCTACATCTGATCCTACTAACTAATATCATAAATGATGGATAATCAAACTTTGAAGCTAATGTTGCTCCAAGACCGTTTTTCTTAATTGATATGTTTGTCCACTGCTGGTGAAGAGGTGCATAATTCAGGGAACTCAGATACCAGTAAAATTTGCTCCTGCCTCGTTTTCCATGGTGTGGTTTCTGTGGTTGCCATGGTCAATGGTTGCCTTGGCGGCAGGTTGGAAAAACCTCAACCATGATCTGCTCAAATGGCAGTGGCAAATAGAAAATTCTGGTGGCAGCGTCTCCTTGCTGCCTGAAAGTATTACTCTAAATATAAGTAAATGTGTTACAGCACCTGTAGTGAGGAGAGTGTGTATGGCTTCCTGCATGTGCAACACACATGCATGTACCTGTTATTCGTTTCTGTAACCTAACCCAGTATTTTTGCCATTAGCTAAAGAGAATGCATGATGTTGCTATGGGAACAAAGCGCTGTGGATCCACTCATACACTAATTCACTATTTCCTTCATTCACTCACTCACTCGATTACTCACTCGCTGCCTCACTTGTTCACTAACAGCGTGGCAACCAGGACAGGGATCATTTACACACCTCCTTTCTCTAGTGCTGCTCAAATACTCTGTATGTAGAGTACTTTACAATGATGACACTGTATAGTATACTATCAGAGCAAAATGTGGCAGGTACATAAAGTGTGAACATACTTTAAATAAGGTTTTAGAAATACGATGCTGGGCTTTTGTGACACCTTCATACAGGAAAACTGGAATCATCAAATGGCTGAATTCTTTGACATCAAACTTGCTTTGAATCTTGAGCATTAGCGGATAACCAGCAGATGTTTTTCAATAATTATCATATTCTTAATAAAGAAAAAGAAAAACAGACAATATTGCATCTTATACTATATTATTTTTCCTTATCCATATTTTGGCTCTCATTAAGTCTGATGATAAACTGCTAATAAATCCCTGTTAAAAATGCCTGAAATAATAATAATTAAATTTAAAAAAAAAACAGAAAGAAAAAGAAAAAAAGCATTCTGCAACAAAAGTAGATTTTAAATGAATGTATATAGTAAATAGGCTATTTATTGTGTGCAATGACAATGAATAGGAGATTTTTAAAATTGGCCAAGAGCTGCACGAAAGGCATATAATTGATGTTTAAATAATTTTACCATATTAGTTGAAACTACACGGCAATTAGGAAATTCATTACAGTGAGAAAATGTAAACTAAAGACAAATTACAAGCTTACATGCTCTATTAGCATAGAAGACATAAAAAATCAACTGTTTTATTAATCTTTATTAATAATTCCTTTCTTTTTACCACTGCAATGTGCCATATAAGCAACAAACACAATGTGCTGAATGATGTTTGTTAAACATCTTATCTAGTTCATTTGTGTCACCGTGCATCAGGCCTGAGGAGGACAGAGCTGTAAAGTGTGAGCACACAGATGTAAAATCTCTGTGAATTCTTTGCATCTGAGGGTTTGTATGTGTGTGTGTGTATGTGCATATATGTGAAAGAGACCATAAACTATAGACTTTGTCATTTACACCGGGTATAAAAAGTCTATTAACACAGAGCATGTCTGAGGTAGGATTTACAGCCTCTTTCAGTAGACAGTGACAGCTGAGTCACAGACACAAGCTTCAATCATACAGTATTCTCCCATCATACACTCCCCTCACACGCTCCCTGCAGGCAGAGAGAAATGACCACCACAAACCTGTCTTTTTGAAAGATGCTCAAATGAGGAACTTGAAAGGAGCCCATTTTCAATCTCCTTATGAACATTAACTCACCCATGAGTCAGAAGAGCTACGTCAAATGCTGAAGCTATCAGGCATATCATCTATCTAAATTAATGTCCTCATGTGGAAATAAACATGAAGGTGAACTACAGAGATTCTGCTTCATTACAGATGCTTCCAGAGTAGGTAGAAACAAACAAAAGTCATTGAAAATACAGTAAGAGAGCTTTAATTGTGCACCCCAGGGCTAGTTAAAGCACCCGAGTGCAGATAATCAGATACGTTGCTTCTTGTGTTCAAGTATATTAGGCATATCGACGCTTCTGTGTCAAGTTTACACAAGGTTCACCATCTCAAGGCTTACTTTTTAACTACCACATGTTTAGTGTCCCAGGGGCTATATAAATGTGCTGTATATAGGTGATCTAAAGGTTATATTAAATTGACAATCTGGATAGTTGTTCTACAGTAAGTTTACCAACATGCAGAATCTCAGGAGTACAAGCCAGTAGAAACAGGCCAAGAACTCAGTCACGAACATCATTGCTGAAGCTATGCATCAGTTGCACTCTGTCTCAATCATGTTCCCCTGAGCTATCCATTGCTCCTGTGCTCCCCCCTGCCCTTCTCTTGCAGTGTTATTGTTTTTCTCCGTCTCTCCTCGCAGTCAGTGGTTCCTGACAGCTTGTCTCAATAACAGTGATTCCTCACTGGGCTGTGTTAGCCTGATGGTGCACCAGCAGGTAAAACAGCAGCACGGAGCTTCACCTACCGAACACTCCCAACCACCAGGCCCCAACAAATTCCCAGTTCATGTATGCTCCAGGGGAACCAATGGAGAGAATATTTTCATTCATTCATTCAACCTTTATTTATACACGGTGGTCTAAAGATAGCACTTGACTCTCTCTTGCATGGGTGCTCCGTGTACACAGGACTATAAATGTAGAAAACTGCATATAAACTATGAGAGTAAAATGGAGAAAAGGTTAAAAAGGGCATCAAAGCAGAATTTAAACAAAAATTAAACACTGCAATACTGAACTTTGAACTTACACATTGCTTAGATCTAACCATTGCAGGTACAGGAATAGCAGGTGATCCAACTTCAATTCTTGCTGTAGTTTATTCCATCAGAGTGGAGCAAAACATTTAACAGCCTTCTTACCAGGCACACACACACACACACACACACACAGTGATATGGCTGTAAATGTACAGTTTTCCCTATGTATTGACATGTGAATCAAGAATAGTGGAAATAGTCATCTGTTCCAGCACCTAGTTGGGTACCAATTTAAAATTATGATTACTATTGTGTGTTTAATTTTAGTTTTTAATCAAATGCTGAATAAGGGTAGTGCTCACACTGGTGTAACTGTGCACCCTAACAGTACTGTGTTACACAAAGAGAATGGGTGGCGATGCAAGACAGTGTGTGTGGGGGGAAAAAAAAACAAAACAATTGGAAACCACTCACCAGAGATGATAGAGAAAACTGTTCAGTTCCATTACAGTAAAGAAAACAGTGCAGGCAGAGAGTGGAGAATATAGGTGCATGCTCCATGTCTGTGTGCATGTGTGTTTGTGTGTGTGTGTGTGTGTGTGTGTGTGTGTGTGTGTGTGTGTGTGTGTGTGTGTGTGTGTGCGTGTGTGGGAGGGTGTTCATGTCAGAGAACGAGAAAAATCTGGGCTCCTGAATTCGGGAGCATAAGAAAAAGAGGTTCAATCACCATACATTTACATATAAAGAGGCAAGTGTTTTTTAATACCTCTTCCAATTTTTCATTTTATATTACTTCTGTGCAATATGTAGCCTTACAGTTCCTCCCCAGCAGTTGACATTTGAGAATAAAAATAAAATATAACACAGGAGCAGGCTACAGTGTTGGAAGACGGGGAATGGCTTCTGGCACATATTGAAAGTTGAGGGTCCTGTACAATGAAGTCTATAAAAAGTGTTTTCTCTTTGTCTCTCTCTGTTTGTTCTTGCCTGGTCAAGATCCCTCAGAGGTTTGGCTTGTATCTGCCAGCGGAAACAATGCTTTCAAGGCTGACTTCATTAGATGGACGCCCAGGAGAAAAGCTTTTAAGGCTGCTTTAAAGGGAATGTGTCAAGCAACCTGGCATATGGTGTGTATGTGTTTGTGTGGGTGGGTAGGGGTGTCGGGGTGTGGAGGGGCATGGGCTAAGGTGTCATGTTCAGTTTCATCAACCAGGCGCAACATTTCAGACATCATGTACTGTGCAATACAGGGCACTTTCAGTAAGAGTGCACAAGGAAAGGTGGTTACACAGGTAAAGGCATGTGGTAGGAGAGGAGATCATATTCTGGCATTAAGCTGAAAGAACGACTGCTGATTTGCTGCTCAGTCTGGGCATGAGGGGAGGACAAAATCTTGATTGATCTACAAAATTTGAACTCTCAAATGGTTGCAATTTGAAATGTTCTACTTTTTTGGCCACACTTTTTGGGCAGCGGAAACAAGCTGTAAACAACAATGACATAAATCACCTTTTAAGGTGGTATGGGGAACGTGCTTGCCAACAGTTATCTATTTATAAGTCAAGCAGACACGCAGCAACATAAGCATTCCTTTTAGTCGTGTTTATGTGCACCTGATGGATGTAAATCCAGTAGTCATTCTTTTAGCTCTGGTTTGGTCTCCGCCAAATCCTGAGGGAAATATCTGGCCCTTTAATTACTAAATGCTCCATTATGTTCAACCAGCTAGTCGCTAACTTTGTCTGTATTCTGTTTGGTGCTGGGAAAGCAGCGTACAGTGGGTTTATCTGAGATTTTTTTCTAAAAACAAAGTCTGTCTGGAAACAAAGTTGATGAGAGTGGCGAGCCAAAATGTAAATTTGCGGGCTATATAACCAAAACAATCATCTGAGGGGAACTGCAGAGCCGGGTGACAATTCTCAGTGAGTCTGTCTACGAGCGACACCTTTTACAAACACAAATATTGATTATAGCAGCTTTAAATATATTAACTGTATATGAAACATTGACCCAAAAATCTCTCCACAAGGTCTTTTGTGGTGAGATTTGTCATCTACTATTTCCAAGGTCAAGAATGAACTTTCAATCTCAACTTTTACTGGTCGAGAAGTCTTTGAAGTGCTTAGAAAAATGATGAATTAAAATACAACAAAACAGAGTAGATTAAAATTTAAAAAATCATTAAGATTCCAAAAAATATGTGTTATGAGTAAACTATGAACCAATGCCAAAAATGTGCCAATATCAGTAAAATACAGAATGTTAAAATTGTTTCTGTCTCCAGTTATTAGTTGAGGGAAAGCAGCAGGTTCTCTTTTGAGCCACTAGGGGAGCTATATCGCCTGAAACAGTCAAAAACTTGATCATACTCATGAGCCTGAGCAGCTTGCTCTCATGCTCATGCCACCAGCATCCTCTTGTACTGTGTTACCGGTCTGTACAAGAGACAGACTAGCCATCCAAACACACATGTTGCTATATCCAATGTTCACTGTAGTGTGTGACAAGTTCACTCAAACATGCACATGATCCTTTGCATTCAGTCCATATTCAGGAGACCAACCTCTGCCAAGCGCAACATGCCTATGTGCGCAAACAGGGTTTGTCAGCAGAGCGGGATGACACAGATGTGAGCTGGGTCTGGACAAATGTATTCTTTTTCTTCAGAGAGGGGAAGGCTTAGTGGGGTTGACTGCAGGGGATGGTTGCCCCACATCCCACCAGTGCGGTGAGGGGAGGCAGAGGTGGAGCGAGACATGTTTTGGGATGGAATGAGGGGGATGAGGAGAAGTGTTGTCAGAAACAGATGTGACCCCCCTCTCCTCCCCTTGCCTAAATAAGTCATGCTCCAGATCCTTTTATCTACACATGCTAACAGGTACTAGTGAGTTCCCCGAGGAGAGCTGTAGAGAGAAAAAGATGTAGAGAAAAAAAAAAAAGAAAGAGACACAAAGAGATAGAGAAAGAGCTGTGCCCATCACTGCTGCAAAAGGCTTAAGTGGGCTTTTCTCTAGCCATGGTGTAATTCTGATCAAACCCTGCAGCTCTTTCTTATTCAAACTCACACAGAAAGAGGGAAAGTACAGGAAGGTGATGAAATTGATTAAAAAACAGGTTAAGCGGAGATGTCTGCACGCTTGTTCAAACTATTATGAAAGATGGAGGATAAGGAGCAGAAGCAAACTGGAGTCAGGTATCAGAATTTTTAACGACAGCTTCACAGATTCCAGAGATTTAAAGGGTGTGTTATTTTCCTTGATCCAGCACAGAGGGCGGCGTACACTCTTTGACATGCAACCCTGCACTTACAGCACAGATAAAACCTATAGGCTCAAAACACAAGACACTTCATGCCCCAAACAAAGACACAACCACACATAGACCATACACAGCAATGAATGCACGCTTGATCCAACTTAATCTCTCACAAAAAAAAAGGCACAAACAAATAACATTCTCGCACACATACCAGACACACACGCTTACGCACACTAACGCTATGTGAACAGGAGTCACAGAGTGTGAAATGGATGCGGCCCCCCCAGCCCCGGTGCCATCAGCCTTAGCCAGCTGGCGGTGGTCCCAGCTCTTCCCCTCCACGCCACTGCCTCCTCAAAACCCTGCACGCTTTGATATCAGCCAGCCCCTGGCTACCCAGACATCTGGAAGTTATTATTCAACAGAGCACGCCACAAAGCGCCATTTCCATAATGAAACATCACATTTTGTTTCAGCGCCCTGCTTTCTGCTCCTGCTCTCTCTGTTTGTTCTAACGTGTAGCGTACTTCTGACCTCTGACCCTGTCTAGCTCTCTAATTGTTTGTCTGTCTGTTGATCTCCTCAGGAACTTCATAATAGTTGACTCACTGGAAATTCAAAGTAGAATTTGACCCTTAACACATTGTAGTTTAATACTGAAGCTCACACCAAACTAACCAGTGAATCATTTGAAGCAGCCTGAGCTACAAAAGTGGGAGAATGAAGGCCAACCTATTCAGAGCCAGCACAATACACTCATCCTTACACCCACTTCCACTAATAGATCCTTTATTGGCCGATGTCCCACTCCGCCTCTCTATTTGTCTCTATGATTCTATGACTGACTTTGTGCCATCTATTCTGTTTTCTGGCCATACACACTACAAAGAAAAGCTATTTATTTTCTGGTTTTTAATGGTTGTAAGTGCTCGCTCTCAAAGTCTAAATACTCAGAAAAGTTAAAAGGTAACTACACCCTCAAATTCTGCTAGAACCTGCCCTCCCAGGATATTTAAAAAATGCAACAGAGGAGTGAGGGGACAACAACTGTAGGAGGCGTGGCTTCATGGCTACGTAGTGTGTTGGTCAGGGGACACGGGGAAGACTGACTGACACTGATTAGAGGAAGTTAACATTCTTTTTATATATACATTTCATGACGTAGTTAAGTCCCAACCGGTCGACTCTATGTCAGCATTGGCCTTGCAAGGTTCAGGGCTGATTTAAAACCGTAGATGGTGTGTTGAGCCATTTCCAACCCATGAAATGCTGATTTTTATAAATTTAGTAAGAAACGTCAATAATAACACCAGCAACGTTTAAGTGTGCAGTGCCTCTTTAAACTACTTGGAAAAGTCAGATACTTTCAATCATTCAAACCAACCTTGCTGGCATCAGAGAAGTTTTGTATTGATTTTTTGCATCTCTTGCTTACACACACTTCTAATGTTCACAGTTTATTATAGGTTATGATTAACTCAAGACTCAAAGTGATGGCAGTACAGTTCAAAATGGCTTCCATCTAAAAAGTTGTCTTTGTATTTACATATCTGACTACATGTGTGACTTGATGTGTGTGAGAGTGTTTGTCTGTGTATCTGGCTTAGCACTGCAATAAAGTGACAACCTGTGAAGGTTTTACTTCTTCCTGGCCTAGTGTAACTGGGATGCAGCCACCCATCACCCTGAACTGGAATAAATAGGTAAAGTGAATAACTGGTTGTGGAAAAATTGACATTCAATTCACGAGAGCATAGATTTTCTTTTTTCATACAGTAACTAGTAACATTGGATAAAAGGGTGTCCTTTTAAGTTGATATGGCGAACTTGTTACCAAACAGTTGCCCATTTACACATCCAGAGCAACATTAGCATGTGTTAGGAGTCATGTTTATGGCCATTTGATGAACATACGTAAGTCCAATATTCCGTCTTCTTTGTGCTCTGTTTTGTACTCCACCAACTCCTGAGGAAAATATCTGGCTCCTTAGCTACTAAATGCTCCACTATGGTCACAAGCTAGTTGCTAACTAAACATTTTTAGAGCTTTTTTTTTTACTGAGAACAGCTGCCGAAACAGACAAAAACTACATTATGAGAGCGGTGAGAGTGAATCAAAACATTACGGTTGCGGGCATTAGAACCATAACAACGCACTAAAAGAGCTATAAAGCTCTGTAGAGCTGAGGGGAACTGCAAGGTCGGGTAATAATTCTCTGTGGGCTTATCACTAAAAGCAACCTGTTTGTTATTATAAATACCTTGATTATAGCCGCTTCAAGCATTGTTTTAAAAATGTTGTCAGTTACTTTCACACACAGTTTTAAGCTACTACGAAATTTTAGCGGGTTTCTATGGCCAGTAAGTGACAGCTGGTTCCTACCAAGAACCAAGTTTGCCTCAAGTCTTAGTGGATTCTTGTCAGTCATTACGTCTTGTAAGTGATACATCTGTCTCAGCTAGATTTGATCTAATCAGGAGCTCACTGGCCCACCTCCTGTATGAGATGTCTAGAACTGCACTGTGTTAGTGAACACAGGCCCCTAATCATGTGTGTTGTCGTTACCTAATCTGATTAACACTTCTGCGGATATTGACTATCAGATCTGGCCTTGTGGTTCTGTAGTCATGGGGACGGTTGAGCTCAGGCTGCTCAGTCCTTGCCTGACCTCTGACAGCTTTTAAATAGAGGAGGAAGAGTCAAGGACCCCTGGAGTATCCAAGGCACAGGATGTTTTCCAATAACAGCTTATGGCTGAGGGGAATCGTACACTCCCCCTGTGGCAGTGTGATTCTATCACTTTTAACCATGTGCTACTGCTTCTTCTTTCTGCTCCAGTCTCTCTCTCTCTCACTCTCCCTAAAACCACAAGGAGTTTTGACCTGATTCTTGGCTGTTACTATCACCAGACCACTGGAGAAAATTTGATAGGAAGAAGAAACTCTGGGATGGTAACTGAAATTTGAAGCATGATATTTATGTGTGTCTGTGCTCGTGTGCAGTAAGTGTATAACTCACCTCATTTTCATTTTGCTGAGGTGAAGGTGGGTCAATTAGCGCCAGTTGGACCACGGTCTCCCAGACGTGTGTGTGTGGACCACTTGCTGTCAGTTTAAACTGGACCGGTTCGTCCAAGCTGGCCCCCTCTCCCTGGGCAAAGATGGACCCATCTGTCCGCACGCTGAAGATAGGGTCACTGCTCTGGAAAACCACCGCTTCATTCCCCATGCAGTCATCAAACTTCACTGTAGACAAGAGAATTGAGAAGATTTGAATATAGTCTTCATTAAAGCAGTTGATTTCAGTGATAACTAAGTGAATGAAATGGGCACAAAGTACGGCATATAGGAATGCACACACACACACAGGACACACAACTCAGTATAGGAGGTAGATAGTACAGTGACAACTTAGATTGTATCATTGTGCCTTGTTGGACACTGGTGCATCTCATCATTAGTCTCCATTAGTTATAGGTCAGACTCTTGAGGGCTGTTCTCTCCAGCTGCATGTAAGAAAAACTCAACTGATGGTGTGGTGTGCTGTTATTGCAGACAAGGTGAAACATTGGACTTAATAGACCTTGCAACTGAATTTGTTTGTGAGCAGACCAAGCAGAATGACTAGTAACTGCTAGAATTACAGAGAATAACATCAGGTCATAATACAAATAAAACCCCTATTAACAAACATAGTTGCAACTTAAAAAAAAAATACAAAGTACAAAAGGGAAGCTAAATTATATATTTAGGGAGTAATCTGCAGAAACACAACATTCAAATTGTCAGCCTCTTTTCCATACACAGTACATTCACATCTATAAATGTTTAAACTGTACTGTTCTGTACTGTCAGAAAAATATTGATTCCACTACTGTTGTGGCATTTAAATTGTACTATTCTTTTTTTCCTGAGTGACAAATACTATGCTTTTAGCTTTTAATCTGAAGACCAAATCGCTCTATTTCTGGTCTTTCTCCAGTTATCTCTGGCAGCTCGACTCAGCTCTCAGCCGTGAGGTCATCTTCCTTCACCGTGATTGCCGCCCAGGTCGCCCCATCCTCTTGTTTCTACACTTTGTGTTTACACTGAGATGTGCTAAACTGAAGCCATACATGAAAGCCGCAAACACTCTATGCAGTACTTAACACGTCACATCACCATCTCGCTGCAAAACATATTTTTACGGGAATTTGAAGGGTTTCTTCCCTCCAAAGATGGCCAGGTTCATTGCATGTTTCACCCATTTTCTTCAGATCACAAACTTTACAATGCTGCTATCCATTTTCTAAAGCTTTCCTTCACACATCCATTGGTTTGTATTTCAGCATACTGTGTAAATGTGCTTGAGGAAACTTAAAACCTGCTTGAGATAGGTGTCATGTCCGATTACGTTTATGTAAAAGGTTTTTTGTTGTTGCGTGGCACTGTAGTTGAAAGTGACTAATTTGAACATTGTGTATCTTGATTCTGAATTCCACAGTTTTCTCACATGTTCTCACACCTAATAACCCGAATCCACTTTTTTCCTCTTCATTGGCTCATTGTTTTTGTATGAAAAGATATAAAACAAACAAAAAGTTTTCACCTTTCACTTCGATGGCATGGCTTATTTGTATTGCTTGTAAGTATCTGTACAGTACATATATAGTCAAGTCAGTTTTATTTATATAACCCAAAATCCCAAATCACAAATTTACCTCAAAAGGCTATGTACAGAATATGACACTGAATAAGAAAAAACTCCCCCCCAAAATGATTTCATTGAAAAAAAAGTATGCATGTTTTAAGTATGTTAATATGGGCATACTCATATAGACCATGTAAACATTTTGTGCATTAGTGTGAACAACAAAAGTTTGTTAATTACTGCCCAACAAAGACACACACACACTCACACCATATACAGGACTCTGACAGCATTGAGATAAATTATAATTTTATGCTAACTGCAAATGAAATTACTCAAAATAGCTATGAGCAGGTACTGAATGAAACTCAAGCCTAACTCATTAGAGAATCCTTACACTATACTGTACAACGGCTAAAATGCAGCAAATGGGCTTAAAATATTAAAGAAATGTTCTTATCCACCTCCTTCAAAACTGAACATTACGTACAATAGATATGGCAAGGTTCAGTAATTCCAGAAACAACAAGGTATACAGAGAGGTGTAATCAGGGAGAGGTCAAGACGGAAAAGAAAATCTCCAGAGTTTTGTGTTCTCCAGTGTAGACACTAAATACTTTTTCTGTAGGACGGTACAGTATAGCACCAGGTAAGTATTGAGCTTTCTCAGTCAGGGCACTCTTGTGTCTGATCTCTTATGAAACTCTAACACAGTTCATGTGAAGATGAGCAGATGAGTCACAGACAAGTATAGCCCATACTGGCCTCCCATCCTCATCTCCTTCCTCCCTCGCGGCACCCGCAGCCTTTCCTCTCGGGGATTACAATGTCTAGACGGCACATCGTAGGAAACCCTGAGCTGAAGGCCATAACTCACTGCTGTATCGTGTCTTTCTCTCTTCCCACGTCTCTACAACAGCTGAAACAACGCTTCCATTACAGAAAGTAAACTGCGAGTAAATCCGGCTTTTTGTTCTGTCTGGCCCTAAGTATGCCTATGATCATGTTGGTACCCTCCTCTTTTAGGCCAGATGTCCAGACAGCCACTCAGAGCTCAGTCAGAGGGGACAGCTCTTCAACAACACTCTGTGCACGGAGTGCAGCAGGTGCTGCACAAGTGTCCTGGTCTAGACAAGAGGAGACAGGACATAAGAGATGGATTACATCAACCCAAGAGGCAGACAGGACTCTGCTGTTCATCAAATTGTTTCTCTCTTTGTGTAGCTGAACATTTCTACCCCAAACAAACCCCTTAAAAAGCGTGCTCCCTGTTTTCTGTTTGTCTCATTCTCTTTCCTTTTTGTCTAATCATATCTCATTTCTTTTACCATTATTTTTGCAGATTCTCAAAGATTAGATTTGGAAGGTGGGGGGCGACAATAACAAACACACCAGTTGGCAAACACGTGTCTGTGCAAATAGAGTTTTGGAAGGCTGCCTGATTATATTGACAATGAGGAAGTCAAAAATCAAACTCAAAGCATGCTTTATTGTATTTCTAAGTCCTCGTATCTGTGAAACAGTCAAACACTGGAAAAAAAAAAACACAAGCAGCAGGTGGTCTGTTGTCCCTTCTCTCGCTGTCCTCCCATTATAGTCTCGTATCTCTCTGAGCAAGGCACGCAGCCAGCAGTGCAGCAGTATTGCGATCATGGCTGGTAGAGGCCTGTAGGCTGAGGCTTCACACTGAGGGGAGGGGTAATCGAGGGGGGCATCTTCAACCATATTAAAGAAAGCATGTACACCTGAGTCTTAACTACCATCTAAGAAGGGTTCATTATTTTTGTTTTCTTTTTGAATTAAAAAAAAGGTGAAATTAAGAGAAAAAAATACTACAGAAATCGGGGTGAAAATTGCAATGCAAATGTGTGCGTGAATGGTTGTGTTTATGTGTGACAGCCCTGTGATGGACTGGCGACCTGCCCAGGATGTCGATTTACATCTAAACTTGTTTGTCAAAGATAGTATAATAAATTCTATATCCACTTATTTCTTAATTCTTTACCTTTTTCTTCGTATTCTGATTCTATAATGCTCAGAGGCACTAATGGTGCAGGCCAGGAAATAGGGTCATAAACTCTCTGATTGATTGAGTGATTTAATCTATGATTGCCTGCATGTCTCCACAATGACAAGCTGAGCTAACTGCACCAATACCCACACACAAATGGAGTGACAGGCTGTGCATAGAGTACCCAGAGGGTCTTGTTCTTGCACCAATTAAAGAAAAAGACAGTGCCAATAACACACACACACACACACACAAACCTTCAATAGCTCCTCTTTCAGTCAGTTGGGTCAATACTGCTATAAGAGAGATTATAAAATCGGCGAACAACAGAGCAATGAAGCCCAACGGCACAGTGCTGCACATTAACAAGTCGTCTAAAGCAGTGGGCCCAGGGTGTGCATTGATCTGGCAAATAACACAGACACCCCAGTGTGCCAAGTAGCCAGCCCAGCACTTCTCCATTGTCTAGTCAATGTGAGCAGTCACACCCCTGCAATGTTACAAATACTACCATGCTATGTGCGCACAGTGAGGGAATATTTATTCCATGATTTCTTTATCACAATTGCTTGGAAGGCGGTGAAATGGTGCTTTGTGTTGCTCGGATGATATCACACCCGAGCCCCATCTTCACAATTTCACCACTTTTCTAATTAAAGTTCCCTTCTCCCTCCAACAAGACAAGGACAAGGAGGAGAGAAACGCCGAAAAGAGTTGTGACCTTCTTGTGGTGTTCTCTGGACAGCCTGACAGGAAGTAGGTGACAAGTGTTGAAAGGGAAGTGAGAAAGGGATACAGTCAGGGGAGAGAGAGAAAGCTGAGGAGTGACAGAGAGAAGGTGAGAGGAGAGGGGGGAAGAAGGGAAGGGCAGAGAGGGAGACAGATTGATGAGAGGATGGAGAGTGTGTGGAGGTGGCAATCAGAGAGACAGTGAAATGAATGAAAGAACATTAAAGAGGAGAAAGGAAAGAAGTGGAAAAGCTCATAGGCAGATTGCAGTTGCTAAAGCGGAGATCTCCAGAGGCAGCAGAGTTTATAGCTGAAGCCATTTGAATTGTTCAAAGTATGCTGCACTGACTGCATCAGATGTCACCCTGCTCTACAAAACAGTAAAGAAACCACTCTTACCAGTCCTGATCTCTGCTACATTCAGGCCCATTGAGGACAAGAAAGGAGGAAGTGAGGATGAAGATGATGAGGAGGAGGAGAGAGGACTGGGAGGTGAGGTGGAGGTGGAGACTGGGGAGGACAGCGGATGGGGGCCTGGCACTGGGATCCTGGCTCAGTGAACTGGCTCTCTCTCACACAGCCACATTGGAATGGATGGGATGCTCAGATGGCTGTTTAAACAGGTTAATTGGGCTGGCCTCCCGAGAGATCGGGACAGATGGATAGATGGATAGAGTGAGAGAGGAGGGAAAGAGGGAGCAAAAGAGCGACAAAGGGAGAGCGATGGAGCTCAGAGAGATGGAAACAGAGGGCAGGATGAAGAGATGGATGGTGAGAGACGAGTATGGCCGCTGATCAGAAGCACCATGGGGAGTGTGCAGTCTAATCAGAGTAGAGTGGAGCTCTACAGTGGTCTGGGCCCTCAGTGACTGACTAAACAGAGCCAGGTCCACTGTCCACTACTGATAGACTATGAAGAGAGAACAAACTTGTGATGGAAGGGCGTTTAAAGCAATGTTAGAAGCCCATCAGGGAGCTGGTTCATTGAAGCCAATCATAGAGACTGGCTCATCCCTCCATCCTTTCCAGAAACCTACAAACAGATGATGGCAGTGACCAGCTCCCATTACAAAAATGCTCACAGTGTGCAAGCACACAAAGACACAAACTGAGAGGGAACATGCACTGGACACAGAGCTGTTTCAAACTTTGTATGACCATCCAGAAATTGAGTGCAGAGACAATACATCAAACCAAATATGTATTTTCCAATATGCTTTAAATGAAAAGAAATGGAGGTTGTACTTCTAGTGCAAAGTAGACATGTATTAAGTATTAATAATTAAGTAGTACACAAAACTAAAAGCTACTTATCAGTCAAATATGCATCAAAGCAAAGCTATTGTATTAGTACAACTTTTCAAACCTGCTTGAATCAGTTGTCTTTAGTGCATTTTATGTCCATATGCATTTGGTAAATTCAGAGGATGAACTGCTGTCATGTTTGACAACTACAAAGGCACAACAAATTTAAAAAACGCTTTTAATGAGGTGATAGTTTTTAACTCTTTTAAGTTCCCCCAGACAAAACTGTGATGGCTAATGGTAATCACAGCTTCACAAAGTTTGCTGTTTCACTGTTCTACTTCAGTGGTGAGAGAGCCTGAAAGAGGCTTTGTTCGGTTGGGAGGAAATAGAGAACTTGTAAGGGAAAAAGATCGTTTGTAGGCATAAGCTGAATGTTCATTATGAATGGGAATGAGAAAAAAAGTGCTATCTCATTAGCTTTTTGAAAATAATGCTTTCATTCTGGGCACTTAAATATCTTCTTGTTTTGAATTTCAGTCATGTAACAACTTCACTGTTTCCCAGTTTCTGTTCCTCTAAACTTTCCTAGCCTTGCTTATACAGCAACACTGTAACACTGCGGCGGACTGTGTACCATAAAGTGAATTCAGAGTTGTGTGTGTCCTGGATATGGATGGCCTGTGGTGTCTTATGTAAAATTAAGCAGCTTTACTCTATGTTTTGTTTGGTTGAACGCCGATACACATTACTTCACCACTCTACTTTCTCTGGGTGAGAATCCAAAATGTCAGCATGAGATATTAGGCTGTAGATAGAGCTTGGCAACTTTTTACCCCAAAACACCTCTCTTGGTTTGCTAGAAAATGCTATCTGTTATTATTGTCGTTCCACATTAAATTTTAAGGGAATGAATGGGAGAGGGCTTAGATACAAGGAAGGACTTGAGGCAAACACAAAGCTACTAATAGCAGTGTGTGCACACGTGCACTGCTGTGTAAGTCTGGGGGCACTCCTGCAAGTGTGGAGGTCATAAGCCTCCTTAAAACATCTGCGTTTATTTTAAACCTCTCTGCCAGCAGCCGTTAAACACCAATTACAAAGATGCTGTGCATGGACAGTATGGTGCTGTTTATATATATGAGTTGTTTTTAATATGGATTAGGTCAAATATCTTTGAGTTGCAGTGCAAAGTCAAACTTCTTTCATTTAAAGTCACTTGAAATGGTGTTGGGCATTTTTAATTTGTATGGAATTAGTACTACATATCTCTTGCCAACCACCTTTACAGCAAAACTTCTGCCATTATTCTGATTATAAAGGTCTATACTTAAAAAGTGAGGGTAAAATGGAATGCAAAATGAATTAATTAGCCTACCTGACCAGCTAGATTGGCTCTTCTCAGAGCTGAGGCGCTGTTGGATGGCTAATCAGGGGGCTGCTGCTGCAACCGTGGCTGGTTAGTCATGGAAGGGGGTCGACGAGTGCTAACAGGCTGGCTGATCTCAGAGCTGCTGGAGACTTGGCAAGAACACTGTTCTTGCTAGTAGCAGGATGAATTATTTTTGTCCGTACACCTACTTTGAGTTCAGCTTTCAGGTTTGTGTTTCAGTTGTCCAAACGTTCTGCTCTGTGAAATTGACCAATCAACATCAGTACACAGTTTAGGGCAGCAATTAGGCTGAACCAGATGCAATTCAGCTGTTATTTGACATTTCCAAGGCTGCTGGAAGGAGATAGACACAGTGGGTGGGGGCTTTCCTAATCTTTACTACAGTAAGAAGGAAAGAAGGAACTTTCACTAAAATTCAATAAATCGTGTAGTCCACAGGCTGATGGAAGGGGGAATATAATTCATAAATGTGCCAAAGGGTCTATGTATACGTTGAGGGCCCTCCTGTATTGCAGTATGCAAGTACAGTAAGCCAGAGTGCATGCATGCACAAGAATGTATAAACTCACAAATCAATAATACACAAGGACGCATGCTCATTCATACACATATTGACAGCCAGCAACCACAAAGACCACAAAGACATTGTTTTTGACTAATCAGCATCTCTATAATGACTGATTAGTATTCCTCTAAACAAGCACAGAAGCGCTTGATTGGCCTTCATCAATTCTCAGTCATCTCTCCCAGCAAGGGGAATTGAACTGTTGCCTGAGCTGATATCAGGACTCCAAACAATTACGGTGTGTTACTGCCTTTATGACTCAGGAAAAAAGAAAAGCAAAAGCAAAAACATATATGAACACACAGTGCCTACAAATGCCTCTAACCATGACCAAAATAATACTTTCATGAGTATTGAGTGTTTTACATGAACATAATCATCTCAATAGGTACAGGATTTCCTGTAGCTATCACGATGTAGCTACATCTCCAGCTTTAGTACACATGTCCCTATAATCAAAACCAAAGACTCATAGTTGCTTCATTCTGTATTGTTTTTATTAAAAAAATATTTCCCACTACTTCTCGTCTTCTTTGTGTGTTTGTGGTGAGATATGAAAGATGGAAGACAGGCAGAGAGTGAGACAGCAAAAAAGCAGAAAGAGAGAATGAGAAAAGGAGAGAAAACATCTTTTGGCAATTAGGGATGGCTTTAGTGGTGATTAGGAGAGGAGGCAGTGAAAGAGAGAGAGAGAGATCAGGCAGAATAAAGCCTCTCCCAGGAAGAAACAGGCACCTTTGCAGAAAAAAAGAACAGAAAATAACAGCAGAATGAAAGTAAGCACAGACTTCTCCAAATTATTTTGCAGTAGTAGGTCTGTGCTGCGGTGGACAGCAAGTTTAGCTGTTTTGGAGCACACACACACACACACACACACACACACACACACACACACACACACGCACGCGCACACACACACACACACACACACACACACACACACAAACACAAATACACACACAGTTAACACAGTCAAAAGGTATTTACACAGCAAACCACAGCTCATATCCCTACGCTCCTCTCATTCCCTCACAGCAGTCATTTGGCCTTTTACCCTGCCTTTCTGTGGTTATAGGGGGAAAAAAAACCAAACTAAAATGCTCTGGTGGTTGTGGTTGAGTGTGTTTTCTGGATCGATAGCCTACAAATTCAATGATGGATTTGATACGTACAGGGTATAGGTTAGCGTTCCGTGGAGCCCTGGCCCAAATTTTGTATCACTACTGTATGTACAGCTATTCTGCATTGCCTAAAGCCCTGCAGCAAGAGATCTGATACAGTCTGGCCAACAGGACTTAACACAGAAGAGTGCAGTAGACTGAGGTCAGCATGTGTGTGTTTGTGTAACACGGTCTGGCGTCTGCAGGACTGCTCATGGCTCCCGAGGATCAGAGATGATGGTGGAGGTGGTGTTCACAGTTACATGAGGCTGGAGTAAGACTGAGGTTTAGGGGTGGGTGGGGTGGCCGTCTTGTCTTTGAGAATGTACAGTTTATTCTGAGAGGGACTGCTGCCATCAGCAGTTTGCATCAAGTTGGGCTCTGCAGGATTTGGGTTTGCTTTCATGCATTCTAATTTTGCTAACCTTATTTCACCCCTTTTGTCTGTTCAGTCCACCCTCGAGAGCCACCAAGATTCAGGTGCCATTTGTCTAGGACAGCAATCTCAAGGTCAGAGATGTGTCCTTTCCTCTCCAACCCTTATGTCTATCTGCCACCTCTGGAACACCTCCCAGTCACCACCCAGTCCCGATCCACTACACCAACCACTGCACATCTTTATATTCTCTGTCACATTGGAAAACAGGAGGAAAAATGCAGATACACTAGTATAAAAAAAGGCAGCTTAGTACAGACGATAAAAAAAACAAAGGCTTCAACTTTGCCTTTATTTCAGTGTTTGCCTGCAAGCATCAAATATGCTTGTTGTAAAGAAAAAGAAATCATTTTCATATTGTTTTCTCAAGCTTCCCCAAGGAAGCAAACAGCACAAAATTGCTTTCCCCAACTGCTGGAGGAAATAGAGGCTGTATTTCTCAAATCTAATCAACATCTCTCCATCAAAACTTTAAGAAAAGGTTCTGTTTTTTAAATTGTAGGGGTCAGAGCATAAACCAGAGAAATCCCTCTAGCCTTTAAACCGTGGAAAAACATACATGTAATTACACAATCTGTATGGAGGATAAGGAACATGGTTTTTCAGTAGTGAGGGTTATATCACTTTTTTTTCCCCTTGAAAGATATCCATCAGGCTGTGATCCCTGAAATCCGGGGGCTGATGGTGGACTACGATGGCTGAACCATGCAATTAGTGGGTCTGAAGTTTCACTCAGATAGGAACTGAGCTGAAAGTTCAACAAATGGCCAAATCAGTGAAATGACTCCAAGAACAGGTAAAAACACAGAGCAGTAATTATCAGCAGTGATCGTAGAACTGTAGCACTATAAGGTATGTATTCACACATTACACTTTGTATTAAAAATTGCATTACTGTGTATCGATTTCCCAGTTTTTAAGTTAGAACTGGATCAAATGCTACTTTAAAAAAAAAAAAAAGACTATCCCTGTATCAACCACTAAAACTTCAAAAGTTAATAGATAAAAAACTATTCAGCTCATAAACTTATTAAAAATGAGCCGTTGTCTGTCATGCTGTCTGTCATTAGCTGAAATGGCTGATAAACTAAAACTAGCCCAGTATCTCAAGGATTAGCGTCCATATTGGACGATTTTACACATTTTCTCACAATTTACGTCCAACGCCAAAGTTCAGTGTCATTGCTGGAACTAGTGTGCCCTAGACGTAGCAAGGCAGAAAGCAGCATTACCCATAATGCAACTCGACTGCTGACAGTTCAGTCGTAGATTCAGGTGTGTTATGCTAGTAGTGGCTAATGTACTGTAGCCTCGAGCAGAGATGAAGAGCGGACTACAGAGGTCTGGTAAGCTCACTCCACACCCCCAGATTTTTTTTTTCATTTTCAAACTCGTACTCTTCAGCCCCAACCGACGCTGAAGTCACATCACCTGAGGCAATTTATCAGATTTTGAGCAACTCTCTGGAGCCACAATGGGCTTTATACAACATTTTCACATATGCAGTAGTACTCCCTAAGACCTGTAAACAGACTTGGATGCGTTAAATCAGTATAGTTTCCCTTAAGGGCTTGCCTTGAGATCCTTGTCAGAATAAATGTATACCTCTAATTGTGGTAAGATATGATTCATCTAATGACAGAGGTAACCTGTGTGTGTGGGTAGGATTGCGTATGTGTGTGTATAAACCTGTGAGCTAGAGTAAAGTGTCATAGAGCAAGCTAAAGGAGAAACATTAGTCACTGATGATTACTAACAACATCTTCCTGAGGGCATCTGTGTCATTACGTGTGAGTACATGATGTTTTTCTATTATGGAGCAGCCCTGAACCTTGTTGTGGGCTGAATGAGAGACCTTTACAGAGAAGTGACTGATGGGTCTTAAAACTGTCAGCTAAATGTGTCTTAGGGCTTATAGACAATAACAGGGCATAGCCCACAGAATGACTGAGCCGAGTGGTTTTAGTGTGTTTGTGTGCGCGTGTTTGTGTGCACACACAGGTTGAACGGTCCAAATATCTCTCCTGTGGGTGAAAGTGTGAAATACAGGAACGCTTTACTGCAACTGTTGATAAGGTGCACACTGATAGGACGAGCCTGTCAGGTAACACCTATTCACTGGCAAACACCCTCAAACTCTCCCTCAAACACACGCACATGCCCACACGCACACACACACACACACACACACACACACACACACACACACACACACACACACACACACACACACACACACACAGCATGGAGAGAGAATCACAGAAGCTGGGGGCTGAAGGAGACTGGCAGAGAAGGGCTCCCAGAGGTACAAACACAGACAGCAGTGTAACAGCCCACCCTCTCCCTACCTCCTAAAAACAAATCCTCCAGTACACACAAACACATATGCTTTGCAAACAAATGCACATATATCATTTGTCACACTGTCAGAGATGTGGCACTAACCTTCATTGCAGCTAATTGTTGTGCAATCTAGCAGGAGCAGGCCCTGGAGCTCTATTGGAGAGGACATGTGGTGTGTATCTATGTGTAGGCTTTTATGAGAGGAGGGCAAGTGCGTGTCTCAGTGTGTCTGCGTGAGGGATATACACACAAATAAGCACATGTGCATCAGTCTGAGTTTAGAGTGTGTGTGTGTGTGTGTGTGTGGTCTGCTTATGATATGTTTTGTGTGTACGGGGGAAATAAATTAGCAGTGCTAGCAGGTTGCTCTGACAAGTCCTGTTAATGAGAACATCCTCCAGAGCCTTTTGGGCCGGGGAGAGAATCCAGAGGCCATGATCATCTGCTCAGCCTGGAAGATGGCATGGAGGGAGGGAGGCTGCAGAACGGCAAAAAGCCTGCACAATTAGACCACACCATCTGCAGGAGAGGTGTTAATGTGTAGTTGGAACTATGAGCAGTGGAAAAAGGAAGAGGAAAAATAACTATACTGTAGAGAAAGAAGACCCAGAGGAAATGGAAAAAAGTTTTACATAAACGGCTGGATGTAAACTAAACTGGAATAATTTTGTATTTAGTCTGGACATTTGCACACTATATGCACTCATAATACTAAAAAAGCAAATGCCACTTAGAAGTCAGAAAGCCTGTAGGCAAACATGCTTTAGTGATGTACAGCATTGTAGCAAAGTCAAAAATTGCCAAAGGCAGGTTGTCCCCATGGGGTGTGTGACAGCTCCATTTGACTGAGTGAAACAGAGTCAAACATGTTATGACAAAGCTGTAATGTTGTATTAAAAATCTGGAATGTGAAAGAATACAATATTTTGAACATTAGTCTGTCAAAGTGTCCATTGATTTATGTACTCTGTGTAAGTATATAGTATGCATGCAGCTATATGTCTATGCATCTCTGTGGGTGTGTACTTACTGTATATGTGTGTGAGTTAGAGAGACGTGTGTGTGCGTGTGTGTGTGTGTGTGTGTGAGATCGAACATGTGTGTATACAGTATGTGCACACGCACGCACATACTGGTGATAAGTTGCCAATTTGGCTACAGTTGACTCACCTGCACCTGGCTTAGTGAGGCAAAACCAACTGGCTCCTCATGAGTTTGGAAAACCACAAACCAAGTACAAGGGTTTAGAAATGCATGAGGCGCTTCGCTGTGTAGCATTACCATGATTCATCTTCACAAAACTGCAAAAGCTTGTGATAATCGCTTTAGCTAATCCTTGCATGCTTCAGGCAAACAAGCATGGAGAGAGTGAAGGGGTGGTTCTTTAACCCTGGGTGGAGGACTGAACTGGGTGATGGTGTGGGTGAAACATGGTCAGGGTTGGAGAGTGTGTTTTGTATGTACTTGTGTGTGTGTGTCATAGCATGCCACCTATATTCCTCACAAGTACATCAAATCTATGTTAAATTCAAAGCATGGAAACCAGTGGAAATGAAACATAAATGCAAGATGTGAAGTGGAAGAAAACAAATGATATTTTGTAATAGGTGCTTCAGGTTTGGTGCAACCAGTTACTACGTGTTCAAATTTAGGATGCTGGGGTTTGATTATTGGACGAATTGTATGTGTTTGTGTGCAGGCAAAAAGCATACCTACTGTATGCGTGCATGTGTTTGCATAGCTTCATTGTCTCGGCTCATTATGTGCATGCAAGCATTTCTATCCAGGCATATCTATCATTATCTATCACTCCTTTGACACAAACATCACCTCTCATTCTCAGCTCTGCCTGGTTGCAAAGTCTCACCTGTGCTGCTTCTATTCCTAGACTTTGGATGCCTCCAGTAGAGCAAAAGCACAAAGGTTTACACCCAGACTGACACTTTCCTGGGATATGGCCTATAGACTTGGCCACAGGATCACCTCATTAGCATCAGAAGGTGATCTGCTCCCTGACAAGTGAGACTTCACTGCACTGCTCTCAAAAAATAATGAGCAAATATAACCTCTAATGGCTAAATATAGGTAACTGTGGTCTCAAGAGACTTGGAGCAGAAACCATACACTACGAGAAGTGTCTCGGGCCTTTCCAAGTTTTGTTGCAGTGTGGGCGTGAGGCCTGCACAAAGTAAACAAAAGACTTTAAGAGGAGGAAGCGATAGTTGAACAGTGTTTGATGAGAGCTCTTAGCCTGTAGCTATAGCGCATTAGGCACAGATGAGCCACAGCCAGCTCCCACACTGTTAATGTGGAACACATTACAACTGGACAATGAGTTATGATTGCCATTAAAGAGCAAATGATTCAGACTTCACCGCTGGATTTAAAGGGCTGCGACTGCTGAGCCCTGACCTTTCTCGTTGCTGCCCACGCTTGACACTCCAGTGACAATCACTCCACTAGGCTTGCCTCGCTAAGTGTGTCCACTCACATTTGGCAAGCATTTCCACTTTTGTGAATGCATACAGAATACAGTATGTTTTCTTTTGATGTTTCTGTCTATGAATCTATTGGTATCACTCTGTATGGAAGCAACCTTGAGCTGTGAAGTGCATGATTACATTGACTGTGTGCAACACAACAAATAGCTAACATACCATATTAGTCTGAAAAACTGCCTGTGCAGCTCAGACTCCAACAGTCTCTCTTTTGACTTAGCTACTAGGTGAGCTTAACCTCCTTTCTCTCTTGCAACGTTTCTTTTTTCTCTCTCTGCTTCTTTCTGTGCTAGCAGGAGTCCTAATAATGGCATCATGCATTTTGGTAAAGCATGAGGGAGCAGTAGATGGGGACTAGTGGGGAGACAGAAGGGGAAGAAGTGGGAAAGGGTAGAATCACAGACGAAGAGACTTCTCTTCTGATTGCTCTCTCTTTCTCGCCCACATGATCTATCTCTCCCTCTGGGGCCAGGAGGCTAGCTGTGAAATGAATGAGAGGCAGAGCGTGGGCAGGCGCTAACGCTAAGATAATGACGGTGTTTTGTCAGCCCTGGCCTAAAGCTCTGTCTCTTGGCACATGAAAGAGGAGGGAGGTGGCAGGACAGTATGATGGAAGAGAGGCTATGTGGTTGTAAGCTAACAGTACTGAGCGTGCGTTTCTCAAGTCCCCAGGCATGTGCCGTAGACGGGACAGGAAAGCATTTGATACAGCCGTTTGATTACTACAAACACATCTAACAGGCTAAGAGAGCTTTCACACTGTGTCAAGAGTGTCAGTGGTCAGAAACCTCAACCGCTTCTCTCCATCTACACTGCAGTTAGAGAAAGCTGTGAGCAATTACAGCAAAGAGAAAAGTTTCTCTTCAAGAACATGTAATAAGTATTTGAGGTGAAAGACAAATCTTACAGTCTGTTTTTATATGTGGACCCCAGTGAGTTGGCCTTGACCGCTATGGAGAAAATAAAGAGAAGAAACCTGCATTTTGTTATTAGGCTGCGATTTGAACTGTGAAAAGTTAACCAAATGAAACCATCAAAGCAAAGATTGGTACTAATTATCACTGCTGTTTAACATCAGACAAACAAACAAACAAACACAGTGCAAATACTAAATGTGTTCTCCACGGGTTAGATTGAGCCTAATTTATTTTAAGTCCTGCTGGAACGTGATTTGTGGCTGCGAACGCCCATGCTGTGCATCACATACCCGGCAGATGCTTAGTTACGACTAAACCAGTAAAGACAACACTTAATGGTACAGTCAAGCAACCGGGAGGAGGTGGGGGAAAAATCAAAAAGTGCAAAGCTTTGAAAACAGATAATTAGATCTGTGACAACAGAGCACAATAACAATGTCAGCAGGGATGGAAATGCCTACATTGGATGAGACAACAGCACAATGCGCCTGTCTGAACAACTCTAACATATATCTTATTCAATGAATGAGTCATATTTTGCATCACGCGAGCTGCTAATATAAATAATGATGCCAAGATTAACAAGAGGCAAGTTTATCGTTCAATAAATCATAGAGTTTCTGGCAAGTCTCTCCCTGAGACATTGGGTCTTCTCCCTCTGTCACAGCCGATCACTGACTGAACAACAGCACAGTAAGAGACAAAAGTCCTGTCAGTGCCTCATTAGGCTGCTCATTAGGAAGCTGGCTGTATATTCAAACATTCTCCACGGCTGACCATTTGAGTCAAGGCTAAGTCATCTCTCTTGCTCTCGGTTGCAAGGCTGAGGGCTCGAGGTCAGTAGGATTCGTCATTATTAGTTCCGTTACATTTTCTCTGACTGGTTTGGATCTAACGACCCGATCCCGGGGTCAGACAGCCTCAGGCCCTGTCTGCATGCCTAACCTCCGCTAAGATACAACTTTGCATAGTCTTGATGCTGTAAATCACTTATTTTCATTTTGTTACATGACCTTTGCCTGCAGGCTCCTGACATTATAATTGGAACTGAACCATGCACTTCGATCGTTCAACTGCCAGCACTTGTTTTGTGTTCATGATATCGTACAGTGCATGGCTCTACCATTTATTGAGCTGAACTACTGCAAAAACAAGCTTAAGCATTTGTGTGTCTCCTTAAAAAAATAAGAGAAAATGAGATATTATTGCTGCACACATCACTTAAAAGACATAAAGACAACTGTCAATCACATGTACATCAGGTCTGACAGTGTGAGACGGCGTTAATGTCTGGTGGGTTGGGTCCCAGATGCTGCATACTCCAGTATTGGCTGCAGTCAAGAAAGGACATGTGGAGGAGGTGGCACTGTCTGTTTCTGCCAGAACAAGCTTTCTGCCCTAGTGTGTGGCACCTGCCTGCCTGGCATATATTTTCTTGTTGGGCTACCACAATACATCACATCAGCTTTAATTGTCCTTGGCATAGATTCTACAAGTCTCTGAACTCTACTGGAGGGATGAGCCCCATTCTTCCAAAAGATATTCCTTCATTAAGTGCATGATGGTGGCGGTGAGCAGCGTCAAACACCTCCTATAGAATCTCCTATGGGTGTTCTGGTATCTGCAAAGGCAATAAGCACGATTCACACCATTCAGTTTTCCCTGGTGCCCTGTATGGAAGCATTTACATTCGTTACTCATTTCCCCTCTCAGTTATTCAGGTTTTACCTTCAATTTGTCACCTGTCTGTATACAGAGAGAAAGAGAAACCAACAAACACTAAAACTAATTATTTGCAAATCATTATCAATTGTACATTGCAAAAGGCAAAGCGCCTAATAATGAAGTGAATAGAAAGTACTCAAGTCTATTTATTTGTTTCTTTCCATTTCCCATCAGAGCAGACAAGGGACATACTAGTAGAGAATTGTAGGCAGGACTTAATCAAAATGTGAACATCCCATCTAGGGAGGAAAACCTGCTGAACAGTGATGTTGTTTGGAAAAGAGAGGGTAGAATAAATGGAAAACAGGGGAAGAAGAAAAACAGATAGGGGAACATAAAAAGCTAGAGAATCATCAACTTGGTCAATATCATCTCGTATATGTCCAGTGGACACTTTGGCCATGTAGGGGAAGCATTTCAGGAGGAAGGTGAGGAAAAACAGCAAGAGACAGGAGTGAAACAGGAGGTGCGGATGCAATTAAAAGGCAGGGTCAGAGGTGAGGGAGGACTGTGGGTGATTAATGCCCCAAGCACTACAGACAACCCCCTGACACACACACACACACACACACACAGATAACTTCTTTTTCATTGTTTTCCTTCCCCTTTCTGCCCACTCTTGTATTTTAAAGTTCTTGTGTTGCAGTACAACTAAAAAGTGAGGCTTTTCATTAAGCAGAAAATAAATACAAAATATACTGCACCATTCTTTTTTAACTGTGGGCACCATTCAGTGCTGGCCTGTGGCTTCAAACCTCTCTGGGAGGTTACTACAATAGTATTATAAGTCGAAAAGCCCTTTCCCACTGCAGTCCATTATAAATTAAATTACATTAGAAAACCAAGTCCCCAATCACATTGAATTGGGTTTTCACACTTAAATGGTAATATTGAATAACGGAATAACGAACTGTAGAAGCCTAATTTGTGTGCTCATTTGTTTTTGTGTAGCCTATTTTGCTTCCTTAATCTGCTTTTTCCCTTCACAGTGGGTTAGAGCAGTGGCACACACTTACAGAGACATAATGAGTGTATCTTTGTGCCATAATTACTGGGTGCAACACAAACTGTCGATACACTTGAAAGGGTGAACTTCCGCACGCACGCACACACGCACGCACGCAAGATGTGGACAGAAACACACATATACTTAGGCATGGGCACACACACAGACACGCAATCACACTGGGAGCAGAAAGTATAAATGGCTTTCATACAATCATTGATCTGTCCATTCATCTGCTTCACAGCTGGACAGAAGATGAAAACAGCACTTTTGTTTATGCTGCCATAAATGGTGAGCTTGTGTGGAAAGAAGGGGAGGAGGGAAGGCTACATCGATATCAGCCAAATAGCTATTTCTTGTTATAGTCCAGGATACTTGTGTGTGAGATAGGAGACAATAGGCCTTGACTACTATATGAAAGCGCTGGAGGGTGAATGAGGTGAGGAAATTGATATGGCTCACAACAGGATTAGTCATTGGCTCAATTACCAAATGAAGATTTAGTGATTTGTTGTTAGCGAAAAGGTAGGTGTGCTGCTTGTTGGCTGAGGCTGTTTTTTTATGATGCCCTGTGGGTGTACTATATTTACTATACAGTGCAGTCACCTCTCACAAACCTCCATTCACTCTGCCTCACCAGGTGAAGGAAAATTAGATTATTATATGAAGCTGGAAGAAACACAGGGTTCAAATGATGCTCCCAGAATGGAGGCTGTAGGAAGAATGTAGTGAACATACTGTTTACATTGGACTGAAATGTTACAATCTTTGGTATAGCACCACGTCAAGATAAATTTGGAAGTTACTGGGGTTTTAAGATGAATACCTCTGAGGTTTGCAAAACACTATTTAAACAAATTTAACTATGAAATTCTTTGAATATGGTTATCAGTATCAAAATATATGTGATGTCAACAGTTTAAACTGTGCAAAAGCACTGGCATGGTCCTTTAACATCTCTCAGAAAGCCATAAAGTAAATAAAATTACAAATCAATTCAAAAGTGTTCAATAAGTGACATACAAGAAATGACAGTGACAGCTAAAATATGCAAAACCAACATCAGTGCTATCAACCACATGAAAAGGAATGCCATGGCTGAGCCAACAGAGACTGTTTCCCAAGTAATGTTGCTTAGCAGCACTCCAATCTTAAGTACCAATTACTACTGGCAAAACTTGAAGATGGTCCCAGTGGAGCTCTTCTCTTTGAGTGAAAACACACCTATTCCCACAAACACACAGTGCGCAGGCAACAATACGTAGCTACAAGTGGAAGGTACTACCTATTAGTCAGTTGTCATTGTCTTCAAGTCATGGGGATGTGATTCTGTGATGGCTGCTGTAGGGGAGGAAGAAAATCCAGCCCTTCTGGAGTCTCTCCGAGGGCTTGGGAACACTTGGTAATTCAGAATAGAGCTGTCACTGACAAACCTGCTGGACACTGCTGCACAACGGGAATAGAATCAAAATCCTACCTCTACCTCATACAAATAGCGAGTGATAAATTAAGAATGAGCCCAGACAAAGGATCAAAAAAGCCATCTCTTGTAAAACTGGACTGCTGGAGGGGGGCGAGGGTAAGGGATGTAAGGGTGTAAGGGTTGGGATGGGGTCAGTTGCACTGCTGGGGAAAAGGTGCAATATCCAGCTGTATCTGTGAGGACTGTGCACAATGGATTTCCTGGTGACAATACAGGAAAATTATTCTGCATTCTCATATCCCCGGGGCTTAATTTGTGCGGGATCCTGCCCAAACATGATCCGGGACCTCCCAAATTGGGACCGGCACCTATTTGATTGGATCCGGCACCTCCTTTGTCACTTATCAAAATCTGTAAATAAATCTGCAAGCCCCACATATATCTGTAGATGAACTGTATGCTGGCAAGTGGTTTAATGTTTATTGGTGTCTAAATATTTTGGCATGTGATTATTGTAAGCCCCATAATTAAGCAAGAGGGCGTTTGTGCTGTGAAATGGTGAAATTAGTATAGCTAAATTAGGGGGTTCATGTGTAGGTGCATCACTGTCGGAGAGAGCGGAGGAGATTGATAGACAGACAGAACGCGTCACTTAGGTTTCTTAGCCTGCTTGCTTTTCGTGGTTGTAAATAGAACTTTTAGTTGTAAATAGAACTTTTGGCCCTAATTCCATTTACCCCCATTGTAGCAATCCACAGACAGAAGGGAACCGTAAACAGCCGTTTCTACGCGCCTCCCCCTGCTGATTTTGAGTGATTAATGTCAATGCTCGGATTAATAAATGTAAATAAATAATGCTTTGTTTGTGATGATGGGAGTTTAGTTTTAACAGCTAGCACCTAGGCGTTGTCCAATGTGCTCCAGGCACTTTGGATGATGTGTTCCATGACCCGCCGGAATAGCACCCTCTCTGTGTTCCAGGACCTCCTGATTCACAAATTAATTAAACACTGCTTATCCCTATTTTTGCCCCATGATGATCCTGTTAATGGGAAAGTGTTCCATTATGATCAACTCTGAAATGAATACCGAAAACAAGCAAGAAAGAAAGAGGCAGCAAGAGAGAGGAAAAAGTGGAGGACTGCTGCAGTGGAGGCTAGAGATAGTCGGGGGAGAGAGATGTGTGGTCTGTCAGTGGGCTACTGTGTGGGGAGTGTAATCAGAGGGAGGGAGTGGTGCATCATTATTCAGAGTGTGAAGCCGGCGGAGAGACGCTGAGAGGTAAACCAGATGATGGAGGAGCCTATGATTCCCCTACTCCCCTCTATCGCTGCCCCCAAGTCCACCCCTGTTAAACCCTGAATCTGGAGCTGAGAAACGAGGAGTGTGCAGCAGCAGGCGCAGTGCTACCCATCACTACCGCAACAGGGAGCATGGTGCCGCATTTACTCCTAAATCAGAACGTGGCATGGGGGTTGAGTGAGCTCAGTGGTTTGTGTGTATGGTGTGTGTGTGTGTGTGTTTGTGTGTTTGTAAAACATACATTCATGGATGTATAGAATACTATCTATCTATGATTATTTTCTGTTGATTCGTTTTTCAATTAATTGATTAGTCATTTAGCCCAGACTCCAGCCTGAGGTGCTCTCTTCAGATTGCTTGTTTTATCCGACTAACAGTCCAAACTCCAAAGACATTCAATTTCAAATGATATAAAAACAGAGAAATGCAGAATATTTTCATATTTGACAAGCTGGAATCTTTGGCATGCTAGCTTAATAAACAATTAATTGATCATCAAAATGCCTGATTCATTTCCTGTTGATCAACTAATCAACTCATTGTTTCAGCCATATATCTATCTAGCTATCATTTTTAATAAGAGGTATATTTATTTGTTGTATATTATCTTGACTACATAACTTGACATATATCTGCTAAATATCTTTAAAGATGTAAGGCAGATACCAGCTTTATATCTTGAAATACATAAAGCAGCTGTCTGCTCTTATCTTCAAAGATAGGTGAGCAGATGGGTGTTAAGTGAAACAGTCTGTTCTCTTCCATCTATATGATGTGAATAGAGATTAATTGAAGAGATGATGCCCTCATTCATTCTTGAATTGTCCTTGCACCAGATCTCAGGAGCCAAAAGAATTACAGGCTACATGAGAACAATTAAGTCTGCCTCCTGTCCAGATGCTATCAGAGCTGCACACAGTAAACAAGAGCAGATAGGACCAGGCCCCAGGAAGTGAAATGAATCACAGTCTAGGTCTGATACAGACACTTCTCTCTCTCTTCCCTACACAGATAAAAAAAACCCACCACAGCTCCTGCCTCATGCTCACATTCAGCCAAAGAGCTCAATCGGCCCATTTTCAATCGGCTACATGTTTTCCAAAATGGAAAGATCTCCAGATGATATAAACTCTGGTGAGTTTTGGAAACCACTGTGTGTATTTAAGTGTGGACTGTATGTGTAAGCAGGTCTGTGTTTTTCTGGTGTGTGTGTGCATACATGCCTGTGTGAGTATATGTATAAGCACGCGCAAAAAAACATGGCAAATGTGCCTGAATATTTGTTTAAGGTTCCCATCATTGTGTGTCCTCCTGTCACGCAATGTGCCTGTGTATCTGTATGTGAGCTTTTCCAGTGTGCACAAGCTATACAAAGTACAAAAAGGGGAGATAGAGATGACACATGGGCAGAATGACAGAGCTGAGATAGGCTCTGTCAGCCCAGAGGTGGCTATCTGCTGCCTCACAAGTTTTCGCAGCTCTACCCACCAGATTAACTGTCTGGCATGCTCAGCCCCACTCTGAAACTGACAAATGTCACTCTAAATAGTATTTGTGACTTGTGATTTATTTGTGAGGGCTCATCTAGCCTACCAAACAGATGCCACAGACATCTGGCAAAGTGAACATGGTTTGTGCCACATCACAATATCGTCCCTGACATCAGCAACATTCAAACCACTACTTCATGAATAGAGTAATGTTCCATCGCTGTTGTGAAAAGGCACTCTGTGTGCTACATAATGCTGCTGCCTCCAGTGGTACAGGGAACAGGATGCAGTTGTAGACCTGTGAACTCTTGTCATCATTTATTGAAGATGACATGTACTTTTAGCACACATCGCTCCCGGGCTTTCTCCCCTGCGCTGTCGTTTTTAAACACACTACTGGGAGCGCTCACTGAAAAACAGAGAGCACTACAGACACACATAAAACACATAGGAGCTCATAGTCTTTGATTCTGCAACATAAAACCCACTTGGATACAGATACTGTACACACACACACACACACACACACATACACACACTGATTTAAGTGTCTCCTGGGTCGTCCTTTTCTCTACAATAATCCTTGTTAGAGATGCAGAGGCGTTGTAATGACAGCCATAACCATTCTGAAGCAGTTAGTCTTAGTACCACCTCAACCCCCAAGTCTGCTGGGAAGGCTACTTCACACACACTCTTTTATTGCCTTCATGACCATTAGTATCTCCATTTTATTGCTGTCATCGTCACCATTTACCTGACAAACGCAGCCTCAGCAGGATTTCTCGTCTCTCCGTCTCTCTCTCTCTCATATGCACAACAGATTTATGATATTTTCACACTTGCGATTAATATTTGGATCAAAGTCATCATCTGATCCTGGGCGTTTTGTGCTTTTCTCCATGCCAAATGTTTTAGTTAATGCTGAAACAACTAATCATTTCATGAGCTAATTGTTTTATACAGAAAATGAATCTGATAATCAATCAATTCTTCAAGTAAAAATACCATACATTCGCTTTATTGAAAATATGTGTTTGTTTTTCTTAATTTCACACCACAGGAAATTTAATTCTTTTGTGTTTAACATAAAATATTTAGAGAAGAATTCACCTTTGGCTCTGGTTGAAAGGAATACTGTGATTTTGTACTAATTACATTTTCTTATTTAATGAGAAATTCATTAATTGAAAAAACTGATTAATTGAAAAAACTGGTTGCCGCACTTCTAGTTTGGACATCATTATACGCAGGCTACTATAATATGAATACCAGTTTGAATTTCTCTTTTGCCATGCAGGGTTTACAGTAAGTGAAATTGTTTGTCTAGACTGCAACTTGTCAAAATAGCTTATGCATACAGTTCACTAGGCCTGCATGTAAACCCAGATGTCAGAGTCTTGCAAACATGGTGCATCAAGAAAACATCAGATTTGCTTCGTTAAGTGCTGTCTTGATGTATTTCTATTGCAGTAGCTCTTCCAGGACTCTGGTAATAGAAGATAGTGGTTCAGAAGTACAGTTTGGGTCATGTAGTGCTGAGATCAATACTGACTGATCCTACTGTGCTGACCGCACAGTCCTCTATGGACCCTTATGTCTGGCCCCTGGCCTGATAAATGCTGACATCCAGAAACATGACACCACTGTGACGGACAAGCGTTTGCGCGCGCGCGTGCGTGCGTGTGTGCGTGCGTGCGTGCGTGTGTGTGTGTGTGTAGGACGATAGATGTGAACAGAAGGATCTCCAGGGTTGCTCAGATCTATCTAGGGATTGCTCTGTAAGTGTACAGTGTGCGGTGACAGTGGTTAAGTCTAGTCTGGCTGTATGTCTCGGATATCAGAGATATACTTTCCTTCTCGATAGCTCCATCCCTTCATTGGAGCTGAGATTACTCTTAGAGACAGCACGCACACCATAATCCACAAAACACCTCTGTTCCCGCGGCTCTTAGAGGAGTGGGATTTCCTCTAATGCAGGTGCTATGACTTGTGTTTGTGTGTGCGTGATACTGTGTGTGTGTGTGTGTGTGTGTGTGTGTGTGTGTGTGTGTGTGTGTGTGTGTGTGTGTGTGTGTGTGTGTGTGTGTGTGTGTGTGTGTGTGCGCGCGCGCGTGTAGTACCAGAATGCAATTACAGAGAGATTAGAGCAAATGATGTGCTGGCCAGAAGTGACACATACACATGTTGAATCTGAGGATTAAAGCAGAGAGGAGCAGAAGTGTGTATATTTTGGTCCTATGGTGCAGTAGTGTGAGTGCGTGTGTAGGAATGTAATCACTTTGTGTGTATATTTGTATGTGTCCATCTTGTATGTTTACATTCTTCCATCTATCCATCATTTCTTGCCTTTTCTCTTTGTTTCTCTTTCTTTCCCTGTCACCTCTGCCTCGCTGTTCTTTTCCTCCTTGTCTCTCTCATCATCCCTTTGTGACACATACTGTTTCCTGTTGAAACCCTTCAACTGAACCAGGAAAGACTATTTAAAATTAAATTACTGATATCAGACAATACAGGGATTTTTCTAGTCGAGTATTTTTCTTCATGCAGACAATACCAAAAACAATCACCATGGCCATCTGTAACACCTCTTCTGTGAATGAACAACCCACTCAAAGATCCTCAAAAAAATGTATTCAACAATGATTTATTATTCATAGATGTCATCACATGTGTGGTTAAAGCAGTAATGACTGATTTATTTTAGCACTTTGTGGAATCAGAACAAGCTATAAACACAGCGTGGACATGATATCACCTTGTGTTTTTGTGGCAAATGTGTTGACAAATCGTTACAGTACACATATAGCAGACACAGAGCAACATTAGCATTTATTTGGAGTTGTGGTTGTGGTCGTTCGACAAAACAAAAGTCCAATATTCACTCTCTTTTTTAGCTCTGGTTTATCATGATTTCACATGTCATGTTCACTAGATGTTAACTTTGTCATTGGTGCTGGGAAGGAGGGAGTATGGTGAGTAATGGCCAAAAACAAGGTTGATGAGAGCGACGAGAGTGAACTAAAACAGTAAAGTTGTGGGCTGTAAAACCAAAACAATGAGCTGAGAGTGAGTTGAAAAGTCTCAAACTACAAGCAACCCATTTTATATTACATTTACAATACATTACATCATTTGATCGAATGTTAATATAAAAATATTGATTAGTGCAGCTTTAAATTTGGTTCGGTTCAGCGCACACACTTGTGGATCTCCATCACAACAGAAAGGGATACAGCCCAGCCACTATGCGGTTTCCTACCTGCTTACATTGTATAAATTATGAGTGGATTGTCCTAAAGGAGATATAGAATGTAAAAGCCTAATCTGAGAATATTAAGGACACTGCATACTTTTGATGCTGGTAGCAAGATATTGTGCTGAGTGAGATGGGTTACAGTGATACGGATGCAAGGAGCTGAGTGTCCTCCTTCAGATTTCATAGTAGCTGCCAGCTATTCAGTACACAGGGTGTACTGCATGCTGCATGCAATTTTTCATGCAAACTTTCTAAGCAAAGTTCATTGAAGTCCAATTCAATCCAATTGCAGTGAGAACAACAGATCTAAGGTGAACCAATAAGGATTGAATGTATGGATGTATCAGAGTATGTTGAATGGATTAGACCTCCTACATTCAGGATGCATATTGCTAATTGTCTTTTTATATCCAGCAGCGTACACAATCTTCTGCTTTTCCCAGTCCACTCCAGACCCAGCAGAAAAACAAAATGGGCTCTAATGAGCAACTCTGCTGCTGCCAGTCTTTAGTTAAGCAAGAGATGTATGCTAAGAGTAGAAAGCATGCTGTACTTAAGATAATAGATTCTCCATGTCAAAGGTGAATGTTCTGCCTCAGGCCATCCTCTGCTCTTCCTCGGCAGAAGGATCACCTCCATTTGTCAGTTTGAAAGCCTTGGAAGTTCAATGATAAACAGTCTAGTTTTGAACAGACTGCCCATCACTCTTACAAGCAACCTTTTGCTCCTTACTGTATTACAGTAAGTATATGATTTCACAAAATGTGTGGTAGTCATGGTTTCAACTCTGTATGCAAATATTCGAAAGAAATGCACAAACTATCTTTTCAACAAAACAAATGTGTGATGTGATTACAAGAGTGCAAATGCAAAGCTGCTTCTGAAGTTGATTCTCAAAGTAAGAGTAGGGATGTAATGTGTGCAACTAACTTTTGAAATAAGAAAAGCAATATAATTATTTTCAAAGTGATATAATTATTTGTTTTGAGTAATGACTTCAACACTGGGGAACAAACCCTATGTCATATACTGTATGGTGTATCAAAATCTGCTTCTTTGTCCCTCCCTCCAGCCACATTTGCACTTCTCCAAACCTGTTCTTGGCCATTTTCTACCTGTCCACCAGATGCTCTCTGACTTTTTTTTCCTGTCTCACTCCCACATCCAGCCACTGCCTCCTGCCCTGCAGTTACCTGACCTTCCCTGGCCACTCTCTCTGTTTCCACCTGTTTCCGCTTTCCCTCATCAGCCCTACAGTATTTAACTGGCTCATTCCCACTCATTCACTGCCTGATTGTCAAAGTTGCCATCTTTCTCACACTACTCTCACAACTCTGTTATATTTTTTATCCCCAACCATCAACCATCACAAGTCTGTCACCTGTCTATAACACTCTGCACTTTAATTGATTTTCCATAATTTCTTCAGTTTGTTGTTATAAATTCTTTCTAATTTTAAACCAATCCTCACCAGTTTTTTTCTCTGAAAGCTATTTGGTTTTTTCCTCAGACACTGTATTATACAAGTTTGCACCATACAGCTACAGTATAATAAAAAGTACAAAAGCCAAATAATTCATAGAAAACACAACTTGTAGTATGAATAAAGGTCCTTTCTGCCCAGAAGTGAGCTTAGAAAGCTTAACCTTAATTAGAGTAAGAGAGAAAAAAAAACATTATTTGGAACGTTTTTTTTTTAAATGACAATGTTATTATATACAATTTTAAATTGTGCCTTTCAGATTCAATCTTGAAATACATTCCTGAAGCAGATTATTATTCAATTGCTGAAAGCATGCACATGATATATTTAAATTTCTGCAATTCAAATAAAGCCTCTGCAAGCACAATTCTCTTTGCATAGCATAGCAGTTTAGACAGGGGAAAAACACTCTTCCTGTGCTGTGCAGCTCAGCAAATAGTTGGACAGAGGGCAGATTGAGAGCAGAACCTACGAACATGATTTTCTTATCCATGCTGAAGCATTGTTGATAAAAACTGTCAAGCCTGGAGAAAGAGGAAAAATTGAGCTAACACAACTCTCTTCTCCTCATCCTATTCCTGCCATGTCTTTGAAGAGAATGCTTTGTTCAGCTGTGTTATTACATTATCAGCAGACAGACAATTTGTTTGACAGTGCTTCTAGAGAGAACTGTGATGTGCTGTACACATTGCCTCATTCCCCTTTTTCCTGATTTCAATTAACAGTTTTCTGCTCTCCAAAACAGTCAGTGCACTTTTTTTTTCCATCTGTCTTTTCTGTAAGTCAAGGACAGGCTATTAGGAATCTGCAGAGCCGGCAAGTTCACTCGCACGTTAATTGCTCGGAAGAGAGAAAAAAAAAAAAGTTGAATGTGAGAAATAGCAGAAAAAGCAAGCACGCAAATCCCCACGAATATTCACAGCGTTAACAGCTTTGAACAAAACAGTGTGTTGGAGGAAGCGATGTTTTGATGACAACACCCCTCTCACTAATATCACGTTTTGTCAGTTTGGTGACAACAGACAGCAAGCACTGTGTTGGCATGGCTGCTATCTTCACCACCACGTTTTCTACTGTTTGTAGTAGATACTGTATTTGTTAGCACATTTGTCAAAGTTAATATGCAGCAGAAAGTAGGAAGCTGTCAGTGGAGTCAAGTAAGCATGTTTCATTTGGTCTGACTGTGGCAGTGTGTGTTTATGTGGTAATACAGCATGCTACATGTGATTTTGAAATAGTCAAATGTTGTGTGACCAGGTGACTCCTAATTAAGGCTGAGAATATGTCAGACATTGTAGTTGACCTATTCCCTCTCACACTGTCAGTGTAGCACGAAGACATCCATTATAGGTATTTCCAATGACAGGTATGTCAGGAGAATGTCAGAGAAAAACATGTCCAGCGTTACTTCTACCTCTCCTGCCCTCCCTCAAATGGAGTAATACTATTTCTTTTTGAGATGGAAATCTCGCAGAGGTGCTGGAAGACATGTAGCGATACTTCATTATGATTCCTCACTGAATAAAACCACAGTGTTAACACTTCATAGGTCTCACCAATCCTTTGTAGGTGTGCAAGTGCAGAAACGCACACATACAGAGAAACACACGCATACAAACGCAGTGGCTGTATGCTCTGAATGACAGAGTTATACCGGCTTTGCATGAAAATACAGATAATGCAGTCAGATGGCGAGGGAAAGTGATGTCAAACAGACAGGCCTTCAAACGAGGCACTGAGCCTCCCTCTCCCTCTCAGTGAACTGACAGCCTCTGGCCTGCGATTCAAGCAGCGTCAGGATGTCAAACTCCACTATGTTTTGACACCCATTGCTGTCCTCAGCAGAAAGAAAGAGGCAAAACAGCAGTGAAGGCTGTTGTAAACACAAAATTCACAGTCCATTTGTGTTTTAGTTCCTATTGAATGCACAAACAGACCTCGCAGTGAGGCACACACACATGCACACACACACAGCGAATGTGTGTTGCGATGGACGAGGAATCTATGCTGTTAAGTGCTGCTCCTTGATCATAGAGATTGTTTTGAAGTGGCAGATTGGACTCTGAAGAGAGATTTTGCTAGCTACACAAACTACACGACTTGTGTAAAAATGCTTGGACATTTGTCTATCCCTCAATGCTAAGGATTAGATAGCAAGGCAGCTTAGCACCATGCTGCAGTAAACAATTTCTCACCTAATACATACTTCACTCCCTGCGTTGTTTAGTCTCATATGCCAGATGCCAAATATCATGTGAGCACTCTTCTGTCTGTTAGGACAGAGTCCACGTGTCACTTTTCCATAACAGGCACCTGTGTGTGAAAGTCATTTCTTTAACAGATAAATTAACACAGCAATGTTACAGACTCCATGACTGGAAGCAGCTGGAGAAAAATAAGTGTAGAGAGAGAGAGAGAGAGAGAGAGAGAGAGAGAGGGGCAGAGAAAAAGAGATAAAGAGGGAGAGAGACTGAAAGCAAATCTATTACTGATAGTGATTTGGTGCTTGCTGGAGAGGATGGGGAACAGAGGGGTCCATTCATGTGGCTCTTGTCCCAATAGAAGAGATAATAGAGTAGTGGAGCTCAACTAACTCTGTAATTACACTGCACACAAGTCTGCAGAGAGGATTTTTTTCCGGTGCTGAGAGCCCGATATAACACATTCCAACAGACACTGCAAGGGTTAAAGGCATTTCAGTCTAAAGTAATCCCAAATATACTGTATCACCTCTGCCATCTGTAAATCCTGTCTGGATATAATTTGTGTGTCCAGGAGGATGGTATGTATGTTTCTGCCATATAGCATATCCGTCCTTTGGCCCCAGCGGTCTGAGCGAATATTTGTCTCCACTAGCATCCTTGAATGGTCTCCATGCCACCCTTTCTTCCCTGGCTACTGTCACAGGAGCACTAACAGGAGGCAATTTTGTGATGTTATTTGGGCGATTTTATTTGCTCAGTAGGGCACCATGCCCCCAACCAACACCGACACATTTCTAGTTCGTCGCAGTCTCCCCAGTGCCAAGCCCACCTGAGACATGGTAAAATCAGAGTAATGAAGTACGCGGCACACTGGCAAAGGCATCAATCAGATGACAGCAGGAGGACTGACAACAAAGGAAAAGAGAGGTGGAGCAGCAGCATGGAAAAAGAGAATGGAAAATAAAGAGAACCTGAAACTCAACTAAGGGATGAAATTGTAATGTGAAGTAACATGGGATGAAGCTATGAAATATTACACAGCCATACATTAAGGGAATGTAAGAGAGAGAAAGTGTGTGAATGGGTCTGGAAAAGAAGAACAAGGCCAATAATTTGAGACCGGATATACCCTTTATGGACAGTGTCTGGTTGGGTTCCCCTCTCTGACAGCTTATTAAAGTTTCATGCTAAAACGAGTCAATATTAGATATGACATTTTCAGGGTGAACTAGTCTGGGGCGGATATGGCAATAGGGTAAGGTTCTCGTTGCCATGGTGGCCGAATGACCAGTCCTGGCCAGAGGGGACCCAGACAGGAAGAATGATGCACAGGGTCATGTCAGCAAAATTATCTATCTATCTATCTATCTATCTATCTATCTATCTATCTATCTGAACAGCAGTTTAAAAAAATTTGTTAATATTCAGTATTTCATATTGCGCCATTTTCAGGCCTTTTCACTCTGTGTGTTACTGTTCTTACAAAAAGAAATACTCCCCACTGTCTGGCTCTCTAATACAGACACACACACACACACACACACATGCACGAGGGATGAAAAAGCAAATACACACCTTTTGAAAGACAAAGCTTTGTATCATGTATCCTGACACTATTCTCTTATTCCTTACATTCATACATAACCTCTGGTTGCCATATCTGCGCCTCGTTACTTCCTTTTTGTGTTATTCTCAGTTGTTAAGCTGTCTTGATCATAAGCAGCACAAAGACACAAAGTGACTGAGATCAATCTGCTCTTTGCAAACCCCCAATGTGAAGGAAAATCAGTACTGAAGATAGTGGTAGAAAAGATCCCTGGGTATTTCCTTTCCTTTGAGAAGCGGGGAAGAAAGTGAAGATTACATTTAAAGTTGAAAACTGTTTGAAACACAACAGATACAGACTTGTAATTTGTTACATTGTTTGAAGATGCTAAAGGGAAAACATGCTGTCAAAAGACAGGGCATGACATGGAAAACAGTAAAATGTGGGAAAATGATGATGCTTAACTTTTATGAGAGACAAATGTCATCTTCTGCTCTTTCATCCACGTTTCTTGCTCTTCCTGTCGAACCTTTAAAGAGGTCGTTTGACAGGCCTAAAGCTGGCCACACCGGAACCAACCTGCTAACAATCACAGCGCCTAACCTTTCATTTCCTGGCTTCAAGTAGGAAATCAAAGACATCGAACAAATGATTCAGGAGGAGGTGATAGAGACGAGTAGCTTTAAAAGACGGAGATAAGGGAAGTTAAAAGGGGGAGAAGAGAATAGTTCAAGAGGGACGTGAGAGACGTGACTGACAGTGAAAGAAGGAGGTGACAGACTCAGCGAGAGCGCTCTTTATTTCACTGAGAGTAAAAGGGGTTGTGGTGGAACAGCAGAGAAGCAGCAGGAAGCCAGAAGAATTGGCAGACCAATTAGTTGAAATGGTTGAAAGTTCAAAATCCTCTTTCTATTCACACGCTCTCCCTTCATGAGCTTTCTTCACTCATGAAAGAGCACACCCCTCCATGCACGACACAAGCATTATACACCAATGCACATACACGCTCTGGGACTCTTGTTAAGTTTAGATACAAGTGACTTTCAAAAGATTAGGGTGATTGGAGTGAGTTGCTATAATTGCAGGATGAACTTATTTACATGCTGTTTCTTTCATGTGGCATTAGGACTAAACACAAATTAAACATGCCAGATGCAAATTAATGGAAATCGTGGCGGGAGGTGTGATCTCATTGGAGCCGTTGGCATATATGTGTGCACTGAGCAAGCATATCTTATTTCACTCTTTACACACTATCCACTCAACACGCTTTGATCTGCCAATATCCATCTACATGGCTGCCCACGAGGGCAGGACCGTAGACTAAATCAGACATCCATACTTCTTTTTCATCTCTTCTTGTTCAATCAGTATACATTTGAGGAAGTTTCTGAAAATAGCTAATGATAGTAAGGTGAGTCAGTACTCTGCGGCATTAGCTGCTGCCCTGGTTTTACGTTGGAGAGGAGGAGATGGTGTTAGGTTGTAATTTCACACCTTAACTTGCATTACTCTCACTGCAGATGGGGAACGAATATAGAAAGAAATGTTTGTTTTTTTCCTGAGGAATTGGAAAATGTGGACAGTGAATTAGAATCTTACCAAAGGAAAAACTGATTATCAAATGTGTGTGTGTGTGTGTGTGTGTGTGTGTGTTTGAGTGTGTGTGCTTGTATGTGGGTGTGTGTAACTACACTGTGTACAGTTTCCACTGTGTGTCTGCAAGGGGGAACTGAGATGTTGGGACTTGGCATCTCTCCTCTTTAATGAGTATCTCTGGAGATGGCAGGTGCATGTTCAGCCATTCTTTTACAACCTCAGCAACAAACAGGCCAGTCCTCTCTCTCCCACTGCAATTACCACTGTCATTAGCAGAATCACATTATCAACAACACCAAACAAGCGGTATTGCTAATAAACCCACACAACACACTTCTGAAGTACTGGCATCAGCATGCACACCTAGAGCTATGGCAGCAATTTAAAATAGAATACAAATATGATGTCAAAGACAGAAAAATAGATTTGTTAATTCCATGTTGTGTTTGATTCAAGGGATTGTTGAGCCTTTGCCATCATGAAGTTTCTGTTTTTGGAATGACTTTCCTAATGAGTTCAGGCTCAATCACTATCATCTTTTAAATCCCATTTATAAAAACAAACATTTATGTAATTATCTTTACTTAATAGTCCTTGAACCGCCTTTTCATGTTTTATTTTAATGATTACTATTTTGGCTAAGTTGCCGTGTCATTTTTGTATTTTTCCTGTTAATTTAATCTTTTCTGTTGTCATTTAGTTAGAAAGTCACTTAATGTGCTTTGAAAATATCTACGCCAATAATGATGATGGTGATGATGATTCATGGTAGTTGTAGGAGTAGTAGTAGTGCTAGTAGTAATGGTGTCATTTGTGGTGTTAATGTGAGACTTTCACCCTCATCTCAGTCTTCCCCTCTCTGTAGAGTTGGTTAACAAAGCAGGTATTTGGAGCTGTGCATCCCATAGTAATACTGAATGTGACTGGGGCCTCCGCAAAACTCCAGACACCAATAGGTGAGCACTATTATTATGTTTACTCTTTAAAGCCAGAGTGGTAGCAGGGGAAATCATCTACTCTTCTCTTTCACTGCCCATTTCTCTCTCTCCCTGTGTTTTCTCTCTCTGGCTCAACTTTGTTCCTTAGACTATAGATAACAAATGCCTCCTGTGAGGTGCAGGGAGGCGTTTAAAAACCAAATAATGAACACATTTGAAATTTAAAACTCCAAAGGGGGACACATCTGTGGTGGTATGCAGATGACTTTCATCAGCTATTTTAAGTTTTAAGTTTGAGGTGAGTCTTCGGCCCTTCAGAGAAACCACAAGGCGGGATAATTACTTGCTGTGCATCCTGAGGATATGTATATGTGTGTGTGTGTGTGTGTGTGTGTGTGTGTGTGTGTGTGTGTGCGTGTGTGTGTGTGTGTGTGGATGGCAGGCGCATCTGTCTGCATAGATAAATGGTAATCAGCCAGGGGGAGCAGATGAGAGATGGGGAAAAAGTCACCTGTCATTATAGGTAGATTGATCTCTGATTAGGCTTAAGTCTCTGTTAGCACTCACCCAGGCAACCAGGTCTAGCATGAAAAACAAAAGTCCAGCGTCCGCTTCACTGAGTTAAGAAATATATAAAAGCTATGGGAATAAAGCGAGAGCAAAACCAAAACAAGTTTGCATGCCATAGATGGTGTGTAGGTTGGCTAACCTGCTCACACAGCTGGAGATGCAGAAAGAACTGGGACCATTAGCCTCACTGGGTGGTCACTTCTAGATGGAAGATCACACACTCCATACAAACACACACCGCCACTACCCACCTCCCACTCCCTCCACTGGGTTTTGTGATTCAGCCGAGCAGGAGTTGAAGGGAGGGGAAGGTTACTGGGTGTTCATCCCTTTGAATTCGAGGAGTGGCTGGAGTTGAAGTCTGTTCTGTGTTGTCTCCCGTCATAGCTCGCCTGGGGCTGCAGAGAGCTTTATTTACTGGAGCTGACACGCCAGGGGCGGCAGAGAGCCCTAATTGCTTCACGGCCTCCTTGAGCTGCGTGATGCGTTCACTCTGAACATGGATATCTCACAGAGAGAAATTAAGGGGCAGTGGCAGGGAACGTTGCCCGTGTCCACTTTTAAAGACAACCCTGATGCACGGAGCAATGCACTGAGACACACACACAAACAAAGACTCTGCTCTATGAGGTGTGAGCAGAGAGGTCTCTAATACCCTGACTGGACCAGAATGAGTACCAGAGAGAGCTTAAGCACGCTACGCTACACTAACACTCACACAGCGAGCACAACTCAGCATCTGCCTCAAGTTTACCATGTCTTTTAATGCGTCATATTATAATGAGGGGCCCATTACTAAAATCTCACATTTGTTACACAGTATGATGATGTACAATGAAACTAAGAGACCACGGCACATTATGCCGATGCACAACTCACACTGCTCAGATACTGCATAAACCCTGGTTTAATCAAGTCTAATTGTTGAGATTATGAGGACTTGTGTATGTTAATGCCTCAACAAACACCAGAACTGGAACATGTATTGTCCCTTAGGAGGGTTTACACATTTTCCTCTGCTATTAGTACATGTTAAGCTGCGAGTCAGCTGAAGACAAACATGATAATAGTCAGTGGATTAAAATCAGCGCTTCCTCATAAAAAGTCATCTGGCTTTATTCATGACTGCCAACATCAAATTCTGGGTAAAAGTTAGGACTTTTTCATGAGCATGTGATAAAGGATTAATAATTCAGACATGTTTTGTGTGTTGTGTACAAACTTGTGTTATGAGATAATTGATTCACTTGCAAATCAAATAATAAATTCAGCACTCCCTGGTCTGCACTGTGGAGAAACTGGCATGTTGACAACTACGTACTTCACTTTCCATTTTCACTACAGCTAAAACTTTATACTGCAGCCACTTCCCTTTTGAACACTCTCATCCAAACAGATAAGAACAGCATCTGACAGGCTAATTAATAATGAAAGCTCCCCTCCACCCTGGAATTCTATTCCCCCAATAGGATTTCTATTAATGTTGATTGACCCTGGCTCATCCAGTGCCACTCTGGCACAGCTCACTGCTACCCCTGTGCCTTCTTAGGTGCCAGTGCAGGTTAGCTGATACATGAATAATTCCCAGTGGACATTAACAGTAAGAAGTAGGGCAGAGGATTCAGTGGTGTGCTCCTCTTCCCACCCTCGCTCTCAATCCCCTCATCAGCAGGCTGTTAATATTTAAATATACAAGCTTCATTTCATACTCTGCAGCTGAAACCATGAGGTGGAGATGGAGGTGCGGGGGACCACTATGAGGAAAGTGATGAAATAGAATACTGGGGGTTGGTTGAGGATACAAAAGAGAAAAGAGGAAAAGAAGTAGAGCGTGGAGGAGTAAAATGCAAGTGCCATCATGCCTGCAAATTTAACAAGGCAAGTCAATTAAATACTCTTACATGTGTGGTGGTGGACCCACAATAGGTGAAGGCCTATTGATGGGGACCCACATCCCAAAAGCATCAGATGCCATGAAAGTTGTGTCATTATCTGACAACTGTCTCTCACAAATTATGTTCAAAAACACCTTAATTGCATAAATGAAACATAATATATGCATTTCATCAACATAACAATAACTTATTTGTATCTGTAAAATGTTCACTGTCAACATTTTTTATTGTCTCTATTTCTATATGATATAGGGCTCGTCTTATTCTCCTCAATATTAATAGACTGATGTCAGCCCAGAGCAATAATCCATCTTCCCTGCTCATGTTAATGCAACACATACTACTGTGTTGTCACAAATGGCCTCACTGATCTCTGTTCTGCTTATCCTGTACCTTTTCCTTTTATTCTCCCTTCTCAGGCTTTATGAATGCATTTCCGACTGCTGGTGCTTCTGTTGCCCGCTGAATATTGTATACTTAAAAACTTTTTGTAAAGTTCAAACTATAAACTACAGATAACTCAGTGTCAGAGCGGAAAGTTTCTAATCTTTCAACTATAATTAATTCTAATAACCGGGTATAACTGGATCTGTGCCCTCCTAAAATGTTTCTCTGTTCATATTGCCATTTTTTTCAGCAGATAAGTGCTAGGGCTTTTCACATCACACATTGTCTGACAGAGGAAAGGACTTTAATGATACAAACAGACAAATTAGGCTGCTGTGTACATCAGGATTCCTCTCTGTCTGCCTCCACAATCTGTTTACATTTCATACATGACCAATTTAGACTAGAGATCTCCTGTCAAGTTCCACAAGCTAATGATGAGTAGGTTCAAGGCGCTGCGAGAACTTTCCAGCAATGTTAAGGTGGCATGTACAGTTTTAACAGAATTATTCAAGAAATATGGAACTCACATGTAGAGTATTTAATGTTGAAAATTCAGCCTAATATTAGACCTTTGGGCTATTTCCTTTTCAACAAATCTTGTAGGAGTGAGATCTTGTAGATGAAGTGGTAGAGCATTAATAATTTATGCCTGAGCCTTTTTATAGAGCACAGCCCTTGAGATTCATAATTCTATTCACATTAGGCCTCAGAAAAAAGTTTAAGTTTTAATAAATAGGTATTAAAACTTTAACTGATATTAATAGCACCAATTAAAGGGCATACTGTGGAGTTATGCATCATTTCTGTACTGGTAGAGTGGAAAACCCACTCAGCAGAACCTCCCTTAGCCCCCTGTGTCTTTCACTCGCTAATCCCCCTTTCTGTCTCTCTCGCTTTAATTCTCACACACACATTCTTTATCTCACTCCATCACTGTCTCCTTTCCAAATAAGAGATAATACATAGAACTGACACTTGATTGCAGGCATTGTGTAGACATGTTAACATCTGTGCAAACCTTTATGGCCATCATAAATAAAATAAAAAATGTTAAGTCTGCTATAAATGTGTGAGGCGCAGCATTTTACTCCACCTCATCATTCCATAATCAATTCACTGAACATTAGTAGTACAAGATGAGAGTGCCTGACCATCCGTGGTCGTGATTGATGAGCAATTTTCCTTGTCTCCCACATCATCGTTTCCTCTAGTATGCCAGGTCAAATGGTGTGTGTTAGTCAGCCAATAGCCATTCATTTCAGTTTATGAAGTGGAACCTGTGCTGGATGGTCATGCCATTAAAGACATTAGCATGCGTGTCTTTGCTACAGGCACCAAGTGCATGCATGTCGGGCTGTTTTAACCAAAGCTCTATTTCACAGGTGACTGAAAAGAGCCTGCATGCATGTTACTGCTGTTTGCCTTCACTGGATCTCCAGTACAAGTGTAGCAGGCATTTCGCCATGGCCAGCTTTACTAGCACTAGAGGGGCTATCTCTGTGGGATTTTTTCTCTCTCTCTCTCTCTGTTGGTTTGCTCTGATGCACCACTGTGCCCGGGGAGATATGGTGGAAGGGAGAAAAGAGAGTGTATTTCCTTTGTTCTGCAGTTCTGAACACAGGACTATAATTTTCTTGCTGGAGCAGGGGAAGAGAAGGGGTTGACTTAAATAATGGCTTCTGTGTTCTAATTTGTGTAGGGATTTATCCTGCTGCTTGGCTAGCGTAATGCTAGAGAGTCTTGTGAGATGATCAGTACGAGCAGTAAGAAAGGAATGAGATAGTGGAGTGGGGAAATGAAGACGGAGGGAGAAAGAGAGAACGAGACAGAACGAGAAACAAAAGGGGGAAAAAAGAGAGGCTCAAAGAGAGAGAGAGAGGGAAAGGTTCTGCTTCTTTGCTCTGGTAATTCCTGATGAAATTGATTCTCAAACCTCCAGAGATCTCCCACTGTCCCCTTTCTCCCCTTCGTCCCGCCTCTATTACATACCTGTCCAGAGGATGAATGATCTACACATTACCCATGAGTACTGCTGACCGGTACACGCATCAGCGACTTCCAGTGCTTAGGGACCACACAGACATGCTGAAGAGACAGAGAGAGAGACAGAACAGGGAAGACGTGGGAGAGGAGATGGCAAAAGATGGATAGAGGAAAGAGAAACGATCAAAGCTGATGATGGAGATGAGCATGGGAAAGAGAAAGTCAAAGTGAGTGAGGGGGAAATCACCAAAGTGACAGCGGTGGAAAAAGAGTGGATGTGTGATTAGGGCAGCAGATGGAGATGTGCAGGTGAAGGCAGTAGATGGCAAAGGAGATAATAGGGAATGAGTTAGTGTATTAAGAGGAAGGCAGGGGAATGAAGGATGAAGTTAAAAAAGATTAGGGATTCCCACTGAAAGAAATGAAGATCCGAATGAGGCTCAGGGAGCTGGTGTGTAGAGGGGGGTTAGGATCCTGCGCCAAATAGCTCGGAGGGAGGCAATCAGGGGTGGTGAAGGCTGTGCCTGTAGCTTCAACCCTGTAGTTCACCGCTGCTTTCCCGGGGGATAGGTGTCACTCGTGTGGAGAAAGAGAGCAGCCACTTTAATGAATGGAGCTCTTTATCTGAGCCCGAACAGCGAGTTATTACCTACTGAGTAGACACTACGGAGCGGGCTCTGTTTCCACGGCAGTGATCCCCAGGGCAGGGGTGAGAGCAGGAGGGAGAGGGGAGGGAGGGGTGGAGAGGGAAAGAGGGAGTTCATATTTGGTGCCTTATTTTGTAACAGGGTATGACATCTCTGGCCTCCATGCTATAACAAAGCCCCGAAGCACGGTCGAGCATCACTGACGAGAGGAGCATTAGTGTGGAAGGCTGGAGGAAAACCGCACAATAATAACACCCACTGGGAAGGCCTCAAACTGTGTTGAATCTCTCTAAAACTATTCAAGCAAGCATCATCATAACATTGAAAACTTCTTTTTTAAATCGTGAACTTTTTGTCGATCTAATGAAATAAGGTCATACAAAAAGGGTTTGGAGTTGCCAAAGTAGGACGTAATTTCACTCATGAACACTGGGAGCAAGTTAAAGCTGAATTAATTCTCTGTTGGATACTCATGATTCAGAGCAGAGGAATGTACACATTTCAGTTATTTTCTTTTTTGAAAGAAGTGAAATATATTTTAAAAAGGTAGAATTTATGTGGTATGCATTGCCCATAAAGCCTGTGGGAAATGTAAACAACCTCCCACAACCCAAAGGCCCTGGATCAGAGACTCTAAACTGCCCTTAAGAATAACTATGAGTAATAGACTGACCTGACCTTTGGCTAGGGTATGCTGTAACTGTGGATTAAGTATGTGAAGACAATGATAATAATAATTATTATAATAATCTTTAATGTATAAATCACATTAATGCCAATAGATGCAATGCAATGTGCTTTACAAGAGATGGAAACTAAAACAAGAACAATAAAACACAGATGCAACAAGTATAAGCAATGAATTAATCAACATCTTTGTATCATTTAGTAGTATACCTGTAATTGTCCAAGAATCTACCTATACTGCCCATCAGCAGGTAGAGCAGAGCTGACGGAGGAGGATGGAGCCAGTCTAAACCCTCTGTTCTCCAGCTCCGCAGGCTCTGAGAGCAGCTCAGCTCCCCTGACGCTGCCTGATGGCTTTAATTGGTCTCCTCTGGCTAGTAGCAGAGTACAGGAATCCCTACCCACTAATGGAGTGAGCTGCAACAAGAGTGATAACCCTCATACACTGGAGTGTGCACATACATGTTCACGCAAACAGACATACACAGACGAGTACGTGCACGCTCAGCTGTATGAACACACATACACACTTACACGCATGTACAAAGTAAGCATTTAATCCACCCGGGAACCTCTCCAACTCTTTCTATCTCACTCCTCTCTGCATTCAGACATAAATCCATATGCCTGAAAACCTGCCATAAAAATCGAATATACTTTTCCCCCACATATGATGTTGGAAAGATGAGTTGTTCCCTCCAGGAACTGGCAGTTTGATTTCTACCTGTTGGACGGTAGTGTTCAGGGATTTGCGACATCCAAAGAGGGGTTAAAGGAAGGAGTGCCACACATTCTAAAACTGGAAAAACATTATTGCAATTGCTAATATGGCAATTTTCAGGATCTATGTGAACTATGTTTCAAAAGATGTAGGGAGGAGAAAAATAAAATAGGTAGATAGAGAGTATCATACAAAAGCGAATGTAAAATTCTTGTTATCACTGATAATTTGAAAAACGGATGCATTTAGAGGAAATCCAGTGTGTGCTATCTATAAATCATGAGTTGCAAAGTTAAAAATAAAAGAAGAAGAAGAAAATCTGTTCTCCACTGTTGACACTCTGGGGAACGATTATGGATATTATTATTCTCCCGGACAGATGCTGTTTGTACTGAGTAGACCATCTCCAGAGCATTGCAAGATGAGAAGAGAGCAAGAAAGAGAGAAATATACAGACAGACAAACAGACTGCAATACCACTGGTGAAAGTACAGTACATGAACCTCCTCTTTATCTAATGAGCATCTTAGACAGAGACAGAGACCACTCCCTATCTTTCGTTGCTTAGGTGGGAATTACAGTGCTGAGAACAGGGAATTGCTAAAAGCTACGTAAACATACCGCACACCCAGCAACTCCCCATAGCCTCAATATCAAACAGACCTTGAAAAAGTACATGAAAGACAAGGAAGGAAAAATTGGCTGAAGGTAAACGGGAGTACACTAACGGGAAGTCAATGTGCAAATCATATCTGAAAAGAAGAGTGAAAATTAACTATACAGTGGGAGCGTGATCCTCTTTAGCATTTGAGCTATGTGCATTTACAGACTGAATGAGAGCGCAAGTCTCCCATATGTCTGATGTGTACAGAAACAAAGCTGACAGAGAAGATCAATCCACAAAACTCAACACATCCCAGCACCAGCTGTCACTCTAATTGCCTCCTTCTACTGTCATCTTTAGCATCAATTCCATGCTAAGGTAATACTGGTTATGGGTCTGCAAAAGATTCTACTTCCTCTAATGAGCATTGGATTTCCATATAGAGCACAAGCATTTTATTTTGTAGTGGCTACAGACCCTCTGTATGTGGAGTTAAGTTGCGTACGGTATTCGTGCTATTATGGCATTGTGCCAATCGGTATTCTTAATGGGCTAAGCAGTGTTTACTTTTCAAAGACTTCCACATGAATTATTGATGGCTGCGAGCCGATTTGTGCTTGGAATTAGCCTAGAATAATCCATCTGAGGCCTACCGTGCTTCCTGGGTGCCTTTTCACTCTCCAGGGTAAACAGGCTGACTGGAAACTTACGTAGCTTTGCACAGTAATTTGTTATCCTGATTTCTGCTGATTGTAAAATGGTTACTTAAAGTGGCACCAAAAGCTAAGCTTAAGAGGACAGGCCCTGTGAGTACAAAGGGAAAGTGACCAAAGGGTTTTAGTTGTCTCGAACCACAGGACATGCATGGATAATCAAATTAATGAATTAACAAATGTTTTTTTTTATTATTATTAATCCATGATTTGAGCTTATAAAGAAGACTAATCATTTAGCAAATATTTTTTTATCATTTGCCGACGGGTAATCCCTGAGCTCATCAGGGCTTCAGGGGAGCATAGCAACATTCCCAGAGAGGCCTGGTGATCGCCCTAATCATCCACTCCTCTAACCCTTTTGTAACTTATTATAATGTAATTTAATGGATGATTCTTCTTTCTCCTCTTTCTAAATCTTTAACCCCTTTGCTGTCATTTTTCCTGCAAGGCATCAATTTCTGCTCTTTCTTCTGGTTACGTGATGTCGGTTTATTCATTGTGGTTGCCATCTCTTTCCCTTACAATGGTCTCTAATTGACTATGTAGCCTCTCTTTGTTTGGCTTCAAAGCAGGGAGGGAACCCTCGGAATTCTTGGGAATGTTGGGAGGGCAGAAGGGAGCATGGGGCCTGAATACCTGATGCAGCAGTACACCTCACAATGTGATACTTTATCATCCCCTCTTTTGCTCATCTCTCTTTCTCTCTCTGCCTTCCTCTTCTAATAGAACTAAATCTTATTACATGAGCCCAAGGGGAAGACAGCACTAACATAATGATTTGCTTTAACATTGTCTGTGCATTGGCTTGTACTGTAAAACATACACTCAACAGTATGCACAGTGAATGTGTAAATGGTGAAAATTAGGATAGTTATCAGAGGAAGTCTGAAAGATGCTGGAGAAGAGCTGAAGGAAGACACGACTTCTGCATTTGAGAATTTCTTCCCACTGTGCTCGTGTGAGTGATGCCAATTTGTCCAGACCCCGATTCATTTTCTTGGCCCTCTTTGGTGTCAGAAAACGAATAGGCTTTGCATCTGAAGTTTGGTAATAAACTCTTGGATTAGATCCATCCCTCAGACAGAAATGAACCAGCCTGAGCAAAGAATAAAGACACGTTTCCTCAGCAGTCTGTCAGCGGAAAATGGCTCTGCTTTCTTTCCTGTTTGTGAGTGGGTTTTTTTTTTTACCATTTCAATTTACTTATTTATTTTTTGGCTTTAGAATACCCATCTGCCATTACTGTGCTGACATGCCTTTGAGCAGTTGACAAGGTTTGAGAGCACAGCACTGTAGAAAGAAAAAGCCTGTTTAATTAGTGTGACTGTGGAGTCAGGAGATGTGTTTATCTCATTATGGGCATTTGAATGAATATTCACGTCCTCGCTCAGACATTTATAGTTGTTAAATCTAAAAAGAAGAAATCCAAAAGTGTGAAAAAGGGCAAAACAATTTCAAAAGATAATGTGAAATCTAATGTGTCTAATTTTTGCTAATTAATGTGGCTCTGGGTTTAAAGCAAATGGCAGAGGTGTGGGTAGTTGTTTCATGTTTCACTGGTGTGACTTGTGCACCAGTGTAGGAACAAGACTTACCATGATTCTCAGCAGCTTTTTCTCAGGTTTCTCAGTCCGTGTACTGAGCAGAGATTGATGTACTCCGTCTTCCACTCCCTGTCTGTCCCTCCCTGTCTGCATCCCTCTGTTTCACCCTGCTGAGCTAATCCAAGCTGGCCAAGTCCCTCTGCCGAGCAGGCCTACATAGGAGCTGTCCTGCTGGGTGCAATATGCCACCCGCCTCCCTGGCAATGCCAGCCCTGTAGGGCTTCAAGCCCAACTGTGGCGTCTTGTCAGTAAACAGACAAAGATGTATGAATCATCTAAGTGACTCGGAGCAGGTAGTCCTGTGACAATAACATGTTGTTGAATCATGACAAAGAGTTATTTGCTCCATGGGATTACTGCAGCTCTGTTCCTGGGTGACACCACACAAGCATCGCTGGGCCTGCAAGCAGGCTCTAATCTTCCTGATACCTGCCACACACAATGAGATACAGAGCTGACGTACCTTTTAAATGGAACTGCTCTCCCAAAGAGAGAAGAGTTATGATAAACAGCAGTCTATCTCTACATAGTCAATTACACTTAGCCTGTATGGATGGCCTGAAAACTCCATCCACCAGTGCAATCAGTGTTGCACCCTACTGAGCAGACCACAGAATATCAAATGAAGTTCATCTGTCAAGGGAACAAGCTGTTCTCATATATAATTGGCAGTTGAGGCTTAAGAACAGGATTCTGTAAGAAAGATTGGTGATCAGTTTACCTCTGTCTCCATTCTTTTTGTTATACTTGTCTCTGCTTTTATCTGCTCTCTGTCTTTTCCTGAGAAATGTTTCAATGCCCAGACAGCCTTAATGAGTCTAAGATGTGGGTCTGCTGAGGCTCTCTTTGTGTGGTTTTTATCTTTATCTCTGGCTAAGACTCAATTGGACATGTTGCAGGGTTTAGCCTGGCAAACAAACGCATTATCAGCCTCTTGTGAGCAATAACGAATAGCCTTTCACATTGTTGCAGAAGAAAGCTACTTTCTGCTTCATGCACAGGTGACACTATTCATTATCTATATCATTTTTCACCAATCCTGTCACAGAGATTTCAATTATGCTCATTGAGGGGTCTGCCGTGAACCTACAGTGTCTTCTGTTTATTTTAAATCCCATATGTGCTGGACCTTATTAGTTGGCCTGGGGGAGTCAATATAGGCAATATCATGTCTATAATGACCCCTCCCTCCTGCAGAGAACACATAGCTAAATTGAAAAAATAAAAAATTAAAGGTCAAAGTAATCATGGTTCTTGTCGCGGGGATCCACAGTAGCATGAGCAGGATGCAGCAGAAAACAAACCATGCATGTTCGCACATTCTCATTCAGTCATTACTGCTACACAGGAAGCCTGAAAGCAACTCCTGTTACTGCAGAACACACAGGGCTTTGAGCAGTGAATCTAAGAAGAACGTGGGAGTAGGTTGATGGTAGTTCAAATACATTAAATTAAATTAAAATTGTAGTGTCTTCCTTAGTTTAGTTTTGGAAAGCCTTGGACACCCAACGCATACATTTGAGCTAGAAAGAAAGCTTAAAATTCAATTTTAACTAGCTTGGCGATAGTATTTATACAACAGCCTATTTAAGGTGGTTGCAAGAGTGGACTGTGAAGCCAATCTATTTTGCACAGATGGAGGGCTTGTGTCATTCAATATACTACCACTATACTGTATGACGGGAGAAGGAGACTGTTGGAATTAGAGGTCGCAGATGGACTACAAGTCTACAGCAACGCTAGTGGCTCTGTGAGGCTGTATCATGTTGGCATGCTAAATTTAGCTAATTATTTAGCTAATTAGCACTAAACACACAGTATAGCTGAGGCTGATGGGGATGTCATAAGTTATGCAGGTTTTTGGTCATTAAAATTTGAACTGATGATGGTGCAAGATCAACAGTCAGGGGATCACCAAAGTTATTACAATCCATCCTGAGGGAGGCATGAATGTGCAAACCAATTTTCATGGCAAACCATCCAATAGTTGTCAAGTTATTTCACTCTAGACAAAAAATATCAACCTGCAGGTGGGGCTACAGAAAACGTTAGGGGAACACCAAAGTCATTACGATACATTAACGAGGAACCATGAATTTCCAAAATGTTGCGCTAATCCATCCAGTACATGTTAGCTATTTCAATGACTGAGTGAAAACTTTGACCTCCTGGTGATGCTAGGTGAAAAGTCAGGGAATCACCAAAGTCATTAAGATTCAACCTCTGGGCACAATGGACATTTTTATCAAATTTCATGGTAATCCATCCAATAGTTTTCAAGGTCTGAAATGTCAACCTGCTAGTGGTGCTAGAGGAAAAATCAGGGGGTCAGCAATTTCAGTAAGCTTCATCCTCTGAAGACCAAGAATGTTTGTACAAAATTTCATGCCAATTAATCCAATAGTTGTTAAGATATTTCAGTCTGGTTGACTGACCAACCGACTGACTGAATGATGTTGCCTTATGTAAGCCTGGCTAAAAATCATAAAGTCAACTGCGTATAGAAGAAGTGTTATGAATAAGAAGCGTACTGTCTGTGACTACTTTTAACTTTTGATGAAAAAAGAGTGGTGAATGACCAAGCCAAGCTGCTAGATCCTCCTGTGTACAGAAAGTTGTTGAAAGCTATCCCTGCATTCTATAAAAGGATGTGTCATTAAACACTTGCCAACTTTGGGAAAACACATCTCCTAAACGACACATTAATGACAATGTATTCTAACACTTGCATAGAGTATAGACAGACAGTTGGGAAAACGTATGAATCAAAGTAAAACAAAGCACCACCTGTATTACCATATGATAGATATGTGATCAACAAAGCTCTTTAGATTCACACTGCTATGAACGCAGATGTCTGAAAATAATTAAAGTGATTACTTAAAAACATGTAATGATATTTCATCACAAGGAAATAAATAAAGTCAGTTTACATGTGCATTACCCAGCTTGTTATTTATTGTTTGATTTAATAACAATTTTCACCATATATTTATTGTAACCCAATTAAGTCAACAAACACACAAATGAAATAATCATTGAACTATAAATAAAATATATTTATGTCTAATTTATCAAAGAATAAAGGCATTAAAAGAAAACAGCATTAAAGATAATAAATTTGTCTAATCCTGTCTTAACATAATACTTGAAGAGGTGAATGTTAAAGCAATTATCTTTCCATCTCAAGTCAAAGTAACAAATCCCACCCATTATTGTCTGAAACAAATGAAGTGATGAATTAATAATGACAAACTTATGCACCTGGTCTGGTCTCCTCTAACGCAGGGAAATATGAATAAATGTGGATTTTAAAGCCTACAGTCTACAAAAATACACAAAAGGACAACACTGAGATACACAAAGTGCTTGGATATTGATTAATCTCTTTATTGTAAGATTGAAATTCAGCATAACTTAATACAGTATAAATGTTATTGTTTCATATTACTTCTGCAACTTAGCCCAGTGTTATGGCCTACGTGTTACTCACATGGTTTTAAATCTGTGCTTGGTACATTTAAAATGCATGAACTGTATTTTCTGTAGAAAATGTGTGTGACTGAAGAGTCTACTACACACTACTATTACTCTGTAAAACTACTTAAAATTCCATATATTTAATATACCAAAACTGCTGCTACTACTACTTTGGTTATTAGTGAATATTAACAGCTACTAATTAGTGGTGAAAAAATATATTGTGGCACAATATATTGCATTATGTGGAAATATGCATTATGAAGTTGAAAAATGGCTCACAACTGTAGTAAATCTCATCAATAGTGACAGTAAAGTGTGAATGTGAATGTTCTGTCACAATTTGTTGCTTATGGGTCTGTGTCAGTGCTATGGTGATCTGTGGTGAGATTGTTTTGCGCAAATTCAGTAATAGTACGTTACAGATGTTGCTGGATAAAACCGGCTACATTGGATGAATTTCAACGCTTGTGAAGAACTTCAGAGGTTACGAGCTTGGTTTTGCATTGGCAGCTTTCAGGTAATGACTTCCACTTCCACCTCATCCACTGAACACTTCCACATAAAAAAGGTGGTCAGGACAGGATCAAGGGAGCATGATGAGGTTTTAATTGCATTACTTTTTTCATGAGCCCACACAAGGTCTCTCACACATCATTATTTACACCCTAGCTAGTAGTCAACACAATGTTTATTATCATATCTCCAAACAGCAGTGCAAGCACTCATCACACTGATGTGGCAATGGTGTCAGAAAGGCTTTTTGGAGCTGGATTTACGAGGCTGTTAATAGCTGAGAAGATCACATGAGGATTACTGCATTGTGATTATCAGTTAGCAATTTTGAGAATTAAGCTGTGGGCATTTCTAAATGCTGCATAGATATGTGCTCTTTTAGAGCACCAAAATAAACCAGTAGCCTAGTTTTTGCACTCAGCTTTTCTGTATTTTGTATTTAGGTTAAAGATATCCTTAATTCTTATTTGGAGGTGTTCTTTGTAAGTATGTGCTGTACTGTCAGAAGTAGCCTTTAGCTAATTATTAAAGTTACCAAACCATCACAAGAGGAGGGAAGAAACATTAATAGACAGCTTCAGGCATAAGATAACATTCTTTGACAATGATCAATTACAACTGATACATTAGTCATTAGACTGCATGGGAACCTTATGCTCAATGTGCGGCAGCAGTTGAGGCATCAGAAGACAAACATATGTATAAAACTCAACACATTATATTTTACTAAATATGGGACTTAATGTCTTCAATCCTCAGTGGTAATTTTTGTTGATAGTGTAAGACAATTCAAAGAAGAAATAAAAGTAAAAGTAGAAATAAAAGAAGAAATCTGAAAAACTAACTAGCTAATAGTCTACTTCTCTTCATGGTAGCTTTGCTCTAATTCAACTACTTGTAAAACTATACTTTCAAGTAGTTTCCCCAAGTACTTTTAAGGAGGCTTTGCAAACCAAGAGAAAAATGAGAGCCTGGGAGCCGCACACTGGCAGAAATGCACATAGATTTAATTCAAATCAAGTCATAAGATTCTTCATTGTGGAGCTAAACAGGTACTTTCACATGAGGGAGAGAAGTTACTGGTGTGAGGACAGAATATGTTTCCAATTTAGCAGTGGACTCAAGATATTGAACAAAATGTAATGAGGGAGAGATCTGGAGATTTAGATAGGAGGGGACTGGAGGAAGAGAAGCAGAGAGAGAAGTTGTGAAGAGTGTAGTTTCCTTGTGTAGATGTAAGTTGACGGGTAAATTAGCATGTGTGGCTAATGGGACAAAAAGCGGCCAGGCCCTCATAGGCACCCTTTCACTCTGACAAACAGGCAGCTTGTTGACCCAACCGTTGCCTCTGTCGCTCCATTTCTCAGTTTTAACATTTTAACACACAAGCAAACACCCTCCCACTTTGACACTGACACACTTACTGACATACTAACAACACACACTCCAGCACAAGCTCACATTAAGCTGCCAGATTGTGAAGTGAGAAGGATAACCTAATCTAAAAGGATTTCGTATGAATCAGAGATGAATTTTTAAATGTTGAAAAAGGTTTTGAGATGTTGGCCTTTTGATTGATCTTCTACCATGCTTTTTTTAGTGGAATTGAGAAGTAGTGAAATCATGGATCACAGCGTGCATCTTGAATAGAGTGTGTGGAGTTGTTTACAATCTGCGTATCAAGGCGAGAGGTAAATCTCTCATGCAGCTTACTTTTTTTCCACCTTCCTGCACATAGCAGGAATCAATAGCCAGATTGCCGTCTCTGAATCTCTCTGTCATTTGTTTTTCTTCCAATCACTTTGCTGTTTATACCCTTGATACCATGTTTGAGTCATAAATCAACACCTTTGCGAAGTGGGAGGAGTGGGAGAATGTGTGCATGCGCACGTGAGCATGTGTATGTACTCTATGTGTCTGCGAAGTGAGTACGTGCACATGCATAAATGTTTGTGGATCTGTGTAAGAGAGACCACGGTTGGGTATTACCACATATCAGCGTGCCTGTCTTCTCGTAGCAGGTGTCTGAATGTTTCATCTAATCATTAAACGCTGACAGGCTTCACAGAGTAGCGCCACTGATCCCCGTCAGAGGAATACGGGGCCTGACTTCATTAGCCCTGTTAGTACTAAGCTGCTTTACCCTCACTCACGCCTGGCTTAACCTGCACAGTGATAAATGCTGAGAGGAGAAGGAAAGATAGGCAGGGGGAAAGAGGGGTGAAACAAAAGGAAAGCAGGGACAAAGGCATTTAAAGAGAGAGGCAAAGGTGGCACAGTACAGAGGATGAGGAAGTGAGAAATGGGAGGGCACAGAGCGTGTGAACCTGGAGTTTTCAAAGGCAGGGGAGGGGATGAAGCTCAAAGTGGTGTTTGAACTTAGAGGGATTTACAAATGCAAAATGAGCAAAACAATCAATTAACTTGTGTTGCAATTAATCAATTATTACGCCGGCACATTGACAGCCAAAGTGCTTAACCGAGATTCCAGCGTGAGGCTCCTATGTGTTGAAGAATTAGCGTTGACCTCTGTGCACACATATGCATCCACACTCACGCACAAGCTAATTCATGTTTGCACATACATCTAAGCACATAAAGATATGCGCACACATCTTTGTTCTCAGCATATTTCTCCAGTACATTCATCTGGTTTCCCTCCTACCAGGACCCCCCTCCCTTCTAAACACTCAGTCTTTTTCTTCTGCCAGCAGAGGTTTTGGCTGGCTTGAGTACGCCCACAGGCCCCTGAGGGACAGCCCATGACGGATGGCACTGCGTGTGACTCCAATTCGATTCAGCCCATTTGATAAATTTATTGCTGGCATTTTGAAAATGAAATTAGAGGGACGTCTCCTAGAGACTGTTTTTCCAGCACAGGTGCCATAAATACACTTCATTTGGCAGAGGAGAGGGAGGAGGAGTGTAAGGGGGTGGAGAGGTGTTAGATAAAGGATGTCATGGTAGGGGGGCAGATAGTGGAGATGTTCCACAGACGTAGAGAACTAAATAATAAGGTCACATTATAATGAGGTCCTGTATTAATCATGATGTTGGCGTGGAACAACAGTAAAGGTTATTCAACCACAGCCTGAATACTACAACAACACACGCACATGTGCGCATGCACACACACACACACACACACACACACACACACACGCCAGTCATTTTAAGAGATGTGCACACGCAAACACTTGGTTTATGTACACATCTTTGCCTCAAGGCCCCATGGCTCTTCAGTACCGATGGCACTGTCAGAGCTGCATAGCCATCTATAACTCACAGTGTATGAATGAATACGGTGGGCTATTCATCCCCATGGCACTCTCACTGTGTGGGGCCAAGAGACAGCGAATGTTTTTGTTGATGCTTCTGACTAAACGGATTTGAATTGGACATATTGAATGGGCAAGGAAAGGAAGACATACAAACACACAGAAGTCAGAAACAGACATGGACACACACAGGCTAACAAAAGTGAGCATTCATTCATTGTCAGGGTTGCGTGGCCTTACTTATCTCCCTCTCATTCAGAAACATATGCGAGCGCGGCTGTGGAGGGATGATGTACACCACACCAGCCTCTGCTCCCCTTCAACATTCATCAGAGAGTGAGGCTCGGGCAACCCACATCACTTACCTTTATAGGCCCATCTGACAGCATCGTACACCGCATAGTCATCACAAACACAGGCCTCACAACGGTATGTGTGTGTGTGTGGGTGAGGGCACGCTAAGTGTAACCTGTCACACAGATGTACCCTATCAATGCCTCTTGCACTGTATCTACAAGCATCTTCAACAGATCTGAAGCTTTGTAAGGTGACAAATGTCACCATGTTCCCTGAGACACACTCCTGCTGTTTAGGTTTTTCAAATATACATGTTGTGCACATTATATCAGATCCAGGTGACAATGGAAATATTTTCACCTGTGTTCTGTTCTGCTCTGGTAAGAGCTCGTACAAAACAACACCTAAGTTCTTATAAGCACAGCAGGGAATCAAAGAAAGTTTCAACAAAATCAGCGGGGAGTTCTCCTGACTGATTGTCTGCTCCTGTTTTGCAATCACAGAGCGTGACACACCCTCTGCCATTACTGTATCTCCACTATGAAGAGAAGAGGGCTGGGACTGCTCAGTACATACACCTGCAGGCTGCCACTCAGAACAAGACCCCTGGAGCTGTTTAGACAGTTTGACTGTCTGGTCCCATCATCTTACAAAATCAAAACAGCCTACAGGTACATTCCTACAAACATCTCCCGCCTCTCCCTGAAGATCCACTATGCAAAACAATCACCTCCCCCAACCTCACATTAACATACACATGAAAGTGTGGAGGAGTCTAAACAGAACTGTGATTAGTCTTAACATAAGACTTACAGAAAGCAACACATAAACACAGATTGTGGGCTGTCTATCATTGCGGGATAGCAGGATAATTTAGTTTAGGTGTCAGTGGGTGTGAGTGATTGACTTTGTAATCAAACAGATTGTTCTGTAACAGAAACACTGAATGACTCAATTTCAAATCAACATCAACAACATCATGAAATGTTTTTCATCTCATTAGCAAAAAGTGAGAATGCAGACACACAGAGCAACACACCCACATGCCACCCATCTGAAAACGCATGGGCATCCACAGGTGACTGATGGAGTGCTGTCTTACCTTTTTGTGATGACACTGGGGTATCTGTAGATAAAAGAGAGGAGACACACAGAGGAATGTGTTAGGAGCTGACAGGCGGCTGTATAGCAGACACATAAAATGCAGGAGATGACAGCCACAGCAGTGATTTGCTGGGAGGGAAACGAGCCACCCAAGAGGATAAACAGACAGGGGGGTGTACACAACCAGGAGGGCTCTCATCTCAAAATCTGTGAAGAATATCCACTTTACCAAACTCATGCACGCTTAGTTGTACTTGAATATATAAACACACATAGGGACACATACAGTGGGGGTGCTGTGTAATGCACACAAATACACGCAGGAGAGACCGGGTGGAGGAAAAAAAGCATCTGAGCAAACGCATCGAAGAGAGGCCTCAAGTAGAAAGATGAGAGTCTCCAGACCCCTGGAAACCCTTGATCTCTTACACAATTTACCCTGAGTGAGCATTCTAATAAGTAAAAATAATGCCTTTGAGGTGCAGTGAGACAGAGCAAATAAAATCCTTTCAGTAAGCATTTTAAGTTCTTACTCAGAGCCCACAAGAGACACTCCTGGCCCACAAGGCGTGGATCAAAACAAGGGCTGCTTGGAAGGAAGGATGTACCGCAAAATGTTTTTTATACAACACGGAACATTTACAAAAAAAAACAAAAAAAACTAAAGGAGGCGTGTTTGTGAAGGAGAAAAATGCAGTAAATTTAGCTTATTGCTCTCATAAAATATTTACCAGGACAGTGTTTGTAGGCTCCCCAGGTTTCATTTTATTTAATAGACTTGTCAAACTGGCAGGAATGCAAGAATAAATAAAAAAAACAAAGACAAGATTTTTATAACTCTATACTTTCAGCAGTTTAACTCCTATATTTCTCTGCTGGCCATGTTCCCAAAAAGCCCAAATGGCCACAGACATGGGAGGGAAATAATTGAATCCGGATGGATTTGTGGTGTGCTGGGCTGAGGAAGTGATAATCCAAAACTCTGCCTAATTGCCAGAGTAAAGATGGCGCCCATTGTGGGGGTGGCGTTGGTGTTTATCAAGGCAGTGTGGCGTGGGATTAGACTGAGCATTAGGGCTTTACACACTTTTGTTTTGTGAGGTGTTACAGTGGATTTGAGCAAATATTGGCCCTCTGGTTATTACATGGTCTGATTGTCTGCTATGCGACTGTCCATAAGCTTTGCCCGTCTACCCTAATCTGAGAGGAGGCTTCAAATAATTAGTTAGTGAAGCACTCTCACAGCCCAGCACAGTTAACCTTATCACTAAAAGAAAATCCTCAGTCCATTTCCTTCTCACCCCAAAGGCTTACAAACTCTCATCACAGTTAAAACCTTCGGGGTAGCCGCATAGACGATAAAATATTACCCAACATGTCACAATCACTAGCCCATATCCTTCGTGTTTGTCGTTTGTTATGTAAAAGAAAGACTACAGTATGTCAAATAGAAATGGTATGGCAAGTGCTAGTAGTGCAAGTAGACTGTCGAGAAGTAGATGATCAATATCCCAAAGATAATGAAACATTTTCAGAAAAAGAAAAAGAAAAGGAGAGAGACGTTCACTGCCTGTTTTGTCTGCAGTGACTAACATACCTGATTTTTGTATTCATAATTTCAGTTTATTTCCAACATCTACCTAAAACAATGAAAACATCACATAAATGGGAGAGGGTAAAACCACCTACAAGGAGAATTACTAATCAGTTTTTAGTGCTTTAAGCTAAAGCATTTAACATTGGTAAACTAATCCATGTAATATAAAATATGTGTCTTTGAAGAGGTGTTTGATAGTTGCTGTCAGTAACTGTCTTTAACAAAACATTGTCTTTATGCTGAACATTCAAATATAACATTATATAGCACCTATAGCTTCTCAGTTGAGAGTCAAAACATACCCAAAGTCCAAGCGTTTACCAACAGAGTCTGTGCCAGACTACAATCTGTGAATTTACACATTGTCTCATGTCTGTGAATAACACAAAATCAAAACTATTATGTAACGCTATTGCAAAAGCCATTGGATCTGTCAATGTAGTTGAGGATTACAGGAATTATAATGAAAGCCAAAACCACAAGTCTTACAAGTCTGAGCGACTAAGACAGCGACAGGTAACTGGTGGAATTCATTCATTCTAGTACCTCTCATGATTCACATGCACTTAAAGGAGGATTTTGGCAGCATATTAAGAGATCAGCAAAAAAACTGTTGCTGTAGAAACATTTTTAGTAGTAGTTATTTTAAACTCTACTGCTGAGTAACAGTTTAACATAATTTGAGTAAAACACAGTACAGTAGATACACAGTACACAACATTGAGTAGATGAAGCTTTCTGGAAAAGAGCCTGCAAAGGCTAAACACAAATCTGGAGACAACGCAACTAAACTGTGATTTAATTCTAACATAACAAGGCATAATCTAAATTATGGATTAATTAATTGCCCCTACGTGCAGTTACCTGCAGTAAACAGCAGGGTGCTACACCGTGTGTCACTTTCTCTCTGTGCACACTGATATAATATATTGGGTATAAAATGTGGTAACATGCTCTCTATTAACACTGTTTTGATAATGATGAATAATGAACACACACCAGCTTGGTGAGAATAAATAATCAAAAGAAAGCACTTCTTCCCTCTCCAGAACTTGCTGGGTCGGAGCAGAGACACCCTGCTGATTGGTGTCAGACCACATAAATAACTCTGCTGTTGTGCAGGGGGGTAAGGAAAATCTCCATTCATTGATTACCGCATTTCTTCCCAGCTATCAGTGGCTTATACGGGTTTGGAGAGTAATTTGCAGTGAATATATGAGTGGCGTTTTGATGTGCCCATGCACCCACAGCAGTACCCCTGTGGGTTTGAGTATTATGTAAAATAGGCGCCATATGTCAATACAGGTTTCCCACTGCAAAGTATGAATGCGATCCTAGTGAAGTTAAGACTGCCCAAAAGCATGCCCGAGGACACTAAAAGCTTCATTTTGAAGATGCATTTACAAAATAAGGACATAAACATCTCCCAACTGTTTTGCTTTGCCTTTCAGAAATGTTGCCTCTCACTGAAAAAGAGGATGAAAGAAAGAGGTAGAGGAGAAGAGAGGGATGGAGAGAAAGACTTACACTAAGAAAATTCATTAGTCAGTACCCTCTTATCATTAGACTTTAACGTAATATGATGTCTTTAGTTAGGCAAACATAAACCTACATAGACCCTCTCTAAAACTACATTTTAGAGATCCTAATAGCTAATCAGGCATGGTTACAGAGTATTCATGTTGACGTTTATAACATTCATTACCCATTAAAATTAGAGCTATTCGCCCAATGACTACTTTTTTGATCCAATACATAGAAGGCCAATAAACATCGCAAAATGAAACACTGTCAACTTGAAATTGCACTAAATGACAGCTTACATTTACTGTGTTTCCACTGAAGTAGATAGGGAAGTTTTCTGTGAATTAGTAAATGCTCCAAGTAAGGCCATCCTATAATGCCACTGACTGACACAGAAAATGGGTTTACACCAGACCTGTGGATCTGAAGAAGGATCATAAATAAAAGTGCTTGCACACAGCCAGCAGTTCCTGCTAATTGTGCCACCCTGTGATGTTGGATGTTGCCACATGTTGACTGAGAGATGACAGGGTTCAACGCTGCCCCTGTGGCGCAACATCAATTGGAGACCAGCATAACCAAGAGGGTTTATGTTGGCACATTAACAGTGCTAGCTAATCAGCGAGGTAACTAATAAAATATACACTGTTTCTTGGCCCATACAAAGAATCCAGCTTCCATTGCTTCAGACCCTGTTTTTAATACCTTTTTTTAAAGTGTAACTACACCCTCAAATTCAGCTAGACCCCTTCCTCCCAGCATATTTACAAAATGCAACGAGTGAGGGAACAACAACTGTAGGAGGTGTGGCCTCGTGGCTACGTAGTGTGTGGATCAGGAGACATGGAGGACACTGACTGACACTGATTAGAGGGCGTTAACATTCTTTTTTATATAGATTTCCTGACGTAGATAAGTCCCAAGCAGTTGACTTCATGTCAGCATTGGCCTTGCAAGATTCAGGGCTGATTTAAAACAGTAGATGGCGTGTTGAGCCATTTTCAACCCATGAAATGCCGATTTTTATATATTTAGTAAGAAATGTCAATATTAACACCAGCATTGATGTGTTTCATCACAGTACAGTCATATCATTTAGTTTACAGCTCATAAAACACATTTAAGTGTGCAGTACCTCTTTAACTGGTGAATGTGTGTCAGATAATTCAGGGTACTCAGACACCAGTAAAATTGTTTTGCCCGGTGTGGTCCCTGTGGTTGCTATGGATACGCTAAGTGGCGAGCTAGAAAATCTGAACAACCACCAAAGCGCCAACCATACTTTTTCTGCTTGCAACGGCAGCCTGCCTCAGTTCAGGCAGTTCATATTTAAAACACTAGAGGCAGCCGGGGTAACTACATCATCATCTTATGTCTTCGTCTACAGTCATTTTTATTACTCACACACTTCTCAGAGAAAAAAAGATTCTCTTTCAAGTTGAAGTTGCATTTTTATACTCTAATGCGCTCACATGACAAATAACACAAAAGTTGCCCAAAAGTGCTGTGCTGCAAAAGTTGACAAACACTGTGTACCATTGATGATTGTCAGCATCAGTTGGTTGTCAGTACTTTTTTGCACAGTTTGGCACATTTTGTACCATCTGTCACATGTGAGCATCAAAATATAGAACATTATAATGCAAGGCAAGCTTCAACTTGATTGAGAATGCTTTCTCTCTTTCGTGACCAATGAGCTGGTTCTTTCTACCCTTACTTGCATGTCTAAATGAAGAATTGGCACACCTGCACAAGACTAGATTGTAATCATAAACACCGTGTGATGGATTTAACTTTAGTTAATGATGATAGTGAGAGCTACTGTATCATCAGCGGTGATAAGAGCAGCTTCAATAGTATCTCCTAGCTGAAGGTGCAAATTTCTTGGATTTTGCCCTCCTTCCCTCTTTTCCCATCTTCTTCCTCGTGTCTTTTCAACCTTGCCTACTGTCACAAATACTGTGTTACTCTTCTCAAGTGAGACCCTTGATGTGAGGACAGCTGGAAAAACGTTGTAGAGCAGCTGTTTCTAAGTGGTGGATTGTATTGTTGTAAAACTGTAAATTCCCTGTTTGGGAATTAAGGGAAACAGAGTTCATTTTCTGATTGCTGCTCTGCATTTCTAAAGGTTATACAGTTGAATTTCAGAGGCCCTCAGATGCTCTTGGGTCATTAAACTCAGCACACAAAAGATAATGTGAACCCAGAATAAAAACAGTTATATAATTAGCATTAAAAATCACAATAAAACCCCAGTTTTAGAGACTAAAATCAACCCACAGACATTCTGTAATGCAGATGGTCCATTACAGAGGATGAGTAGCCAGAGCCTACAGGTGAGACTAGATGCATGCTGGCTCTCTGGTACTGCAAATGTATGCTCAGTGTTAAGGAATCACCCTGTGATCCTTAACATACACTATACATCCCAGACTGATTGAATTAGACTGCTATTGGAAACCTGTCTTCTATTGACCTCTTAAAGTTGTGGCCTTCCAGCAGTCCGCTCTGGGAATAGTTTTAATTAGAGCCAGAAATTGGGTTCGATTTTATCCCCATCATGAAGTGAGGAATCCTTACAGCTAATCATCGCTTCATCAAGACAAATGAAAACCATATCATCACTGGAAGGTGCTGCAAGTGTGCATGTATGACTATATTGTTACTGTGCGAGTGTGACACACAAATGTACAGTACCAGTCAAATGTTAAGTATATTAATATATGTAGCTGTATGTGAGCTGTGTATAGAAGATATCGTGCAGTATAGTGTGCGACTGCAGTGGAAACAAATGCGGCTGTCTTCAGATGATTAACCACTATTGATATATCATCTCTATAATGTAATTAGGATAAATTCCAACACTGTAGCTGTTCGTCTCTTAATCATACTCACTGGTGAACAGTGACAGCCCATCAGTTAAAGTTACGAATGAAAGAAGCTACTATGTGATGGATGGTGACACCAGTCAGTTGTGACCATTGACCTGGATGTTAGTGATTGTAGGAGGACTAAGTGATGGTACAGCTCATCTCAAATGAGCTAAATAAATCATATAAAATCATATATGATATAGAAAGAATTCATACGTTACCCTAAACCAACCCCACATGGGTTGTGATCCATGTCTGCACTGTGGTACATTTCCTTGCATTGTTGAGTGGCCAACTTCCACTCGTGGGGATATTGCCGGTATCCATAGTCGATGATTTTTCTCCTCAACTCTTGACAAAAAATCTGCACCACTGTTATTCTATCAGTGACAACAGGTGATTGGAGGAAACAGAAAGATGTCACCTTTAGCAGGAAGCTCCAAATTGCAGTCCAGATGAAAAGTCACTGACAGCCAAAGACCATTATCCCGACAGATATCGTCAGCTTGTCACTAGTTTTAATCATTATATTTAAACTTTTGTGTGTTTAACCATTAATGGAAGAAGGACTTAAACTTCAAGCTGGTGGGATTTAAAAGTTTAGACCAGTTGGCAAAAATACCGTCTAGAACTGAGCTGCAACTTATATTCAAACATATAAACCACAAGCATTGTGCTATGTTGCAATTAACACTTAGCAATTTGCAATAGCAACTTGCGGGACATGCTATACAGACATACATCATATATAAATATACTGTACATGACTTTGAGTATTTGTATTATGTTCTTTCCTCTGTTATGTAAAACACTTACATACCATAATTCATTAAACAAATGTTTTAAAAGCACATCCCTGTGCTCCTTCTTCGCCACAGAAGAAAACAGGAAGACAGAACACAATCCTAGGTTTTAATTAGCTGAGTGTAGCGCATGCTCATCTGCTACGTACTGCACAGGGAGCGCGGGGAGTGCTGCCTTCTTGCTCATTATGTACTAATGAGTTGTCTATTAATGAAAATGGAAAGCATTTATTTTGTGAGCACAAAGGGTTCAGCTGGATTAATTACTGCACTACAGCAACAAAATGAAAACAGAAAGTGCAGCATCACTCTTGTGTGGCACATTACCCATTAACCAACTGTTATCAGGGCCTGGCGAATGGTGCTGCACGACACAGGAACAGAAACTGTTTGCACAGGCCATTAAAACTTCATGTGAACTGCACTTTTGACACCTTCTGCATACTTTCTGTGAGGCATACATGCTTATTCTCATACATGTCCACTAAAAACATCTTGTCACTGTAGCATAAACACTTTGCTAGATCATAATGACGGCATTTCACCACTGGGCATAAATTTACAAAAGCTGTTCTTTGCGGAAAAGAAAATGATTCCATGGTAACTGCATTATTGTGTGCCCAAGTGTTGGCTTCTATATATGTCAACAGGAACAATCTGAAGGGATAAAAAATACCAACTGGAAAAAATCTAATATTTAGATTAAAAATATCCAATACTGTGAAAACAAACTGCTTTTTTGGGGGGAGGTGGAGATGAAAAAAAAGAAAACTGAAAATGACAGATCATGTGCTCACTAAGTGAGAAAGGACCAGAGAGGGGCAGCAGGAATGGCTGAGCAGAACCATGCCTCTTCCTAAATTAATATAGCAGCAAAAGTGGCATCCCTGTGATGATAATATAATTTTGTTGTGCTGCATTTCTTTTCAAATGGTGATCAGAATCATTCTAATAGCCCGCTAATAGCTTGATATCCCATTGGGCTCTCCTTGGAGAGGTCAGGGGTATGGGGAGCGTGTGCGCTCTGGCAGCCTCAGCAGATGGTTCTTGATCAGATATTAGAGTCTGGGCAGAGAGGTCGTCTGGCCATGTGAATTGTGCCCTGCCTGGGGGATAACAACCCCGTCTGAACCTTCGGCTCCAGCTCTGGTTCCAGCGCCAGACGAATAGCTCTGTGTCCCAGCCAGACTGCAGGGACATTGGAGCAGTGACAGACTGCTGTCCTTAAGCCTTGTGACAATCTGGGCAAACCAAACTCAGAAACATGCTTTCTGCTGTAGTATTTTTCCCTCCAGGAATTAGTTTCACCCTATTTGGGCTGTACATGATTTGATGACAAATGGTTATGTAATTGCTACCGTTGTCTGTTCTCTCTTGTACAAAATAATCACACTGATAACCAAAATCCCACTTAGCTGGATTTGAAGAAAAGCTATCCTTTCATTTCCATCACTCACTATCCCTATTGTAGCAACGTCTGGAGGGAAGACAAATCATTAAATAACGGGAATGCATTTAAAAAATCTGCGATTTGAAGCATCAGTTGTGTTGTATTAAACGATGGGAAACAGAATAACAAGGAGGATCAAGTCTTTGTTATTAAAATTTTATATTAATCTGAGGGTGTCAGTGTGTTATTGTCTTTTGTAAAAAATAAGTATGTAAGATAAATCCTACTGAAACAACTCTGAATCATCTACTGGCATTCCTATCTCCTATTTTCTTCCACCTGCCTCATCTTTCTGTCTCTCCCTCCTCCGTCCACAAAGCCACAGAGAAAGCAGGGTGAATAAACACGACAATCTGAGCTTTATTTATCCTTTCCCCTGCGTCAGTGGCAGTCTAAAATGGCAGGGCTTCGGATATGACCTTCAGTTAGAGTGGTTCTCCATCAGTCATCACTGCCACCCACACATCAGACAGTGGATGAGAAGTAGTGGCACCCTCCATCCTCCTCCCCATCTACTCCCCCCTTTTCAACCTCCCCCACAGCTGTCCACAAGAGATTTCTCTTTTTTTACTTTCCTGTCCCCCATTTTTATTTTCTTTCTCTCCTTAGCCTACCCTTGACCTATCTTTATTTGGCACCTATTTTCTTGACGCCTTTCTCTTCATCACCCCTTCTTCTCATTGTTTCCTCTTTGCATGAGGTCCAGTCTTGGCAGGTAGCTTGTAGAGTGTCTGGCATAAGCGCTGGATTCTTAACAGCATAAAATAATAGATACATGTTTTGCATATAATACACTTCAATGCAAACAATAGATCTTGGAGTGGGAAAATGAAAGGGGAGACAAAGGGAAGGGTAGGAAGATGATTATAAGAATAAAAGGAAACACTTCATCCGAGTAGTAACTGTGGCGTCCTCACTTGTCCGCTAGACAACCCATTTTGTCAGGGCCACTAACCTAATGTCTGATTATGTTACACTAAAAAATGTATTATTTTTCATGATTTGTGTTGTTGGATCCTCTTTATCTTGGTGAATCAGCCATGATGAACAACTAAGCTTTGGCTAGTCTGATTACAATATTCAAAAAGACACAATAGGGCTTAGTTAAAAGTGCCCATTATACATAATGTAGGTATAAAACCCTCATGCTAATACTGTTAAATGGACTCAACAGCCTAAACCCTCATCCTGTCCATGGCTTTCATAAATCTAACAGCCCGTCCTCCATCAAAGATATTGTTTGTGTGAAAAACACAGATGAAGAGTGTCCACTCTACCTAATAACTGATATTTTGCAGGTGACACATTTTGCAACTATTTTACCTTAAAAACAGCTTCAAAATTATTTTGATGGTACACTGACTTGTAATAGGGATAATGACGCCCCTTTCATTCCCACTCCGCGCCCCGAATACCTGTTCTTGCACTATGTAACTTGGGTTGAGCAGGTGCAATTTCCCGTGAGAAGTGCATAAAGCTTTACGGCACTACGTCACACATGGGTCTAGCTCGGTATTCTCAGTAGGGACATCATGGCAGAGACAAAGAGACCAAAGAGGGCATTGACGGAGGCAGCTAAGCAGAGAAAAAGAGAGAGAGTGACCGAGGAAGAGGCCGGACGAGAGTAAATCTTGAACTTCGCGAAATAAAAGGCTGACAGACAGACGCCAAGCTGGTCTTCTTGCTCTTGGACTAGTAAGTAATATTAGCTGGCTTGCTATGTCTTGTTTTTGCGCTTGCTTGATGTTTGGCTGTTTTAGCAAAGTTGCCGACTCGCTAGTTTTTGATCATAAGCCGAGTCAGCCCACCAAATCCAAATCCTTCACCTTGTCAACAAATGCACGTGTACAGCTGTCCATGAGGGTGAATTGCACACAGAAAACTGTAGGTGCGCAAAAAGTCGCAAAAAATACAAATTCTTGCATAATGTTGCTTTAAAACACTGCTTAATATCCTGAAGGAAATAAAATATTGTCATGTGTTTCATAATCAGCGCACACACACACACACACACACACACACACACACACACACACAGCACATTCTGACGGAAAGTCAAAACAGACAGCAGCAACAAAAAAATGTTTTAATTTATCTTCATTCCTGTAACCAAATGAGGGATAGCCTAGTGAAGATGTAGCCGTCTTCTTTTTATAACCTTGCAGTACAAATTATTGTCAGAAATGTATCAAGGTCTTTTAAACAGTTTGTTTAAATCCCATTCTTATCTCTTATTTTCACGTTTTTGTTGGTTTTTTTTTAACAAAAATACTGGGCTTTACATCGTTTTATTTAGATAAAAAGTCAAACTGGATGCTAATGGATGCTCTTAAGTTAGTTAGCCATACACATGCTGGAGTGAAAGGATGAAAGAGGAGATGGAGGTAGGGAGTCAGTCTCAAACCAAGACAACTGAACAATTTGAAAGTTTAACAGGTGAAGGACATTATTTAAGTATCTTGTAATCTTCATTTTCAGAGCTTACTATGTTGCAATAAATTCCACGAAATTATTTCCAATGCAATAATCTCTGTCTGAAGCATATGTACCACAAAATAGCTTTCAGAAAATGTTTTGGTGAATCACTGCATTTTTTTTAGTAGTTGTTTATTGCTTACTATTTCACACACACACACACACACACTCACAAGAAATGCTTTTATTTTCATCCTCAGTGCACTAAAACATTAATAATAAAGATTAGGTTTGAGGATGAGACAAAGAATTACACAGGCCTCAGGCTAGACTGTGCATCTTCAACCTATTCTTTCAGTCAGAGCACACACAGTGTATAGCTGTAGCACATCATGAGCTTATCCTTTGTGTGGAACATTCTGGAATTAAATATAACGCTAATGTTAAACATAAATAGTGTCCTATTCTTGTTATTGTTAACTTATGACAAAAAGCTAAATACACTACATGTTAGTGAGGTGTAAAGGACAATGCTTTTAGTCTGACTGTCAGAATAACAGGCAGTATGAACACATGTAATCATTTCCAGGAACAGTCATTGTGGAATGAATATTAAAATAAAAGCAAATGCACTAAAGTAAAATGGATAAGCAAAACATTAACAGCAGAATACGTCATTGCAAATTTTGACGAATTCGTCCGTTAGAACAACCCTTTATTTTAGGCTTGAAGACACTATTAGATTAGACTCATAGCATTACATGTAAGTGAAACTGAATAGTGTTGTTCTCTTCTGCTTTAGCCAATCTCTTTCTCTCTGTAGCAATTCAACTTTGCGCCTTGCAGAAAATGTTAACCACATACAAAGACCTGTAACACTATGTGGCTGCTAAAACAATATATCTGGTGTGCTAAAAGCAACTTGTCCTTACACTCAAGGTCTTTCCACTGTAAAGGCAACAATTTATTTATACATTTATTCATTTGTCTATTTTTTTGTCTTCCAGGATGCTGGAAGGTGCAGTGGGTGAATCCAATCACGTGGAACTGTGTGCACCAAACTGCCACACACATAGATGTGTATGATAAGACCTATGGAGCTGCCATTGGGTGGAATTCACATGCAATTCAGCAAAGTGGCAAAGTCGAATCAGACTTACAGGTTCAAAACAGGTCAACTGTGTACTGTAAGACAGGATGAATTCAAACTTAAGATTAAAACTCAAGATGTTACTTGTGAATGTGTGTATTTTATTAGCAAAATTAAATAATATTTGAGTCAAAAGTACCTGGATTGTTACAAAAGTATGGTGGGTTAATGCAGCCTGGAGAAATTACTTCTCATGAATGCTGTGTTGAATAGTGCAGCTTTCTACATAAAGCTCCAACATCACCCATCCCCTCATTGGGTCGATCACCACTAATAAATCCTCAGCCTGTGTGAGAAAGTGTTTTTTAAAGCTACAACGTTGGTGTTTTTGATGATCATTTTTACACAGAGTCAATGAGTCAAGAGTGAATATTAAGTGTCTAGACATGCTTCCTTCAAGTCCAAAAATAGTAGACAATAACACATTGTCTGTCAGTGCGAAGTCATGCAGGACAGTTCCACAATCCGTCTATCAAAACGTGACAGAAACAAAGTGCAGTTAATACTTTTAGCCAGCATTGTGACAGAGTTTCTATAAACCACTTGTGGATGCACTGTAGCAGAACATGAAAAAACAGCTGCACAGTAGCCTCAGGGTCAGCGAAACAGCAACAGTAGCTGCTACCTGAATGTCTAATTCAGAGCCGAGAAAAGCTACCTGGGCTTGAGGAGGGTGAGGAGGCTGAGGGAAGACACTATCCACTCTAAGTGCTGCAGCCTATTTTATGTTAAAGCCAGATTTAGTCTTCTCTGTCAAGGTGTTCCAGTGGTCCCGCCATAGTCTCTTCTGTTGTAGGAATTTATTTATAGTTCAATGTAGGATTTAACATGACACTGATCATATCACCACTGCAAGACTAGATGTTATTAGGCAATGTTGTCCATTCATTTATAGCTAAAGAAAACGTTCTTTCATTCACTTTGTGATATGGAACAACAGTGGGGAGGTTTGAACTGGAAATGGCTTTGCTAGCAAGAACAAAAAACATATGTTTGGCTACTGAAAAGGAGGCTCTTGGCATCTAATTAGAGATGTCCTGAGACTATACTGTGTTTTATCCACCTTATCCAGGCTGCTATTGCAAAGCTGCTCTCCTTTACGACAGCTGGGATCTATAGTACGAGCATTTTGCTGGAATGTGACAAATTATTTGGCGACTGTGTTTGTCTAAACACAACAACAGAGTGATAGGTCTAGCTGATCACACTTTCAGGGGTCATATTCCCCCAGTTAAAATTTCATTCAGATCAATAATTTAAGCTTATAAACTTAGTAGTTTTGAACCAGAACCTCCAGTATTTGTTTTAAGTAGCTTGTGAAAAATAAGGTGTGCTAAATTGCAGTCTACAGAGCTGTTGTTTTAATGTGCCAGATACATATTTGATTAAGACTGCATGCTGCCATATATATTTTTTATTTTTACTATGTATACTGAGCATTTCTAACACAAACATTTCTTTTGGTATGAATGAAGTTCCATCTTATCTCATTTTCAGGTTGTAGCTTGAGTGTGCACTGGGCAGCTATGTAATTTAGGTAAATATAAGTATCGAATCTGACTCGGTATCGGAAGACACTTCATTTTAATACTAATATTAAAGAGATGAGGATCGGGGTCAAAAACACTTGATCAGAACATCTTATTCCCAAAGTATTCATGTTTACAGTTCACACTGCAAACGGCTAGATCACCCAGTTAAAACCTGTCTAGCATTACTAAAAGAAGTAATTACTGAGCCTTTCTTCATGTGGAATATCTGTAGCATAATTGTTTGTTTTGTTTTTTTGGTGATGCACATCAGATCTGACAGTACCTCCAGGAGCCTCTGCAACACTGATGCAGGAGAATAAATCTCTAGACCTGGACACACCTGAGGCCCATCATCTTATCAGTAAAGCCTTAAATCGCCCAGCATGTGGAAAGCATGGTTAGTCAGTTGGAAAGAAAGAACCAAGCAGACAACAGCTCAACAGGAACAGATCAAGTGAATGAGTCCTGAAACTCAGTTGCAACATTTGTGATCTTGGAAAACTAGTGGACCTCCTGGTGTTTTTTTGGCTCTGACAATCAAATGTTTCTCTCTCTTATTCTCTCTATCCATCCTTACTCAAGTACAAAACCAGTGTGCAAGGTTGAAGAAGGAAAAACTATCCTATCACAGCTGTTCTATGAGGACTATGTGCTCTCTCTGCTGTCCTCTGCAGGGAGAACTGTAGCACTCCCATGGTGACGAGGGATGAGGGAGAAGGATTAGACTGAGATGGTGGGATGGCTAATGGCGATAAAACACTTTGAGGACAACAAAAAGACAGGTAGTTAAGACAACCAAGACATATTTGCCCAGTGGAATGAAGAGTAAGATAAATGCAGAGTTGGAGATGAAGGGAGTGAAGCGGGATAGAGGAGAAATGTGGTGATGCAGGGCCAGCCGAGGGATCAGCACACTCTGTCACACTGTCACACCCAACAGGCACCACTGTCAATCACACAGACACACATACTTAACACCATAAGGAATAGTACACCCTCACAAAAACACACACATAAACACACACATACAAGTATTCTTACATACAAAAATGCACATGGGTGTGTATACATGATGCATACCCGAAGTGCATACTAATAAACTAACACGTAAAATGCTGATGTCCAGTGTAAAGAGAAATAATAACATTGATAGCCTTCAAATTATTTAGATTTCTCTTTTTTATGCACATTTCAAAGTGCGGCAGTATATCGAAGGAGTTATTCTGAATAGAGCAGCCACTCAGCAGCCACTGAGTAAAGAGGTGAAATGAAGATATACTGTATATTTACTGTGCAAGTATGATCAGTAAGAGCTCTTTTCTTTCATCAATAACTGAAGGAAACAGAATGAGGCACAGCGTAGGAGAGAGGTGAGAACATGAACTGCGTCCTTCAGAACAATCTCGGATTGTCTTGGTGGAGTCAGAGTGATAAAAGTACTCATTACTTCAGTTTGCTCCCCATTCTTTTTCATGGTTTATTGCATTGAACTTTTGTCGTACATTTGATGACACAAGTTGTTTTGAGTCAGTACTTGTGTATGCGAGTATGTCTGTGCACATAAACACTGGCACAAAGAAACACTCAGCCAAAGAGGTGGAAGTAACGTGTGTCTGTGTATTAGTATGATATGAGTGTGGTGCAAGTGAGGTTAGTGATGGTGGGCACAGATAAATGTTAGATTACTTAGGATTATGTTTTAATAGGATCTGATGGAGATAAACGGTGGAAACAGATGCAAAAATACAAACAAATTCACAGATTTCAGCACTTTAGAATTATAAATGACATCAACTATTACAATCAACTCTACTTACAAAAGATAAACAATATTTGCTGCAGTTCATGGTTGAGTTATATTCAGGAAAAGTCACTGCATTTCTTCATAAATAAAGGAAATCTGACACGAAGCTGTGAAGAAATAAACACAAACCTCTTCTATTGGACCTTTGGTACTTTTAGGTTTTCATCCCCCTCAGTGCAATTTCTATTGACAAACAACAGTGACACCTGTACACTTCATAAAATAATGTGCACTGCACCAAAAGCCAAAACACACTTGAAAAATCTGCCCCCATGGAGTCTTCTGGAAACTCATTTTATTCACAGCATTAAACCTGTTATCACATGCACATATTAAACCATGCCAGCTTGTCCAGAAGTACAGAGGCAAAGCTTTTAAGCAAATGGCAGTTGTGTAAACTAAAATGGCAATGTTGAAAGTCAATTCAATAATAGCTGAAAGCCATTACAACATTGTCATTAACAAGGTTGCTGGAAATGCAATTAGCCCCCTCACACTTCTCACGGCAACAAGCAGGGAGATGCTTCAATAAAAAAATAAATAAAAAAAGAGCACAGAAAAATGACAGAGGGGCCTGAAAGAATGAGTCCCTGAGAATACAAAAAGACAAGATAATAGAGAACACATTTTAGGGGAGACACCATAAGCCCAAATCGACAACTGATACATGACAGAGGAGACTGCAACCTACAATAGCTATCAATTTTCTCAATATTGAACTATGTATTTTACTCGGATGTTGCTGCTAAAGCTAAATCCCCTTGTCACCAAACCTCAACACAGAGGCACAACAAACTCTTTGATTAGCCCCAACAACAAAACATCGTCCACATCCTGAGCTGCAATAATCAATTTTAAAACACACTGGGCTGTTTGACCCAAGACCAAAAACTACTGCTTAGGTCTACTAGTGCAAAAAATGGTATGAGAAAAAATATCAACACAGACACTTTTCAGAATTCTTGGGCTACTAACTTCTGCTGTTGTGTAACTATATTTAGGCATTGAAGGCCCTTTAGATGCTGTGAGACTGTATTTGTTGAGATGTTTTTGAAGGAGGATGAGGTCGTGACTAAATGAATGATAGGCATCACTGTCACACAGCAGACTTCCAGCAGGTCTCCTTGGAGATAAGAACCAGCTGTCTATCCCCACTGCACTGTTGTCAAGGTCACTACTCTGCTTATTATGGAACAGCCACTGCTCCTCAAAGCTAATTCTTAATCATAAAAAAAAAAAAACTCTTGTTGTAATGCAAGAAATAATGACTTTCTTATAACATGGATGTTTCTTTTAGACATCACAATAATCTTTTTTACATCAGCAATAACAAGGGAGATCTCATGGGTGTAGTTATTAACACTTTTACATAATTCAGCACCATTTACACAGTATTTCTACTTAAATTTATCAAGGGAATTCAGTATGCACATAGCTTTTGTCAGTGTGGATGCCTTTCCTTGTCAGCATGCATCTATAAACTATCTACTATAAGCTATCTGAAATGACGCCACTTCATAAGGAGTGTTTATACTGTATAGTATTTTGCAGTGTGTTGTTCTTGTATGGGAGGGGGGGGGGGCATTGTTGGCTGCCATTGATATCCCAGTGCAGCACTAAGGCAGCAGACGGGAGGGTAATGAGGAGGCAAATATGATTAAAACCATCTCCTCAGGCTGCCTTGGACCTGCCATTAAACCAGCGGACACTCCTCATGCCTAATCCATCACACTGCTTAGCTCCCACTGAGAGCAAGGAGAGAGACGACTGTTTGTTACAACACCCTCAAACCTCCAATCTCTCCTCTCTGAAACATAACTAACACTCCAGGAGCCTCACTCTTTATTAAAGAGCTGCCACTGAAGGCCCTGGGCAGGGGTCTGGTGGTACAGGATTGGTGACATCCTGGGTAAAAACTGTGACATCCTGGGTACGAATCTACATGGGGAGTAAAAGCCTGTCTCACACGGCTTCACGAAACCAAGCCTACTTTTAACTATTAACAATCACAAACTAAAACATAGCCATAAAGACAGAATATTGTAAGAATGACAGGCCTGCGTAACATACAGTAGTTGGCATCTCAAACCATAGACCTTCAGTGAAGTGAAGGCAAAAAACATAAGCTCCAATTCTGTTTGGGAAATAAAGCAAGAAACATTTGCCCAATGATAGTGATTCTCTGCCAAGACACCTAAGTGTGCAAAACAGTGTGTGCCAGAAACAATAAATTACACAGAAAATTAGCATGTGATAACAAAGCAAGATTATCTCATCAGCCCCCCCACAGACTGCATCTACTGCCAGATAAAAACACTGGGACATTAGCATACTGTATTACTTCAATCGATTTACCTGTCTCTCTACTATACACATTCAAACAAAGCTGATAAGGTGAAAGAGACGTGTACTGTACCGTGCTTATACATCTAATGTTGATCTATTTTTCTCTAGGAAATGCACAATAGACTACTTTGGCTGTTGGGGATAATGCTGATGTAGACGTAATCCCATCTACTCTTGTCCACAGCCTCTTTTAATGCATCCTACACCAGCAACTCCTGCAGCCAGATACCTAAACACCCCCACATAATCCCCTAAAGACACAAGAATCATGGAGAATCCACAGGCGGCTCACTGTTGAGCAGAACATGTTGGATTGTTGTGCAAAGCCTGTAGGATAATTATCAGCAGGAAGCATAGCCTGTGGAGAAATAAGGCATCTTGTGCCCTATAGGCCCGTTAAATGAGCGCTGCAGACCAGCTGAAAGATGCTGATGCCTCTCTTTACTGAGGAAACGAGAGGCAGTTCCATTAAATGAATAAGGACTCCAGGTTTGCACAATTTGGGTGGAACACTAGGTGCTGGAGTGCTGCATGAATGAACAACTAGATAAAGAGGATATATATATGATACAAAGTTACAGATCAACCATCTTACTCTTTGTCTTTGTATTGATATATATATAGAGTTTATTAATGCCCATTCCCTGTGGATTCACAGAATGAGTACTGATTGCATTTGCAGGTGTCCAGTGCAAGAGCAAGAACAGCACATCTCTTTATGTCCTTCTGTTATGTCTAGTGCTGAAAGATATCCTACTATGTAAAAGCTCAGGGTCAACACACTAATGGTGATAGATGAAGTATATAAATTCTGTAAAAGATGAATGGTTAATGATGACCATTTTATTGTACTATTAATAATTAAAAGGTCACTAGATGTATATTTTGATTTTGAGTAGTAATGTGTTTTTGTTGTACTTGATACAATACATTCAGTGTGGTTGTGACAAGATGCAGGAGCACTGTACTTGTTGTTTTTTTGTTTTTTACAATTTATGAGAGAGCTGCCTATGTCTGTGAAGCAGTGTTTGACTTGGTGTATCCTTACAAAACAAATACAAAATCAACATATGACGTCATTCTTTATCGACACTGAAAGTGAATGAATGTTGACAGTCTTGTCTCACATTGCTCGGTAATCTGATTTGTTGTCTATTCCCTCTGCTTTGTGCCTAAATTAACATATAAAGTGACCTCATCCTTTTGCCAAAATGTCTTGATTAAAGCCACTGGTTTTCTCCCCTCTCCTTGACCATATATTTGAACCAAAACTTGATACCCTTTGTTAAACCTGACACCAGTGACCACATGCAAAACCTTGAGGAGAGATGTTTACAGTGTGGTGGCAAATAAGAACCAGCTGTCTATCCCAAATGCAAAACAAAACCATAACCTAGTTTGAAGAGCATCTCGAATTAATAGTAGAATAATAGAGTAGAATGCTGACTCAGTAGGACCCAAAGAAAACACATTCTTGGACAACTCTTAAATTACATCAGAAAATACAACAGTAGGGATATGCTATGTCCTGAGTCAATACTCAGTGAGTCCCAGAACTTGGAAATCTGAGTCCTTACCCTGAAGATTTCATATAAGGAATAACAACCCATCAGCATCACTGGTGTACAACCATCTGCCACCACATGTAAACACACTGAACAGTAGATATCAATACTCCATTCACTTGAAGTAGACAAGGGACTGTCATTACCGCACTGCACTTCCATTATAGTTACTGCACATGAAGCACAATGGACTTCATAACACCTTGCAACCTTTAATGCAAAACGGATAGAGCAGTTGCAAACAATAGTTAAACCTGACCTTAAAAAGAATTATACTCGTACTGTTAATGTATTAGGACTGTTATAAAAGAAGTTACAAGACAACAAAATGCATTTGAACAGTGGTATTTCAACTGGTTTCTTTTCTCAACTGTACAAGGTGATGGTTAATAGATTTCAATTTGAAATGATTCTCACTGGTTCCTTCCACAAACCCAAACTAATTTCATTATACAGATATAGATACTTTAAAGATGTTTTAATATCTACACTATGGTAAGTTAATCTTGTGACAGCCAACTTCACCAACCAGAATAAGAATTTGGATAATTTGACTGTTATGCATTTCCACGCAGTCTTGTTTTATCTTCCTCACAAATATTTAAGTCATTTGGCTATCCCCATAGGAATGAACCTTATCTGGAGTTAGATAAAAAGCCAACCATCCAGAGTGAGAGCGCCTGATCTGTGTGGAGGCATTTTCTGTCACGGTCATTGCTTATGAAAAATATTGCAATTATGGCGCAGTACAGTACAGTCCATCAGCTGGCAGAAGGTGCCAAGACCAGCAGTCCCATTACCATCTCTTGCCTTCATGGACATTAAACAATCAAGGAAGACGGCGGGGCTGATGGAGAAGATTGACTGCTCTGTTTACAAAGCCAGAGGAAATGGGATTTTTTTTCTTTTACACACAATGTACTGCAAAGTTCTCTGATCCAAGTTTGGATTTCATGTCTTGTTCTGTGTTTGATGGGGAGAAAGTAAGAAGATGGAAGGGGGTTGTTTTACAGCTACTACTGGAACCAGAGCCATATGTTTGCTCTGGTCCTGATATCCTGCTTTCATGTAAGGGGTTCATAATTCAATTTTTACTGCCTAATGATGACAAGCCAAGTATGTCACCTTTGTCAGTGTGGATCTTATGCCAACACCGGGCCAAGTTTCCCACTGAAAATATTTAGCGGGTTGAGCATGTGTGTTGCATTAGGGCTCTCCCAGGGGCAAGTCAGTTTAGCTGGGACACAGAGAGAGATGAGAGCCAGATAAGTACAAGACCTTAATGTTTTATGACACCCAAGGATGCTTTCATCTCCTCTGCACTGACTCACACATAATATAAACACTCACACATGGAACACAGAAGCATGTGTACACGTACACACACACACACACACACACACACACACACACTTCACCCGCCAGTTACAATTTAATTATTTCAGTCAAGCATCGCATTGCTTGTCCAACCAAGCATATCTATCCATCTCTTTTCTTTTCTTCACAAGAAATTTCAATTTTATGTGTGTCCTCACCACTACTCTGTCTACTCTGGAGCAGCACTGTCTGTACTTCCTGATTTTGTTTCCATAGTGACTGCAACAGAACATTTCCTCTGCAGTAATGGATTCTAAACTAACGTAGCAGCCATGATGACACGCAGATCAACTCTTCTGACAGCAGTGATAACTTTCTTCTCCCAAACCTAAAACTCCCTCTCCCTAGAGCCATTTTCTCATTCCCCACATCCATTCATTTACATGTAAACATTTCTAGCACTGATGGATTTGCATCTTATATACTGAACTGCAGTGCATGTCAGTCGGTGGTAAAATATCTAGTTACAGGTAAGAGTATAATCATCCAGCTTTCTGGTGTGCCATCAAAACTGCAGGTGACAGGAAAATGGAGTCTACTCATGAGTCAAAAAATGCAACATGCACAGCAATAAATAATTCTAATCCGTAGCTTTTGCAAGGGAAGCAATAAATCCCAAGAAGGATTTTTCTCATACACCTTTTGGAATAGATTTACAGCTCAATACAGTGAATGCTATAAGACATATTGACATTTACATACAGCACCTTTCTTCACCTGCACCAGGAGACCCCTGGATGACCTATATGCTATTTGTTGCCAGCCTAATGAATTTGCCATTATTAATTATTTCTTGAGAGTGGGAACAGGTACAGCACAACTGCATGCTGCAGGGCACTAATGGGAAGACTCCACTCCACTTCCCTGTGCCTGTTCCTTTTGAAGTGGTAATGGGCTTAAGGTGCGTGTAATTTCCTGCTGATAGCGGATGTGGGAGAGGGCCACACCTGGGTGCGCAGGATAAGGAAGTGGGACTCGGGGCTCTCCCAGGGGCACTGCTCACCGTCCCTGCTATCATGTGGCTGATAAAGGAACAGGTGTGGCACTGAAGTAGGATACTGATAATACTAGCAGAAGGGGTGTCCTTTAAACCATGACAAGATGAACTGCCTGAACACTGAAGTTGGGATATGTTGAGTTAACAGCTGGGTTGATTAGAGCATCCAGTGACTCGGGTTGAATGGGGGAATAAACTGGAATCTTATGAGGTTATGTGTGGCTACACGGGATTCTGGAGAGGCGAAGTTTAAAAGCATGTTGTATATAGCAAACTCATGAATATTTTTCAATGCATAGAGCGTGAGAATGATACCTTAGATAGTGTGCACCGCAGAGTAAACCTGTGGTTTATAATCTTTTCTGCCAACACATCACATTTAAGGGAGACACAGCGATGCATTGCCTTGACAGTCTGACACACCAAATACAGTGTGGTTGAGTACCAAGGCACTTCATAAAACTACACCGTGCACAGTACAAATTCCAGTATGCACTACAGGAGTGTGCAGTGAAAGTTTAGGGGTATGTAGGTGGCTAGGAGGATGGATGGCAGCCTCTGTGTCCTCTAAAGTCTCCTGGTGTAGGCCAGAGCCGAGTTCACCTTCATCTATCAGCAGCATCGCTGTGACCACTATAACTCATCTTCACCTACACAACAAGATATGGGGGGTGAATGTGGAGCTGGAGAGAGAGGACGGAAAGTGGAAAAAATAAAGGGAGAGATAGTGGAGAAGAGGATCATTCGTGCCCTCGCTTGAATACTATCAGTGTTGTTTTTTGCATGAAATAAGTGTGCACTGTTTCTCATGGAGACATAAACAAATAGACACACAAACACAGCTAGTACAGGCACACACTCACACAAATGTTAACATTCACATACAGAAACACACACACACACACACACACACACACATACATAGACAGTGTGTGTCAGAGGCTGGCTCTATTGGATTACCTGAGGACACACTGTCTGTCTTTATTGCAGAGGTCCTTGTCGATTAAAGTTGCTGATAAATTGATTATGCCTCAAGGCCACCTGCTGGGTGCCGTCTGGCAACAATCAGGCTCGATAGCAAATCAATATTGCATAAACCGGTTATCATAGCCCATATTGACCTTATCAAGGTATATGGAGATAAAGATCAGAGCTCAAAATATGGTCAACCAAGGACTGGGTTAATCATGTCTGATCTGTCTCCTTGTATAAATGCCTAAATAAACAACTAAAGGAACCCAAAGGCTTTGCTCACAATGACAATTTGCCATGTCTTATGGCTTTGAGACAGGGAGATATTGTGTTGATGCATGTGTGTGTGTGTGTGTGTGTGTGTGTGTGTGTGTGTGTGTGTGTGTGTGTGTGTGTGTCTTTCTGTCCGAGCAGGTGTTCCCCATCTCCTGAGGAGTGTTCTACATACAGTCACCTTGGGCTGTGTCTGTCCTGGTATTGAACACAGAGCACTGGGACGAGCTGACTGGCTAACTGGGGGATTCCTGCTTATTCTCAGCGACAAGGATGCAGAAAGAAGTAGTGAGAGAAAAAGATAGACATAGGGAGAAAGAGAGGGAGAGAAAGGCAGCTAGTGAAAGAGGCAGAGACAGACACAGAGGCAGAGACATAAAGGAAGAGAGTCGTGGAAAAGAGGATTTTAGAGGAAGACAGAGGGACGATACACTGCACAGAGAGGGCAAACACATCAAGTACCTTACCTCCAGGTTGCCAGACAGGACATCTTAAACAACACTGGCTACCCGTCAATATTTTGATTTAGTATAGCATGTTTGTGCCTATGTCTATTGGCGAGCATGGTAGCAGTGGCATATTATCAAACTGTGGAGACAAAAAAAGAATAAAAGGGCAGAGTGGACGGACAGAGGGATTGAAGGGTCTCTGTCCCTGTCTCCAACTTTCACCCTCCTCAGCAGATACTGTCAGACGAGAGCAGGGAGCAGGGCTGTGAGTGAAAGTGGTTAGTGGAGCAGAAAGAAGAACAGAGGAAGCGAGAGAGGGGGAATGCACTGCAAAAAAAATGTCCACCTTAACGACTCATTTAGCCTCACATACATTTTTAAATCTGTCGTAAATCCAATTTTAATTAAGAGGAGCGAAACATTGCTGCCAAATGGGCTGTGATAATTCCACCTGTTTTCAATGTAGTTTCACTTGATTTCAGATCTTTCTCCTACAAAACAAGTGTAAATATCCCAAGGCAAAAATAAAACAAAAAGAGTGGAGTTATATTGACACCAAGTAAACTTATCTTGGTAATCTTTTCAAAGAAAAAAAGACTCAATTCTAAAAAATCTGAAATCAAAATAAAGGTGGCCAAAAAAGAGAGAGAGAGTGATAGATTGGGACAAGTCGGGCTAAAAGGAAAGAGCAAAGCATACCAGAGCAGAGGGGAATTGGTGGGGAGAGGAAGGGGGTCCATTTTCATGCAGTGTGGGGATTAGGGGCATGACACCAATCCAAACAAAGCTAAAGACTAGAAAAGGGAGTTAATGGAGCACAGGCAGAAAGGCGAGTTGGTGTTACACACACACACACACATCTGCCACTTGGAGTGACACATAATAGTTGCTTTGGGTCATGAGAACGAGGAAGGAAAGGGGAAGAAGGGGAAGAGGAAGGTTGAAAGAAAGGGTCAAGCATGGAAGGAAATAGAAAAAATCAGAGATCAGTGAGAGAGATCAGACATTTTAGGATGCAGTATAATAGAGAGAGGCTGGTTGAGAGTGAACATGTTGAAGTCCACGGGTGGCTTCACATGTGCAAATACACAAAAGTACGTAACAACAGCCTCCTTATAAAGTACTTCAATGTGTTATTGGGTCTTTGAAGCTGTGATGATGAGTGATGAAACGATAAGTTTGCCCCCCCCCACTTTCCCAAGATATCCTCTCTCAAAGAGAAGGGTGTTTCTGAAGATGCAGAGATAAAGCAGTCGTCCAAAGAGAGAGCGGAGATGTGCGTGTGGCGATAACAGTGTACAGAGAAGATCGCCCCCTTATCATGTTTCAGAACGGGGAGAGATGAGAGCCTGTGTCTCTGCTCAATAGTATCTATGAAGACTGACACACCTGTCCAGTGATGTCCTCTCTGTTCTTGATCTTTCACTTCCAAGTGTCTCTGTAGTGTTCTTCGCCGTCTATGCAAGAAAAGATATGGGACCTCTGCAACATTTTATCTCAATGCTTAGACAACCAATGGTGTCATCTTACAGGCGCTATGTGGTGTTTTAAAAATGCTAAAAAGGATGGCCAGTACAAGTGGATTAGTCTCCCAAAGTCAACTCTTTAGTGTATTTGTGTGTTCTATTTATGCAACACTTTAACCTCTCTCCCCATTTCTACATAATTTAGTGCACCTCAGAAAAACAGTCTAAATTCACCCTCCACTATGAAATGACAGCTATAAAAGCAATGTCCTTTGCCTTGGGCGGAATTTAATGCCACATACCATATGCGCCACTAGTAAATGCCCGAGTTGTGCCATCTAGCAGAAACACCTTCTCCCTCTTCACTGGAATGCAATACAAAAAAACATGCTTTTTGTTATTCCATTCCCATTTCCATTAAAACTGACATTTCATCTAAAGCGAACCCCCCAGGGGAAACTAAGAGCTAGGGAGGAGATGTAGCACTAAAGATCTGCGTGTGGGTCTGTGCGTGTCCACGTAGATTTGTGTGTCTGTGTTCTGCATGCATGCCAGTGTGTATTTAGTCTGTATCTGGGCTAGATGGGAGAAGATGATGACCTGAATGTGTATGCAGGCAAATGTTTTGGTGTGTGTATGTGTGTACGCCTGTGTGATATAATGTTTTTAAAAGGCATCATGAGCTAGAGTCTAAGCGCATGTAAGAGCCTGCGTGCATGCCCTTGGGCCTCACAACCCATCCTGTGCTTCCCCTGGATCAAGAGAAATGTCATTATTTGTAGCCATCAGTGAGAAATCAATGCAATTATGTTTTGAGTCTCCATTTTGCTCTTGCCTATAATGCATAATTTGCAAAGTCATAAACGACATTAACACATGCTCCCTCCAGAGCTCGCCTCTCTTAACCCTTGATGGTGTGATCTCCTTTGATAGAAAATTAATTATTCTGTTTGCTGTGGAGACTTGTGAGCTTGTTCTGCTTTTCTATGCAGTAATGGAGACTAGGGATCTGACACTATGATAGCACTAGTCTAGGACAGAGGCTTTTTTTGCTTTTATTCTACCACGGGAGAATGAGTGACAGGGGTGGAAATGCAACAAATATACACTCAACCTCATACTCAGACGTGCACATACATTCAGACACACTACTGCAGAATGCGGAACTAGATGGGGATGAGCTCAGTGGCATTGTAATACAACGAGACATACTTCTGTTAGCTTCAAGCAAGCAAAGCTCAATCTGTAGTTAATCCTCAAAAACACCCTGGAGTTTGTTGGGGGCCACTGTGTAGAAACACGATAGAGACATGCCTCCTCTATATACCTGAGGATGGGATCAGTGGAAGCTAATTTTAAAATAATGGAAAGATTCAAATGAAGCTTATATGACAGTGGCCAAGCTCTGATGTCTCTGCTGCTCCGATTTGTTTTGGAGCAGAATGGGAAGAAAATACTGACGAGCAATACTGAGAGGGAAATATTGATAAGGACATTCCGGCACACTCAAACAGTAATTAATCATGAAAAACATAATCACGTAGATGTGCATATCAATCATTGTTGAATTTGAATTATATGTCCTTGTCTCCTTATCCCACCCACTCATTAATAGCATTTGTGAATTCATACAGAGGAGAATGAACTGCATGGGATTCATAAAGTAGTAAAAAGATGTTAAAAAATGTAACGTATAATGACACTGCCCATCATAGCTTTTGCTAAATAGAAAAAAAAATCCCATTTAGATTCTGGCTACAGTAAAATGTTTTGGATTTTCTGACTTTTGTTGAATTGAACATGAAGATTCTGAACCGAAATGTAAACTAAAATGGGTTTTTGCTTGTCTAACTGTAAACTGTGAAAACTGAGGTGACACAGTGAGTGCGATATTGCAGCTGTACAATCTGACAGAAACCCCAGACAGAAGATGGAAGCAGATAAAAGTACCAATCAATAAACGAGGAAACTGAGGCAAACCTTATTTAGAGTGGTGGCAAGACTAACTTTGTCACTGCCTGTCACAGTGCGACCTGCCATGTCAATCAGATGTTTTTTATTTTGAAGAGAATGAAGACGTATTGTGGCAAAGACCAGTTTGTTTCTCTACCACTGAATAGTGAGTCTGCAAATGAAAAGGAAAGCCGGGAGTTTTCACAACACCACCCGCACCTCTATCCCCCATCACTAATAGATTTCATGAAAACTGTATGGTGTGGAAAACCTTTTCAGCAGTATGCAAAATTCTCGATTAGAAAAAAATTGATGAAATGCTCAGTTCAAAATAACTCAAAGTAGACCTGCCAGGTGCAGTCAAAACAAAATACAAATAAGTAGGCAGAATACAATGCAGCAATGTGAATCAAGAGAAGGATCCCTTAAAGAATTTTCATTAATGATTCCGATACAAACCTCAGAAGCTTTATCCATAGAATATATTTTGTACTTACAATGTTAATAAATATAATCATTCATTGGCCGACCACATTATGAGATTTCAGGACTTTCACCACATCTGACATTATTAAACAAGACCTTGTGTCAAAGTGAGTATTCTGGCATTTGTTCACAACGCTGATTTTGACAGCAATTTGACAACCAGTATATGCACTGCAACTTTTGTGTCATTTCCAAGTACCAGATGCAGTCCACTGAAATGATCACTAGCTTCCCAAATCTATCTCTTGTCAGCAGGGAACAAATGTGACGGAAAGTTAAAAAAAAAAGTGTATGACAGCATCCTTGTATATGTCACATGGCTGAATGCATCACCCTCCAAGGGTAGCCTACATGGTCCCAAGGCCTCACAAGAACATACAGTTTGCTTTTTATCTTGTGGCAAACAGATCTTCCACTTTCCCAGACAGAGTCCAGATGGGGTCCACCTCCTCCTCATCTAGCAAGGGACTGCCCCTTGACAGGAAGTCAGTCTGTGTCCCCAAGCCAGAGTCGGGAGACAGTGAAGACAAGCACACAAACACTTCAAGATCCACAACTGGCCCGTCTCTTTATGAAAGCCACCTTATTCTGGCTTTCTATTCTCACTGAAGGACTAAGAGGATCAGTAGGTCGACATGTTCTTGTTCCCTCCAAGGGCAACACATTTATTACTGACTTCATGAGGAAACACCCCACCTGCACTCTGCAGGAAATCTATGACACTTTTTTTCTGTTTATCTGTGTTCTTAAGTGTCTGGAGATCACCCAGGGTTTGAGCCCCATGTTGACTGAAGTGGAAATGGATCTCTCCATCACCCATTCACTTCTACTGAAGGCCGAATGACGGATAAATGTAAGCGTGTTTCAGTTTTTTTCTGTAATCTCCAGCTGGCCATCAACAACTGGTCAAGTTCAGATTAACAGGAGGCAGCGAGGACGGGTCCTCAATAGGAGTCCTCAATGCAGTTATAATTCAAGCCTCTATCACTGTTAAGATGTGTGGTGTAAGAGGCACAGCAAAGTGTCTGCCCCTTCAGCAAAGAGTCTCTCTTATTGAGCATTTGAACTGTTAGGATGAAGACAGAACAGCTGGACAACCAGCAGTGGGTGTTGTCTAACCCAGACACTTGCTTCCTCCAGCCACTGGAACATCCAAGTTGCAAATGAGATGAAGGCTCCAAAGAAGCATCACAACACAGCTGGGCACCAAGTAGCTGATGTTTGTCTTTGTGTTTAATGACAATCATATCAAGCCCCACTGTATTGACTCTCACAGTGGACAGGGCCATGACATGACACCTAACTGTAGCAACAGCTCTGTGTGAATGTTTGTCTGTCTCACCATACGGGTTGCTAAATCAAGATTGAGAAAAGAAGTCGATGTTTGGTCTCTCAGCAGCAGTGACACACATGCAGGTTGTTGGTCAGTGTTGAGTGCTGACCAATGCTTCATATAGGAATATATTCCCCAACAACTAGCAAAAATGTCTCCAAATACAGAACATGGAGATGTCATCCAGGAGGTCATTCTGTCACCACCCCTTTGTAACTTAACCCCCAATATGGAACGTGAGGTTAAGAATCACAGGGAGATGGAGGTGGAGGAGAAACTGACTCAGTTTAAGATAGATGAGGTGCTGTATCTGTCAACAGCAATAGGAACGTAAAAGTATATTTTGCTCCTACATTTGACATATCTTGCTATGACATGATAAAGTTCATGTTGCGAGCAATAGAACAGCAATGTTTTTGGTCAAAGCTCAACATTCACAAGAGGAATGTACCAAGTCAGTGTCTCACTATATGAATAAGAGCAATACTCGCATTTTCAAAAAATATTATTGAAAACCATCTTCTTGGTTATGGGCTCACACATCTGACATATCTCCAACAGCTCCATCAAACAGCTGTCATAGACAGCTACACTCCTTCTCTGTGTTCTCATCTCATTCAGATGATGTTGTTGAGCTGCATTTAGTCTCTGGGTGGAAGCTCTAATCCACAAATGCCACACTGTGAAAGCTTTCTTCAAGTTCAGCTGAGGAAGAGACCGGGAAAAAAGGTACATAAACATCCTGAGGTAATAAGTGATAAAAGTAGACACACACAGTGTAAAATCCAGTATGGGTCTGTATGACCTGGCTGTTGTAAAGCTGTGGTTTATATACAATATGTATTAATTGATTAGCCAAATGACAGAAAAATAACCAATGACAATCCTGACAATAAATTAATGGTTTGATGAATATATCAAATAAAAATACTAAATATTTAGGAGCTACATTTGATCAAATTTGAGAATTTGTTGCTTTATCTGTTCTATCTTATTGTAAATTGAATACTTGTTTTACTTACTTTTAGTCTGTTGTTTGACAAACAAAGACATTTTAAGACTTCACTTACTGCTTTTGTAACGTTTCTGATCTACAGTGCAGTCCATAAGCATGTTTGTTGTAAGTTGTCTATAGACTACAACAGCAACTGAGGGCAGGTGGTGCTCTGGATCAGTCGGTTGTTAGATTTACTAAAAGCCAGGGACAGCTATCTAATTTATTTATGTGTATACAAATGTTTTATAATTCATAACCAATTGCTCTCTTATAAAATCTAAATGAGAGAACACCGTTAGGCTTGTAGGTGTACAGTACTACAGTGTACTTACAGGCTTGATCACATATACAGATATAGTCAATCCGATATCAAAGAACAGAGAAGCCGTCTCTCTTGTGATCTTTAAATCTAGACATAAAACTATTTAATTCTCTAAACATCTACATCTTTTATTGTTGTTGGGATTAAACAAAAGTCTATAATGCGGGGGTCAATAAAGGGGTAGACAGTGTAGGTTTGGTTAACGCTTAGCTAGCTTAGCAGTAGTTCAGTTTAGTGTATGGAGCTCAGCACCTTGCTATTATGTTTTTCTTTCTTCTCTATACATGAACCTTCTCCTACTCCTACGGCTATTACGCTATTTAATGACATAAAGATTAGTCTGTTACTGTACTGCTACTGTATCATTAACCAACTGTTGTTGCAAATGATTGTCATTAGGTCTACACTATAAATGCTGTACCACTATTGCTCATTAAAAAATGGAAAAGATTCTTACTGATAATCATAATATTTCCACTTATCATCCCATTAAAATGAGTTGCAGTGTTTGTGCTTTATTATGATGTGATAAATAATATTCACACTCCAGAAATACAATTTTTAAAAAATGGAAGAAGGAAGACAATAGAGAAGATAGTGGTGGAATGAAATGATGAAGAGAAAAACTGCAGACTGATAGAGAACAGGGCATAAAAGAGGAGAAGGCAAGGACTGTGAAGACTGCTGAGTGTTAGTGGAGGTCAGAGTTCAGGTCGTTCAGTGAACCCTTAATGGAGGGTAAATCAGTGGACTGAGGGGTCAGCTAATTAAGGGTGACTCACACGTGCATAATTCCACCTTAATAATTCACCCTCTTTTGTAAATTATTCATTAAAAAACCTGCATGCAGCCAGCCCCCTTTAGTGAGGTCATAGCCTTTACATACAGGCACAAATACACCCAAACTAGTGCTGGAAATGGCCAGATTTTACTGGGTGGAGCCACTGTGAGTTTAAGTATTACCATCTAAAAAATAAAATAAATAGACCTGCATAGAGTGTAGGTCTTATCATGTGTGTATCTTTGATGTATCATCTAGAAGAACGCTTTTTCTTTAGTCTAATTCCTGAAGGTCATTCAGTTGAAAATAAGTAATGCGATTTCTATGTCTACGTCTGTATAGAACCACAGAGCATTTACATCTTATCTAAAGCAAAGCCAACTCCTTGACCTTTCCTCTGCTAAATTAAAAAGCAAGTTATCTATAAAGACCAAGACATCCACTATAATAAACCATATAAAATAGCTTTTTATGCTTTGATGCATATTGTATGTTATCATTACCAAGCTTTTCAATTAAAAACTTAAAAAGGGTAATTTAATTAAATCAAACATCATTAAGACATGTTACATTGCTTAGGGATTTGTTGAAAGATTGATAGAGGTGAAAATAGAATTCACAGGTATAAGATGGGATACACACTGGTGTTCAGTGCACAGCATGTGCATATTTTTAAAATGTGCTGTTAGTTAGTACACATGTTGATCAACCATGTGGCCATAGAGCATTTTGCTCGTAACGTCTTTACATTCACATTTTTGCAAAACAAAAAGATTTTTCTATTCCAAAATATTGATTTAGTCCTCCAAATTAAATGGCAAAATAAGTAGTTTGTAAGTGCCCTCCAGAATGACACATATGATATGATGATGACATATATTTTCCGATGCCAATATGGGCAGGACGACATCCCTCATCAATGCTTTTCAAAAATGTTACTAATAACGTTTGGAAAAATAAATATGTTTCATGATCTGACAGCACCATGGTTAAGGTTTGGTTAGATTTAGACACAAACACAACTTGATTAGGTTTAGGGAAGACCATTGTTTGGGTTCATATAAGTACTTAGTTAAGGTTATAAAAACATCTTGGTTTGGGTTAAAATTAGTACTTTGATAAGGTCAGGGGACATTTGTCGTCATGGTTACAATAATAAGTATTTGGTTAAGGTTAGAGAACCATCGTGGTCATAAACAATAGTTGTTTTGCATTTGCTGAAATGACTGCTGATTATGCAATTACCAAGTGTATTTTGATGCAGCTTTGCCTCCAGATGCAGTTTATAAACTTTTAAGCATTTTTCTATTACGTATAATTACAGTATGCGCCCTCTGAGTGATGTCTAGTTCGATTAGTGAAACTTGCTGTGGATGTTACACAACCAGTAAGCACTGCCTGGCACACACTATTCAGAGGAAAAAAGCGTCTAAACCAAACTCTGTTGCTCTTTTTTTTACTCCCAGCTCACATTTCCAGCCCTGACACAAACACACAATGGTGATGAGTATAAAACTGCTCTTTAATCCCACACTACCTCAGCACAGCATCTGATAGATACTTCAAGAGAGGAATCATGAACTAGTGCAAACTACTTAAAATTCTCCCCTCATTGCACATAAAACATATTAACAGCTTCATATTCAGTAGCGTCACCTTTATTTGGCTGCACTGGCAAAGCGAGGCCCCCAACTCTCCGCTCACATTCACTCTCTCCTTCTCATTTTCCACAACATGTTGCCTCAGATAAGTAATGTAATCTTGGAAAAGGTTACGTCTCTAAAACAGGGCAATCATATTAAAAGCTAATGGATACATAAAATCAAGAGCTCATAGGTGATGATTAATCAACTGCTGAAATGCACTGGGTTTAAATCAGTTTAGACTGAATTAATCCCCAACCAGCCACTGTTCTTCTCCTCTGGGCAATTTAGTGAGAAAATACAATTACGGCCTATGAGTTACACCTCACTGGTTCATCTCACCTCTGTGTTCCTCCAGTGTGCCAAACCACGCCTGCATGACTCAGTGTGCGCCTGCCACAGCCCTACCTCAACAGTGACATGATTAAAAAGAAATATATATATATATATATATTTATCAAATCCTGTGATGGAACCTTTGAAGCAATGCATGTACATTTAAATGTAGCGAGTGTCTCTATACTCAATTCAGTAGATTAAACCCAATTTATTTTAAGTCATTCTTCTGACTAAGCCTTTCATGTCCATATCTTGTCACTTAGGTTAAGGCAGTCTCTGCTGAGTGGGAGAATTGAAACTATACTTTTGGAAGCCTGATAAAGAAAGGAGTACATGCTGGGTCTTATTCCACAGTGCTCTGGGCTCTGTTCTTGCCTTTTTTAGCATGTACCGCATAGTTTGAGGGGCTGGGGGTATTCTCAGAGTTCTTCCTTCCTAATCTGACTTGAACAAACTCTCGCAACATAAAGCCACACATTTCATCCTTAGTTTCCCATTACCCACTCAGCCAGTGCACCAGAGCAGTGCTCCTCTGGGCCTTATTGCAGAGCGGGTCAACATGCAGAGCTCTGCCCCAGGACAAGCTTGGTATATCTTTGATCCCACTCATTTTGTGACCATATGTATATGTGTACAGTATTTGTACATCATTTACAACAAAGTTACAGGGCTGAAGGTATTAGTGCATTGAGGTGCCCAAGGATAAGAGGCATTTCTACATAAATCCTTTAACTATAAATCCTCACAGCAGCCTCAAACTGCCTGACCATAGCATCTGCCTACATCAGTACTACAGTGGCCATTACGGATTATGTGTCTGAAGTGTTGTAAATTAAAATTAAATTTGTAATAAATTAGGACTCGAGCTGTGCAACAGTCAATCTTTTCAACAACAGCAGTTTTGGAGCTGTCCTTGAGTGAGACACTGGCTGCATTTTCAGTCATGAGACTATGAGTTAAATACATTAAAATAGCACATAAAATGCTAAATATGGTAATGAATTCTTTAAGAAAAGTCATATATTTAAACCTGACAGTAGAGTAGAACACAACCTACTAGATAATAGGTTGAAAAACAGTCTTCAATCTGAGGGTCTTATGATAGAGGATGTTGTATGCTGGACAGATTGTAAAGTGTAAATTTGCTATTGGTGATATTGGGCTATATAAATGAAAACTGCACCTCTGAGACAGGTTTTTTGGAGAATACTTATATTCTGGTTCTATTCAATGAACAGTGCAAAATGAGCACAGCCACTATGTTATGTCTCATGTTGCTGTAGCACCACTATAGGCAAAATGCCATCAAATGTTGCAGGGTGTCTTGGAGTCATGTGCATGTGTAATCTATATTAGCTTCTCTATTTGTCATCCAAATATGTCACCAAATTGAGTGGATTAAATCACATTACTCCTCATGGGTAGTAATTCATAGACAGTAATTCTACAATTGGAAAGTCATTTTATAATTAGTTTTTAGTAATTGGGAAGTAGCTTTCATGTTGTATGTGTAGTAAAAAGTCAATTTTCTACAAAGCTAGATTTGGATTTTTATTCACATCCGAGCCAAAACAGTGTCTGGAAATGAATGTAGTATTACTTACTTCCTCTTGAAACCGAGGATGGTTTTAATGTTTTCCAGGAGAAGGGCCCTGACATGCTTTGTTAAAGAATGAATGGCAGCCAGACACACTGTCTGGTATTCACACACTCCACAGAGTATCACAATCCTTAAAATTGCAAAAATTTAAATGAGCGTCTCCAATTCAAGGAATCACCTCTCTGCTCCCTCTCCATATTTCTTTGCAAGCCTTTCTGCAGCATGCTCCTTTCATCACACTAAAAACTACAGGATGTGTCATGGTTGTTTTGTCTTCTCACAAATTTTAAAGCTGAATAGGGCAGTGCTGGACTCCTGTAGTAGCCTACGATTATGTGTGTGTTTGTGTGCACGTTTGTGTGTGTAAATCACGCTTGCGGTTTATTGGTTGCTACTTGTCTCTAAATGCATTTCTGGGCAAGTGTGTGCTCGAGTGTGTACTCATTCTGTCATTCTGGTTCCCTTTCTCTCAGATGCCCACTGAGAGAAGCAAATCCACTCAGAGAAACAAATAGTCCCCCTGTAGTGAGTGTGAAGTGGCCATAAAGAGAAACAGAGTGAGAAACAACAGAGAGAGAGACAGGGAGAGAGAGAGAGAAAGAAGGTGCCTAAGTGTTTGGCCAGGTACGTACTCCTCAACTCTTTCTTCCATTATCCATCTATCCTTGCCTTTCTTGTCTACACCTGAACAGCCTCTCCCTTTTGCCTTTACCTCTTTCCCTCATATTTTTATGGGAAAACATCCCCACGTTTGACAGCGGAAATGAATTTCAGTATCGCTGAATATACTTATAACAGTGAATTCAATGGCGGTTTGCTGAGGAAGGATCTTGCTTTGGAATCCATTTATCCTTGCGAAAACCCTATAACTCAGCTCCAGCTTGCTTTGAAACACACAGATAATAGCACGCAATGTTGAGTTAGGGGGTTTCTGCTTTGGCTTACAGTTTAGCTCTGCTGCTGTTATTACTGTGGTCAGTCCCTTTGTACTTGGATCCATATTCAAATATTGGGGATTTATGGGTATTGATGTTTTTAACCTCATTCTGCTGACATGTTAGAATTCAAAATAGCATTCCTGGGTAATGGCAAAGCAGTGATGCGGAGGCATATTTTATGGATACTGTTTGAATGTCAAACTGAGAAAACCACTAGCACAGCACAAGAGACAAAAGCGTAGATAGGCAGCGAGGGGGAGATGCAGGAGTGAAAGCACTGAGAAAGGGAAGCAGTAGGAAAAAAAGAAAGACACAGAGAAAGACAAAGAAAGACAGAAAGATTGAGCAGATTAAGGGTGCATTGCTGTGTCTGAGCTTCATAGGCATATATAAGCTTGATTCATGCAAATCAATGTGGTTGTCAGCATCTAAGACATGGCCACAATGGTCCTTTTATGCTGGCTAAAGCTCAGCACTCTTCTTGATTGCTACAGGGCAATAATTATTGAACATATCCAGTCAATGCGCCATGTCTGTGGTTACAGAAACTGTCAACTCCCACATTTAAATGACGGCGGCTCAATAATACTGGAATATCAAATAAAAATGTAGCTTTGCAACATCTTCCACGTGTGCACACATACTCCCTTCCCTCTCATTGACTCCAATTTTGAATTCCATTCTGTCAGCTCTCTGAGCATGGCTAAACACCAGCAAATGAATTCAGTAGGTGGTGATGTGTGTCGGGTACTGCATGTAATAATGCATATTAAAATTCCATAATTGGAGTCTAATTAGAGAGGTAATAAAGTCTACTCAAAACTCTAATGCAGTCGTCTCTGAGCAAAGTAAGCAGAAGTCTAACTTTTCTCCCGTGAGGCACTTGAAGGTAGAAGAGAAGGTGCTTTCACTATGCCGCCATGGTGACAACAGCTCACCTTAGATCAGATTTCACTTTGAATGTTTCTGTGCTAGAGCTGAGTGCTCAGTTTTAAGAAGACTCCCAGCTTTGTTCTGTTTCATGAAGAGAGACTGTAGCCATCAAGAGACCTTGCAATAACTGATGTAGAATGACCCCCAGGTAACAGCGACCTGTCTATCTGCCATCACTTCAGTGTTTCATGACTATCAAAACCGAACTACAAAATAAACTGAACATTCATGACATATTTAAATGTGTCATAATCAGTCATAAAAGCTAGGGATGATCACAGGCCATGCAGGTGTTCCTGAGTAAGTATTTTCTTTTAAATGCATCATTAACACTAGGCATGGCAGTAACCCCATGCACACACGGGAGCCACATCCTTGTGAAAAGATACATTTTCCATCCCAAACAAATGTGAAACTAATGGAGTGATGCTGGCAGTGTTTTGGCCGTGTACGGACTGTACACCTCATATACTACTCAGCTCTGTTTCATCCTGTCAGCACTAAAATGCTAACACCTTCTGCACCATGTCCCAGATTTGGACAATTTGCATAAACTGCCATCTTAAATTATTCACAGCTGCTGTCTTGGCTTTTCTGACTAATTATATTTTGAGCTGCTGTGCTTTCTTTATACCATTTTGAAAAGGAGAGAGTCCCAACACAAGCTCCTACACACCCCCTTGCACAGGACATGTACATTACAGCGGGTCTAACCCCGAACATTATGAGTATATCAGCTCATTATCTGTTGGATTTTTTTTATCCGTTTACTGCAGTGATTTTGTTGAAGGACAAGGACAAATATGAGGTTTATTTGCTCCAACAAATGTAAAGGACTGAAGAACGACCAGAAACATCCCCTGGTGTGAACTTTCATAATTCTGGAAGGCCTCAACCTCAGCAAAACCTTGAGAGTTGGCACATCTTTGTTATATGTTTGAGAAAGGAGAAGGTATTTCTAAACACACTCTCACTTCTTAGGATTTACAGTATGTCAGACATGACTGAAAATTCTACATCCTTCTAACTCGTGGTTTCAAACTCAATTTAGTAGTTTTTGTTAACCACATTAATTAACAGCTATTTTCTCCCATATAGCCTTCCCTCTTTGAAAGGAAGAGCATGACTGCAGTTCCAAATATGTCTGTTTTTTCTACCAATATTTAAAGCTCACTAGCAGAGCACTTCTGTAAATATCCCAGCAAAAAAGTTTGTGTCTCTGAAGGTAATTTGCAGTAAGCTTAGTAAATCAACCTGGGAGTCTGAGTGAACACAAACACAGGCGCACAACTCATGCCTATAATACCTTACATAAACAAAAATAAAACTGGTGCAAACACACATGCCTTTGTGTTACGCACACTTAACATGGGTGGTGAACATTTACTTCTAAAAAGCATATGTGGCGATACCGTAGCCGACAATCTGGCGCACCTGCATTCTCTCTAGAACCTCAGCTTTTCATCCTCTCTCACTGATTTTCTCATTATCAACTAATCTGAGTTCAATAGTTAAACTCGACAGAACTTGACAATTCCTTAATTACTATTAGGTCGTCCTCATCCCTCCGAGCAAATACTGATTTATACTTTCATTAGAAAGCATTAGGTATCTCATCATTCCTTCCCATTTTCTTACATCTTTCCTGTCCCTGTCCCTTGTGTAATCACGTGTGTGTGTGTGTGTGTGTATGTGTGCACGTGTTGTACATTTTTTATATCATATTCTATAATGTGCATATACTGATGTGTCAGCAACAAATGTACCGCTGAAGGGCATTAGTCATCATTCTCCTGGAAGCCACAGATAAATGCTGCCAAGAAGATAATTACGCTGTTGTTTCAGAGGCTACAAACACGTGTACAACGCAAACACTTAATCACACATACTACACATATGGCGGCACGCATGCCTGTTTGAAGGTTTGTATGTTTTACGCACCACCGGAAAGCCCTTAATCCAATCCGGGCTGAGTTCCACCAATAAATAACTGAAATTGTGAAATCGTTCACAACCGGAGATAGCAGCTCTTAATATTTCTCCCCACTTACTGAATATTTCCACTTTCACCCCTGCTTTCCCTTTATACTCACACACTGACGTCAGTAATTCTTTGTGAGAATCTATCCTGGAATCTCTCACACAACTCTCATTTCTGACTCTCACAATAGCAGATTACATGCCAAGGATTCTTTCTTCTGTTATTTTGAGAACACTTTCTGAGCACAGACGACGTGAAAGTCATGAAAACGTTTGGAGAAAATTCAACTTGTAGAAACAGAGAAAGAAACTGTTGATGCTTATTCTGGCATGCAGAGCGACACACCTCGTTTCTTCCCTTTTCTTTTCCCTAACTCTGTCTCTCTCTAGTCATTGTTACCCAGGGAGCTGTTTTGCTGAATAACTATTTCCACATTAACATATTCTATTGCCCGCTTACCTGCTTTGTTATACAGGAGCCAAGCACTGGTATTAAATATTAAACTTAAGTGCCAAGGAGAGAAGATATGTCACCTTTCTAACTGTAGATACGGCTGCAAAAAATCTTTACATGAGCAGTATTTTATGCATCTCCAATCTATATAAATATTAGAGCAGAATAAAGGGCAGTTAGAAGAGGTGTGAGTGAAAGCAGAGCGTGAAATCACCTTCATAAATCATACTGTTTACCATTCATGACATATCTCATTCATCAGTCTGAAACCATCAGTTGATGTAAAATATGTCTGGGCCTGATGATAAAGCTGCTCATGTCTGAGGCAACAATAACCTTGTGTGGCTGAGTATGAGTGAGTGTTTAATGTGTTTGGACAGAGCTGCGGATCCCTGATGGTTACAGTTGCATCTTGGTTTGGGACAAAATGTATGTTTCTTCCAAAGATACTAAAACTGACACTGATATACCAAAGAGTATGACACTTTTCTTTATAAGAATGTTCTAGAGCTGACAAACTTGAGCACAATATATTGATTTTGCAGGGATGCCCAGTTTTCCTTGAAAGGGTGTTTTGCAAAGGCTTGTGGGACCAGCAGAACTTTCTATCACAGAAGGAATATGTGAACATGTCTGTCACTTTGTCAGCTGCAGCGTAGGTTATACTGTAAAGATCCTTTCACTCTACAGTATGTGCGAGAGTCACTTTGCCATCTCCTCCAGCCCCTCTGTTGTCCTTGTGTCACAACATTGGTGAGAAATATGCTGGATTTGTGTCTCCCCGCATTTAGTCAAAGGCTCAGGACATCTGTTGTAACCGTTTGCACTACTAGCAGACGGATGAGTAATGTAGCACGTAATGACAAACCTTCATGCCTTCTGTAAAGTCATGTGATCATAATTCTTAATAATAATACTCAAACTGTCTGACAGACAATCCTATGTTACTCTCACTGACCCACAGTTTTATGACATTGGTCTTCCTCACTTGTGACAGCTTGGCAGGACAGCTGATGTTACGCCTTGTCATTGTTTACTTTGAGCGTTGGCCTGAGCTAAACCCTTGAGACTGCCGGTTATCTCTCTTGCAGACACACAGACATTGGTGATTCAAGGGGAGAGGGGCTTTCTGGTCACATATGGAACATGACAGCAGGACATCACAGCCTTAAAATAGAGAGTGGAGGCTTGGGAAACACAAAATGTTTTAATTTTCTCTCCGTAAAGTAAGGGGTACACCTCACATGATGAACACTGCTATCACACTCTCAGGAATCAAGCACAACCCACAAAGGCCTTATATTCCTAAAAGTCTTTTCAATATACAAACAAGCCAATAAATGAGCAGAACCTTCCCATTGTACTTAAAAAGGTTAAAACAGTGACTTCATAGCAAATATCCATGGTTTAAAATTGAACAAATTGAATTTAATTTTCATTTTATTATTCATTTTTTCAATCACTTATGCTGCCTACAGAGTTGACTTCCAAGTCCGGTTTTCTCCACTGAAATCTCTACGCTGATTCCAAACTCCATCTTCCATGTCCCTGTTTGTTCCGTAGTCCATCTGCTGTGGCTTGAGGGTTGTCAAACATCTTACTTTTCAAATCCTTGTTGAATATTTTCACTCTGGCGGGGAAAAGAATATGTGTCTTGATCTTTGTTTTAAAGCCGTTTTCTTAGGTCCTTTACCTTGCACGTTCCTTAAACACTTGGGTTGTGAAATCTTCATCAAAATAAATCCTTTGGTCATTCACCAAAAATATCTTTCTTTGCCCTGGCAGCATGAAGCATTCTTTGTTTTGTGTTGTAGCTTTGAAACAAAACTACAATCGACATGGGACGTTCCTTTTGTCCTGTCCTGAGCCCAAATGCCCAATGCGCCCGTTCAATGATAAATTCATCTCTTATTTCCAGTTTCTCGCCTATCACGCTCTCCACAAATTCAATCATATTATTTCCCTTGAAATTTTCAGGCACAGAGTAGATCCTCAGATTCTTCCAGTTGGCTCCGCTTTCAAGATCTTCACAGTTTACTTTCAATTGACTCTGCCACTGCAGAGTTTGGATCAGCAGCTTACTGATAATAATTTCATAATCTCTTTATTTTCCACAATCCTTGATTCTTGATTCAAAAATGTATTTTTTTTCAATTGCTCAACCTCTTTGCATAGTTCATTTATTTCCCTCTTGAGCATTCCAAAGTTTACAGAAGTTTCCATGTGGAATTGTCTGAGCTCAGTGTCAATATTTCAGCAATTGGCGACATGCCTTCCATATTTTCATCGGGTTGATGGTTTTGTTCAAGGTGATTGTTTGAGCAGAGCGCTGTTTGTTTAGCAGAATTTCTTTGCCTCATTTTTGACATTCTTCTTTTTTCCCCACCACTCTTTCACTCAAATTTGTCTTGGTTAAGTTGTAGTGCTTTACTTTGGTAGCACTTCAGTCTGATAACTAATATTTAAGGTTGTTTGTGGCGTGGTGTGTCACAATCACCGCCAGACTGGCAGCCATCTTCTAGGTTGTAACACAAGCCAAATCAAAGCATGCCAACTATATTTTTTGGCTTTATAATCAATCATCATATCAATCATTCACACTATAAAAAGGAGTGGTGGCCATAGTTGATTTCATCAAAATCATCATCAAAATGTTATAAACTGCTGTTGAAAATACTGCATTACTGACTCCTAAACAGTGATTTCCACAGTGATCCTACAGTGCTGCGTTGCCTCATGCAAAATATGGAGAGAATGTAAAAGAGAGAGAGCACGAAAATAAAACATACATTGTAATGCCCCGAGTTCCCCAGCTAATGACTATGCTGAATGTGGTTACTCCGGGGAGTCTTTCTAACCTTTACTCCTCCCTAAATAATAACTCTTACGCCAGCTAGTTCCAACTCTGTAATCTAAATATAATTAGAGAGGGAGCACCACTTCCTTAGCAGGGAATATGAGTCTTTATAGCTAGTATCTTCAAATTAAACCCTCTGCATATCTGATCAGCATCGCCTCAAATGCAGCTTGTGCTCACGAGGCTGTGATAGTATCTGTGGGATCTTGTCACTTTAGTCTGTTTGAGGATAGGCTTTTCACTTTCGCCTGCACTAATATGCATTTTGGTGAGCAGGATTACATTTGCGGCTGATATTAAATTGTGTCAGTACTATAGACACTAGGCTGAGATTTCTTGTTTCTCCCTCACAACATGGAGATTGGTGCACTAGTTCACCTTATAATACAAGCTTCTGGACACCAGTTTTTGGGTGTGTGTTTGGTTCTAGGATTGGGCCACCTGCTATATGTGTATTCAGATACATGCAATCACTACTTGTTGTTAATGAAATACACTATGAGCATGACCATATATCTTTTTGTCCAACTCCAGAATTGCTCATGTAAAGTCAAAAAATGTATTTATAGAGTTTTGCTTTTATCAGAATACAACAGCCTGTCATTTCAGCATCCTAAATAAAGAATCCTACAAAACAAGTTGTCATATGATATGGACCTATGTGTCTGAAATAAAGTTCAATTGAATACTGCCACAGCTAAAACCACGTAAAGCACTGGGTGTGTGAATTGCTCTGCGACTCTTATGAAACAGGTGCTAAGATCTTCTGGCAGTGAGGAGTGGATTGTTGGAGCTCTAGATAAAGGCGATGGGAATGCGATGGGTGAATACCAAATAGTTAGTAAATGCAAGCTGAGGCTAAGTACAGCTCTATGGCTCCCACTGATAAAAGACCTTCTAAATCATAACAGTGTGGCTGCTGCTGCCATTTCATGAGAAGCCCCTTTGTTGTTTGCTGTGATACACACACACACACACATACACACACGCACTGACACTCCTACTGTATGTACACAGAGGGCGACACACATTTGGCCGCACAAATAGTTACTTTTGACAATATTATCATAACAGGGGATATACAGAAAGGAACAGGATTTTCAGTATTCAGACATCTATTAATTACTGGTTACACACCGTTTGTGTGTATTTTCACAAACTACATCCATCCCTCATTTCTTCATTGCAGATAACAATGCACATGCGTATGTGGCCCGTCAAAACAAGCCACAACAGGGTCTTGCAATCTGCTTGACTCAGCCCATCATGTATCTAACCACCTAAGCTACAATTTCCCTCAGCCAGTTCCCTCCTCAGTCCAAAATCAATGGCTGTCATGGCTTTACACTGCTGTTAGCATTGGCATTTGTTGGCCCTAACTTCCTTTGCCATTTCCTCTGGGAAGCTTACTGAGACTCCCTCAGGAGATAGAAGGAGCGAGCAAAGAAGAGGGGGGTAGCCAAGGTGAAGGGGAGATGAGGCAATTGATTTTAGACAAATAAATCATTTTAGTCTTACCTGGTTTCCAAGAAGACAGCACGGTGGAGGAAAGACATGTAAAAGAAAGAGTTTATGTTAGGAATACACTTATGTGGTCACTTATGTGGTCAAAATGCATCCAGTTGATTTCAGTTATAAATATAGGTATGCCTTGACTTTGTTGCATTTCTTTTCTCTACTGAAAGTTGCACTGGCAGCTGAATGTTGGCAACATCAATGCTACAAGAGATCAAGCCCTGTGTTTTAAGTTTTTTTCTCTTTTCTCTTGTTGTTCCCTCTCTCTCACTTTCTTTCCCTCTCTCTCTCGCTCTTAAATACACAGACACTTGCACACACACACAGAAATAACTGGGAATGGTCTCACACCTCCCTCACCAATATTCTTTAACAGATAACACTCCGCAGAGGCTCTCCTCCAACTAAATTTCTCCATGTCCCCTGGCACAAACAGCCATGCACCAAAACAGCATAAAGTACTGGTGTGAATAATTTATAATCTGTGATTGTAAAACTCTAGCATAGTGTATGTATTGTTACTTTTTATCATGACAGATTTTTGGGTTGCCCCATTAGCTGGCAGTGGACAGATTGTGATTTACATTGTGCAGCCATGCAGCACTATTCTCAAGCCTGGACAGAGGGCTAATGGAGGCACACACGCAGCTTTTATTAGCTGTGAAATCCAATGGCATCAAATATTAAACACTTCATTATGGAGCACTGCTTGTCTTGTTCCACAGAACAGCCACTTAAACCTACAAGAGCCAGGAGAAAATAAAGAGAAAAGGAATATGCGATGACAGCAGTAATTACTGGAAATCTATTTTATAAGATGTGTTTGTCGTGGGAAATTGCAGTGTGTGTGTGTGTGTGTGTTTGTGTATGTATATATACTGTATATGTGTGCATATGCCTGTGCGCGTGCCAATTTGTGTGCTTGTACTCACCAGCATGTCAGCCTGCAACAAGCATAATGTTGTTTGTTAATAATTAATCCTTATATATCAAAACAACAATAGTTTTCTCAGTGGACAGTGTGGAGAGTGTGTTTAATAAAATGAAATGTTCCCATTACATCTGACATCATAGCCTGTTGAGGCCTGACTTAGCAGCTTACGCCAAGCATAGTGGGCAGTGCTGGTGAGGGGTGAGCAGAACAAGCGGAGAGAGACAGAGATTGGAAAAGACAGAGAGAGAAGGTAATGTAGAGAGAACGAAAGAGAAGGAGACGAATGGACAGACAGCGAGAGAATGAGACAGGGAATTGAAGAAGAGGAGAAGAACCAGACAGGCAGTCATCAGAATGCATGAGTGACAGCTTCACCGATGACCTCTGAATGATTTATCCCTGGACATGCTTCTGTCTATCAGAGCATCATAGGCCATTAATATCAGGGAACGCAGCGAGTTGGGACAGAGTGGAGCCTAGGCTCATCTGTCATTACTTAAAAGTTGACCCTCAGGATGGAGGGACGAAAGCGTTCCCTCTCTACCAAAGCCCTCCTGTTCTCTAGTATGCAGTCATGCCTCAGAGGAGCACTTACTCACAGTTAAAGGTCTCCCCAATTTTTTTAAGTTTTTCATAAAAATGATCAAACCTTGGTAGCGTAGAATTTTAATCATTTGTAATCTGGTCCACCTTGACCATTGTATCACAGAGCCTGAGGAGCTGTATTTGACTTTACAAAGCACAGGCGCTCATTCTGACTCCCAAGTGTGATTGATATTCATAGAGGTTTCTTTCTAGCAGCTCATATGTGTCTGCTACAGCAGGGGTTAAAGCCCACACTTTATAAAAGGCTGCAAAGAAGTAAAAAAAAGTTTTAACTTTGCTCGCACTGAGAGGGAGCTGGCATGCAATTACCATGGTTGTTTTATTCGTTAATGTACTTAAGCTGTGCCAAGATTGAGATCGCAACCCCAGCAGCTTTGGAGCAGATCGCTGAAAGCCCACTTTTCTGTAAATGTACAAATGAAGAAAAGAGAGAAAAACAGCACAGAGCGATAGTTGTGCCGACATCTGTTTATGCCGATCTCGGCTTTGAGAGAGAACGCACTAACAGTTATGCTCATACATTTTCATCAACCAAATTCAGTGCTAACGGACCATTAAAACAGTAATAGGATAACAGCAATTAAGCCCTGGGCCATGGGGGAGACAGAACCACTAGAGATAAAAGTGGTGAGAGGAGGAGAGAGGAGAGGTACAGATGGGGGGGGGGGGGGGAGAGAGACAAATAAATGGGGAGACAAAAAACATTAGAGTAATAACAACGTCTAAAGCATAACGTTGTGTTGTTTTAACCCATCCCTGTAGTGAAGGTGGAAGATACAGGGGCGGTGGAAATTAAAGACAGGGATAAGCAGAAGGAGAAAGTGTTTAGGATTCAATTAGCCTTGCCTCTCCTTATTAGACCTGGCCAGGGCTGACAGCTGGAGGGGAAGGCAGAGAGGCCGACAGGCACATACATCCTTTCTCTACTGTGGTAGGTGACATCTCAGCCACTGGCAGCATTATCAGGTAGGAGACTGTAGACAATATCTACAGAGGCTTGTTCACAACCATCAGCATCACTGATTGAATTACTCTCTGTCAAAACGAATGCGTCTCTCTGCATCAGAGTATAAGTGTTGACAGATCTGAAATGTATCATACCAACCGGCACAGTCACATAAAAGTTATCTCACTGCACAACATGTCAAATTATTTGTGTACAACTTCTCTCAAGTCAAGGCGATGAGTCATAGGATCAAACCAAAATGTCAGATCTCAAAGTTGTTTTTCCTCCATCTCAAACAGAATCAAAATGTTCCATTCCTGCTTTGGGGAGGTGAAACGTTCATCACCTGAGCTTGGCTATGATGTGGACATGAGAAAAAAGACCTTAATCATTGATGCCAAAAGTAGGCCGAAAGACACTGCCGGAGTGTGAACAGTTTGCAGTTAATGGTCAAGTGAACTATGGACAATAAGACCTGACCCAGGAGGCAGTGGATTATGATGGTGTACCTCAATGAATAATTTGGACAGAGCCAATAATGAAGTTATAAACAGGATCCATCCCCTGCCCTCAGATCAGTTAGGAGCAAGCAGAGATGGGAACCATTGATTTTCTCCATGGCCCTGAATGTTCTGTGGATCTTGTCTGCAGACTGCCAACTATGTGCATCAATACAGACGTGCCTAGCCTAGCCAATGGCACTCTTCAAAAGGAGGAGGGAACCTGTTTGTGTCCAGGGGTCATCTTATATGTTACTTGCCCCGGTTTGCAGTCGATGAGAAACTCTGTGCTTTCAAGCTGATAAGGACAAGTGCGTGCACGTTTGTACGTGTGTGTATTTGAGAAAAGTGAGAATGACCGACAGAGATAACATGTTCAAAAGCCAATGCGAGACTTGATAGAACATTTTTGTCTGTGTTGAACCAATGATCAAGATGTTGCTCTCGCCTACTGTGGAGAAGTAAACAAACACATTTTACAGATGCAGATACATTATGTTATTTATATCAAAGGTTTGTAAAGTAATGTCTGTAAATACAGGCAAAGTCCAGGCCTACATATATTTTCAGTTATCACCAGCTGAGAAACACATAGTTTTAATCTGAAAGTCAAACTCTTCAGTTATATATGAGAATGTATCTGTATTCTACAGTAAATATTAAGATAAATATTACTATTATTTTTTTTAATTATTATTTTTCCTTATCAATATTGCTCTGTTAATATTGGTTATGGCTTCTCAGTCTAGAGGCAGGTTGGTGTGTGTGTGTGTGTGTGTGTGTGTGTGTGTGTGTGTGTGTGTGTGTGTGTGTGTGTGTAGATGGCTTTAGTGTCTCCAGCTGTGCCAATGAGAGACTGGACATCTTCCATTAGATCTCTAATAAAACTCAGCCAGGTAAGAGCGTGCTGCCTAATCAACCCCGTCACTACACACATCACCAACACTGTTTATGTTTTCAATTAGGCTTCTCACTCGCCCAATGCTTTGTGTGTGTTTGTGCGTGTGTCTGAACCAATCACTTGTACAGGTTGCTGTGCACAGCACTCAGCGGGTAATCATGGGACTGTCAATGACATGCCATCTCTGATGGGCATCCACCATTAATATTTATGGTGCTCTGAATCAGCCCCACACTGAGCACTGTGACAGCAATCACCCCAGTTTTTTAATATCCCCATCCAGATCAATTCCGATTAGCATTTCAAGCGCTTGGTGGAGACACACAGTCTGCTGTACGTCTCCTTGTTCTCAGAGACAGAGAGAGCAAGGCAGAAGAGCAAAACACAGCTGACACCAAGTTACACCACAAATGAAATGTTTGCCATCCAACAACCAAAGTGGAGAGAAACTGATGTCTTGTTCTCGAATTAGAAAATGGAGGTGGCAGTACTGGGATTTTAAATATGAATAAAGAACTCCAGCAAACAATAAACAATTATTCAGCCAGTGAAGCAGTCAAATGGTGAGCCACAGGAGGAGTAGGAGACCCAGATGTAAAACCATGACAAAAGTACCTGGGTAGGAATTTGCATGCCTTTATTGTTGATATGGGAAGTGACATTTTCTGGCATTAGAGGTAGGCTTTGGAGGCTCCTGTGAGCTCTGTCTCTTCTCTACCACCGTGGTGGTGCCATTTTATAAACCTTTGTGTGGACTGAGCTCCTTTTGTCTTCTCCAAAAGACAAACCAATCTGCTTATCTCAAAATCCAGAGGGAAAGAAGGCGTTTTGTTTCTGCAGATCGAAATAATACGCAGGAGAGGATAGTAACCTTCTGAACAACTGAATGGGTGGGAGGAGGTGGATTTTGAGTCAATGTGTGTGTCTGTGCGTGTCTCTGCATCTGTGTTATCGAGTGTGTTTATGTGTAAGAGAAAGCCTCTGCTGGCCTTGAGGCGCCCCCACAGATGTTTATTTGTAGTGACAGCAGGGTTTGTTCTCTCTGTGTTCCTATTTATCACACTGAGCTGATTGTATGGCTGTGGCCAGATCCCACAGAGAGGACACAATCACCGCCACGACAGATATGCATGAGTAAGCAATACAGCTCTATGAATTCACAGACACAATCTATCAGCTTGGATCAGCACTCCTCACTGAGAAAAACGAATATAAGCAAAGAGGGGCAGCAGACCATGTGCTGAATATGGAATGTTAATTTGTTCCTTTTTACAATGTATTATTTATGAGGGATACACTGAAAGGTTTGAGGTAAATCTTAAAAGATCATACAGTAGACATTTCTTGAGCTCCAAGTGCAGAAAAAGTAATCTGAAAACAAACAAATGATAGACACTAGCTGGCATTCTGGAAGAAAGGAATGGGGAAGAACAGGCAGACGGGGGGTAAGAGCGACTCCTTTGGGAAACAAAATGCTCTTTGCGGCTTTAGTGAAAATAATGACTCACCAAATGGAGCACTTTAAGGAAATTCACACTCAACTCTCTTGGCTCTCTTCCTTTTCCATTCTCTCTCTTCTCTGCTTCCCGCTCGCTCCTCGCTTCACTGTTACATTGTCTTTTTGCCTCCCATGAGGAATATCACAAGGCTCCCAAAAAGCAGATAGAGGCACTCTCATGCTGCTAACACACACACACACACACACACACACACACACGTGCACCTCCATATACACACATAAAGGTAGGTGGCATACACCTGCAAATCCCCAGTGTGAATCTTGACCTTTTCACATGAGTCATGTTTCCCATAAATATCTTCTTTTGTGTGGTTGCTTTTCAATGTGTCTATATGTGTGCTTGTCTCTGTCTATATCATGTGTGTGTGTCTGTGTGTGTGTGTCTGTGTGTGTGTGTCTGTGTGTGTGTCTCTATCTCTCTGTTTCACTGCAGAGTTGACCTTTCCATCCCTGCTTTGTCCCAGATTAGAACTGACACCGCCCTCTGCTACAGACCAAACTGATACACATACTGACACCAACACACACAGAGAGACACACACATTTACGGGATAAAAACACATGCATGCAGACACATTCAGAAATGAGCTGTAGACAGGTGAAAACCTTGCATCTCCAAAATGTCACTTGCTAAGAACCTCCTTTAAAGTTTGATTAAAAATGCCTTTTGACATTTTTTTTAACATTTCCTAAAAGGAATTGAGGTTGGATAATTTTCTCAACTCACAGAGAAGCAAGTAATCATTCAACTTCCATCCAACAAGACTAAAAGTCTACAGCCACGCTATAGCAGCTCAGTGAGGCTGTACTTATGAGGCTAAACGCTAACATACATACATACTTAAGGAATCACTGAAATTATTACAATTCATAACACAGGAGACATGAATGTCTGCAACACATTTCATGGCTATCTATCCAATAGTTGTCAACACATTTCACTCCAAACCACAAATGCCAACCTCAAAACAAAAACCCCATCAACCTCATGGTAGCACTAAGGAAAAGTCAGGGTATCACTCCAGTCAGTAGGCTTCATCCTCAGGGGACCGTGCATGTGTATACAAAATTGAATGGCAATCCATTCAATAGCTGTTGAGACATTAGAGTCTGGACAAAAGTGGTGGACCAACCGACTGACTGACAGAGAGACAGACACACTTGGGCACAAAAAGTGACAGCCCTAATACACTCACTTTCTGTATGTCTACTGATAAAATGCAAGCCAATACAACATCAACAATTGCTATTACCCCAAAAGTTACTGCAGAGTTATCTGAGTCAACTGAACTTAGTCACCCATGAGGATGAGGATCTATGTGGTGTTGGTGGTGGACGTAGCTCCGTCTCAGTTGGAGAGAGACCAGAGAATAAAGCTCAGACTGTGCTGAGCAACACTCCATTTCACTGATCACTGAGCAGCCTCTCAGCCACTGCCGCAGGGGGAAAAGCTCACTTACCTGGCCTGAATGTGTGTTTCTGTCTGAGTGTGTATGTGCATGCACATATCTATGTATCTCTATCCATCTCTGGTTGAGTGTGTGATAGTGTTTTATATCTTTCCATCTGTGTGCGTGAATATACCCACAAGTATGTGTGAGAGGGGTGAATTAGAAGGGCTGTGGGTATGCTTCTCTCTATGGCAACCGTTACCGGGTGACTAGCTGCTTGGACGATGGGCCTGGTCATTTAACCTGAGCTCTGACCCTCATCGCTCATTGCTCCAGTGAAGGAGGTCGGACAAAGAAGTCAAAACCTCTGGCACAGCCTGGCCTGCGTGACCATCAGGTAGATGTGAGTGTCTGTGTTTTTTTTATGTGCATGCATTTAGTAAAAACAGGCACAGACAGAGAATAATGATGAAGAGGAAATTCTGAGAGAGTTCTGCTTGCACAAACACACCTGTGTCTCCTTCATCTCAGACACATAAGTTGGCCATTTTACTTCTGACCTTGTAGTGTACGCTTCAGAAAGCTCTGGGTTTTTCAAGCTCTGTTCACATAACGTTTCTATGGACACACACAAGGACGAAATACCAAAGTAGTTTAATTCCCAGTATACAGTATTATGAAAACATATACAGGATATCTATCAATTTTCTATACCCGGTTATTTCCATTATAGCCAGCTGATACAGGATTTTTGGTATCAATGTTGGAGAGTTTATAAAATCTGATACTGATATATTGGCCAACTGTCAAGGACACCTTGACAAGGATGCCTTAAGTTTGTTTGTGACCAAGATATGTACTGAGCAGGACATTGTACAGCTGAAATATAAACCAGTCAGTCCTCTTTGGTGGTCAAACTATGTGATGGAGAAAATGTTTCTGAATTACCTCAAATATATTTTGGCATTTCTGTAATACAGTTATTAGTTTTTATTGTTTTCTTGTTCTTATCATCTGACATATACACAGACTCTGATGTATCTACAACAACCTAATATCAAACGATATATCGGCACAGCCCATTTATTGGTTCAGAAGCCTACATCTTGGCATATACTGGGTGAAAGAGACACCATGGAGAGATTACCACAGTCAGTCACAGTCAGACTGACACCTAAAGTTAAATTTAGAGTTTCCACTTTACTTTAGCTGAATGTCTTTGCGCTATAAAAGGAAGAAACTGACGCAACCACAGAGGAAAGCATCACACATAAAAAGACCAGCACGGGAATTCGACCCCAGGACCTCCTTATTGTAAGGTGACAATTTTTTTTAATGACTGTGTGCTGGAATCCCAAACACACACAGGCTCAAAAAACAAACACAACAGTGAAGTAGTGAAACACAAACATTTCACACATATCCACACAGACATAAAATTACAGATTCCATTGGTTGTATCATAAAGCTGTTCCCTGTAGAGAGGAAAGAGCTACTGTGTAGCCAAGGGAGGAGATGGATAAGTGCAGTGAATATGTAATATGTATGAAAATGAGACAAACAGAAAGGATCACAATAGAGATGGATAAGAGATATTCTTAGTAGAAAAAGAATAGAGAGAGATCAGGGTGCAGCATAGTGTAACGCTGGTTACTCTCAGCGTTAACTACGGTTACTAGATTAAAACTAAGCTCGGGACGAGGGTAAAGTAAGAGCGCGGGGCAGCTTCATCTGTCTCACTTTTATTAATGTCCGCCTCAACTTTTGGACAACGGAACACACACATCCAAACATGATAGATCATGTCACTCTCTAACATCATATCACTCCGCCAATCTTAACCATCATTAACCTCACAGGCAAGGTGCCTGTTGCCATATTATGTAGTTCCCGAGCAGCATATAACATTCACACATACATACATATGTGTTACCATTAATTAAATAATGCAATAATTAAATCTGAGAAGGTAATCTCAAAACTAAATCTCATCTTACAATAGTAAGAAAGTGAGAGTTAGCCTGAAGAGTTAACATTTCATGAACTCTTATTGTCACTATGTGAGCGGAAGAATAAACTGGGCTTTAGTGAATATCTTAGGAAAGATCCATATGGGAGAAATATTAAAACAGCTGCCTCCGGTGCCTGGTGCAAAAGACAGAAGACAGAGGGGATAAAAAAAATAACAGTTCATATCTGCTTTAAGAAGAGGTTAGGAACTGATACTGAAAAATCCAAAAGGCCAGATGGTTTACTGAACAGGGATCTGAGACCAGTAGGGACCTTTTCTGGTTCTTATTTTACCATTGCTATTTGCAGACTACGCCTCTATCTCTTATTTTAGAATCAAAAGCATAATATCACTTCAACTTAAATCCCCCTGACAATATATTGAGTTCAGCTAATGACTGTTTAGTATCACTGTGTCAGGACACCATGAAGACAGAAAGCAAAGATTAAAAAGAACGGAGGGAAGAAAATGGTGTGACTGATGAGGAGCTCTTATAAACATGCTGATTCATTCATCTGCAAGCGCTGGGAAGCACTTCCTTTGGGAAAGAGGGGTCAAACACATTAGCTCTCTGCATTGAGCGAGTGCAGTGCTTTTAGAGAACTGCTAGTGCTAGCCTGTCAGGGATGCACCACCTCTGCCCTCCTCCCCAGCATCTCTCAGGACAAAGTGACAGAACTCCAGGGAGAAAAAAATGCAAATTGCCCTCTCTGTTTACTTCACCTTTATTAAACTATTACTAAACCAACTTTATTAAACCTACTTAAAACATTGAATGCATGTATTCAGGTGTCACAGGGCACCTATGCACCGTCACACCACATGTACTGTAATAAGTAAACAAAGTATGCAGGAAATAATAATAAAAGCTTGTAAAATAAAACAGCATATTCCACCGGGATGTGGAAGTGTTTTTTAATTAGCACTGTGTAATCACATGTGTGCTTGGCACTGGGATATTTAGAGTTAATAAACTTTTCATATTACTTTTATGTTTCATGCATTTTTCAGAAATCCCTACAGCCCTCTATCAAAGGCCTGGAGGTCTTACTAATCAGAGCCCCGCTTTTTATGAACACATCAATATTAATACAAAAACAGAAGCGTGGATTAACACAACTTTAATGCCTGCTGATACAAGTGACTTTGTGGTCTGGTATGATTAATGGAAAGGAATGTAGTTTATATTGCATGTTAACATTCCCCTTAGGAGGCTGTATGAGTCACAGAGTCAATGGAGAGTTCCCAGGGTTAGTAACACAGTGTAATTAAGTCTAAACACTTGGACAGTCATTCACAAAATCTTAGATTTTACAAATGGCAAATAACAACTCAAACTACCACACATATAAAAGTATGTAAGAAGACACTGCAAAAGACACTCAACCCATAAAACACAAACCTCTCTCTGCTCTGTTGCTAGTCAGCAGCCAACTGTGAAAATTGTAGCACTGGGATAACCCATATATAACCTCTATTTTTTGAATATGCATAACTATGACAGCCTTGCAGGTGGTGCAGGTCTTTTACTGTTCTTGCTCAACTGTCTTGCACATGACATTTCGTTTTTTGGCCATATCGCCAAGCCCTAAGCCAAAGTGTTGTTGAGCACTCCCAGGGTAAAGGAATTATTCTTATAATTCTTCTTTACTGAAAGTAAACTTTCCCCACACCCCTTATTTCCCTGCCAGTCAAACATGCTCACAGCCAGCCAGGCACTTGAATCAGGAGAAATCATTGCGTGAAACGCACACTCCAGTGCCATGCCTCAGCACTGAGGCCCCAAGCAAGAAACTGTGTCATTGGTGAAAACCATCCCTTTGCCACGGCCAAGTGAGACAAGTGAGGTCCCCTGAGTAAATACAGATCTCATTTATTACATCTTATTCAAATGTGTCATTATGCCCAATGGGCAACTGTAGCTGTACGGTCTGCTGCTGGAAGTAGTACATAAATTCACAGGCTAGATTGGATATTGCTTTCAGAATGGCTCTCTGGAGTGGTGTTGAGGCCATTCTTAGTGCAGAGGATTGGTTAGAATTGCACATCTGTTTCTGCTTCTTTGTTTTTAGTTACATGTGCGTCTGTATCAAGTGTGAGCGTGTGTGTGCATTTATGCGTGAGTGTGTGTGGACAAGGGGTGAAGGGTGTGGGGGGGGCACTATTAGAAGAAGTCAGAATAATTAATATTTTCATCACAGCATCTGTGAGCGCCTTAAAAACCTGACAGGCTCAGATGAGGTCACGGTACTAAACTCCATGTCACTTCCCATTTCCAGTGTAACAGGTCTGTGGGCAATGTTATCACAAGGCCTCTAGAGCTCAAATGGAGTTGTATAATCAGCTGGCGAAAATGATTTTGGAAATTGCCTTTTATTATTAGAAACACTCCATTACATCCTGATATAAATACATTAACTGCACTGTATGAAAGGTGCTAATGTTTCCCCGTCCTCCTCCTCTTCTGGTTGGCATCCTCCCGACCCCCCTCCAAACCGCTCCCTCTTCTAGCCAGAGCCTCCAAAAAATAGCGTGCGTGCAAAATTTATTGGATGCGTTGACACCCTTGTGCCTTGACTGGGTTGGTGGCTAAATGAAAAGGTATGAAATTAAACAAATTACTTCTACTCTTTGACTGGCTGACAGCCTCGGTGCCTGTCACTGCTGCTTAGTGTGATGCTGGGGGGGGGGGATGAGGATGAGAGAGGCCTGTGGTGGAGGAACCAAGCCTGGACGTCAACTGTCAAGCCTGGACACGACGCTCAGCAGGCCTAAAGGATACCAGCAGTGCAAAGGCAGTTGAAGAAGGGAAGTAGACAAGGAAGGAGAGCACAAAAGCGAGAAAGAAAGACTAAAAGACGAGAGAGAGACAGAGAGGGATGAAGACAGAAAGAGAGACAAAGGGAATAATAGAAAAAGATAGATTATAGCTAGAGGTAACAGAAAAATACGAAGGAGAAGGAATGGTGGGGATGGCAGTGGTAGGGGGGCGCCTTCAAAGTGTTGAAGCAGTTGAAATTTATTGCAAATAACTGCTCCTGATGCTCCGCCGTTTCAATTTCACACAACACAATTCCACAGCTCTGGAGCAAATGTGTCCCTGTCAGCATCACTTAGGCTTCCGCTGCTCTCTGCCTCACACCTCTGCCCCTCCCTCTGCCTTCTCCTCCTTCTCCTTCACCTTCGCTCCTTCATCTCTCTCTTTCTCCAACCTCGCTCACCTTATCCCTCCCATCTCTTTTTAATATTCTTTTTAAATGGTTAGGCCACTGCAGACAGACAGAGATAGAGAGAGGTGGGAAATGGGCAGTGAATGAGCGAGGAGAAAGACAATAGACAATAGAAAAATGGGGAGAAAAGACGGGGAGATGGAGGCAGAGAGACAGAGGGGGTTGTTAAAGAATGTGCAAGTTATCTGACAAGAAACTATTCTGTTATGAACTTACTCTAAACTCAGAGAGAGAAAAAGAAAAAAGACGAGCGCAGGGGGGGCAAATCTTGATTGTGCCAGCCAATATTCAAACCAAGCACAAATGAGATGTGCAGCAACCAGAGGAAGCCTATTAAAGCTTTGGTAATAAAAGACTCACTGTTTATTAGTGGGCTGATACCAAACTGTCCTTTATTCAAGGTTCTGACACAGGATACTTACCACAGTCCCCTTCCTACACCCTCACCACAGTGAGGTTGGAGGGATGGAGAGATAAAGGGACACACGGAGGGTTAAGAAGAATATTATTCATTTGGGCCATGTTGTGAATAATTTATCTCTTGGATGAGGAGCAGCTCTGGATCCATAATGAGGCAGGGGCCACTGTTTGGAAGACTTTCATCTTCCACAGTCTAAAGACCCCTTATCCTGGCATTAGAATCACCAAATACAAGCTTCAGTGTAACTTTAACTGTCTCTCTATATACTGCATCTCCCTATGCACATGCACCCACACTGATAGAGACCCCACAGCACAACTAAGCATCAGGATGAGAATCAGCGGCGTTCGCTACGTGGTACACCACAGCTGGATTAGCACTGTATGCTTCAAGGTCAAGGTCAAGGTAAACTTCGGGCAGTCAAGTGCAGAGGTACACATAATAAAAACAGATATAAATAAAAATATACAATATGCAGTCCCCCTCTTCCATTCCCCTAACACACACACATACACACAAGCAATCAATCTCTATCCCTAACTATTTGTAAGTATTAACTCTTTCAATGGATTAATTGTTGACCTTGGGGAGTGGGACTCCTCTACTATACCTAACATTTACATCCTTTGTTTTACTCACATTAAACGCAAGGAAATTGGTAAACACAATTTAATGGAGTTCCCTACCTCTTCCTCAAAACCACCCATGGATGATTGTCAGGCTTTAGGAACCCCACCAAGGCTGTATCATCTGCATACTTAAAAAAGGTGTGAGTGGAGACTGAAGCTCGACACTCATTGGTGTACAGTGTATACAGTATGGAGACAAAACACAGCCCTGTGGGGCCCCTGTGTTTATAAGTGAAACGGCAGCATCATGAGCACTGGCAGCAGCATCTGAGTGGCAGGAAGAATCAGTCAGGGAATCAGCCTGAGAGACGAGTGCTGAGGCAGAGAGAAGAGCAGCAAAGACAAGGAGGCAGTGAAGAGAGAAAGAGCAAAAGAGAGAGCTCCACTCAGTCTGCAGTGGTTTGATAAGAGTTATTATTTCATTATCTCTCCCTGCCTAGTCCTGAGCTGGCATACACATGCACAAACACACACACATATACATACATACATACATACTTACAGATACACATATACACACACAGAAAAGATATTTAGAGGAGGAGAAGCAGAGAAGGAGAGAATGCAGATTAAGGACATTTTAATGAGAGGGATAAGGAAAACAGGCCACAGACCACTTATAACAAGTTAGCACTGAAACTGCAAGGGAAACAGTTGTTCCACCTTTTACTACTAGCCCATTTATTTGACCGTGTTTCATCACACACACAGCACAACATGTCTCTGCAGTCCTTACAGGGAAGGCTGCATCTGCCTGGATGGCATAAAAGTGGCATTTTCTGCTTGCCCAAGCGATCTCTCCTGGACTGCTCAGAGTTTGGTCCTTGGTCCCTTTAATGTGTACATGATAGACTGACAATACCAGAATTCTGACTTTAATAATATCAAATGCTACTATGACACCAATATATTTTTCTCTATTTTTTTAACTTTGAAAAAGAAGTTTGGTTGACAGCAGTTGATTACCCATCACAGTCAGCATTGTAAGCAAATTAAATTTTTCACTTCTGTCATCAGCTTAGTCGACCAGTTTAGGAGGACCTGGATTCAATTCAAAGTGTGGTGGGCTGTTTGATGTTAGCAGCATATCCTCAGTGGGATGTTTGTCCCCATTAGAGATTTATTTGTCCCGCTGTCTGGCATGGAGCCAAGCAGAAGCTGCAGGCTTCTTTTCTTAAAGCTCCAAACCACCATCACTGTCAAGCTTGGAATGCACACCATACAGTATACACATCCACAAAAATGCAAAAATTGGATGGCTGGCAATGTAAACTCATAATACATTTAGGTTTTGATAATGCAATTTAAGTTTCATATCCACCTTTAACCCCACATTTGTACAACTGAATCAAATTTTAATGAAGTATCTAGAGTTTTTAGAATTCTGTAGTTGAAGTCCATAGTGTGCTGTGGAATATAAATATGACTGAAGACTGAAATCATTGGATTTTCTTCTTTTCAAACAGGAAAGTCAGGGGTCAAAAAAGGGACACATCAAGATGTCATGCCAGTCACCTGCAGCTGACGGACCAGTGACAGGCAAGGACCACACTCCTGACATGTTCGGGGCATGTCAAAACAAAGGCATGACAACAGATGTGGATTCAGTGATGCATGTTAAGAATCTGCACTGACAGGTATGTACTGTAGTGCAACACAAGACGAAACACATGCACACTGAAGTGCACACACAAATACACACACACCTGGCACTGCCAACAGCAAAAATCTTAAATGCAAATGTGCGCAGCTCGTTCCGTACTGGACATGACTTGTCACACAGCTGACAAACACACAGTGAAGACATCTCCTGTTTCCCTTCCATGTGTGTTTTTTCACATCTAGTTTCTCTACTCCCTACAACTTCCTTCTTGCCCTTAAAGTAAGCTGTGAGGAAGAGATGCAAAGAAATGTGAGTAGGGAGGAATCGAACAAACACACATGTTTTTAAATGAGACACTTTCCACTCAAGCTTCCTCTGAAACTATGACAGTGACTGATGACGATGCACAGCTGGATCAGCTGTCAGTGAGTTTGTGTTTGCACAGATAAATGTGATGTACTGTCAAAACTGTGAGAGTGCACAGTTAGCACTATTATTTTTTCAGTCATGTCCTCCCACATGAAAAGAGGGAGCTCTCTAGAAACTACTGGTGTTTACCTGAAGTGTGTGAAAATTGTTTTTATGGCTCTGGTCATTCACAGCTACATTTTTTAAAAGTAGCTGGTCAATCAGAAAACAAATAAGATGTAAAGAAACTGGAATAATATAGGCTGTTTTTTGGCCTGTTCTGGTTAACCCCACTCAATCAACTGCTGTATCCAATAAGGAGCAGGTATTCACTGACAGAGACTGACCATGTCCACCTTCACATACGATGATCTTGTATTTTTTTGCTCAGATCTCCTCTGGAAAGCTTACTCACTTCATGCTCCTCCAGCACATTAATTTGTGAATCACATAAGCATAGTGGACGAAGCGGATATAAAGCAGTCACAGATGATGTGCTGTCAGCTAAATAAGCTCACTTCCTGCTTAAGTGGTGAGCATACATTAATAGAGCGGAAAGGGGGTAAAGAAGCGGGTAGGCAGGCTGGAGGCTGGACAAAACAACTGTGCTTGAAAGACAAGGCGGTAGTGTGGTCGTGCCACACATATGGGTGGACTTGAGTACATGCACAAGAGTGGGCACTTATGAAGACAGGCATGTTTGAATAACAGGAAAAGAGCACAGTGGAGAGCAGTCTGTGCGAGTGATACAGTAATAGCTTTGACATTTTTGCGACACCATTTTTATGTAGCTCTACAAAGTGCCTGGTACAAAGGGTTGAGAAGCTGAGAAGAGAGAGGAAGAAACTTTAAATGTTCCCCTTGTATGAAAACTGCAGTGTAATTATAATAAAATGCTCAGAAGATGAAGAGTAATTGCTCAAATAGTTTTGGCTCCTTTTAATTCAGCATGAGCGTTACAGTCCTTTCTCTGTGTGTGACCCACCTCCCTCTCTGTTTTCCCGGGGGCAGGTGGAGCTCAGGGGAGGGGGCGGCTGGTGGTGCTTGGCAGGAACCATGCTGCCATGCTCAGCCCTTCATACTTCATTAGTGTCTCTCCTGTTTGCTCCCTACCCTTTTTTCTCCATCCCCTCCCATTCCACTGCCATCCCAACCTCATTTATTGCCACAGTCTCCTGGGGAATTAGTTCTCCCTCAAGGATATCCAACAAAGGAAAAGGTGTGTATAGGAGCAAAGGTGTGAGCGTGATCATGCACCTGGGTGATACAGCAGTACTGCAGGGTGTTGAAGCCCATACATTTGGTATTTCCAAGGCCCCATTGGCCATGCCTTCTGCTCTGTATCTTGCTCTTCCTCTTCTTCATTCTTTCATCTCTCATGTGTAGTACATTTTAAGTCAGAGGTATAAAAGGCAAGAAGCCAGCAAGCTTGGCATTCCTCACTCAACCACTTCAACACAAGCACTCCACCTCACAAAAAGAGTGAAGCCTACAGCATGCATACAGCAACAACATACAGCACACAAATGAACACAGACATGCACACATTGAAAGAGGATAAGCTTACATGTGCACATGCACCTGCAAAAGTTCTCTTCCAATTTGGATAATTCGAACCCCCCTCCGCCCTGATAAAAACAGCAAGTGCACACACACACACACACACACACACACAACTATATATATAAACCAGGAGAAAAATTATTAAGTGGTTGTGCATTGCAGACCAGCTCTGTGACCCTTTTAGCACCCTTCAACTTCCTCTTTCACTCGCAGTCCCTCAGTTTCTCATTCTTTCTCTCCAACAACCTCATCCCTCACTCTAGCTTCACAGAAAGCCCTTTACTAACTAGAATCGTGTGCGTGTGTGTGTGTGTGTGTGTGTCACAAATACAGCTGAATTAGCAGCACTCAGAGAACGAGAAAGAGTACCAGAGCCGATGCAGCAGCAGCTTGGTATGAGGTCACAACATTACATAGATAAAAGCAATGCATGACGATGTGTAAGAGAATGTAATAAAAATAAATCATATAAAAAAGGTCTAAGAAATATTGGATCTTTTAATACTCAGAAAAAAAACTAAATTAAATGACAATTTTCTTTATAAATTGCAGTAGTCTTGACCTGCTGATATTTCTATTTCACACTTAATTTTCTGGATAAACAAGTTCTTTAGGACAAATCCAAAAAGGAAATACATCTCCACAAGGGGCATTATGTATCTATGTATGTGTGGAAATCACATTTGCACCTGCTATCTCACACTGATTGGATCTAATGTAACGGTTTTCTTGACCAAACTGAGCTTGAAAAGGCTGATAATTGAATGAATTTACCCACTGCTCTCTCTACACAGGAGACAAAAGAAAGGATTTTCTCACAAAGACAGATAACGCATGGTGTTCCCACAGTTGAAGCATTTTCTGTAAATACAAGACACATCACAATATCCACTCTTTATTCCTAAACATAGCTAAAGCCAGAACCACATCTCATGGTACTGAAATGTGAAAACTTCAAGTGGTTTGTACCCACAACTTTCCCAGGGCTTCTCATCATGGGAAGCGGCTAAACACGCTAACATTTAAAGAGCAGAAAAGAATCCCACCACTTGTCCCGGTGCCCCAAGGGGAAAGTGGTCATGTTGGCCTCTCTATCATATCCACTTGGTGCAAAACATTTCCCATAGTCCCTCCAGGAAAACTGGACACCCACAATGTAATTACAATGGGGGGGAAGGCATGGTGAAAAAACAAATGTTTACTTGCCATGTTAGGTGACTGTCACCAGGGATGCATTATGCTGTCCGGGACTATAAAAACGCAAAGAATTTATTCAATAGGTTGCTTTTAACAGCTAGTACCTACACTGTGGGACTCAAGCCAAGGCCTTGTCACTAAGATAGATCTGTGATTATTGTACAAAGCAGACCAAGGAGGCTTTGCCCACGAGAAACAAAAGCAGACACAGAGGGAAGATCAAGGATCAGAGCAATAATGGAGAGAAGTGAGAGAGCTGAGAGGGAGGGACGAACGCGAAGCCGAACAGATTGAAAGTGTCAGCGCCCCACTTTACAGCAGATGGGGATTTCACGATGCACAGCTCTCCTCTCGTTCTCTATTTACTATTCTCCCACTTAGGCTTAGCGAGAAGCAACTCTTTAGTGAGACTGTCATGGCTCTTGTCTAAATACATTCATATTCTGCTGCACAAACAAGTGCAACACAATTCAGTGCGGTGATATGAATTTGTCAGCAGCAATATACGGTTACTTGTGTCTATAAGAATAAATAACAGCAAACACACAGGCGCAAAATATTCTATTCAAGCAAAAGAAACCAGAGGCATTACAGTGTAATTGGCTTGATATGCACACACAAACACACATTCTGCTGTCTCCATCCTCAAGGACTGCTGTGGGTTCAGGCGTAGAGCACCCAGCTTGGTAATGAGGGAGAAAACTAATATTTGGAGTGCATTAATATTGTTGATCTGAGGTGGCGCTGAGGCTAAGCACACCAGCCATCGCTTGTTTGTGAAATATGCTGGTGTTTGTGTATTGGAAGTGCAGTGGCGGCCAGGCGGAGAGCATCACTCAGCCATACGCTGGGCAGCTGAACCCTGCAGATCTGCTCGTACGCACTCAACAGCAATCCATCCTCAACCCTCCATTACTCGTACTGTATGTGCGCAGATGCACGTAGTGGCGCACACGCAGGCATATATTACAAGCACACACAAGCACAACCAGATGCTCATTGCCAGAGTAGGAAAAGGAAATTGAACCAATTTACATGTTTGTTTATACATCATCATGCCTTTAAGTCTGCTTCTTCTCTCTTTCTTTTTGACACTGATGAAATGAACCCTCACAATCAAACTATATAATCATTCTGGGCTTTTTTTATTTGTAAAGAAGAATCCATGAATTGGCATTTACTTCTACTATTTACAAAAAACAAAAAACATGAAAAGATTTATAATGAGATCTCATGAAAATTAGATCATATTTGATTATTTCTCAGATTAATATTTGCAGTACAAATATTCTGTAGTTTCATAGTTTGCTTTTATGCTAATCTGCAGCATCATCAAGTGTTAATATACTAGCTGCCCTTGCCATAAGAGGGCCCTTTCTACTGTAAACTGCAGTGAACAATGTCGTCTTGCAGCAGGAAATGGTACGACAACCATAAGTGAGTGAAAATAAGTTAAATTATGATTATTTTTGGGTGGAAATCCATAAACACACCTTTATCATACTCCACTGTAGCACCAACACTAAACTTCCTAAATCAGGTGTTAAACTGCATATTTTCAGTCCATTTTAGCAACAAACCAAATACGTTGGTATTTCTGTTTTACCATAGGGAATTCTTCGAGACCCTTTGATTAAATACATAACAGTCAGTGATATAGCAACAAACATCACTACACTCTAGCACCTTCCCTATACAATAGATTGTTACCATTATCTTACAGTTAGATTCACAATAATATTTGAGACTTGGATTAGCGTTTCAAGGCTTTTTTGTGGTCTTTTAAACAACAGAGAGGATTCAGAAAGCTCTGAAGTACAGCAGTTTCCCTGCTGTGACAGGCAACAGAGCAGTGGAGGTGCTGATAGTCTGTAGGAAATTTGGCCTGAGGTCATTTGGAAGAATCCAGAAGGATACATGGGGTGTCACTTCCATTTATTCCCGGCTCCAACAGTCTGGTTTACAGTGTTATGGTGGATCTGCTGAGCAAAGGGAGGGAAGGAAAAAGGAAGGGAGGGAGAGCACAACACAATTTCTAACGATGCCTTCTCTTCTAACAGGAGCCCGCAGATGACATGCTGATCCCATCGTCTACTTGTCTCAATCACTGGTATGTCACTGAGGCCAGTGCCAGGTCACGCACACACAGATTTGTCTTGTGCCTGCGCCAAAGCAAAGGTGACAGGGATGACACCATAACAAGGATGACTCACCCTTTCAAGCTGGGCATAAAATCATCAGCCATTTGCATTTGCTAGCCCTAGGTTAATTTGTTTTGACTGGTGAAATTAAAAAAAGTTGTGGGAAAAACGTAATTGCCTCCTGTTGTTTTGGGGTTTTTTTTGGTCCCTGCTGTAGGGCATCCAGATCCTGGTGGACAGCGTGTGTCTCTATTAATAACTGTTATTTTAGCTCTCTTACCTCACTGGACTGCCTGATTAAAAATGAAATGAAAACTCTAATGAAGCTGATATCTCTCTGGCCACCAAAATTTCCCCAGCGTGCTAAGGAGGCCAAATGTGGCCCAGTCCCCAACCTCCTTTAAACCCAACATCACACACACACACACACACACACACACACACACACACACATACACACTCCCCATGCCAGAGTCCAATACCTCACTATCTCACCAGAGCCATCCTGGCAACCACAGCTTTCATACAGATTGTATCTCCAGCGCAGCAGTGTCAGACTGCATCAAGGTCTGGTGCAGGCATTAGCACATGTGGCTAACCAGGGAGGCTGCAGATTGAATTACGACTCTGCCTCATGTGGGCAGAATGAGCAGAAACACATGTGTCGCTGTCGCTGATTTAATGAGTACATTAAGCACATCAGCACACTCACCATAAAGCGTCTGTACAGACATCTGCATGTTGTCGGAATAAGGAATCCTCTTAGTGGATGCAAGTGAAACCAATGCATCTCATTCTTTTTTTCTCTGAGAGGCAATGTCAGATTAAGGTCAAGATCTCTGGGAAAGATCAGCACTAGGTCGTTGTTTTTGGACTATTTTCCCTGTCCGCACTAAAATGCATGCCTATTGTTTTCAGATGGAGAGCAATTTTTGTAAACCTACATTTTTGAATGTTAAAAAAGATGATCTTATGTAGAGGCAAGGCCACGATGTTGAAGAAAAGACATATCTTCAATTTTAGCCAGCTTACTTTGGAAATGGTCCAAAAAAATAGCTATTATTTCTTACTGTCCTTTGCACAGGGAGATGATGGACTAAGATATAAGGTAGGTGTATGAACATGCTACACCAGCACAGGATTATCAATATTTCCAAACAAACTTTGTAAAACTGTAAAACTGCAGACTGAACTTCCTGTAAGGTCTAACATGCATGACCAAAGCAGCACACCAACAACGGGGACAAGAGGCAAAGGGGGCAGTTAGCACAGTAGCATCTTAGCTAGCAAGCTTCAGTTGGCCCAAATCAATAGTTATTTACTCCAACAACTGGCTGGGGACAAAAAAGAGAAAGAGAGAAAAGGAGGGAATATGTGTTAAAGTGAAAGAGAGATGCTGAGTAACAAGGCAATCAATTTCAGTTGTAAAAAAAAAAAAAAGAACCTTAGTCCAATGCTGCAAGGAAATGAGAAAATATCTGAACTAAAAAGCAACTAATAAATGTCAAACCATGTGTTCTTTTATAATCACTCCATCCATCTTGCTCCATATGCTGCATATACTGTACAGTATGTGTGAGCAGCCTGGTGGAAACCAATCAGGTAAAACCTGGACCTGGATGATTCTGCCTGGTGATAGGCTGCTTTACAGAAGAAATGCCAGTGTTGTTCTCTAGAGCAACGAGTGGGAGGATGAATGGGGAAGAGACAGCATCTAAAGGTGTGTGGGTATTAATATGCGTGTGTCCTTTGTGTGTGAGTGGGATTGTATCAGTGAGTGTGCTCAAAAACCTGCGTGGAAAAGTGTGTTGGAGAGGTGAAGAGTTGTACAAATGAGGGACTGTATTGGCAAGCCAGGACTGAGAGAGACTGAGATGGCGAGGGCAAGGAGATAAGAGAGCCTTAGCAAACAGCAAGTCAGACCAAGTAATGGAAAAAGGAGGGGTTGAAGAGAGAGAGACTCAGAGAGATACAGGGTGGGCATGAATACCTGGGAAATTCTGAGAGGAAAAGCAGGCTGTCTAACCCTGACATACAGTCTAACAGTTGTGGAGCTTGAACCAGTGTTGCTCTGTCATGCTCGGCTGTAAAGGCTCAGACAGAGACAGCATGGACAGACATTAGAGGTCACATCCCATCCTACAACACCAGCCCTGTAATTGAATCTAAATTAAAGCCAGTGCTCAAATAATCCATCCCACAGATCATTGCTGAGTATGTTACAACCAAAGCCCGAGCTCTGTGCTGTACAGTACATTAAAACCCTTCATTACCATGAATAAATCGCCTAACAAGATATGAAGTGCCACTCCACATTGGATTCTCCGCTATACAAGGAGAGCCCAATGTACGCTGGGATATGGAGGGAGAGGGAGAAAGTGGGGGTGAGAGAAGGAGAGAGAAGTGAGATAGTCCAATCACTGTCAGTTACTATGAATTATACATGAGTTGTAGTTTTAACACTGTCTGCTCACTCCCCCGCTTTGTCACTATTAAATATTCACACCAACATATTTGTATTGGCCATTGTTAATTACTCATCACAACAACAAAAGGTCTCACCCGGAAATTGCCAATGCCAACCTCCATTAGTATGTGTATGAAGCGTACAGATAGTACTATCAGATCAGATGGGTGGCGACTGCATGTCTTCCTTTTCCTTGGCAGAGACTGTCTGGGATTTGGGCTATAAGGTATAGCATGAATGGTACACTTGGTACCTTGGGCAAATTTACTAAACACTTCCTAGTTCATGTGGGATGTAGTAGCACTCTGTTAAACTGGCAAAGGTAGATGTTGTTTTTGAAAGGTTTTTATGCACACCCTCCTGGTTGACCCAGAATACAGAACAGGGTAACAGTGAGCGCATTGCTAAACTGATGTGTTTGGCATGTGTGGATTTACTCTTGGCAGGCAAACATTCAAAAACGTTTTGGAAGAACATTGAGAAGTTTTTGAGATGCTGAAGAGTCAAATGGCGTTGTTCATATTTAGGCTACTACTGGACCACACCAAAGATGGCAAACTGGCAAAAAGCAGCACGGCTAAATATTGTGTTTGGATTAAAGGATCAGTTCACCTACGTAAATCATTATTTTTGATCTCACTTACCACTAGTGGATATAGTTTTGGTTTCATGTACCAATGTTTTAAGATATCTGCCTCAGAAACTTCTGCTGCCAACCCAATACAATAGAATTTAATTAATTGATATACATAAATGAAGTGAAATTAAATGGCAATTCAGTCTGTTTCTCAGGCTACAAATATATGGTCAGCAAGGCACTCAAGAGCTATGACTGGTGTTGCTGTCAGTACCATTTCCAAAATGATGACTGTATAAACTTAGTTTAATGGCCTGATGAAAAGCCTATCTAGTTTTTACAATGTACTTAAATACATTTATTTTAATCTCTGATTGTGATGTATGTTCACAATCAGAACTTAAATTTCACATCAGACCTTCCTCATACTGATATTATATCCTCATACTGAGTCAAACTTGCTTTTGCATTAGGTGTATAAAAATATAAAGTAGAACTATAGATGCCATAATGCACCATTGCATGTCCACATACTGTAAACATGAACATGAACATAGACATTCAATATCTACACCAACTTATTGACATGGGTAAAATCTTACTGTGGCTGGCTGATTATGTCTGGTAACTTGCCGTCTGTCACGTTGAAAAAGAATTTCTTCCTTTAACCCATCCGGCAACATCAGATGGGAGACAGAATAACACCTGAGCACTGACAAACATCCTTTGAAAAACACAGTTTTTCACCAAGGTAGAGAACAAAGTGAGCAGGCAACAAGAGTTTTGCCCCCAGAAGCTGAAATTTACACACTTTAATCCTGAGCTAAGCACCAACACACAGGAACCTTGAGCTGTATGGCTTTACTCTACTGGCCTGACTAACAAGGCTGCAGGGACATGCTGGAAAGTCACAGGGCAGAAAGTGCAGAAATACAATACAATCTGTATTTTGTCACACCGAGTGCTGCAAGTGTATCCGCACATGTAAATTTGGATTTTCACGAGTATATGATAATGTTTAATTGTGCCCCGGCGTGGTTCCATTTCTCCAGTCAGCCGCTGACCAAAGGGAAGGAATGTGTGAGTGTGCATGTGTGTGTTGAGGGTGGTGGCAGTGGGGAGGGAGGGGATGGTGTAAACACGCCAGCCTACATGGATTGGGCTAATATCCAGTTTGTTCCCTCTCGCCTCAGCTCCACGGTGGCTGCAACGCAATTTCTTCCAATTGACCTCCCTGCCACCGGCACAATCACTCTCCACCGGAGACACAACGGCCCCAGAATACGGAGCAGCCAGCAGCGCAGGCCTGATGCTGGAGGAGCCAGCACTGAAAGGAGGTGGGGATTGAACCAACCACGAGGCGGAAATGAGATGAATTAGAGAGCGAGGAGGAGGAGGCACAGGGAGGTGAAAGAGTACATTTATTCTGTGGTGTAGTGGCAGTGACAAAGCACAAGCATTTAGAGATCAGCTAAGGAGGAAATTAGAAGCATTACAGCCAGCCCTGGTTGTTTCCGTGCTTTCTTTCTGTCTGACTTTTAGTTGTTTTGGTCTGAATGACATTAATGAAACTGTAGAACTATAAGGCAACTGATAAAAAAAACACATAAAAGGCGGACCTTAGCTGAAAACTTGTAGGTAAATGATACAAGCATTCTGGATTCTGTCAGTATACAAATGTCTACAAGTAACATTGCAATAATACAAACATGAGGGAATCACCCAAAGGCCAGGAACTAGATTTATGGAAGCAATAGTCCAGCCAAAGGCTAAAAGGCTTTATAACGGCAAAGGATTTCCAATAAAAGTGAGGTTGGAGCCCTCTAAGAGCAGCACTCTCGAGTAATAGGATTAGTAGAAGTCAAGAGCACGGCCATCTTAACTCTTTATGTTGCAGAAATCGCTGAGAAGCATCTCTGCCACAGCCAATACAGCTGTGCTGACAGTGCAAGAAAAATCCAGAACCTGCTCCATGACGCTGGGCTCCGGCCCTTTGAACTCAAACACACACACACACACACACACACGCACGCACGCGCATGTTGTCTGCCATGCTGATGAAGAGCGAGAAGCAACTGCTCAGTGTGATTTGTAACACTCCTCTGGATCACGTCCATGTTCATCTAGGGAGAGACCAAGGAAGAATTGATGGACTAGACTTCAAGAGATGTAAAGGGATAGTTGAAACTGAGTAATATGTGGAGTAATGAATTGATGGCTCCCGGCTTATCTCTCATTCTGAGTCCATTCAACACAAACTGCTGACTGCACCATGTTTCCCCCAGCTCCTCTCCCTCCCCAATCCCCCCCACCCCCCACCCCCACCTCCACCTCGCCCATGGCAACTCTCTGGGACCTGTTCTTCTCATTTCTTTAAATGTTAAATGAAATTAGCGCAATGCATCAGTGAGTTCATTTTTCCCACTGAAAATCACTTGGTAATCTGCTCTGCACATGAAAGGAAGGCGCCAGGGCACCTGAAGGTCGACCACATCTCTGCGCTCACCATGCATTTCCCTTTTCAAACATAGGAGTAAAATCATTGATTTTTTTTTGTCCACCTCCCTCTTCTGTATCCCCTCCTGCAGACTCCTGTGTTCTCTCTCTCTCCATCTCTCTCCTTCTGTCTTTATGTGCTGCTCAGCTGAATTTGTAAGAGGCAGTGTGTTTGGCTCTCCATTAAACTCAGTGAGCCAGCAGATGAGCAGGGCATCCTCACTGTGCCAGTGTTTATGTGAATGTGTGTGTGGAAGCATGTTGGCACGTGTGCGTGTATCTGTGTATGTGTATGTGTGTACATAGGTATGTTTGCACACACATGTGCCTGTGTGTACACATGGGGCATGCTGCTGTTTTTCTCTCTGTCCTGTGAGTATGCTTAAGTGTAGTCTGCTTCTTTACCCACAATGCCTAGTAGGCTCATTTGTGCACCTTTCCCATACTCCCTAATGGCTTGATGGGTCTTCCAGTTCCTAGATATGGCTGTCTAAATCACCACCCCAGACTCCTTGTATACCAGTGCAAAAAGAGCACCCCCTTAGCTTTCTGGGAGCATTCACAATGCCGACGGCTCTCTGCTTTTTACCCCTACAGAGACTAACTCTGCTGCGGAAGTGGTAACCACCGCTGGGAATTGAGCTGCAGGAGGATAGAGCAGAGGAGAGCAATGAGTGGTGGAATTGCGCAGAGATTTAATTCACCTCTGAGGAGATGGCAGGTTAATGTATATAAATGCACTATAAGGAGAGGAATGAGGAGAGAAAGGCAGCTGCTGCATGGGGGATCATCATGGCTATCTCAAAGCTAAGGAGTAGAGACATAATACAAGATAATTCAATATATTACTACCCAGTATAAATGTGCAGCCCCAAAGCTTAAGATGGCATGCGCTTGCTGTTTGTTTGCTGCTGCTGCTGCTGCGGGGGTCATAAAGAGCTGATTTCTTGTGACAGGAAGAGATAAGCAGATGAAAATAAAACCATTCATTTTTTTTTCTTTGTTAGAGCTATGGTTTACAAAGTCAAAACAAATACCTTGCTGAACACATTCCATCTGTTGTGTAAGCTTCAAATACAGTGGCCAAGTCCTTTCAGATTAAGAAGTGAAACCAAAAAGGTTACATTTATGCCATGTTTAAAATAGTTAAATAAAAAATAATAGAGCATTGTTTTGCTGATCGTATACATTTAGAATTATTATTACCTTTTTATGGTGAATTTTATTTTACAAGTCTATGCATTTGTTTGCTTTGAGTGTGTGTAATGGATAAAATAGCAAAGGTCTGTTAACAAAGAAGTCCAAGATGTTTCAATTATAAACTAAGAATGAATTAGATTTTTTTTTTCTGTGGAGTAGATCAGCAGTGATGACACTCAGGCAGGGGGTGGTGGCTCTGTGGCTCTCTGTCTGTCCGCCCAGTCGGTCAGCCATGTGATGCCCAGACAGTGCTCACCGCCAACAGGCTAGGTCTACCCTGACCACCTACTGTCCTCACATCTCATTTGGCTTTCCCCTCGCCCCCCATGAGGCCTACGTCTACAGAGTTTGGTTTCATCCACATCATGCAGACAGCTAGCCAGTGTCCCCAGCTATGGGCTCCAGAGTGTCAGATCTGGGGCATGCTATGACACTCGGGGCTGGCTTTCATTCCACCCTCACACACTGGCACTTTGTTCACTGTCACACTCCGCCTGGACGTGCTAAGAAAATAAAACTAAGGCTGTTCAGTCGCTGCTCACCCAATGTGCAAACAGACACACATATGTAGGTACAAATATATACACTGTCACACATGCAGATGCACATATACATACCCCTCCTTCTGTAAACTACTCAGCTGGAAGACTACTGTGTCAGCTATTGCACAGTGGGAGAGGGGAGCAAAAAGATAGACGGAGATAGAAAGAGAGAAAATAAGCTCAGATAAAGAACTGAATATGTAGGAGAGAATTCGTGAGAAAGGCAGCATGAAAGTTGCACAGCGACATGGAGGAATATAAAGAACAAGAATAGAGTGAGAGCCCGGAAATAGACAGAGAAAGAGCGACAGACAAGGGGAAAAGAAGAAAGGGAGAGATGGACAAAAAAGCAGAGCATCAGTCTTTGCATTTGGCATTCTTCTCGCTGTACTGTCTGTGTCTTGTCCAGCTACTCAACTGTGCAGCCTAGCTATTCAAAAGCCTCTCACATAGCCTTTCACATTGGGCTCCAACATTATCTTCCACTTCCTCCCACTTCATCTTACTCTCCCTGTCTCTCTGTCCCTTAACCCCCTACTGCCACCTCAGCTCCTCAGTGTGCGGCTGTCCAACAACACTTTTGGGCACACAGAGGAAGTTCACCTTAGTAAAGTCTACTTTTCTAAAAGTCGGGATACTACGACAGACACTAGAATATAATGCAATATATGGAAAAAAGTCTAATACTACTGACTTTACTAAATGCTAATCCCGCATAAACAAACATACAGTGCTCCTGTCCACCCATCTCTCAATCCCACTATAACCCCATCCAACAACATCTAATGAAGTAGGGAAGAACACTCCTGCGTTATAAAAGGCATGGGGTGAGTTTAATTAAACAATGCTAATGAGCAACTAATTAAAAGCTTTCCGATCAAAACAAGCCAGTAATTACCTGGAGCAGAGATGGATAATGAGCACACTACAATCACTGGCAGACAGGCAAACCCATGGAGACCTGAGTAGATCAATTCCCTTAGTATTAATGACCGCTCTCTTTTCTCTGTCTTCCTTTCCCCCATGTCTTTCTCTACTCCAACTCTTTCAATATGTCAGATGGTAGAGAGGATGAGTAAGGGTTGACATGAAGCCTAGAAAGGAGCTCTTGGGGAAATACTGTAGCTTGAGTGTTGACAGAAACATCAAACATGCTTCTTATGCCAAAGTCACTCACTGTCTCTCTCTCTCTCTCACTCACTCACTCACTCACACACTCACACACACTTCCTCTATCTATTGATTCTAATATCCTTGTCTTCTTCTCTAGTGGTTTCACTGGTCTCACTTTTTCTCTCTGAATGGCAATTAGCTGTGTGGAGGGAACCTCTCTAGACTGATTCTCTACAGTGACGCAATGGTCTTCACTTTCTGACCACATTGACAGGTAGGTGTGCGTGACTGACTTCTCTTTCTGGCACTCCAAGAAAATCCATGACTTGGCTGACAGGGGTCACTGCCACAGAGACTGGAGGAGTCACCACTCTGATGCCATGGGATATAACCATGGCATACCTCATGCTGTATCCGTCCAGGACAGCTTAGGAGAAAGCAAGTAGGAATGGCAGGTGAGATGAGGGTGGGGGATGAAAGACTGGGAATGATGTGAGTATGAAATTCTATTGATAGACAAAGAATCCTAGAGGCCTGTTAGATAAGACAGGAAGACAGGAGATGGTGGAGAAAAGAAGAAAGGAGTAAGATGGGAAGACAAAAGAGCAAGAAAGCGATCAGAATGCGGTTGGACACAGGAATATGATGAATGGCCGGAAAGAATGAGGCAGGACTTGGGGGATATGTAGAGATAGATCCAGCGACGGGAAGGAATGAGAGATAAATAGATGGATAGATAGCAATGCCCTCTCGGCATTTTTCTTCCTTTTGATCCTCTCCTCGCAACTAAAAAGATTATCAGTTTCTCAGAAACGCCTCAGTCAACAGGGAACAGTCAGCATCATCTGTTTCCTCTTGTCTCTTTTTTCTCTCAAGCAACTCGACAGAAGGAATTTGAATGTGTGCTATTGTAAATCTCTACACAGCTAACATGTGGCGACAGTGGTGTATTACAAAATATTCGTCATGCAGCCATTATGTTATTTACAGTGATAAGAATACATGAAAGGTATTCTTAATCAAAAACCTGCCCACCACCACATGGCAAATGAAAGTTTAGACTCTTGTACATAGTAATTAAAAATGTAATACTTCTGAAGCCACCAGGATTATTGGTATCCTTGATGTATTTTATGCAATTAGCCATGACCTATGTACTGCAGCACATACACACATACAGAGCTTGTGGAGTTTATTGCTCCATCCTCCTTGCACTCCTCACCCTGGATGTGTGAACCATTTAACTAGGTGGGCAGATCAAAACAGCACCTGCTGTGGGCTATAACTGCACCTCAGCCAGTACATATTACACACTTACTCTGCCATATATTTAAGGTGAAATATTAACCCAAGCAAATTAATTTTTAAAAAAAGCATTGGATAAAAAAAGCAAGTCCATGAAAAGTCCAATTTTTATTTTAAAAAGTTGTATTAAAAGTTCCTCATTATTGATCAAGCCAAGGCTTTATTATTGATGGGATAATCAATCCTAAACAATTCATGCATTTATTCCTATATAATTTCAAGGAGAGTTTCATAATTTTCTCTATTGTTCTAACAACGCAGCCTGAGAGCATGAGTGGCATGCAAATTAGCCAGCTGATACTAAGGCCTTCTGTAGCTTGATGAGTCTCGCTAATGAAGCCCAAATGATGGAATCATATGGTGAGGCATATGAAACTGCACAGATGAATGGAAGTAAGCTTCCATCTAAATGAGAGAGGTGGGTTAAAAAAAAACAACAACACAAGTTTCTATTTATATAATTTTTTGTCCAGAGCTGAATAAAATGTTCCTGGCGTCAGAGCATCTCAGACACAATGACCTCCCAATAGAGGGAAAATGTCGAATTGTTGGAGCTCTGCGCCTGCAGCTGATACTACAACCCAATCTCACTCCAGCAGAGAAAGGTGTGAAGGGACAAGGTCACTTTCAGCCTTCCATTTTGAATGTCACACACTCAAAATGCAAAAATTAGTCATTTAGTGGATTTTGTCAAACCAGTGCACACAGACCTAAGCCAGTTATACTTGCTTGAGTGGTCAGGTACTAAGTACTGTATTAATACAGTATAGGACAGATTCTGATGACAGGTCTTGAGGTTGATGAACTTTAACAAAGCCCAAATTCTGTATGGACTGGCATGTAAATGGACAATGGATTAGTGTCAGTCCATGTTAATACTAAGCAAGAATGTGAGCATACAAATTGGTTTTCCCAGCCTCAACTGCCTGCATTAGTTTTCACCAGCGATGCTGTTGCAATGTCTGTGTTAGAGCTTTAAAGCGAAAAGGGCAAATAATCTATTCTGAGCTTGTTACATAGTGGGTCATAGAGTACACTCTCACTCAAACACCCTCAACACAGATTTGAATTAAACAAAGATGCTTCACTGTGTCCTTCCCTAAACCATCCCTCCAAATAGATAAACAAGGTAGGAATGGCTTCACTAACAATTTAGCAAAAAGCTGTGACAGATGTTCACTTGAGCCGCTGTGTGGGCAGCTTCTTTTCACTGCAGTGTATTTTTTAGACAAACGGTTTAGAACTACACATTTTAGCAGAATACATTATATACAGGTATACACAAACATCCACACAAATATATAACAAATGTTTAAACCCGGTTACATTGTACAAATTGACAAATTGAGAATTTGTGAATATAAATAAAATAAATCACAATGCCACTTATTTCCTGACAATTGTGAGGAAACATTACAATATTTCACCCCATCATTTTCTTTTCTTCTATCCTACCCTAAACACTAAGATAAGAGATAAATAATAGTTAATTATCTGTAATAGGATCTAATGGAGATTTAGTGTAAGTCTCTGTGTTTGATATATATTGGTGAACTGGATTTGTGCTTGCAGCTGTAATGGGTTTCCAGTGTGGGTCTGAAGCTGCAGCCTCTGCAGGACAAAGCAGCAGACTCTGGCAGACAGCTACCTCAGATCACACTACATGTATCTACCTCCTCTCTCGACTACTCTCATCTCCTGTCCTCTCTTTTCCACATTTCTCCTCTTCTGTGAGGAAAGGGGGGAGGAGAGACAGATAAGGCTGCTTCCTCAGAAATTACCTATCACAGCTGGGCAATGTGTTCAGCATTGCTGTCTGAGAAATGCTGAATTTTTGTCAATCCAGTTCAACTGAAAGGAATATGTGAGCTCAATTTTAGCTGTCGTTTTAAATGAGTCAAGTACTGTAGGTGTATGGATATCAGAGTGCGTGCTGCATAGCTAAAATGGGAAACAAATCATGCTCTGCAGCCTTTATTCACATTTTTTTATACTGAGATTAATCCAGAGTGAAGACCTTCACAACCTACGATCAGAGGACATTCATCACCAGCAGCAAAGCAGACCAGATCAAGGTAAGATTGCTCTCTAGAGCTGTACGGCAGTCTCCCGCAGCTACACACTACAGTAGATATATAACTAGCCACAGTAGTTCTCTGCAGTGGTGCTATGAGAGGCCATCATAAATTATAATAAAACAGCATGGCAAGACCCAGCACCCTGTTATTACCAAATCTGCAGTTACAAAGCACAGAAGTAATTGTGGGTAATGTTTATTTATTACTTACAGACTGCAGGGGGTATGCTTATTCATTATCTCACTGTAAGAGGTACATTTCTGTGGGAGTTGTGGGGGATATATCCTAGTTATCTACAGACCCTCCATCCACTTGAATCATAGACCACCATCAGCAAGCACTACTCCTTTAACCCCAAATACAGATGATGAACAGCTCTGTCTCTGTATCCATTCAATATATTTTTCAAGTGAGCCTTGGGCCTTTAGGGGCCTCTTGTTCACAAAAGCAATTTCCATGATGTTCAGAGGCTGTAGTCACTCTCCTATCCAGTGTAGCCCTTACTTTGGTGTTTATAAGAAAAGTCTGCCTGCTCTACTCGGTCTCTGTATGCCTGGGAAAGATGTAGCTCTGCTGTGTTGCGTTGATGTTTTATGCTCTATCTGGGACGCATCTCTTAGTAACATGCCACAGCCTAACTGGATCACAGATGAAGTGCTATGATTGGAACAGATGGTTCTAGGTTCACTCGCTACCACTCAGGCTTCCTGTAAAGACATGAAATAGACTTGAAAGGGCAAAAATGCCAAAAGGTGACAATTGCTGAGGTGTGAACTGTTATACTGGAAATGTCCATACGAGTTGTTCAAGATGGTATATCTTTAAAGATTATGCAAGTCTTGTCAAAGCAGTGGGACACATGGAGCAGCCAAAGGTTTCTGAAGAGATGTTTAAAGCACAAGGTTTGGGTTTACCAATTTCCTTGTCTTAATATCCTCTTAATCGGACAATACTTTTCAAAATTGCAGCTAAGAAAAGAAATTGCAATAACAGAAATAAGCCATTAGACAACTCTAGTGACTTTGTATAATCAAATCTACAACCTACATTTGCTTCAACACTCAACTATTGCTGGTTCTTTTTTCAGAAAACACACATCATGCGCCACTGAGATTATTCTGAGGCTAATTAACTCTGTTTATACCCGTCTGGTCTTTAGTGAGTCCAGGCTAGTAGGGAGCAGTCACTAATTCTCTTCATCATGCTCATTACTGATGAAAACCTCCACTCGGATCAACAAGACTGACTGGGAGTTTAGTTTGCAACTTGCCTTCTAACTCAAAGAGGACATGAAAACTTAGATGTGCTGCTGGGTTGAACAGAGTGGACAGTGATTAATGTAACATCTGGTACTACGGGACTGATTGTGACACCTGGGAAAAGGGCTGAGCTGTACATGTTGCCCCTCTCCAATCAGGAAGGCATTCCTCTCATCACACGAGTGAAATACAATTCTAAATTATTACCCGCCAGAATCCTAAATGTCAGGCCTAATTTGTAAATGATATGCTACTCCTAATTACGCTGATATTTCCAAGAGCAAAACAAACCTCTCTCATTCACTCTCTGTCTCTCTTCCCTCTCTCAGGAAATAATTTTTTTCTTGCTTCTTTTTATATTTAAAATTTTACTGCCTTTTTGTGGATAAGAGCAATTCCATTAGCGCAGAGAACACTTAAATCTAACATTTAAGAACATTCATCTAACAGGTGTCCTTTCACATCCTGGGGTACAGATGTCCTGAAGGTTACAACAGCCGTCTATAAGAATCGGAGTCACCAATGCAAATCCCCAGACCGACTGGAAATATCTAGGTGGTGGAAATTAATGAGTAAAACACATCACTCCCTAAAGAATCTGAGCAAGGCAGTAAAACTTCAACTGCTCTAATGGAGCTGCCAAATGTTCCCCTATACTGCACACATTACAACACAGCAGCAGCACAGGAAACTGTCAGGTGTAAGTGCCTGAAAGTGTGCAGTCCTCCCTCCATGCAACTTTTCCACAATGTGGATAAGTATGAAATTCAAAAACTAATCCTGAAATGTTGTATTATGTTTGATTTATACTGCACTTTAAAGGGTAATTCTGGTATTTTTAAACCTGTTACGGCAGCTGCAAAATGGGCTGCAATGGCTGCAACGTAATCCTTGTGGGCAACTGTGCCCGTCAAAGTACGTCCACTAAAAGTGCTTGTTTTTGCCACTGACAGGTTCAGATTGTAATTCTAAGTGTCTGACAACATTATGGAAAGGGTTCCTACAGAGATAAGCCTTTTTTGTTAAAGAGTAAGATCCTTTTTGTTTACTCTGAAATCTCGCAAGAGGCGAGTTGTTGCAGGAAGATGACGGTGTTTCTGGTAAACTAAAAGGCTGCCGGCTGAGGAAATCTACTGGACCAATTCCAAAACTTTTTGTACCTATTAGTCATTTAGACCCCAAAATATGTAAAAATAGGGCCCAGGTTTAAAAATACCAGAATTACCCTTTAAAGTTCTTCCACTGTAATGGGCATGTTCAAAGATTGGCCACAGTATCCATTACCCTACAGTGTCAAAATGTCTGTGGCAGAAAAGTATTTAAGTGCTGTGTGAAAATAAAGTATTCTGAGGATGTGCAATGGTGATATATGAGATTACCACAGGGGTTAAGACAGCCTTTGAGCTATGTCAAATGAGTCTTCTGGCTCCAATAGGCAGCATTGACCCTGAGGGTCAAAGAATAGGTCACGGTAAGACATCTCACAGGAGATGAAAGATCGTTCCAACATCTTAACCCACTGGATATTGCTATCATCATTAGAGATGTTTTTCACAACATAGCCTTGGGATAGAATAAATGAGCCTTTAGACAGAATAAATGACTGGTCTGAAAAAGGCCTTGCTTTACCACTGTAAGGGTAGAACTCCATGAGTCCCTGGCCTCCATTAGAGGAGACAATGTGATTCTCTTTTGTGGCCTCCCCACGGCCCTCTCTCAGTGTGAAATGAGTTGAGTCTTCAGCTGCAGCCACCAGAGAGACATGCAGACAGCCATTCTGACTTCAGCTACTATCATTCAGATGTGGAGACTGAATGAAAAAGTTGACACATTTGAAAGACGCTGCATCTAGAGAGAACGCATTAGGGCTCCAGACCGTCTGGAAGAGGAGCGTGGGCTAGTCAGTCCTGATCTGAGAACACCGACAAAGAGCCGGCAAGCACAGGGCAGACTCAGGCATCCTATTAGCCTTTGAGTCTAAATGTCAGTGTCTCCACTGGCCTAGTTCAGCAGGCTATTCCCCTCTCCCCCCCATGAGACCCACAGTGCAAAAACACAAACAGAAGCAGGAAAAATAAGTCAAATGCCATGTGAGACTATTACAATAAAGTACAATCTTTGTCTCACTTAAGCCTCCTGCTGATCATGCAAATTTGTCATTTTTGAGACAACACTGGTTGATTTGCCAAAAAATGATCACCATTAAGATGTTATTTCACAATGGATTAAAAAACGCTTAAAAAGACCAAACATTAATATATGTGTAATCTCTTGTGTGTGTGCGTGTGTGTGTGATTGTGTATACATGTATGTATGAGTGCAAATGCAAGTGTGGGTGTTATTGTATTTGTGCATCGTGTTCATCCTGGTTGCTGCAGGGCCCTGCCCTGAGAGTGGCCCTTGATGCCTGAGTGCTTTGTGTGACATTTCCCAGTAAAGGCCATTGCAAACAAAAGCATCTCCACAAGGAGTAACAACACAAATTCTCTACCTTCTTTAGTGAAATGATAACCTCATCCTAATCTCTCCTTCACAGATCTCTTTTTACAGCACAAGAAAACCTCTTCCTCATTTTCCAGACTAAAGAGATGAGAGAACTGTTGACTCGAGTTTCTCAGTCTCCTATTACTTTTCCTGTAAGCTCTATTCTCAGTACTATTAACTGGTGAAAGGCTGTCCAGGCGTTATGCATACTTGAGGTTAAATAGACCACTTAAAGGGGAAAAATCTTTTTACTTAGCTTTAAGTAAACCTCTGCAAAGCAAGCTATTTAAGATAGATGCCACAGTTGGTCTATTAAGGAGCCATAACGATGGAAACAAATGGACACTGAGGAGGACAGTTTGTGAGCCAACAAACAACTGCAGACCAATTTATACACTCTAAACATGGCAACAGAAGCTAACTGGTGCCAAAAGACTTGCAGAGCACGCAACTGGCATGCAAAGCACTTGCTCTCTTTCTCTCTGTCTCTGCACTAATTGCATGCGTGCTGTTTTAGCAGGCATAAGTATACTCCAGCCAATTTGCTGGACAATAGAATCGCATTAACGACATCTGCATTGTACTCCGTGCCCCAATCCATACCCTGCTCCCCTTCACCGTAACACTTTCTCTATTTTTCCACCATTACTAGCAGCACACATTGTGTACACTATTGGTTTAAATTTGACTGCCCCAACTATCTGTTTTGTTAATTTATTACCTTAAATACTCTCACCCTCCTTCTCTCTCTCATCCATATGTTGATACATTAGGCTACAATACCTACAGAATCTGTTAGTAAAATAAAAGATAGGAAAAATTAATGACTAGTGTTGGCTTATGTTTTTAGCCCATGGCAGCATATCGCTCGCTGGGTTTCCATCCACATTCAGAAAGGGCAAAAACAGTTGGAGCCAGCTTCCATCCTAGCGCTCAGAGGCCATCCATCGAGTTTCATCTTATCTCATCCTATCCCAAACAGCAATTAGCTAACCCAAGCCACCACGGTCTAAATCACATCCAGCATCTCTGGCCTTGGTTCACCATCCCATTACACACATTCCATGCAACTAACCTCCTTTTTATGACACACACCCCATCCCCTCTCCCCTCACACACATTCACACACTCCATTGAGGTTGCCTGGGTTTGAGGCTAACCTATTCACCATCGAATGTGCTCTGCATTGCAGTGTGAAGGTTAAAAATCATCAAAAGGGAGTATAGGTTTGAGAACAACTGGCAATCTCCCATTAAGTCGCCAGTGTGGCCACAGTGGTTTTAGCTTTAGCACAGTTAATGGTAACATTTCCTCTCCATTTCTGCAGCACTGGGACACTTACTGTACACACAGCCAAAACGAGGCTGAGTGCGGCGTGGGATGCCATTTTTAAAGATATAAACAGACACAAAACTGACTGTTAGCACTTTAAGTCTGCAAAGAAATATCACTTTAAATGTTTAAAATCTATTTTGAAAAAAAAAAAACATTATAATTTCACTGAGATGCCTTCAAGCTGTTGTTGTTTGGAAATTAGATTAAGCTGCTGTTAGCAACTTTAAATAGACTGCATGACTCAAATTAAATACAGAAATACATACATGGAAATTAAATAACAACACTCTTAAGCTCAATTACCCCGGGTAGAACTCAATGGGATGTGGAAACAACAACCACACACACACAAAAAGAGTCAGAGGCAGAGAGAGAGAAAAAGAAAGACAAAGGACAAACTGAGACACATTGAGACTGATAAAAATGCAGGAAGCTGGTTTAGCAGTGGCTGCGATGTCACCAGGGAATTCACACAATTGTTGACTTCCATGTAGAGAGAGACAATGAGTTCAGCTTCATTGACTTCTACAGAGGCAGTGAAGCACAGTAATTACCATGGCTCAGACAGAGGAGGCGCTACCACCACAAACACTCAGCACTGTGGAGGCATAAAAACAAACACACACACAAATAGGCTGACACACACGTTAACCTTAACTACATTTTTAACTAATGCACACAGGCACACAAGGAACAGATACAGTAACAAGGTAAGAGATTATTCTTCGGCCCAAGAAGCAGAAAAGGAGTAAAAGTAGTTGCAATTGCAAGTGATAGAGGCGGATAAACAATATCACAGGGGTAGGAATGTGCTACAGAATAGGAACACATAGACCGAGAAGTATGAAAAAATGAGAAATGAGAATCCCCAAATAATCTAATCTGTCCTTGAGTGCCCTCCTACTGCAGCATTGTTCTGTCAGAGCCAGATAAGTTGGGAGGTGCTGCAGTGAGTGAACAGAGGAAAGGGGAGAAAAGAGAAAATCAATGATAAGAGTCTCCACTTGCCACAGTAAAGGACTGAGGTGGGGGTGGGGGGGTACAGGCTGAGGATGGTGGAGTTGGGGCAGACTAAAGGGGACAGAAGGAATAGGGAGAGGGGTGCGATGCTGAGAGTCTGATGTGTTGATCGTGGTGTGGGTATGAGCATTTCTTCATCTCTACAACAACCATTAACAATGTTGTAAACACGTCTTTACTTTCCTGAATGTTCAAACGCACATTTTAACTCCAGGGCAAGTTTTCTCTGTGGCCGAGTAATAGGTGACAAAGAGAAAAAGAGGCCATTCCTCCAAGTGCGAGATAAGCAAATCCCTTTTCCCCTGATGATGACATGAGAATACTTTATGCTTAATGTGCAGACGTCCCATCAGATAGGTGTAATATATACAACCTCTTTGTCTTCCACCTCAGGTCACCCATCCAGGGCCTGCTTAATTCATTAAACGCTATCTTAAGTGGCTGAACTGATGGACTTCCATTATTCAAAAGTTTCAGAGCAAGTCCTCCAATACAATTACCTCTGATCACTGGTATCTAAATTAAAGTTAAATATTTAGAAATTCTCCCTAAAGCTGCTAGAGGGATGGGGTTAGATGTTTTATGTGTTCATTTCCAAGATAAATATGACTGCAAACAGATGAAGAAGAAAATAATTTGCTATGAGTCTGTTCTGAATTTCCTGAGCGCTGTGGTGGTCTCTGTCCAAACATTCAGTGGTTAGGAAAGAAAGCATGCTTGCACATGGTCGAATCCAAAAGCTGAGACACACACACACACACACACACACACGCATCAGGACCTTATGGTGGATTTCCAACAGAGACTCCTGTCATAATTTCAGGAGAGAATATGAAGGTGATCCAAGTATTTGGATGCAACAAGGGCTGGACTAAGAACAGTCACAATATCACTTAAGGAGGCCACGCTCACACTGGCTGAACAGTTGGTAAAAGAGGCCAACTCTGTTACTGGGTATAGTCTAAACCCTCCAGACAAAGAGGTAGTGAAAAAAGAAGCTGGCAAAACTGATGGAGAACCGAGGACAATCACTCATCGATTCATCCCATCAATAATGCTAATTGCCATCCAGCTGGGCAGTTGTTGATAGCCAAATTTTGCTTTGCTCATTGTGGCTCAGGCATTGGTATGGTTTAGGGGTGCTGTCAATGTGTAGACCAAAATTACTCAGTAGGGAATAAGGTCAGACTTTATCCCAGCTATATGACTGACAAGTGCTCTCCTTCACAGAAACATCAACATGAATACTTCCTGCACCTGACTGGACAAATGCCCAGCTTGCTGGTCCGTCCTTAGGTATTGCTTAAGCTTTTTAAACTGGAAAAACAGCAAGGTGGGGGATCAACGCTCAGTTGTTGTCATCATCTAAAACACTCCCCAAAGCCTGCTCATTGGCCCTGCTGCTGCTGCCAGGGCCAGGCTGCATCAATTATCAGTGGACGTTTTTCCAGACTAATTTCTCATTTTAAAAAATCTCGCAAGATTTAATCTAGCTTGGTGAAGGTAGAGATCTCTCTCTCTTTGCACACTGAGCTACACACCATTGCTCCACAACTCTGATCATTTACAGCTGTGTAAATACGTTTTAAAGATGCTAATATGTAGCGTGTGAATTAGCTTGTCAGTGTGTAGCATACTGTATGTGTCATGTGTCATATGACAATGAATAAGATGATTCCCCATAGTTGACATTTTTAGTTAAACTGGCAGCATGGCTCCATGATAAGATAGTGGTGGTATAAAAGGAAACATTATACCGATCTGCTAATCATCAGCATTAGCATTGTCATTGTGAGCATGTTAGCATGTTGATGCTAACATTTAGAACATAAAGCCGCTGTACCTACAGTAAGGACAGCCTCACAGAGCCGCTAGTGTAGCTGTAGACAATTGTTTTAAGGTTTAACTAAATTCTATCCATCTATCTTGATCAATCCATCTTAAACACATTCACACACACACACACACACACACACATACACGCACACACAGCTACATGTTCTGTTAAGTGCAAGGAGTTTCTTTGTTTTTTGGCATAGATTAGTGCTTCAGCTGCGAGGAAAGGACAGCCCAATTTGTCAAGAGAGTGCATGGAGCTAATCACATCAAAGGAACTGCTACCCAGGCTAATATCAGCCCACGAGCAGGACGCTTCATTCATTAGTCTGCATCTGCAGGACAAATCACTTCTATGCTGACATACAAAAGCAGCACACACGCAAGCAAGATCATGCCTAGTCAAACTTGCAGCGGGCTTTTGACATGAGATAAACAATGCTGAAAATATTGGATTTGATTAATTCAATGTGACATCATATTTAACTTTGTGAATTGTATTCCGTGCTACGGCTGGCACCGTAAATCTCTACATGTTGGAGTGTTGCTGCAATGCACACTGCAGCAATTATGTGTATGCAAATGTGTGTGTGCTTCAAAGAAAAATGGCTTTTTCTCTATGGCACAGTTCCATTTAGAGCACCTTAGCCTCTCCTCTGAGTGGAAATATGGATCAAATGGATGAAAGATGTTTCCACATCTTCTCTAAAAGAAGTAGCAGGCGTCTACGAAGAGTATTCTATCCTCTTAGCTATAATAGAACAGAGTTGTGCCCTTCAATGCAGTATCATTTGTCTCTATTTTTTCTGTCCAGTGGGTATCACATCCGACTCAGCATTTCCACACACCCTCCTCTGAGAAGACAAGCCTTCCTCTAGGGCTTTTCTGGCTAGAGATTAGATTACAGTTAAAGTAGAATAGCACAGCTATTCAAACTTCTGGACCAAAATGTTGCCAGTCACTGGGTAGAAAACAAACCACTAAGATGCTTATTTACTTAACACAGTCATTATACTGCAGCATGTCAACCACAAGTACTTTATAGTTGAAGCTAGCAGCAGCCAGCAAGAAGCTAATGAAAAGTATTTTCATTTGAACAGCTCACATCTTTATCAGTCCTGTCAACTCAATGATGGTCTTGGATTCATGAAAATGCCAACTATGCTTTCACTGTGGCTGAAATGAGTGTGTGTACAGTGTTTACATTGTTACATACCTAATAAGGTGGTCATCAGTAATGAGGATGAGAATGTGTGAAGCTATATAAAGCCTCTCCGATTGGCAGCAAATTCAAGCTCATACATGTTGCCTGTCACATAGCTGAGATGGTGTTATTGTGCTCTGCTTCTGTTCCATAAATCCTTTTCATCATAGATACTGACAATGTTGTTGTGAGGTGCTGTAGCATGATGAGGACAAGTCTTTTATCCCCGTCCCACTGAGTGTGTTTATTCTGCTTTTTATTTCATTTTCTTCTGTTCATCTCATCTGAGGAAGAGAAAACAAACTTTCTCAAGTTCAAATCTTCACCAACCAGCACCTCCGATTTTACACACATGTGCACTTGCACCCGTTTGCACACAGACATACGCAAACACTGTGATGTGTAAAGAAACAAACAGAGAACACATCCCTGATTCCACATCTATTTTCTTAAAACACAACAGGAACTGTCAAATTGCTGTCGCTAAACTTTGTGATTTACCAAACTATGAATAATTTGTGCATAAATTAAGGGAAGGGATAATGAGAAATGCCACGCTTCTGTGATGAGAGGAAATGGAACGCAGCAGTGGCCAATCAACTCGTGAAGATTGGAAATAGAATCAACAACCTCGCCTGATATAAGAAACATGCAGGTACGAAAAACCTGACTGGAGAGTCAATAATCTTTCATGGCTCTGGTGTCTGACCAACTGTAAATGAAGGGGCAGGGGCTTGTGTTTGGACGTGGGGAGATGAGACGCTAAAGATAAGATGCACTGCCTCCTTAGCCATCTCTCCTTGCTGGGGGGGATTCTGTTTCTTGGTTCTCTCCTGACTTTGAAGCTCTAATGCCTCTGATCTGCCATCAATTCCTTGCCTCCCATAATGTCCAGTATGTGTCTGCTTGTGAGCAGGATGATGTGGCAGCACTGCAGCCAACTCACAATGGGAAAGGTGGCCAGGCCTGTCTTTTGGAACAGGCAGACTATGCTAATGTAAATTCATTAAAGAACTTGGTTCTGATGCGACAGTTAAATATTAGCTGGCTGCTGCGCAAGGCTTGTCATTTTGTCCAGATTACCCCTGCCACAGCCATCTAAAGCGTATGCATTTATAAACAACACAAATCAAATGTTTCACAGCGGGGTGTGCTGACGTTTTTCTACAGAGTGCCTTTTCATTTACCACTGGGCACTACAAATAGGCTGCCAACTACTTTGTCATGTGGAAGGCATTGGCCACAAGCTGAAGGATCAACACTGCTGAGAGTTAAGTGGATCCAGATTTTGTTAGGTGGTGTTGGTTGGTCAGCAGTGGTTCTGAAATGCACCCACTAAAAACACCCAGACAATATCATAATCTCTTTCTGCTCCCATGCCCTCTCTTTCTCCCCCACAACCCGGGGGGTGTCTGCCTGGGAGGCACGTCAGCGTGTATCTCCCTATGGTCTGTCTCTCTGCAAATCAATTCTTAATAAACCATCTGAAGGCTTCCTCTGCGATACCTTTCATTTCCCCTCCTCAAAGCTGCAGGGCAAATTAGCCTGCCAAGAGGATGAGAGGGAGCAAGCGGCAGAAGAAAGCAAGAGAGAGGGGAATGAAAAAAAACGACCCAACACCTACAATTAAATTAACAAATCACTGTTCTTAATTAATCGGGGAATTACAAGCAGAACTGTGGGTTTGAGACGTGACTGACATGGCTAGTGCTCCCTGCATCTGCTTTTGTTAGTGCTGCTGTGGTGGGGAAGCAGAGACAGGTAAAGGAGGAGATGAAAGCTTAATAAAAACTCTCCGCAGAACCCCCTGAGCAGAATAGCGAGGCTGCTACCTCTACTCCTCCTCCCCTCCTTTCTTTGGTTTCCTCTTCCTCCCACTCTCTTAAATCCTCGTCATTCCTCCCTTACTTAGTTTCTCTCCCCTCCCACTCCAACTATTTCTATCCCTCGGCTATTCCCCCTTATCCACTCCCTGTCCCTCTTCTCCTTCTCTAACCTTTCGCTGGTTCTAAAACCTATGTTTGCTAATGAGGTGTGATTGACAGCTGGATTACACCACCACTTTGTAATCCTTACATTTCTGTGTTTAGGATAATCACCCCCCAGACCAGGGCCTTGCCTCCTGCCTCTAGGGACAGTCAACAATGTATGTGCATGCATGTATAAAAGCCCATGCATGTGAAATATTTAATTGTGTGTGACTAACCTTTCCCAAATCCCTGATAGGAGGACAATAAAACATTCATTATCTCCACTGTACACTGAGGCCAATAATATGCCAATCTTCATGCAAGACCACCAACACTCTGCTACATAGTACAGAGTTCATAAACCACTGAATGGTACAGAGTGAACCTATCTTTCTGTCCATCCAAGTCCTAGCTTAGAGCAGAGAAAGTAGCCCATCTGCCTGCTTGCCAACCTGTCTGCAGCTCCTCATCCCTTTTGGACCCCCAGAGATGAGCAAACACTGTCTTTGTGGCTTCTCCTCTAGCCCTTCTCCTCCTTCTCCGTCTCTCCTCCCTCCCTCCTCTACCCCTTTCCTTCTTTCCCCCACTCCCTCACAGGAGCTTGTTCCCTCGGCGGCCACAGGATTCACTTTGTTTTTGATCATTCTCAGATTCAGAGCTAGACAACTTATCTGCTTCTCTACATTCTCCCAGGCCCAGAGGAGGAAAGCAGGGCCTTTTATTACTCTCGCTCTTTTCCTCTGATGTGCTGAAAAAGACAATAGACAGATAGTGAGAGGGAGAAGAAAGGGATTCCGGCCAGTGTGCTTTTAAAAGCGTGTTGGTCCCAAGGCTTGAAACGGCTGGCTCTCTAGCCTACATTTAGTCATGGAGTTTGACCAATAGTATTACAAGGCCTTTTTAGCCTTACAGACAGAGAAATGCTGCAGGTCACAATCCAATCATCAGCATTCAGCATTTGGCTCAGAGTTGTATAGAATATCAGCAAAAGCATAATTACAGTTCGCCACAGTATTTTAGAGTGAGTATGTAGCCTTCATATTGAAATGAACAACAGGTTATGTTATGGATATTATGCATGCCTTTGATTCCACAGGTTCTTAGAAGAAGCTTGCCCTACAAACGTCAAGGCACTTAGGTTACAACAAATTACTGTTCACACTTGGATTGTAAAAGAGCTGTATCCTGCTAATCAAGTGTTTGGCACAAAATAACTGAACTTTTTAGATGCAAAAGTGGAATTTACTTTCTTAGAATTTTTACAGCACAGCACTATATTTGCAATGACTACCCTGCAGTGGCCTCTGCAATGAATCCAAAACAGACTCAATACACTGCCTGTACTGAAGATTGTATTGTAACCCTAAATTCAACAGTCATCAAGTGCCTGTATTCATTGCTCAATGGAGTGCAAATGTTAACTGAGTAATTGGGAATGTGCAAGTTATTAACACTCCGTGACAACCGTTGCCACAGCTACAATGATCCGTCTATGACAATTTCTATTTTATTTATTGTGAAAGAGGTACACCACTGAGTTTCACACTTGAAATATGTGATTTCTTTTGAGCATCCCCTGCTGCCTCTCATAACCCCAAAAAACAAACAAGAATTTGGCCCATCATCTTCACTGGGATTCAGATATGTACAGTATAATTTTACAACATCAGCCTCCACTTTAAAGACAGTGATGCAGATTCCTAACCCTAACAATCCAGTTAACTCTGTCATCTAATCATAAAACAATGTTCTCCTATGAAGCTTCCACAACCTTACTGCCTCTGGCCTTTTTTGTGCTACTTATTTCATTGTGTTCATGTTCATTGATTTTTGGCTGTGTACCAGCATCCTTTGCAATACTACACATATGAAAATATTTGGATGCCCATATGGATGCATGCTCCGACACAAACACACCCACACATAGAGACCTTTTAATTATTCGCATCAATATCAAACATTTTTAAGCACTGAATGAAAGGTTAAAGTTGAGCTATGCAGCACAATGTACTCTGATCTTCTGAACAGTTGCTCATTTCTCCACTGCAATGACACTTAACAACAAAAGACAATGGTGGGTAAATTACATTCAACAATATCATATTTATCAATTAACATAACATGTAGTGTTGAAACGACTAGTCAATTAATAATTAGTCAATCAACAGAAAATGAATGGACAACGATTTTAATCTTTAATTTTAATATCAAGCAAAATATTCACTGATTCGAGCTTGTTTATACATTTAATGTTGTTCGTTTTTGGTTATTTGCAGACATCAGTTTTTTCACATTTCACATTCACATTTTATAAATTTAAAAGATCATTCTGACAGATTCTTAGATGACAATTAGGGATAGTTGCATCCCTAAATCAATGAGGTCTAGTGAATCAAAAAGCTATTGAAGGTCTCCACTTAATTGCCCCTGCCAAAATGTCCTTGAGCAACAATTCAACATTGAACCACAAACTCAAAAGGGCCCAACTCCCGCTAACTCTGCCCCAAACCACAGGGAGATATAAGGATTCCCCCTTTGGGGAAATCAATAAAGTCCATCAAAAAAAAGCCAACATCTATCTTGACATGAATCATCAGACACTGTTGGCAAAGACCAGAGCGCCTCTGGAAGTGCCTTTGTTATCCCCGTATTAACTTTTAGCCTGTTGAATAACGTAGGCCCAGACACCATGGGACTCATCATTGTATTCTGATTAATTAACATTACTGGCACTCTGTTTGTTGACCCCCGACTCCTCTATCCTTTTTCTCCCACTGTCCCCTGTGTTCCTGCACGGCTTCCTTGTTCAGAGGCGATGATTCGTCTGCTGAATATTGTCCTGCTGTGCTGAACTTAAGAACTTAATGGGGAACATTCACAGGGAGTTCAGGACACAATTAGTGATTACCAGACAGCTATGTCTTCTGAGGGCTTCCATCCTTCGTTTCATCCTCCCTTAATAAAGACGAGGGATCTTCAAGCAAAAGGAATAGCATATGAGGCTGTAATGCTCTTGGATTTGTCCTGCCCACATTCTCAGAGAGATCATACACTTCTGCTGGTTGATTAGAAAAGTGTGAGAAATGGACAGAAGTCTCTTTAATTAACAATAATGATCTGATCTCAGTTTGGGGAAACTAGGCAGGGTGGAGAGATAATTGAGGACTGGGTTAGAGGTGAGAACACTGAACCATTTTGCATATTCTTTTTTTATATCACTGTTATGAGGAGTTTTCATAACAATGGCTATAAATGAGCTTTCAGTCCACTTCTCTTTAATCATGTTTTGTTACAAGAAACTGGAGTTCAAATTTTTGAAGAGGAGAATTATCCAAACTGAGCTCATGCATTTTTTAATTTGCTCAGTGCTTAAACGGTAACAGAAATTGAAATAGATCAAAAAGATCATCAAGTGCAAAATGGTGTCACCCATGTCTCTTCCACTACCACCGCCTGTCTTTATCACAGCACAAGAACAAAATAAAAAGTGATGGAGCCGTGATAGCTGAATCATCACTTTATTGGTTGCTTTCACAGTGGCTTCATTTCTAACTTAATCAATTAGGCTGTAATTAAAATGCTGCCATAGACAAACAGAGGCAGTGGAGGAGTCAGGAGTGAGTGGGCAGGAAGAGAACACCACAGTGTATGGGTCCAGGCCAAAGCTATACTGGAGTAGTGGGAGGCCTGGGAGGGGAAACCTGGATCCCATTTGTTTTAGAGTGCCATAATGGGTTTTTGTGTTTCTTTGTGTATGTGTGTGTGTGTGTGTTTGCATGAATGTGAAATAACAGTGAGCAGCACCATATATGATAATGTGCTAGCTGCTTTAGGGTACAGAGCCTTATCTTATACTTCCTCTTCTACCCTGTTGAGAGGAAAGTGCCTTTCTCCCTCCACTCCACCCTCTATTTCACCCTCCCTCTGACAGTAGCCTAGCTGAAGGACATGGTCAGTGTGACTCTCGAGCAAAGAGAAAACAGCCTTGTAGGCTTATCGTTATCCTGCTGGTGTAATCCCTGTCCACCACATCCCAGCAAAAGAACAGCCCTGGGAGCGCCTTGCATCGCTCTTGCTCCTCATGACAAACTATTTTACCAAAGACAGCAGGGACACCTTACAACAGCCACTGTGGAGTCTTAATCTGACACCACCACCAAAAAAAACCCTCCTAACCTCAGACAAAATGTGCATGTGTGTGTGTGTGTGTGTGTGTGTGTGTGTGTGTGTGTGTGTGTGTGTGTGTGTGTGTATATGAGTGAGACAGTGCAAGAGAGAGAGCTAGTATTGTCCCCTTGTCATCTTACAGCCTTCACAGCCCATACACACCATCTGTGCATTAAAGAACTGGAGTCCAAGCAAAGTATTTAAGCGGGTTTAATGTCTTCAGGAGGGCCATAACCTTGGTCCTGTAGGACCCCAGAAGGCCCATCATACCAAGGCAGGAGGTCTCTTAATGTACCAAGCAGATGACAAGGATGCAGAGTTCACACACACACACACACACCGCAGAGTAACTCAATCTGCAGGAAGTCTCCCACATTTGTTCATCCACTCTCCTCTCCCCTCCCTCCGTGTCTCCTTTGTCCCTCCTCTCAAAACAAAGGGAGAAGATGTCAAAAATCTCATTAAAAAATAATGGCCTCCACCTGCTTTCTTTCTTTTCTCATTCTCTCCTGCTTGCCTTTCTAATGACCAGCTTGAAAAAACCTGGAGGATACCCGCTATGCACAGAGTGCCGGACAACTACCTTAGTGCACACAGCACATTCAACCACAAACTGCACACACCAAGCACACAAAAGCACATAACTGTTCCACAGCACGGGTTCCCAGGCCTAACAGTATTAATCAAAAGGAATTCCTGCAGGTGTAACGCCTGCCCCCCCACCTTGCTTATCTCATAAACCACTCATGTCTAGACCTTAACAGGGAAAGAAACCCTCAACCATGTGGCTAAATCATCTATATGAGCCTCTGTGGAAAATCCACACACAATTCTTTAAAACTATTGGACACATACATCAGGCCTGAGGTTACACGTTAAGTAAATATGTGTCAACTGGCTATTTGTAACAGCTCCCTGAGGCCAGATTAGCCTTTGGCCTGAAGAGCATAAACCAGCACCTCAGTATGTCTGTAGTGTCTTCCCCGCTTCACAAGACATCCAACAAATGTCAGCCTCATGCGTTTCTGTAATTAATAACCATGGAAAACGGATGTGTCTGCGCCTGTCTCCGTGACTGAATATCCTCACAAAAATTAGCCATAAACCATGTAATATTTCAAACAGATGGCGGAGACAGAATAAGGATTTGTGTTTTTATTTTGCATTATAAAAGAGATTAGATGGTTATATGGGAGGGGGTTGCAGAGACAAAACATGAATGATTTAAAACAACGAAAAGAGAGAATCAAAGAGAGATAGGACTTTGCAAAAGATTAGAATAAAGTAAGACACCATGATCTAAAACTAATAATGAGAGAAAACAATGAGTGATTTGGGCAGAAACAGAAAGAAACAAAGGAGGCTATATTCCAACAATGTCTAATCTCCATGAGGACGCCTGTCTGCTATCGACCCAGATAACACTGCAGGCTGTGTATCATGAGATTTGGGGCAAAAGGTAAACAGGAAATCAAAACGATCTAATTCCGTTTGAGGGTGAAGGGAAAGAGAAAATTGATGTATTGTCCATCCCTACAGAGCGTGTAAAAAGGAATGGCATCTTTAATTCAGGCTCCTATGAGTCACTCCTTCGAAGCGGACTTCTGTCCCCACATCAGCAGCACTCTGAACCACTACAGAGTGTGTGTCAGCTCTGATTTTGTGTAGAGGGGAAGGTAATTTTACTCTAATTCTTGGTGTATTATTAATATCCAAGGCAGAGGATCCTGTAAGGTTATTTGTGATATTGAGCCATTTTTTCCTATATGAAAATAGTTATGTGCATTAAACTGGGGGTGAAATTGATACTTACTGTATATCAACTTCTGTGCTTCAAGTTGCAAAATGATGTTACAGAATACAAAGCCTACAGCGAAGTACCAGCCCGGCTATTGGATTTTGAAAAATCACCTAAAGCCTCACAGGAAAGCTCACCAACCAAGGCAAGTGAGACTCATCACCCGGGGCCTTCTGGATGCCCGCTGGAGGAGATTTTTGGAAATATTATCCTGGAGAAAATTACAGCTCTGAACAATTTGATTGATTCTGAATGCAAAGCTCTCTCATCCATTTCTCCTGGTTTCTGGTTATCCTCCTAGTGGGCAACAGCCAGAATATGCCAGTATATGCTATGAATATGATAGAAAGAAGGTGGCACTGAAGAGGAAGAGAGAAGGGATCTGGGTCAGAGAGGCAAGGCATAGATTTAAATGCCATCAACTGCACAGTGAATCTCTACTGAATGGCAGCATATAAAGACACTGCAATAGACACTGAGTGTGTGAGTACGTGTGTATGTGTAAGAGGTTGAGAGAGTGTGTATATATGTGTATGTAAGGGTGAGAGAGAGAGAAAGAGTGCTTACATTGCATCAGAAAATGTATTTATGAGTACAATAGCAATCCTAAGCCTGGCCAGGAGGGTTAAGGACAGATATGGTCACCTTAATACAGACATTCAGGCCATTCATTCTGGCTGATAAGTTACCAGAGGGATCCAAGTTTCAAAATGGAGCCAAGCATCAGTGGAGTTTCTAAAAACAAAGTGATGACTGCAGAGAAAATCTCCAGTTCCCTCTGAGAAGCTGCACATCAGCATCAATATAGCTCAGGTACTGACATGTCCAAAAGAAGCCCATACACACATCAGAATTGACCAAATCTGTCTTTCAACCCCCCTTCTCTATCTCTATCTCTCACACACACACACACACACTCAGACAAACACAACCATACAAACAGAAAGTGAGGGCTTCCCAAAACCACCAGTAACCCAAACACAGTCCAAGGTCAGCAGAGTGGGCTCACTGAGCTGAAACCACCATCCCTGGCTTTCATTACCAGGAACATAATCAGCAGAGGGATGCAGGGACACATGGGATGAGGTTACGTTAGCTGGCTCTGTTTATCAGAGTAAGTCTGGCCAGGGCCCAACTCATACTCTCTCGTCTGTGGGATACAAAACAGTCCAAACATCGTGACATCATCTAATGCTGATCGAAATATCAAACATTTTAACAACCAACTGTACTTTTCTACGTCGTTTAAAAAGACACAAACTGAATAGGAACTTTGTTATACAGATTTTACAGGAGAGGAAACTGGGTTTTTTAAGTGTGAGTGCTGTGTGTGTGTGTGTATCAGTCAGTCATTCAGTGTGTAACGTTAACCAGGCCTGGCAGAGCTCTACCTCTAATGGTGCCTACAGTGTGTGAGTGGTAAAGAAGCTGTGATAGCTCTAATGAAAACCAGGCATGAAAGACAGCGGGCGTCCTCAGCACCGAATGTACATTAAGTACATGTACGTATGCACACACACACAAGATAAATGAGACCTCTCACCCCTTAAACCCATTATCTCACCTCTTAAACCCATGCTGTGTCTCTGCTTTTCATATAAAAGGGTTCTTTTAGGGAATTTAAAACAGTAATCAATTTGCTGTTAAAATGTAAATAAACATAACATCTGACCCAACATCATCAACACTCAGCACTTTAAGATATGCAAGTAAAATAACCAATAAATGTCCACTTTACAATCCACTTTGTAATCTACCAGCACAAACTAAGCTGTGTCCTGTTTTTGTATGTTTCAGCCATTAACTTTGGTAACTGGCAGGGGTTTTCCAGATAAATAGAGAGCAAATCAATTCACTCAGCAGGAACAATGCAGGGTGTAGACTTCATACTTATAAATGTTTATTGCACAAACTGTGTTCGTCCATGAAAACCCTCAGTTGGCCAGAACACCCAGAATTTTTAGGAAGTGATCTAAATGAGCATCACTGCTCATTAAAAGGAAGATTAATCAAAAACAGAGTCACGGAAAGCTGAGAATGACTCATGAGAAGGCTGAAAATTAAAATGGCAAACAGATAGAGAGGCTGAAGAAATGGTGAAAAAGTGAGGAGCAGATTTTTTACACAAAAGATGCAGTGCAATAATAAAAACTAAATCTATTTCATACACTTTGGACAATATATTTAAGATTGTACCATAGAAATTGCAATGTGGCAAGGATTTAGCCTTGGCTTTGTTCTCAGCTTTGGCTTTGTCACCATATTTGCTGTGGTGGTTTCAATAACTACGCTAGTCTTTTACATTTTAGGCAATTTGGTATGACTCAAAATGATAAAATGTGAAATGTAACACCCTCCTCCTTCCTGCTGACCTCCTGTCTAGACCCAGGCATCCTCCCCATCATGGCCAAGGTCCTAGTTCTGTCCTTCCCATTATTCCCCCGGTGGCTAACATGAATATATATATATATATATATATATATATATGTTTGTGTGTGTGTGTGTGTGTGTGTGTGTGTGTGTGTGTGAGTGGGGGTGTGCATGAGTGGGTGTCATTACTCCTGCCCCCATCTGACGGTTTTGGGTTAAACAATGTTATTATTAAAGTCTTTCCAGAGTAGCTTCCTGCCTCCCTCCAGTGACACCCTTACCAACTATAAATCAACTGCCTGAGCCCTGTAAATCACATACGATGTGTGTGTGTGTGTGTGTGTGTGTGTGTGTGGCCACTGCAGCTGTGCTCTCAAGACGCACATGAAGACGACATTGCAGCTGTGAGTATGTCACGGCAAAGATGAGCACATGTTACTCTAGTAAGATCCTTTCAAACAACACAGAGGAAACAAATGATAAATGTTAAATTAAAACATATGCTTAGAATGTGATTTAAGGGAAGGCTGTAAATGAATTACAAGTCTGTATGTTTTATGAGTGGAGTGGTTTATTTGGTCTGATAACACAGCAATGTTTGAAGCTGACTTTTGTGTGGCTTATGTTAGAAAAATAATCTAAGTGTGCACTAAAACATCTATTGTTAGTGGTAAATTTAATTCCTAATACTGAAAACAACCCTGTTAGACCACTAAAGATTAGTTTATGTCTGAAAGGAGACAGAGACAATTTCATCTCCCTGAGACCAAACCAGATAAATAATGCTCTCTGAAATAAATGGCTCCTGTGCAGCCGTGATGGCTCATTCTGTGATTGTTTGTGATTCTGTTGACACCCCCTGCTGGGCTGAAGACATCACTACCACACAGAGAGCAAGCTCACTAGCAGCGACAATGTCCCATATCCAATCCCACTTCCAGCCAGGCAACAACATGCTGAAGTTAATGAAACACTAAAATCAAGCCGATGGCTTCCTCCAGACTTATATCACTCCGGCAAAGGACAAACACATACATACACAAGAGAGAAAACAACCAAAAAAGAATATACAGAACCCTATTGTACTGTATATCCTTAGTCTACAATGCCTGTGTGTGCGTGTGTGTGCGTGTGTGTCCGTGTGCACGCGCACACTCAAGAGAGAGAGTCTAGACAGCTGTATCCCCGCCAGGTCTCTCACTGCTAAGGAGAGTGAGAAATATATACTGTGCAGCTGCCGAAGACACAGTCGACCCACAAAAGAGCTATTGGGCGCCCACAGCAAAACAATACAGCTTAGCTGAGCTATGAGAAAAAACCATTGGGATCAATAGAGAATTGCAATTAGCCCACATTGGCAGGAGGGAGCAGTGCCAGATTAGACACAGGATGTCGATTCCATTTCCTGCACTATCGGGCCCTCAAACTTGGTTGGCTCACTGAGTAATTGGAGCAACACATACAACTGGGTAAGACGTTGTAGTGTGAAGGTTATAGTACTTAAGATTGTAGTGATGAAGATAGTTATAATAATAATGTTGAAGAGGTTGAGCAATGTCAAAAAAACTCAAATAAATTCTAGCACACGTACCCCAAAAAGCAACATTTGGAGCATTTGGAGTGTAATAAATAGCATTTATTGTATCCACATACATGTTAGATAAAAAATGTATAAATAAAAAAAACATTTGTTTGTGTGGTGCTTTGTCTGAAGCCCCTTAGTTACCACATTGCCACCCCACAGCAGACCAATGTACTGACTTTACAGCACTGACAGCTCCTGATCACTTCTGTGATTCGCAGGTTGCAGTTGTTTACAATATTTGATGTCATCCTCAGCTTCAAACACATGCATCAATTTACAGAATTCCACCCATTCCAGATGCATCAGTGCTACTTCAATTAAACTACATGGCCACATTAATTTCCTTTCACTGGCCTTAAATGCAGAGAGGGGACACTTTTACTCACACTCTAAATCTTATTGAAAAAACATAAAAGAACTGACTCGCCAATTATAGGTCTTACCTTTAGGTATGCCCTGGCTTTGCAGTACATCCCTTGAAATCAACACAGAGTAGAAGCTTTGTGAGAAGCCAGCTCGGCAGGGACTTTCGGAAGCATGCTCCCCATTATTCCTCTGGAAGGAAGAAAATACAATGTAAGGCATCGATAAACATGGATTCCATTGATTTCTTGCTTCTTTGGCCCTGAGCCTTGGAGAAAAGCAGCATATAGCACAGCAGTTAGCAGAAATGTATTCAACAAGTTTATCAATATGCTCCTGGGTAGGCACAGGCTGATTAAATACACACACACTCAGACAACGGCTGATAAAATGTGCTGTGTAACTCGTTCCATGAAGAAACCAGCCCATGATGAAATTAGAACAATTTTTAAGTATTGTGCTCAGGGTTAAGTGAGACACACAGCATATACACACAAAAAGAAAACTGCATGAATGCAGCAAAATTTTATCACTCCTGACTGTGGGTCTTACACTAACAAAGGGGTCCAGAGAACCAAGGAGGAACTGAGCAGTGCATGTGTGTGTGTGTGTGTGTGTGTGTGTGTACACTACTCAAATGGTCTGCAGAAAACTTTGCACCCAACATTTAGTGCTTACTGTTCGTTAAATTGAACGATCTGACCCACTACAGCCACTAAGGGCGCACAAGTAAATGTGCGGACACACACACACACACACACACCGGTGCCAAGGCTGACTGGAGTCTGAATGAAGAGAAGGCATAACGCGCTAGGTCCCCTCCTCTTGGGAGGGAATAACGCAGCAGTAAAATATCTTTGTGTAATTTTCCTAAATTTACGTAATATGAGAGCAATGTCTTTAGTCACAAAACCGGCAGAAAGGAGAAAGGAGGGAAAGATTTAGCAGAGCTACTTCGTGCGCGCCATTAAGAGTAACCCACCGGCGCCGACTTAATTCAGCTTTTATTGATTAAATGACGAGAAAAGGTTGAAAAGCACCTTATAACTATAACTAAAGTTTAACTTATTGTAGGTAATTGCTTTTTGGCCAGGCAAGCCTTGTAGAGGAAGGTGCTGCTAAAATAAGCGAGATGAATAAATGAGTTTGATAGAGAATAAAGGGATCACCCTGGGTGATTAAATTGTGCAGTCATTTTAACTTGTGTAGGACATTGCAGCCCAGTGATGAACGCGCAGCGATCCAGAGAAAACCTGACGAGGATCAGAGCGGACAATACTGGGACGTTAACTCTTACTTTCTTCTTTATTTTTTCTCTTACACATTGAAATTCATTAGGGAACCAATTAGCCTACTTGTAGGAAAATAACGACCGCGCTGCGCTGCTGCATTAGCACACTGGACTGACAGTGGACTCCATCCGACTACATGACTTTATTCTGGTTTATGTGCTATAGCTTAGAAACCCTGCACATTGAGACGCGGTGGCTCGTAGGCTACTCTCACAACTCCTCTACAGCTGTACTAAAAAAAATGAGACATCTCACCCAGAATGTGTCAAAAAGAAGGGCTGCTGTCAGGACCAGAGCGAAGTCAGTTCTCATCGTGGCGAGCAAGCGAGCCAGGGCTGCCTGGACGAGGAACCAGAAAGAGGGTCGATTCGTAATTCTTCTCCAATAATTGTGTAATTTCCCCCTTTCTTGGTCAGACTGTTGGTTACGTCCCTCCTTGTGCTCCGTGAGTGTGCTGCAGCTCTGCCCCGAGTTTCCCCGGCTCTCTCATCTGCAGGTGAGCGCTCCGCTCAGCACCAAAGCGCAGCCAGCGTCACTCTCCAACCCCTCCTATCACCCGGTGCAGGAAAACTCCACACACGCACTTAAAGAAACACTCGTTGGAGCTTCGGATCAAACAACCACACCTCTGACGTCTTTTCGAGGACCCCGATAGTTTAATCCCTCTCCTCTGGCGACCTAAAGAGCTTCACAGTTTTATGGTTGCAAATGAAAGGGTCGGTAAACCATGATTCGAGTCTCTATGTCCAAATGTATGGCAGACTCATTAACCGTTCGCCATGAAACTTCCAACACTGCTTTACAAGCATGTAGCTTCAACATCTGATAAGTACATTATTAGATTTCGACAGTTAACTAATCGAGCAGACGTGCGCAGCATTCAAAACTTTTATACCGGCTTTCCTTTATTATTATATTATTAAAAATCCTACAAGGTAAAATTTGGACAAACAGCGTAACAGATAGAGTAGCTACGCATGTCACGTGTGCAGTAGGTATACCATGTGACCTGCAGGTAATCAGCACAAGTGAAAATATATTTAGGAAAGCATACTATAATCCCCACCCCACCCCCTCCTCTATGCTCCATCTTGATCACTATGAAACTAGTTACTTAATCCTGTACAAAATGAAAAACAAAATCATAAAAGCAGCTCATCCCATTGATGGGTTCTTAAGCTTGTCCTTATATGATAAACAAGTATGCCACATATTTAACATCTGTCTTCTTTGAGAGAACACACAATTGTGTTACTTTTCAACACAAGATATATCAATATCAAATTGTTTTATGATGTGATTAACACATCATGAGCCATATGTTTGTTTTTTGATTTTCCCTCTAATCCAACAATGTCTGCAGATTACTTTAAATGATGAAGTACCATTAGTAGATATTTGTGGTATGTAGTAATAGATACACTTTTTAATTATTTGTTTTCTGTAATCTGACTTGAAGACTACAGTATGCAACTGCCACAGTCGACCACAATAACTAAAACTAGTAATCCTTTTGTGGGTGGGTGAAATTGAAATACTTCATATGAATACAGAACTGGATGTTGGCCCGCAGTCTGTTTTGGTGGGAGGTTTTGTATCTATTGATAAGCCTTGTGCGTGGAATTTGATCATTTTCATGACATTTATAAACCAAGTCATGGAATGTTCAACAGCAGTTCTCTTTTTGTAGAGATGTAGTTAATAGTGTTGGATTTTGATTAGAACACAGGCTTGGTTAACCGGCCCTTACCTGATGAACTCACTGAATACTCAGCCTTCCTTGTTCAACAAATCTAACACTGTCTCTGACACTGTAAAAGAGGAATTTCATCAAAAGAAAAGTTGAACAAAAGGTCAATTCAAAAGGTTTTCAATGTGAATCTAAATCTCTCACAAAAAACTGAACTTTGCTCTCTTTGAACTGAGCTTCCTTTTCTGACTAAAAAGGGTTGACAAGGCCATGTTGGAGTATTACCTTGCATCTGCGTGCATGCAGTCCAATACTACCTCTCACCATTAGCAGTTTATGTGCCTGAACAGTGTCTCGTGGTTATATAAAACCTTTCCCTGAAAAAAAAAACAGCATAATATGGAGGTTGGCCTGTCTGTCTGGCCTTTTGAGCTATTAATGACCTTTATATTCTGCTGTCTCTGATTGGCCATATCTGCTTAGTGAGCCAATGGGCACTAATCCTATCAAGGGTCTGTGTGACATCCAGGCATTTTACCCCCTCTCTCATCTCAATCCCTCGGTCCCAAGGATGAGCTCCAACACTCCTATCCACAGTCCTTTTTATTCCTGATGGGCTCTGTGACATGGTTATGATTTTTGTCCTGTTAAGTGCTGTGACTGGCAGGCCTCTCTCTGTCTCTCTGTGTGTGGTTTGTGAGTGTGTGTGTGGCCCAGGGTAGGATTCAATATGTGGTAATGTCAGAACAACTCTTTCACCAGTCAGAACGTTGACACTGGACGATTCTGCAAAATCCCAATTTACATTATTATTTATTCAAATGATTTATCCATACATGGCAACTACAGCGTGGTTAGCTAAGGTTATTAACTTTGTTAAGGCTTGTGGTAATGGAAAATAAACTATGGCTAATGTGGGGATAAAGTGCAGTTAAGAATAGGAAAAGAATGTGGTCATGGTTTCAAAAATGCCAACAGTATTGCGATAGGTGTGTGGGGATATTCGAACTGAGCTGAGCCATGAGCAACTGCAACCATTCAAGCCCTGTTGGTTCAGTGAGAGTGGTTTACACAGGATAGCAGGTAAAACGCGTTGTTTACCTTGATGATGTGTTGGAGATGTGCTGGTTCACACACTCCACAGTAGAGCCCGTCATCTGCATCTCTTCATTTGCCAGCTCACTGTGGCTGTTTCTGCTTGTACTTTTCCTCCTGCAATATTTAGAACAAATCCGCTGAAACAAATAATGCAGAATACAATGTTTCCATACCTTGTTGTGTAGACCAAAAGTAGTGAAGAATAGCACTGCTAACTAAGTTCCACTAACTAATAGCTTAGTTGCCACCTACCTTGCAAGAGAGTTATCACTTCATAATCATTTCTGTAGCTTCGGTGGTCTTTTAGTCAGCTTTTAACCATGTAGTAAATACTGTTTTTCACATCTGAGCTGACAACTGTGCTCTCAGTTACCAGTGAGCCAGTTCCAGGGCTCTGGTTTCGTGTATGCTCACTCAATGACATGGCTTACTGGTACAATAAATGGAATAGAGCCATCATTAATGTTATTACTTACACCTGTGCTTTACCTGCTTTGACAAGTCAAAATGTCTGCTGTGAAAAGGGTCTATTTGGATCAATTAGAAAAGTTCATTTTTTTAATTTTTAATTTTTCATGTCTTGTAAACATAAGACATAGTAACATTTTGGAAAGCCAATGTGTTTTTTTCTTCTTTATCTTATTCTTTGTTATTGTAGTTAAGTACAAGGCTTTGTAAAGACCACTGGAAATGCAGATATTCAGCCCAAATTAAATTATTCTCTCACCAAAAAAAAATGCATTCCAAGTAGAGGCACAAGAGCCACAAGTTCTTACTACAGTTATTACTGACTCTTTGACTACCATCAGTTAATGACTGACAGAAATGTTTTGTTTCAGGGAGGTGCAGATATTACATTTCATTTTTCCATTTTTCTAGTATGTAGGCCTACTAAATAGAGAAAGAAAAATTTAACTGGACACTGATCTAGTCCTGCAGTACTTGCAGACCAACAGCATGATCTTTGATGATTTTACAGCACTGTTCCTCCCAATACGAACATGGACTTGTTATACTTGCTTTGAAATGTTTGAAGCACTTCTGTATCCCTTCGTGGCATTCTTTAAGAAAGAATAATGGAGGATGCTAGGTACAGTATGGCTAAAGGGGAAAAGTTCAGAATTTCACTGTTTAAACATGGTTTTCCAGTGCTTTTGGGTAGTTCACGCTGTACTATTGAGCCTTTACTACATGGCCCAAAACACACATACAGTAAAAAATCCAAACTGACTAAAAAGTCAGATGATCTATCAGAATAATATGATGGGGGATGACAGGATGGTGGATGTCCTCCATTATAATTATTGTCGTGCCTTTCATGCCATAAGAGATGGAAAACAATAACTTAAAAGTTTCTGAGATATCGGTTTCATTGGTTAAGAACAACTATATTATGGTGCAGAAGGTTAAAAGCTCCACTGAATTAAATGTAGTGTCTTTGCATAACATTAGATACAAGTCATATGCTTTAAGAAAAGTGTAGCTCTAGGAATTGATAGAGCATTGTTCATGTTCATAAATAAGCACTGAATTGCTCGGTGATGTAGATACAATTTTTCTTGTTGACCAGTATTGCTGACAGAATGTTAACCATAATTGTACAGTAAGAGCAAAGGCTTTTTAAATAGCTTACACCCCAAAAAAAAAGCTATTTTCTATTTATAAGTTGTATTTTTCCAAACTCTTCCCTACAATTCACATAAGTGATCAAGCACTGCATTTTGACCACCTACCAACCACTAATGTTAGCATGCTAACATTTGTGTTAAAACAAGGGCTTCTGCTAAGAAATGTAAACAAAATATTGCATATACTGTTAAACTACACAAATACCACAACCAAACAACAGGTATATTTTAGTATAGTTAGCTAACTGTCGGATAAAGCAATGAACACAGTAGCTCAGCAGACCAGCTACTGTTAGCAGCTATCTAAGCTAGGTTATCAATATTAGCCACCATAGAAGCACAGAAGATGACATTATAATTGCATTGTAAAATATAAATATAAAACACATTTGGCTCACTTACTCAGTAGACAGCCGTTCTCTGTGTGTGTTGTCATTTGTTGTTTCTCTCTGCTTATCTTTGTGACAGATTTAGGCAGTGTTGACCCATCCAAACTACTACTTGACTGGCAGGTAAAGCCCAGGTGGAGCTAGTAACATTAACGATGGCTCAGTTCCATTTAAGTCTCCATAAGCCATAAACCCACCATAAGGGTTTTGAGCCTTTATGTGTTCACAATGGAAAAGTTACTAAATTAAGTATATTCAAAAAAGTTAGTTTGCATACAAACAAACAAGTATGACTTTTGAGTGTGCTGTACGCTATTGTCCCATAATGTATTGCACAAAGGAAATAGAGACAGGTTCACAAACACTGTCAAAGGTGTCTTAAAACTAAGTTTTGTACTGCTGCTTTAACAAATCACAGACTGTCTGCCAGGGATGTTAAGTAGTGGACATTTTTCAGCATGGCTTTGGCAGAGTTTCAGAGACATACAGAACACTGCTCATTGTTATGGCTGCTAATGGAGCATTACCCAACAACTATTATATATACAGTGATAATGCTGAGAATTCTTAGTGTTTTTTTAAAACAGGACATTTTGTAACAGTTCAACAAGTGAAACAAAACTGGTATATTGTAGGAATCCTCTCCAGCTTTGGTTACCTTTGAATCATTCAGGTTGCCTAACAGCAGTTAGGCTCCAAAATCTGGACTCCATTTGACAGTGAAGACAAATTTGAATTTATATTTCAAGATATATTTGTCAGCTGTCTGTTTAGCTAGGTAGTGGTAGGTAGTGACATTGCTGCCCAGTTACTGAATGAATCCCATCTTCACAGTATATAGATACCACAAAAGCTCATTTGTATTTAGGATAGAATTCTAACTTAACTGATCATTCACACACATTTCAGATCACATCTCTTGAGTAGCCATTTTTAAAGCAGGAACTGCTCAACACAAAAACACGGACTGCAGTTATCAAAATCTGTCAGCAGAAGTTATGGGAGCTGAGAGCAATGGGAGCCCTTATTTCCTCCAAAAACTGCATCTATCTGCCAAACTCCCATTGAGGCTTGCCACTGTACTGTGTACGGGGTGCTTCATTATGTCATCTTATATTACTGTATTCAAAATACTCAAATATACTCAAGCCCAGGGAGTAGCAAACAGCCAGACAGCCTGGGTCTAATGGCAGTAAAAGAAAGTAGGGGAGACAGGCGGCATGGCTCTAAGTCTGTAAGCATATTCTAAGGGGCCCAGTCATCTTGCTCTTCTGATAATGATGCTTTCGTTAGCCACTGGGATGCCAGGCATGTCCCATACAGTAAAATCATTAGGGACCTCTCTCTGTGTCTCTCTCACTCTGTCTCTCTCTCTCTTTCTCTTTCTCTCAGTGATCTGATTTGGTCGCAGTTTGGGTTTCGCGTTTGTATTCCGGTCTCCACTTCACTCTGAGCCCATTAATGCAAATTATACAGAGAAAAGAAAGAGAGTAAAAGTGCAAAGGGTAAAAAGTAAACCCGCCGAGTGTGGTACCAATCTTCATAAAAACTATTAAATTATTCTCTCTTTATGTGCCACCAGGGACCTTCCTCTGTGTCTGAATAGTCACTCAAGACATAGAGATTCTCTTGTCACCCGCTGGACTAGCTTGTAAGAAAATACGACTGATGCGTTTTAGGAAAACTGGATTCTTATGGGGGAAAAGGATATGATCCCATCCATTCCTTTTGGATTATGTGGCTGCTGGGGTTTCCTCGCCCTGGCCCCAGTATCCTGTGGTATTGCCCGTGGTTGACACAGGAGGCAAGGCCCTCAAAGGTTGATGATGGATTCAAAGACTCGTTGACAGCTCTGGAACAATGACCCAGGCAGGGATCAGGGAAATTCTGGGCTTGGAGCAATACAGAATACTATTGTTTGATTTCCCATCTTTGATAGAGACACAGTGGAAAGAAAATGCAGCTGGATATCCCCAGTGGCAGAGCAGTGGCATGAAGCCGTATGATATTCAGACATCACAAAGCCAGCTGCAAAATGGTCAGCTGAACAATGTGGAGCAGCGAGTCCCACAGCCTGTGAAATTCACATGGCAAGTGAATAAAAATGGTCAGCAGAATGTGGCATGAGTCATGTAAATTCTGTGTTCTGTGTTTGAGAGTCCTGTTTTTTTTAATAATATGTGAGGTACTATGTGAAATTGCAAATTTAAGCTATATTATATTTATATCTATATCCTCTGAAACCCCTGCGCTGCCACTATCCCACATGCATCAGAATGAAGGGATGAGACAAGAAATCTGATATGAATAGTATTTTATTATCTACCATAGTTTAGCACTGGCTTTCATGTGCAGCTGTCAATCACATTTCTACCTTTAGTAGAGCTGCACTGTGAGAACAGACCAATCCACCAACTGCAAACCATCTTCCATTCTCTTTCATTAACAAAAGCTCTATCATATATTGTTGCCAGTGTGGGCACATGGAAACCCTGGAAACATGTACAGGTGCTTTCATGTGCAGCAGGCATGATACATGCACTATGGTCTTTGAATGGACAAATATGAGAGGGCTATGAGAGGAGAGGTTCTAAAATGATTCCTAGGCAGGGAGAATTTTTAGCAGCTATGGGAGGCACTCAGTGGAGATGCCCCTAAGGCTGATAGGAAGCTTTGATCAGAGATGGAGGGACACGCCTGTTAAAAATCAGCAGCCGCCCGTTCCCCCTCTATCTCTTTGTATTCCTCTCTTTCTCTATCTGTCTTTCTCCCTCGCTTTCTACCCTGTCTTTCTATCTCCCCTCCTATCCCTTCCTCTGTCATTTGTTCTACCTTCCCTCTACCTTTTCTGTCTCTTCTCCTTCATCGCTCTCTTTCCATCTCTCTGTCTGTCTGTCTGTCTGTCTGTCTGTCTGTCTCTCTCTCTCTCTCATACAAACATACACATACCGAAGGGTCAGCTCATTCCAGCTCCCCATGTGGTTGCTCAGTGATGCCCACAGGAGGCAGTAGCACCGGACAGAATGGCCCTCAGCGCTCCCTGACACCCATCATACCCATAAGACTGGCAGCATTAATAAGCACACAGCACACACATAGACATGCACATGCATATGACTTCCTGCAATATACATACGCTAATAAATCATACAAATCAAATCCAGGTACAATAAATGCACAAAGGCAAATACAAATACACAGCCGCAGCTATAGACTGATTACACCCAGATTTCTGTGCCGTTCAATATGATATTTCAATTGCTTTTCTGAAAACACTTTCCCAGTGATTTGGTTTAGTGGTTCACTTTATGTCTTTTCCAGGGTTGGTGCAGTGTGGGGATTCTCTGACACTGAGCAACAGTAGTGAGTAAATTATTCCATTCAATTATCTGAGCATTTGCTCAATATAAATACCATCTGGGTGCTTGAAATAGATTAGTTTAAGGCCATACTAAATTATTAAACTATTCCCAGTGAACGAGTCCCCATTCCCCTTTAAATGAGGCAGACTTATGGGGTTCATACCAAGTCTCTGGTCGTCTGACGCACTCTGCACTTAAATCGTGTCTGCCTGGAATACTGCGACAGGATTCCCAACAGGAACATGAAAACGGGGTCCACCACCGCTTGACCCCCTCACTTCTTCTCACTGCCAAAACTGTTTCCAACATTTGCCAGACTAACAGGCCTGTCCTAACTAGCATGAGGATGCTTGGGCTACCTCTAACTCAGCATAGGGTGGGATGAGATATTAGCTCTCTGATTTCTGTATATTACTCTAGACCATAATGTATTGGGCAGGGGGAGTTCTCCACCACATTAGTTCAACATGGCCTCAATCACTCTCTTTCTCTCTCACACATGGCTTCAGCTCTGTCAGACAACAGACCTACAGCAAAGTATTTCTCATTTATTTGGCACGCTCCCTCCGGAGGTCCAAATCAAAATGTGAACATATGGCTGCACTGCAATGTGCAGACCCTACTATCCTCTAAACCGCCTTAGCTCAGTGCTTCAGGGGCTTGAACGCCTTGACAGTACACACAGCAACACACATACAGTATGTTTGACATTCCAAAAGTTTTCAGCTCTGCATTAGAGGAGTTTTAACCGTCCTATGACCTGTAAAGCATCAATAAAATGTAAAACTTTTCTTTATAACCATTTCACCAGATTTCTCCAACAGCTAAATTATTATGAGCCTTCATACTAGAGCACAGGGAGAGAATTCAGTGCCCTGAAAGAAATACAGAATTCAAAAGATGTCATAGAGTAAAAAGACTTTAATAACAGATTTTGGGTCCAAATATGTACTTCTACTGGATGAACAATAAAACGACTTTCTTTAACTTTCCAAACAATGGAGACACAATCTGAAAACTCAATTGATGGAATCAGCACGAAAGGTTTTAATCGGCATTGGTATGCATTGTAATTTGATAAAATATATAATCACATTGCTTTCCTGTGTCTGTTCACTATTCTATTAGGAAACTGACACAGTCATAATCACACTTGCCTCCATCCTCTCCAACTTGCTTGCACTCACATGTAGGATTTTCAACCAGATACTATATTTTTCAGTAATTACTTACCTTGAATAAGAGATGAAATGTGTCTTTATTTGAATTTGAATAATCAATATCAACACCCCACACACACACACACACACACACACACACACACACACTTCCCTGGAAGTACTTTGGTAAAAGCAAACCTTTTCTTTACTGCACACAAATAAGATGTAGGTGATAAGTGTTCCTTAGTGAGGATTGGAATCAAGATCAAGATATTATATCAAGAGATGTATGCTGTGGGGTGCTTTTTCAAAGATGGAATCTCACAGGAGAAGGCACTTAATCTTTTCAAATCAATTATGTGCAACTGCCAAATTCATTCAGTAGCCACAATACTTTGTTATACTTTTTTTTTTCCAGTTGCAAACACATGATCCAAATAGTTAGCTGGTACATTGAACGAGCATTCAGATGCTTTATTTTTCACTTTGCTGTACAAAAGGCTTGTCAGTAGGCAGGCACAGTCTCTTCATTGCACTTCTTTTGCAGATCATGGGGCTCAGGTGTCCCCAAGCAAGGCCTCTTCACAATAAGATCCTTCATTCATCACTTCCACCTAGCATAGAAATGAAACACAAAAACAAAGCACTGTTACCAGCATTTTGGAAAGCGGGGCTGAGACACTCCATCAAACAGCACATCATCAAAACACACTTTGAAAGAAAAATAACTTTCTCTATCTTACCACAGATCGTGAGAGCCATTTTTCAAAGACCAAGTATAATGGAAATTATGAAAAGGCAATTTCACCCTTGGGTAGAATTGGGGCGACCGAGTGCAATGCTGGCATTGTGCTTTATAATGCTGGGTTGTAAACACTGAGATACAGGCCTGCAAGTTGTTGACACATCTCCTCGCTGCATGGTAATGTTAGCCATAGCACCAAAAAGTCCACAGTTCAGAGAACAGAATGAGGGGAAACTCTAAACTCCTTTCATTTGTGAGATGACAGTAGCATTAAGTTCACTCTATCTTTGTCCTCCACTCTTTATCTTCACTACTTTTAAACCAAGTAAGACCTATTTTTTATGTTTGTGGTATTCTATTACACCCAAAGCATTGTAGACAAGCTATCGTATTGGATGGTTTGAGAGAATATCTTGACTCATCTCAGTTACTGTTGGAAATATGTGAAACACAAAATTATAATCTGTGGCATCTGCACACCATTGTTGTCACTAGAAACACAAGCATCATATAAATTGCGTCCTGTATTATTTGTTGGAATTCAATCTTGGTATATTTTCTCTGAAGAAATATCTGCAATTCAGAAACTATAACTTCTAGAGCAACTGTGTTTGGCCATAACTCTGTGGCAATTGAGACATCCTAATATGTTAACCCAAGTACTTTAACTTTTATATATATACGAGTATGAAATTGTCAAAAAAGCAGCATCACAAATCATTTTCACAAAATAAGGTAGAACACTGAAACTCCAAACTCCAAAGTGAATGAATAAATGAATGTTTGTAAGCTGCAGAAATGGAACTACACTGGTACCGTGTAATCTGTGGTTGACTTTTAAATTTCATTTAAAAAGAACATGTTTTTTTCTGCCATCTTGGTATAAAAAAATAAGTCTGGGCAAAAGAGAGAAAGGATGGGCCATTTGAACAACCCACTATTGTTCACAACTAAGTGGTTTGATGGCTCTTTAATACCCTGAATTGGGATGTCTCATGGGTTAAACATGCTGAGAGTTTTGGTTTTATTTGCATAGGTTTTGAGGTTTGCTGAGACTTCTGCTACAACCCCAATACAATATCTTTGAATGATTGAAGTATTGTGAAATGTTCTATTCTACAGAGATAATGTTGTGATTTGATGATAATATCATGCAGGTTTTGTGTTCTGACCTTGTATTTCAATGGAAAAATTAAAAGGATTTTCAATAGTCATTTTCTTTGAGCCAAGGTACATTAGAGCAACTGGATTCAACATGTTTCAGCTATTCATAAATAAAATAAATCAATATTTTAAATAATACATAACTTGACAAACCACATGTTGATTAAATCTTGATATGAAACAAAATTCAGTAAATTCTTTAATTCTCATGTTGTCTGTATAGTGAATTTTACTGGCTGATTGAAACTTGGGCAGTAACATCTCAGCATGTGTCTAATTTCATTTGCCCAGCTCTCCAACTCTGACTTAACATGCTTCAACTTACTGCTTTTATCCCTGTATCTCCTGCTGCGGCTGTTGGATTTGTTTATCAGCTGAGCCATCAAAGTCTCGGCAGTAGTGAGACTGGTGTAGCATTTATGTCAATCCCTGTTCCACAGTAGGAATATTCAGTAAAATTATTACAAAATCTCTGCAAATGGAAAAAAGAGATCTACTAACACACCAAAATGTATGCTTCAAACTGCACTTATTGACCCCAGATCCTGCATGTCTTTAATGAAAACCACAGCATGCACAGCAAACTTAACTTCTCAGTTTTTTACCTATAAACACAACTATGTAGTCATTCTTAGGCAATCAAGATGCATTATGGTCTGTAAATGAACCTAATTAAATAAAAAATAGGCAATCATAAACCAGATAATTCAGAGTGTAACCTAACAGGCCATTATAGGCCTTAAAGTTTTTAGAAAGACTAATGAAGCTGCATCAATTCTTGTTTCCACACTTATATTTTTTCTTCATACAGTAACATCTGCACCTGAGTATTACTCACTGTAATCTTACTGTTGCTGAAGGCCTCTGTCTTTTTATTTCACCCCTCAGGCCTTGCATAAATAGTGACATTCAACAAATTGAAATGTATACCAATAACACTGACAACCATTCTACAGTATGTCGGTAAGACACAAAAATATGTATGAGATCACATTTTTAAGAAGTGAGGGATTATTTATTTTCTTGTCAGATTCTGGAGGTCTTATTTTCACCTGGGAAAATTTGGAATACAATTTTTGCAGTGTTGCCACCTTGAGGTGAGAATGTGCTTTCTCCTCTCTAACCTTTGGCTGATAACACACTAGTCTGGAATTAAGGAGAAACTTCACCTTAGCCCTGGGTTGGATTTGATATATCCTACATAAGCTCCCTCTGCTCATATCTGTGCACGTATATGTATGTAGGAGTGTATTTGCACATATTGGAGATCCATTCCTATGAATTATGCATATGGTGGTGCAGTTTTAGGGCACTGCCAGGAATGCTGCACCAATTGGATAGCTAAGGGAAGTTAAGCATCATGATTTTCCTGTCAACTCTCCCACTTCTGCATCTTAATATGAGAATTATATATATATATAAACTCTCATAAACTTGGCTGACCTATTGTGTTTACGTACATAAGAAAACTGTAAACAGGTTGTTTCAGCCTTGGCAGACTGCAGCACAATAGACTTGAGCTCCTTTTACCTTGCTATGATCACAATTATACATTAAGTATCGCCAATTATGCTAATGTATAATCAGTAATTCAGCTAATTAATGCATCAATTAGCAAACACTTCCATGCAAACATACTTGTGTTCTGACAGCATGTTGGCAATATTAATATGAACTATAGGCTTAAAACATTGAAGGGTTATAGTGTAGTTTCAAGGAAATTTCTTCATTAATATGCAAACATGTGCAGCAAAGACCTTTAAAATCTAGACAGATGATTCACACTAATAGAGCTGTGTAAACATTAGGTGTACAGTTTTTGAGTTACTGTGTTTATAACAATGTGACTCTACACACGCAGACACAAACTGAGATGACACCATGACATATTAGGTGGGGGGGGAACATAAAATGTATTTATGGCAACTCTAGAAATTCTCCCATGCTCACAACAAGCTTAGCTCAGTTTTGTTGTCACTGACTTTTGTAGCGTGAAAGCAGACGGGCCAGGTGTGCATGAGGTCAATACTATGTATCTTTGTTGTGCTTGTGGTGTGATTAACCTGTCTGGCACCTGTAACTTTGGCCGAACTCAGGTCAGTGACACTGTTGGCAGGGATTGTTAACCCAGCTGGTGTCTGTGACTCCAGCTACTTAATGCCTGAACTTGGATCGGTTAGACTTATTAGTGCGTGGTCGCCCACCTGGGAAGTTGAACTTAGGTCAGTTGGACAGTTAATAGCAGACTAAGACCCATTTCCCTCTGCGTGCTGTCATGTTGCTGACAGTTAGCTTGACCCCATACAGCGAGTTCTATGTGTAGACAGCCTGGTCTGCTTCTTAGTGTTTAATGCACACAGGACTTCTTAAGACCAGGAAACAGGCTGGATTCATGTTGAACCTCCACTGCAATGTACACACACAGACTGTAACTATACAAGTGAACTTGAACTGAAGGATGTACAGAGCTGTGGGAAGAGATGACAACTGGCAAGGTGAATGAATGTAAAGGATGCAGTGTGTGTTTGTAAGTGCACACATTAGCACTGTATGTGCATGTGTTTGTGTGTATAGAAATTACATACAGACATAAATTCAAGGTCTTATTAGAGTAATACACTATTTCTATAGAAGAATCCTCTCTCTCCTGTGGAGTTTACCCTAACTTGTTTTAATAATAAGGGCAAGAATGTTAAGGCATATCAAATACAGCACTGACATTTGCTTATTGCTTTTTAATATGCGGTTACCTTATGAATAAAACATGAGTCATCCATAGAATAATATTGCTTCATAATGATATATTTATGTATTCCTGCATATTGTACAAGCTACGTTAAAGCAGAGCACTACAAGGACACATAGTGTTACAAATACAAAGCATAACTCGTAGATACTGTGGCATCTTCCAGCAGTGTTGTAAAGAGTATAACAGGTCATGTCTTATGTTTGCAATGAAAGCAAGCCTTTTACTGACCGACTCACCTTATATATGATTTACATATCTTTATTTGACACTTACATCTCCATTACATTGCTGTGCTAATATTTTTTAAAAGCACTGGATGTGAAATGCCGCTGATCCCACTCAAAATCACCACCAAACTCTACAGGTCTTTGTAGTTTTCAGCTCATTGTTTTGCATCACTACTCCATATGGTTGAAACATACCAACAGTACACTTCTGTACCTGGTGGTCCAACATAAAATGGTGCAGAGCTGATGAAAGGAAGAGGCCGATGAAGAAAGTGCAGCACGCCAAAGCAGATCTTTTTTTGTTTTGGTGCAGCAAATCTCGCAAAACTCTTGCAAATGACATGCAAACTACAATTCCAGTCTGTTGTGCCTGTCTGATACCTACATTGTATGTTGGGGCATTGTATGTTTCAGTGTCACCTTCAAAAAGTGCTGCAAAAGCCTCAGTACATTTGGCTGAGTGGGCAGTAATAAATCACAAGACCACAAATAAAGATGCTGGAGTGATTTACTTAGCAGTGCTGGGACAAGATACATCAGGAAACAAAATACAAATAGATGTAAGAGTGGGTTACTACTTCTAAAAAGGCTTGGAGGAGGTTCATATGTGCATTTGTTGGTCTAATGAGAAAAATGTTAGGAACATAAAAGACCCTCTTAAAGTAAAGTAATAAGGGAAGTCACAACCTGTCACAATGTCCTCCTCTCTGTCCTTCTTTTCAGCTACATCTCCACTATCCCCACACTCCTTCAGCACTATTCTTTACCTGTCCACCAGATGCCCTCAGACTTTTCCCCTGTCATTCCAGATCCTGCCACTCCCATCTGCCCTGCAATCACCTATCCCCGCCTGCACCAGTCACTCTCTACATATACTGGTCCACTTCCTTTCTTCCTTTGTCAGTTCTTCCTAGTTCTTATGTTTCTGTCTTGTCTTGTGTTTTTGCTTTCGAGCTTCTGTCAGCTGACCCTAAACCACTGAAATCATCCTGCCACTCCCCCTGCCTGCATTTGGCTCTATTTCCCTGTTGCCACTCTCCTGCACCCCCATGACACATCCACTGAATTGACCATATTCCCTGCTTCATTCTTAATAGTTGACTGACTTAAAAAGAAATCAAAGAAACATTTCTGATCCAATGTTAAATAAAAGATACTTGATGTCCATATTAATGGATATGGTCCTCTTGAGAATGATCTTTCCTTTGATTTCAACTTACTTTACAAATTGATTCACATGAAAGTTTTTACTTTCATTGAGATCAAAAGTCAAATTTTACAGAACAAGTCTTGCATTTATATAAATGTGGATGTTCTGTCATTGAATGAACATGTGAGAATAAGAGAATCATGAAAAACTTTAAACAAGTAGATGCTGAATACAGTCATCTGGACAAAAGTCATTTGATTATGACCTAGACAAAAGACGTTTGAAGTTTATCAAGGTCTAATTCCATCCAGATAGTTCTACTTTATATACTGTATATTATATTAAAAAAGTAATGTGCATGTTCCTTCCTCCACTACTTTATCAATCGATTATCATTTTATTAAAAACATTTCAAGTTTAATGCCTTCCACCTGAATTCAATTTGTATCAACATATTCATAATCAGAAGCCTAAAATGACTAAAATCACTCTCCTCATGAGCCCTATTATGTACTGGAAGTTAAACTATTAACAGGCTTTATTGCATTATTGCAAAAACAACTCTTTTGAACATGATACCATACAGTTCCATGGTGTTTTAGCTTTGAAAGGTGCTAAAATAGTTTTGTCTATATCGGAGCCAAATCATTTAACCCTTAAATGCAGCATAAAATCACAACCATTTATCAGCAGCTGGGGCAACAAACCCTAATAACACATTTCAACAACTAGTTTTTAATAAAAAACTGCTTATTCAAAATTATTCATGACAAAATACTCGAATCAATGACCCATCCCACGCAGATTTTAAATTACAAATAAAGTTCATCTAATAAAGACAGAAAAAGTGGATGAAGAATGATTAAATAATTAAGTAAATTAGTAAAATGCATATACACAATCAAATTTTGGATAATTCAGCAAGAGACTTTATAGAAGAGAGCCAGTAGTGGAGGTACATTTACTCAAGTACTGTACTTAATAAAAATTTAAAGGTACTTGTACTTTACTTGAGTATTTACATTTTATGCAGCATTATACTTCTACTCCACTACATCTCAGAGGCAAACATTGTACTTTTTACTTGACTACTTTTGTCTGACAGCTTTAGTTCCTTTTCAGATTGCAATTTTTCATACCCTTCCTGTCTAATGAAAACCATGTATCTCCAAATCTGGTGACTGAATTTGATTTTTTTCTGATAAACTGGAGGATTAAGTGTTCCTTAATGAGCTGAGAAAATTCCCAGACTTCTTAAGATTAATAAATCATTTAAATAAAAACAACCTTGGATTAGCTGGAAAATGCATCATCACAAAGCTGAAAACAGGACTTTTTTTCGGAGCTCATGAAAAGTTGTATTCTTTTTAGAGATACATGGTTCTGACAGCACAGCAGTGCTACAAACATATGATGATCTTATAGAATATGATGTGTTGCTGTAGATGAAACTACAACTGCTGCAACCTTAAACAACTACAGCAGCAAAATGTCACATACACATTAATGCAGCATTAATATTGATCCAAAATCATCATATATTATAGTAAAGCACTGACAGGGACCATTTTTCTGCAGAATGAGTACTTTTACTTTTGATACTTAAAAAAGCTATGAAATATAATTTATCATTCATCAGTGTCTATTCAAGGTTTTCTTGTTAACCGATGTCTAAAGCCAAAACAAAGAATTGCCTTTGTAAACTGCAAGCATTTCTTCATGTATGCTCTGAAAAGCCATATACTTCTACTATCCGCTTGAGCCACAGAAGTTTTTAAAGGTTAAATGTTTTGTTCTCTCTAGAAAAGTACAAGTGGAGCAAGGACACAAAAGTATATTAAAAGCCTCTGTTTAATCAGGCGAGTTTGGTTAAAAAAAACGCACACAGGTTTTGACTTCTCAGGTTCTTCACCAGCGCATATAAGAAGAAAGCCCCTGTGAGGTGGTTAAGGGTGCCTGGAGAACTTGAGACTGAATGAAAAAAGCTGACTTAAAATGGTAAGAAAGACATTTTATATTCATGCACACAGTGTACGCAAATTCCATGACAGAAATAAAGGCTTCTCAGCTGACAAAGAGTAGATGAAAACTGTATTAAGATGGGAAAGCTTTATAACTGATTTGGTGTCACAAACTCAAAACACTGATAGGACGTATGGGAAGTTTTCTGTAATGATTTGTGTCAGTACAGTATATGCATATGATTACTTTGACCTGTTTACTGTCTACTCGGGGCCACAGCTTCCAACATAGAGGCTAATCTTTGGGTGCTTGCATCACAAACGGGTTTTTTGGGGAGTTTTTGCTTATCCGAACTGAGGGTCTAAGGATAGAGGACGCCATATGCTGTGCAGATTGTAAAGCCTCTTGAGGCAAATTTATGATTTGAGATGTTGGGCTATATAAATAAAGTTGAGTTGACTACCTGCCTTATATCTGTTTTTGATACTTGTTTTGTCAAAAGAATGTCGTACTCATGATGCTATCCTTATCTTGATTCAAGAGACAGAGAAAAAGAGAGGGAGACAGTGGAGGCGGTGAGTGGGAGACAGGTGAGGGGTGGGTGAGGGTGCTTTGATGTCAGGAATATGTCTTTGAAGCTTGTTAGCTTTGTAATGTGCTTTAAACGTTTCCATACCTGAGCAGAATTTCTACGGTCTTCCTGCTACCTGGGCCTAACCCTGACGTCAAGAACACATTTCCGTAAGTCCTGTGATCCCACAGGACCTGAAGATAGCGAGTGTAGGCTGGCAAAATGATATCTTCACACTGATGTTGTGAGGAAGTCAATTTGCCACTAAACCGTGAGCTACCTCCTCCTTTCACTCCACTCTCCTGTCTCATCAGATCTCTCCGTCTCGTAGTCGCAGGTTTTTAGCAGACACCAACAGCAAAACGAGACGCTTCGTTTCTGACACATTCGCGGCTGAAGAGCACCACAACAGGCTGCAGTGTCTGTGCCGCTTCCTGTCACCTCCCCTCCCTGTGACCTAAACCAAATACAGTGTCACACCTGAGGCACAGGGACCATAAAGAGCACTAATCGGCAGATGCCAGAGTGTTCTGCACAAAGTGTTCCCGTATGACAGTCCATTCCCCTTGTAATTACTGCATCTCGGTTGGGATCATTAAATATTCATCCGCCATCGGCTGGGAGCTGCTCCAATCTGCTATGTGGCAGCTCTTTTCACACAGAGATTGGTAATGCACCCCTTTCTTTTGTGTTACCCTGTTCTCTTATTCACATTTAAACTTTTTACTTTGCACAAGAGTTTCACAACTTTCACCTCAAACTTACGTATACTCTATTATTACCTTTCTGGATGTTCCCTTTTGGCAATTTTGTACCTAATTCTTTAAGTTCATTAGATTTTCTGTGAGTTCATATACAACATGATCTATTTCTGGACACTTAAAACACAATTAATATTTAATCAGTTATATTCGCAGTCTGCAGAGGGCTACTGTGATGTAGCAGACGGACATAAAGAGGAGATGGGAGGGAAGGTGTGAACTCTAACAAACATTAAGGCAGCTCTCTTCCATGAATCACACAGCAACTAAATGTGAGAGGAAGCTGAAAAATCACCACTATCCCAAAGGATTAAGTCTTGAGTATTACTAAAGCACGGGCACCATTTGCGTAAATCTGTGTGAGGGAGGTGCATTTAATATGAGAGATGGGTCTATTCAATATACTCAGCTTTATTACTCCTGTGTGTCTTTGAAAAACAAACCAAACGCCTACAGTATAAGCCAGGGGACAAGCGGAAGTTAAAAGGTCAAAATGGTATTTGCTCATTTTCAAAAATTGCAAATTCTAACCCACAACACTGCATCCAACACTCAGAAATCCACTGACATCTTCTAACAGTGAATGAGCTGCAGAAAAGATTTAGCTTTCTCATTTACAAACCATCTGATGATACTGATATTTCTTTTAATTTTATTTATTGTTTACTGTATTTATTATGAACAATGATGGTGATTTTATTAACGTGTGCTGCAGATATAAATGCTATAAAGATGTGCTGTGCTGTATGTGTCATCGTAAGGTGTTGAAGGCTAACCCATTAAAAATAAAAGTGATAAAACAATATTACCTACCATTAGCTGTTAATTGCTTTGGGGTTGAGACAAAGATGTGATGTGCTTTACTGTCCCAAATTGAACACTAATTCGAGCCCTTCAAAAGTCATGTTTATTTATAAAGCCCAAGGTCTAGTCAAGCCTACTTAAGCAATCAACCATGGCTCACAAAGCAAAATTACGCAACACAGTATGTTTACTTATTAGTTTGACCACATATGTCTACAAATGTCTGAGAAAAAAGTGGTTGAAAGATACATTCACTGTACAGGGAATTCATAGAAATTGGAGACCTTATGAACCAGTATGTTTACAAGCAGCCCTGTTGTAATTTAGTTTGTGGATGTTGCTGAATGCACATAATGCACATGCACTCATTAATATCCAGTTTCGAGTTTGATATCATCATTCTGATGCAACATTGCAAAATGTGGTTGTTGACTTCTCTCAGAATTTTGGAGGTTTGCTTTTGGGCCCATTAGCGGTGGGGCCCATGAATGGGGTTGTCAGCTAGCTGGGGGGCTGCCCCATCCATTTGTGGTTCACAGCCAAATATCCCGACAACCACAGGCCACACTGCCATAAAATTCAGTGTGGGTATTTATACTCACCCTTTTTAGCACACTTCATGATATCACATACTCTAACAGGTCTTGTCATTACATTTGCTAACCACATTCATGCTCCAAAGGGGATAAACCGTTTTTGTTTTAAGACCATGAATATTGCTTGTAGTCTATTGCCACCATGAGAACAACCTTTTCCCACTCAGCTCCAACCCACTCATTAGACCATAAAACTACATCAGCGAGGGATATTTTCAAAGAGATCACTGTTTACCTAAATGACAGATGGGACTGGAATACTGCAGAGTGACCACTGTTAAGCAACTGTGTATTATATAACTTGTTGAATACAATCATTTGGAAGTCAACACAAAAAGTGATAAATTCAATGACAGGCTTGATGCCAGTGGCTTTTATTAAGCACTGGCTTTTGACAGACTTACAATCATAGCTTTGACAATAAGAAAACACCAATAGAGTTTGTATTTACATGCAATACCAAGCTGAGATCATGGTACAAGCTTTTAGGCCTTGATAGCACGGTAGCTGAATAACACAAACGCAATGCAAGAAAAAAAAAGAAGCAAAACCTGAGATTTTTTAAATACGCTTACTTAAAGACCTTGTTTACATAATAGGTTTATTCATATGCATCTCAACAACTCTCAGTTAATAAGAACACAAGTGTGACAGTGGCCTGCGTCGAATCACAACAAGCTAAATACAGCTGCACTGACAAAGGTCACAGCAAGCACATGGCATGACAGCTGACACAACACAGACAAAACAACATGATGCAAATAAGAATGACTTGAACTTACTTTCTGTAGGTTTACTCAAACATAAAGATGTCATGGCAAGTGCCATGCCACTTTCTTTTCCTTATGTTTCCTATTTTTTCCCCTTTCCCTGTTGTTTCCTGTTTGTCTTGTTCTCCCCCTGTCCATCTGTCTGTGAGCTCTCTCTCCCTCCCTACTGCAGTAGGCGTGGCGATCCTCCTCTGGACCTCCTCTCCTATTGTATCAGCCACTCACCTGTTCCTCATCCACTCATCAACGCTACAGGATTTAAACCCCGACTTCACCTCCACTCTCCGCCAGATTGTTCAGTCTACTTAGCTGGTACTAACGCTTGGCTCCTCGGTATTAAGATCTAGTTATCCTCGTGTTGCTTAGTAAAAGTTTCTCTAACAGGTTTCTCTCGTGCTACAGGTCAACTACTCACCCTCCTGCCTGCCTCCGCTCTGCTTGGCCGGCTTCTCACTCAGTCCACTCCTCCAGCCAGCCTGCCTGCCTGCTTTTCCCACACCGCCACTCCTGGCCACGTACCTCCTCTGTCTCAGAGGTCTGGAACCCTCAGCCACCTCTGGTCTCCTGCTTTCCCCCCTCAACCAGAAGTAAATTTATGCTCCTGAAGTGTTGTCTGTGTAGCTACAGCCTGATATCACTACGTGTTAGCTTGGTGCAGGGGCTTAAGGTATGGGGAGGCACTTAGCTCTACCAGAAGATGACAAATGTGACTCTTGGTAACCCCAAAGTTGTCTTATTTACATATTGCATATTCTTAGCTGGCTACCCACAGGTAAGCCTACATTTAAGGATCAGTATGTGTTGTTCAGTGTTGGAGGTAAACCATGCAGCTTTACTGGAGAGCAGGATTTCTCCATGTTAAATACTGAATATGTGATGGTGGTGGAGGCTTTGGAGTTGTTTAAAGGCACCTTTGACAGAGCAGGGCTGTAAGTAATGTAAGGAGTAATGGAACTCATTACCTTTGCTGGTGAGTAAATATGTAATTAACTCTTGAAAGAGTAACCTGTAATGAGTAATTGATTACATTTTCCTTCATTGGCCATAATTTCTCTCTTCCTCACTGACTGACTGTAGTGCTTCTCACCAGGAAAGCCCTCAGTGCTGCCACTTGTGACTGGAAGCTAAGTTGCAGCAATATTTGCAGAACAATGTAAATTATACCCATGTGGCCACCATGTCTCATCTGTTTCTAGTCTTATCGTCCCAGGAGGCACATTTGTTTTCACTATCTGCACATGTTCATGTCTCACAAGAAAAACATAAAAATACACATCTAAGTCATCACCATGATTATATAAACTGTATTCAATGAAGTATTTGACTTGTATGACTCATATCTGCAATATTCACAAACATTTGACAGAAACATTGACAAAAATGTCAGCCGTACTATACATTGTAACCCTGTTATCCTGCACATGCAGTGACTGTTGCAAGTTAACACCTTTAACATTACAAAGCAGCAAAATAGAAAAACTTAGTGTCATTTGTGTAACAGGGCTGACATTAATTTAGTATACATGTTTGTTTTTTTTTAATAAAACATGCATTAATGATGTCAAGCGTTCTAACGTGTCATTTGTAGGTAGGTTTGTACAATAACATTACTCTTAGCTTGCATGCAAAACACTATACACTCTCTTGATTGTCTGATTTTTTTTGCCCTGGTTATGCTTTGTAAGATGTCGGTTACATGAAAGAACGAAAGCGTGTAATTTCCTAAATTAGTTTAATACATTTATAATCACTTAGTGTTTCCTTTAGTGACAGATTCAATCTAACCTCAAACTGAGATTTCGCTCCGCATCAAACATCACACACAGCATCCACACCTGGGCGTCCCAGACTCGGTGTGTCACCTTGGCGTTCATTATTCAAATCCCTCCTCCTCCTATTTTCATAAATTTCCACAGTAAACGAGTGCTCTGCCCTACACCTTTACTCGAGTTTGTCCACAGGTATACAAAAGACACTCCTTTTCTGTCACGGAGGGCTGTTTGTATTATCACTAAAACTTACAGTTAACGTATAGAGAGGCACGTGACAGTAGACTTTGAACTCTGACACAGAGTATAATGAATCAGAATCAACTTTGTTGGCCAAGTATTTTGACACATACAAGGAATTAGACTCTGATTCTCAGTTGCTATCAATATACAATACTTACAAACAGTGCAGAGGACACATTTGCAGGAGGATATACGTAGATACAGACATATAGCTAAACAAAAATAAGCTAAGCAAATATAAAACATATAGCTATATATGTATACAGGAAAGAGCTGGACAACAAACTATCAGTATACAGGTTAGATTGTTACTATGCACTGTACAGGGTTGTGGAACAGGCAGTGCAAGAGTGAGTTTCTTGTAGAAATTGATAGCCTTGACTGACAAGAGGAGAGCTAAAAATTGCTTTGTCACGAAAATACACTGTCTATTCCATTTTCTCACCATACCCAAGGAATTACATGGTGCAAAGCAAAAGTGTGTTTTTCTACTCATTTATATTTGATTAATACTGTTGGCAGCTAAATAAACATGTATTAAATGAATCCTAGTGATAATAGCCGTCTTCCATTGGCTATTGGGAAATGAGCAGAAAGCAAGAGACTGCAGCAGCATTCAGTGAGGAGCTCTCTCTGAGGAAGCACTGCTCTGCCGGCTGTAATAAATTGGCTGTTTATTACGTTACAGGAAATTAAACAGTGGCCCAGGAAAGGCTGTGCGTTCAATTTAAACTCCTGAAAAGGGGAAGAGGTTTAAAGGACCAATAAAGTCACTTCACAGTTCCTCCAAAGGAGAGTGAGATGCCTCAGAAAAAGCCTTTGTCTTGCCAATTGCCTTTGCTCCTTTCTTTTAATGTCAAATTTGCGCTCTTATCTTAATCCTCATTAACAGTGTTCTCCTGCTCCAGTCTGATCTCCGCTAATGACTTAAAGGAGCCAACTGAAACACTTAGACTCACCGCTGAGCTTACAATTCATCGCTCCCTTTGAGAACTACATGTCAAGGAGAACAAACAACGTTCATGATGATAACTCACACTTTACTGCACCCGCGGTACTACTGCTATAGTCGAATTAAATTTTCTCTGCTGTCAAGCACACACAAATACAAATTATTTGACGTTTTTTGAATACATTCTAGGCACACTGTTGTGTACTGCACACAAACAACAGAAATTAAATGCTTATCTTGCTTAAAGGTAAATGAGAATTTGTCACAAGTGAATGCTTTATTGTTGAAGCGGAGGGGGAAAGACAGACAGTAAGTGGTCAGACGAGGCATTGCATTGCATTATTGACTGAAGGAGTTGTCGCAGATGCCCCCAACTGCCCCCACCCCCATCCAAACCATTAGGGAAACAACAAAGCCAAGTTTAAAGAAACAGTCTCAACACTTTGGGGGGAAAAATGGTGGTTCACTTCATCAGAAAGACATGGTTATGGATGTTCATAAAACAGAAGAGTGCAAATATGCTGTCACATTTATCTGTTTCTATGTCGGTGTGAGAAAATCTGATTGCCTGTGCTTGCTAGAATCCCAAATAGGCAGAGAAACAGAGAGAAGGCAGGAGAGACTATGAGTCGATACGAGACAAAAGCAGGCGGCTGGATATTGTCACATCAACACTGTCCAGGTCCAAAGTTATTTTGGTGAACAACTGACGCAGACAGACTTCTATCACTGTATGCTTGTGTCTGCTTCATCAGCCATTGACTAGTTTGGACCTGGGTGTGTGTGTGTGTGTTGGTGAGTGTTCAGATGAGGGAAAGGCAGTTATGTCTGACTGATCAAGTGATAGAAACAGAGCTTCGCAATATGGAAGAGAGACATGGGCATCATGCACACACTCACACACATAGACAGTTAAGTACTTTTAGGCCCATTATCCATGCATTTCAACATAACACCTTGCTTGACATTATCATAAATTATTCACAGTTTGTACCTTAAATAAACAGAGTTGTACTACAGATGCAGATTAAGTTGTTTACCCCGTATAATCACACGGGGAAATAAGTAGCTGTGTTTCAGTGTGTTGTACTAATCATTCTGAGTGCAGTGCTTTAGCAGGAAACACACCACAGCAGTTATTCAAGCCCCTCATACGCACACTCCAGCCTCTTTGCAAATGTCCAGGATGTAATAAATACACCAAACTGAATGCAAGTAAGTGACCAGCAAGTGACGGATCATTTAGTGAGCATTTCAGATGGCACATTGGCTGCAATCTCCGTGTGTGTAATGCAGTGGATGACAATAAACACATCGCGTGTCCCCCTCTGTTACTGGGCTAACCTCAGTTTAAGTGTCATCATGTGGTTATGTAACCACAAAGTTCACTGCTAAACAGAAAAATATGAATGGCATTTAGTTAATAGAGTACAATATGGTGGGCTTTTGCCTCAGACCTTTCCTTATTGTTCATATGGACTTCCATGCATTTCATTTTAAAATAAGAAAAGCCGAGGAATTACATATTGCTTAATAAATATTAACCCACCAAATTACCTCCTAAGCTGCTATATATTGTACAGTAGTGGCTGTCAGCAGGCAATGCTATTGTCAGAGTTGCCCAGCTGGCAAACTATTTGCCAAGATAAAATTAAAACTATAAATTAATGTATTTACATTACTCTTTTCTTCTTCTGTCTATTCTCCTTTGCTCTCTCCTTTTACTCACTTTATTTATAATTCCCACTCATCTTTTTTATTCCATCCTTCTATTTTCTGTTAATATTATCTCCAGTTTTGTGCATTTTTCATTTTCTCATTTCTCTTTTCTCCCTCCATCCTCTCCCGCTATGATGACAAAATGATTGCCTATCCACAGAGGGGATCCTCATCTACTTTATTACTCAGGTAAAAAAAAAAAAAAAAAGACAGTTTATTTCATCACCGTTCTCTCTCTGCTCCTATGGACCAAAGCAAAAATAATAATGATGATGATTTTGTTATTTTTTAGATAGAAGAACAAGAAAGCCATTCAATATTAATCTGTCTTTTAGGGTGGCTGTAGAGTGGGCTGTACATGCAGAGCCTCAGTGGAGGACAGAATAATGTAGAATTGAAAAGCTGGTCATGAATAAATATGACACCACATTTTTCCTTCTCCTTATCGAGGTTGCCCAGAGAGAGGTGGAAAAGGAAGCACACTGATTACTGCAACTGCTGCTGACTCTCTGACAGCAGATGTCTTGTTGATGATAGGGCACATAACTACATGAATGCAACATACAAATCTGTTGAGAGTTACCATACAACCTCATAGCACTGTGGTTATAGTAAAAACTGGCCATTTAGACCTATGATTCTTAAGTATAGTCATAATGTTCAGCGTCTCAATGAAGACGTTCAGTGCCTTCTCTGGATTTTGTACCGCTGGTTGTGTATTTGCAGTCTGTATATATTTTGCTGGTATGACTGATGTAGAACAGCATATGTGCTATATCCGTCATAGTACATGTTAGTACGCACCACTGGGTGGATTCATGCTGAATTTCAATTAACATAAGCTTTTTTTTGCATAGATGTCAGCTCAAAAGAAAAAACAACAGACAGATTTAAAAACAGCCACCTTACAAAACAATGCATCAAGATAATGCTCATGTGCATATGCTGTGTCCCAGAGGCTTAACAGGAATTAACTGTACTTTGTGGAATTGAATGAATAAAAAACAGGAAGAGAAAAATGACACAGGTAGGCATGTAGAGATGCGAGGCTACCACTGGTGGATGAATTGTTTGAAATAATAATGGTGTTTAATGCTCAAGTCGGCCCTTTTGTTTATGTGTGTGTGTGTGTATGTGTGTGTGTGTGTGTGTGTGTGTGTGGGGGGGGGGGGGCCCTTTTGGGCTTTGCAGTGTTCCTCTAAGGGCTATTCTAAGCACACCGTGACGCTCATCAGCTCCTCCTGCCTCTCTGCACACCCTCACAAACACAGGCACTCCACCACACCTAGCTCATGCATTCTCTCGCTTTGTTTATGTTTTTGTTTTTTGTTGCCCTTTTTTTTCTCCCCAATCTCTCGCAGGTGATTGAACAAAAGATTACAGATTGCTGTCTTTAGCCGGGAGGAGCAAAGGGAGCACTATGCAGCAGTCACCACAGCTTAAAGAGACTGTGCTCCAACAGTCAGTGCAAACTGGAAAATAGTAATAAATTTTATGCTACACGGAAAAATCCATCAAAGTAAGTAATGTTAGCTGGAGAGTATTCCTTGCTAGAGATCATGTAGACAACCAAAGTAAGGTGTAGCGTATGCTGGTGGCTTTCACCTTTGAGTGATGTTTAACAATTGGATAACATACTGTCTGGAGGAGGGACTGCATGAATACCAAGCAGATGAACTGACATCTCACTTAAATCAGTGTCTATCTGATTGACACACCTGGATAGTGAGGCACATCGTGTGCGTATATTTTTACTGAATGCACTGCAGAAGCATGTCACAGTGATTGACCTCATCTGCAAAAAACTCTCCTGTCACCAGCTCTGTTTTCCTGGAGATCATAAATAAGGTGGAGTGTTTTTTTTTAACCCCCCGTCTCAGCCGATGACCAAGCTACTGTTGTTGCCACTCCTGAAGAGCAGTCACTCTCTCTCATGCCCCCACGCACAATCTCTTACTCCTGCCTCTGATGTGTAGTGCACTCCAGGAGGCTGCTCATGATTATCTGAACACTTCTCTATATTTATTCCTGGTCATCTAGCTGAGCCTCAGACTTGAATGGCGTCTGTCTCCACCCAGGGATGGGAGATGAAGGGATGTGAAAAAGGAATCAGGAGAGGTGGCCATCTTTAGATTTACCAAGATTTTTTTCCCTTGGGAAGGGGTGCCAACATCAAGCCATCACTGTGTCAGTCAATCATATAATCTATTAAATACTGGGATTTTCAAATGCCAGCAATTAGGTCCATATGGTAAATATGAAATTACTGTTTCAAGTACCACAGTACTGTGCTGGTAATTGATGGTATTTTCAGTTTAACCATAGAACATGGTATAAATCAGGTACCATGGTACAGGCCATTCTGTGTTGAGCACCCCACTGCACATGCACATTAGGGCGCAAAGTGTTTGTAGCAGTTCCTGACAGTGGCGTGAAAAGCTGGCCATCGTTTCTTCACACGAAAAGTGACAGAAATAGTTGTGCAAAGAATTTTTTAAAAACTTTGAGAGAGAAGTTCAATTCCTGGCTCCTTTCTCATCTCCGCACAGCTGGCCGGCGTGAAGTGGGCGTGAATGTCGAGATGTCGATTATGGAAAGTCACAGAAATTGTCAGACGCAGCCCCCCCCCACCACCCAAATTCCGAGGGCAGAAAGGTGTGGGGAGAGGGGGTTTGCGAAGCTATTCCATCATCCCACAAGCACTTCTGATGGAATATACTGGCACCTTTAGTCTTCCTTTGCTTAAAGGTAAGCCCTCCGCCCCATCCCATAGACTTAACACTGAGATGACAACACACAGTAATTGACTTTGTTTGCAGTTGTTACAGATTTCTCTTATAATAACGGTGAATAGTGAACTGCAGGGGATTTCAAAGAAAAGTTATGTATTTCAAGATACACTGTATATGTATTGTCGAAAAGCTTAAAATATATATTTTTTAAGAAATTGCCCAGCCCTACTACTCCATAATTTTAATGCATTAATTGATTTTTTTAGCCACTTGAGGGGAGCACAACAAGCTCTAAACATATCATTGACATATTAGCAATGTATAACATTTATGTGGCTAATGTGTCTTTACACAACCAGCAGATACAGAAAAACATTTGCATTCATTTGAAGTCGTGCTTTAAAGATGCTCATGTGCACTATAGGCCAGGACGTGTTTTGTTCACTAAGCCTGCTGCTAGTTTAACTATGTTCAGCTTTGACTTCAGCTTACACAATCGGATGCAACTGTTCCTTTGGCTTCTTCAAACTCTCATCTCAACTTGGAATGCAAATCTAGAAATCAGTGCTCTTAATCCTTGATCTCAACACCAATGCAGAGAACAGGTATGCCTTATCTCTGATCCTAGCAGGCAAACTCAAAGGATAGTCTTAATCATTAGCCTGCTAGCTAGATTAATACCCCTGTAGAGTATTACCATCCTGAAACTCAGATGAGAGCAAGAAGATGGTTCCTGTAATGAGGCATCCATCTAAGTGCACCTGTTATATCTGTTTTATCCATTTTATCTGTGGACAGGAGAAGAGAAGAGGTATTCTCTCATGTCTCCAGTGAATATGCCAGGTAAGATTCACTGGATATGTGTCTGTCTCTGCCTCATTAATGGGAACACTCCCAATTAAGGAAACTGAGCTAGATAGTGTAGTTCCTTTCCGCTAATGCTTCCCCTTTCATTCTCTGTGTGTCTTTCTTGCATTGAAAACCTGGTATCCCTCTTATAGACAAAGTACAAACCAGCAACATTTTTTTTTAAATGCCACACTTGCATCATAGTGACACTTTTCTTTACAATGTGTTGTTGAGAGTCAGCGTTATTTGAATTTAGCTGAGCACCCGAGGCTAATGCCATCACTGTGGAGAACTGTCACTGAGCACTTCTGGATCAGATACACTTGGCTGGATGAGTCCCCTCAAGATTGAGAGTAACAACCATTTTATTCACAATTGCTGTCCTTGCTCTTACTGTAGGGAGCCCAGAAAATATTTATTTAGAGGTTCTTTCAGCAGAACATGCAATATAAATATACTGTATAGAGCCTAATAAACACCTAATAAAATGAGTTGTGCAGTTTACATGTACAGTTTATTAAATTGGATTAAAAAAAGGAATTATTCGAGTTGAACTGAATTGAATTCTCACCTTTTGTGGAAGGAAATGTAAACTATGAAGACAGTCATTGTGCATAGTTTTAAATTTTTTTAAAAGGGGATTTTTGGACATATTTGTGGAAACAGCGTCTAAGCTTCAAGCCTCTGTTTCCCAGGAGCAGTTGACTGACATCTAAAAGCCAGTGTTGTTAGGGGATCAAGTTCCATGTGCTACTGGAGCCCTGTATATCCTATGAACGTTGATACCAGGTGGCTTTTCCCCCCTTTTTCATGAAGTCCACATAGCGTTAAATATTAACCATTAGCAATTTAAACCATGTGTACCTTTACAACATTCAGCATTTAGGAGGGCCCACTGTACTGTGAAGTTTGGCTAGCATGCTAACGTTAGCATTGATTCCTTCTAGATATTATGTTTTCTTCATGTCATTTCAGTCATCGGCAGCTCCTGACACATTTAGTGCTGTGTTCGTCCTGCATTATATAAAGGACGGCGGCTATAGTTAGCTGTCTCTCTTTCATAGGCCCAGATGTAGTGATGTCAAATGACCAGACTTTCAAAACTCACATCACTGGGTGCTCCTGTGACCTCAGCACACCCCACATTACCCCATGATTCGAATCACAACATGGAATAACATAGGGAGTGCTCAAATCACACAATAGCTATGGCTAATGTTGACCCCCCCAGCTGGTTAACAGCCTGTGTGGCTGTAAGAATTAAAGCAATATTACAAACTACTTTTTGTGCTTTTCCACACATCAAAAATTCACACCCCCTGGGGAACACTAATGTAGGGGCCAGTATTGCAAGAACAAATATATAAAATATAATGTAATATATAAAATATATATTTCTTCTTTTTGGTAATTACATTTTGACCTAGCGTTGAACCACCTGTTAGACTAAACCATCACAAATTCTATGGTACATAACATTCTGTCCTAAAGCATGAGGAAGAAATGCACTACCCTTTCCCTTTGACTTGACTTTGACTGTGCTCCTCTCAAACTCCCAATTTGGACACGAATTTCCACCAGTGCACAGTTCTGTTTACCAGTTCCACTCAGCTTGGCAGCCACTCCACAACTAATGTCACTGCAGAGAAGAAGAAAAGAGAGAAGAAACGGGATGGGGACTTTAATGCTAAATCTCTCCGCTGTCACCTTCCCGAAAAATCTCCACTGACAGGGCCAGCTCATTGTAGGCACGAGAGGCCTAGTTTTAACACCCCATCCAAAAACTTCAGACACCCCTAATCATTTATTGACTTTGTTGTTTAGCAGCAGCAGTTTCACTCCTTGCTCTTGTCTCAGTGGGACAGAATTGGGGAGATGGAGTAAGATCTGCTGTCTCAGGGAAACTGGATATTATTTGAACAGAGCAGAAGCCATCGGCAGTCTCTGGGAAAAGGGGATGAGATTACGAAGTGCTGTGTGACTTGAACATCTCTTGTCCTAAGGCTTGTTCAAACTGATTTGTACTGCATAGTGCTCTGGAGAGATTGGGAGATACTTTTTGTTTGGTCAAAAGTCTATGTGTCATCTATATCAAAACAGAGAGCTGCAAACATGCAGTGTAATGTGTATGGTGCTATTGGTGTGTAACAAATGGTGTTTTTGATAAGCCTAAAGCAAACAAATGGCCATTAGATAGTAGTAGATATTGGATACGGGAGGAAAGACCACAGAAAAGTATTGCAGCTAAACAATGTTTGAGTGTAGGAGGGACTCCGAAAGTAGTTTTTCAGCCAGTGCATTTTTTGAGAAAAGAGTCTGTATGTGTACAGTATGTTAATGAAAATGAATCATTCTAATCAGGGCTAAAGAGAGGATCTTATCATAGCCCACTGAGAGGCTTATCAATATCCCAGCTTCAAAGGAGAGGGCTAACAGCATGGGCCTGAGAAGTATCTTCAAATTACTGCAGTTATATCAAGGAATAGTGCTCCTAATGAAGGAGCGAGGCATAATTATAGGGTAAATAATAAAACCGGCTGACATCAAATAAGCCTGAAATGGATTTTTCACCCCTGGCATGATTTTTTGGCATATTTCCTACATCAGAATATACTGCGCGATGCCTGACTTGCAAATGTGTTTGGCCTTGTCAATATTATCAACTGATTTTCTTGAGTGAGCTGAGAGCGCTATAAAGCAGTTTTGAGGAAATAAAATATAATGTCTTAAGTGCGCTCACGCCAGATTCTTCGGACTGCTCACACATACTCTCTGACAGTCATATAGAGATCTGAGGATAACTTAATTGAGCATACTTGAGCATACTGCAACATACTTGAACTCCAATTATGCCCCTTTTTGTTCTGTCAGCATCAACTGTTAATAGCTTTAAGCTTATTGTTCATTCCAACCACAGGTTCAGCTGTCATTTGAATGGAGTGAAAAGCAGATTTAAACTTCTCACATAGCTGCATAAGTAAATTCACTTTGAAGCCAAACTAGCAAGTAATCTTTTTGACTTACACACACGCACACACACACACACACACACACACATCGCAAGATGAAAGGTATAAGGTAGCTGCTTGTCAGAAACTATTAATGTGGGAGTAAAAGTAATTATATTGGCATCTCTTTGAAAATCAGTCACATTGAGGTAAAGTGCTTCCAGTAGATGCAGTTGCCTGTTTGCACTTGTAGGGTGTTACATTTGGTTGAAAAGTTAATAAAGAAGCCAAGCTAAGAGGGTGGAAAAAAGAGAGTGAGAAGAAGATCAAATAGCTGTGATTCCACTACAGGAAACATGAGTGAAATAATTTAGTTTCCATCTCACATGAATATAGTTCAACCTACATTATGCAGAGATGACTTATTTTGCATATAGTTTATTCCAAATAAATCAATAACCTAACACCCACAATAGAAGGTGACATCACATTGTATGTCTCCTCTTGATCAAACCGGACATGTATTTTAAACAAGGCCTACTCACCTAAATTTGTTATCCATCAATTTTGACATTATTCACAAGCACTACAGTCCTGTACAGATTCTGCGCTTGTTTAAATAGGAATTCCACTAATAATGGGACTAGGGAAATGCATGTATTCGCTTTTTTGCTGAGAGTTAGATGACAAGATCGATACCACTATCATATCTGTCTGTTAAATATGACGCTACAGGAGGAAATGGTTATCTTAGCTTAGCTTAAAGGCTGGAAACAGCTAGTCTGGCTCTGTCCACAGGTTGTAAAAATCAGCCAACCAGCACCTCTAAAGCTCACTGATTAACACATTATATCTCATTTTCTTAATTTGTGCAAAAACAGCACTGTAAATATGACACAGTATAGTTTTCGAAGGCAGAGCGGGACTATTCCTTGGCCGGGAGTGGTGACAGAGACTGCAGGAAGTCACTGTCAGGTAGGCTAAGCTAACCGTCTCCTTGCTGTAGCTTCATATTTTACAGACAGATACTTAACTGTCAGCAAGAAAGCGAATAAGCCCCTTTTCCAAAACTGCAAACTATCCCTTTAAGTGTAGAATTGCTCACACACTTTCCATGTAGAGTTTACTTTAATTATTCAGTATTAGTATATTTGCTTCCTTAGAGAAACTTACCTTGAGAGACCTTGGAATGGATTATGGAGACAAGGTCATTGTTAGTGACGTCACACATGCACACAGAGGAGCAGCTGTCTGATTGGCTACTTATCACCATGACATCAAGACATTCCAGTGGACAAGACTGCTGTCAAGTTGATTCTGTCCAAGTTGACATTGTGCAATGAGGGACGTCTGCTGCAAAACAATCAGAGGGGGAACATCGGCTGAGGCCCAGAGAAATAATACCGTTTGAGGTTGTTTTTCATTCTAAGATCATGGAGCGTGTCTCCTCTGATATTCCCTTCACTCATTCACTGATGTGTTCATTTATTTATGGATCTGGCTAAGCAACCAACAGAGAATTCACATCAGCCTTCCTCATGAGGAGCCCTGTCACATCTACATATTTTTAATAGCTCATAACTCAAACAGTCCTGGCCTGACATGTCCCATCAAAAAGATGCAACACTTCGTCTGACATCCAACTTTCTCCCCAAAACCTTTGGATGTGCGTCCCATTAACCCTTCACTTCCCCCTGCCCAAATGTTTGTCACCTCAATATACATTATAATGACCTTCAAGTGCATGGACAGTAAAATAAATAGCCTGCTATTGCTTTTGATGTACAATATACAGCAGTCTGTTAAGGGTTCTTTGGGTTTTGGTAAGATAGAATTCATACAAAAACTGTTGGATTACTCTGATTGTTTCTCTATCATTATTGATTATTAATTGCAGATACAGGCTTAGACAAAAATAACCATTCATTTCAAGCTCTAGTAGGCGGAGTGTACTGTATGTCCATATCTATCCCACCATAGCTGGCCGGTTGCCATGTACGTATATTCCTCCTCCTCTGGCCTGGAGGATAAAACTGTTTTAACAGCCAAATGAATCAGGGATGCAACAGCTTCCTTCCAGCTTTGATTTCAAGTCAATATTTACTCCCGAGATTAAGGGAAGCGAAAAGCAGCAGCAGCTATTAAACAGAGGATTTAGCATCGGCACTTAAGACACACTTGCTTCTTCAAAAATGTAGAGGTGACAACGAAAAAGCTGAACGTGCAAAAAGTCACAAACCCAAAATTAAAACAAGTTATATAAATCACCATGGAAGAAGTGAAGAAAAGAGCAGAAACACCTGTACCTGTAGTGCAATCCAATACAACAGTCCTATATTATGGAGGTCTCGTTGTTTGATTCTATCCTAACAACCCAACTCACATTGCTGTTTTCAGCTTCAGGGTCACAATAATTGACAACACTACTACAGTGTGTAGCGCTGATCGCAATCATTCATCAAAAATGACTACAAAACAACATTTTAGGTTGTTTTTTTTCATCAGCGGCTCATTTTTAATTTTTGCAAGGGAGTAATGGAACGAGAAGGAGCAGCCACAGTGAGCTGTTAGATGAAGAGCTGCAGGCGACAGTCTGTGCACCTCTAACTCCTCAGCTAGGTAACAAACTTTCTTGTGAAGCTTTGGCAAAAGTTCAACTAGGAAGATCTTTTCTCTCACATTTTGCCTTTATTCTTCTGTGGGTAATTTTCTGTTGCTTCTCCCTGTTCTAATCTTCTCCTTCACTTCACACTGCCAAAAACTCAGTACATTCTGTCTTAAAAACCTAGTGCCCACCACCTCCCCATCGCCTCCATTATCTCCAGGATGTTCCAGGATGTTCAACTGACATTTTCCATCAACCACCTGCTTCCTTTACATCACCACCACCAGCGTCTAGACTCCGGAGGATCCTGTCCTATCTCTTACCTTCATATGGGCCTACGCTTAATGAAGAAGCTTCACATTGATGGGTCTATTCGCCAAAGCCTTTCTCCATGACTAACCTCAATAGATACTTTTATTCACTTCTTATTTCTCCTCACCGAAATGTAAGTTAATGCAATGTCCTCCTAAATGACAAAAAATAATTTATGTATACTGTATGTGTGCATGCACGTGTGTGTACATGGATGCGTACCTAATACTTCATGTGGTGTCAGACATTTGGTCGGGGTGAATGAAAAAAAAAGTATATATATATATATATATATATATATATATATATATATAACAACCTGAGTCGTATATTTATAGTTATAGTCAGTTATGACATTTTACACATCAACATCATCACTGACATAGGGACACTGACACTGCTTTACAACAGAGGGCAAGCATTGACAGTATTTACAAAGAGAGTGAGTTAAAAATGATTGATCTAAGAGGGGTTAGATTATATTATCTTTAATCTAGTGGCAAATTACCACAAGCAGGCGAAAAACTACAGAGAGCCTGTTTTGCCGTAAAAGCATTTTCAACAAACAAGTTATGAAACATTGCAAAAAAAAAACAACAACAAAAAAATGTAATAATAGTTGATGTCACAAAAACATTGTCCACTTACAATCATACAGTAATATCCTGAAATTGCTCTTTTCCCACCACCAGTCCCTTTTCTGTCTCCAGCTGAAGGTGAAGGAGAGAAGCAGAAGTTACTGCATGCAGCAGCGATAGATTGTGGAATATGTCTCTGAAAAAATACTGTATACACTGTACATTTTGCTCAACCTAAGTCAGTATACTGTATTATGTTATAGAAACACATTTTTAATTGCTGTATGTTGAGTAGGAGTCATGTTCCCTTTCTAAACACAGCACTGGTGTAGCTTCTGCAGCCTAACATGTGAACCTGTGTCTTGTTGATGCCTCCATATCCCATTTTTGCCTGCGCCTGGGTTTGGGAATTACTAATGTAGCCCCAAGAGTTCTTCTTAGGTGTAGAAATAAATACGTGTGTGTGTGTGTGTGTGTGCATGTGAGTGTGTGCGCACAGTATTATAAATAATGGTGTACACGGAGGAGGAGGACATTGAAATAACTGGTGTCATCAGTATAGAGTACCTGAGAGAGGATCATCCATCAAACACTATGGAGAAAGCCAGTCAAGATGTAGGACATTATATCATGTTACCCCGAGAGCTTGTGAGCGTTGTACGGAATTACAGTCACTGGTAGCTTCTGTTGAAGCTGGTGGTATGTCATGCAAAGCCTCGCCCACCAACCGTCCAACTGCACTTCAACAACTATCTCCCTCTCTGCACCGTTTAATCAGATTAATACATGTTATCTTAGTCATTTAATGAAACAGGACAAATTATTTGTAGTTCTTTTCAAACACCGAGCTGTCTTAACATGATGCCTCACATTGTGATTTCATGGGAGTGCAATCGCTTCATCTCTCCTCACTCAAAGAGCCACCTTATGTGAGTCTGACAGGAGTGAGTTATGAGACGCTATGACTTGAATCGTTTGCAACCACACAAGCATTGGTTGACCTTAATTTCTGGGCTCATAATGTTCTGTGCTGCAAGGTTTTAGAGTTGAATCCTTGTCTTGTTCTTTTTGCTTGCTCGCTCCCTCCCTCCCTCTCTCTCTCTGGCTCTCTGTAACCCCTTGCCCATCATTTGTCTTGTCAAAAGCAGAGGGTAGACAGGTAAATGGAAGCATGCTGGTGGGTGGGTGTGTTTGTGTGTGATTACTGAAAATGTGCGCAGAACGTCTCTGACCTGTTTCACACAGTGCTTTGTGTGTTTTTATGGCACTCTGAAGTATGAAGTCAGTAACATCTGAACCCCATATAAAGTAGTTGGTCCATACACCATTCAGTCAGCTATGATATATTCACTAGATAAACTGAGATGTGCATCAGAATGCAAAGGTGAAAAGTGTGTTATTTTTATGAGACTTTCACAAGAAGAATAACAGATTTATTCGCTTTATTATTTTTCTCAGGTAGGCGTCTGCTGTTATTTAACATATCTACAAGACAGCAGATACAGTATAACAGAAATGAAAAAAGAGGTAAAACTGCACCCGGTGTCTTTTTCCTGTTTTCTTTACCACATAGAATGAGATTGTGCACAAGAGAGAGGAAATTGGCTGCAACTGATTTGAAATGAAGAAGAAGAAGAAGAAGAAAGAAAACTTGAATAGCAAAAGAGTCACACCTGGTATTTCAAAAGCAAACTGTGCACTGGGATGCCAGTTACATCTTTACTTGCATTAAAAACCTCAAAGGATACTGTTAGAAATCACACCTGAAAAACAATAACGTACAACAAAGCTGACAAATAGCCAGCCATAAGCAGAGATTTAAACCAAGGGGCACATTATTTGACAGTGACAACATAGGCTTAATTCAGTATATTTGAAGTGTTCTTGTCTACATCACAGATACACAATGTTTTTTGCAAATGTCAGCTGCAGGTGCACCGGTGCCTGGCATTTGTCATTTCAGAAACTGACGTTTTTTTGTCCTTGTGGTAAATAACTGCTAAAAGCACAACTAAATGTTGTCAGGGAAACCTTCATTTGAAGTTTGGTTGCATGAACATGTCGGTCTGGGTGACTTGTCTTCCTTTTCTGTTTGAGCGACAGGAAAAAAATAATGGGTGCTCCTGAATGGTTGACTTGATGGTGGCACAGTGAAGCATGACTGAAGTTGTCAAACTACTGGGTCATTCCAACTGTGTTTGTGATTTTTGGTTATTCTATTACTGCAAGTGTGTGATGAGTCACTACTTGACAGAATATAAAATGTTGAATTAATAACAAAGTTAGTTAGCAAAACAGTGTGCTGATGTGATAAAAGCTTTATACAGTATGTATTCAGTGAAATATGCAATTACAACAGCACTTGGCTTGTTATCTGTCACAGAAGAGAGTTCAAAAATCAACAAATTCTTGGCAGTGGATAGCAATTCCTCTCGACTAGTCTATTGATAACAACATATCATACTCATGTACAAAGGTGCTCATGTGCTGAATTAATTATTTGGGTGAATTACTCTCAAAACAAAGTCTGATAAAATCAGAGAGCACATCTGTAGAAAAAAAGTCCTTCCTAGCATGTTCCAAGTTTTTATGTTCACACACATAATGGGTGTTTTTCTACTGGCATCAGTTTGGCTTTTGATTCTTATCTGAAACAAGCACTTTGTTTTCCACCCAGACTTACATACAGCAGAAGAAGGTGCAATGTGACTGTAGTTTCAGTACCATTTAAATACAGTATATGCTAAATCAACTATATATTGATTTGTGCAGGCGTTCAGTTTATTATGTGCTTTTTTCTCTCTTTAAGAGTAAGCACGTTATTAGTGAAGGTTTTAACCTGTAGTGATCTGTGGCACTATAGCAATTTAGATATTCCCCGTGCCACTAAGTGCAAAGACTGACAATTCATTCTGTTCTCTGTGAAAGGAACATCAATGTGATGTTAATCACTGAAGTCATTTATTTCCCTTAAACTCTGGAGCCAGCTGGAGGCTGCAGCAATAACAGCACTCCGATACCCCTCTCCATAGCCACTCAATCAGGATATTAATTGCCCAGCTATGTCCCCCTGTTATCAATCTCTACCAATCACACTTTATTAAATAAAGATACAACTGCCTTCTGGCACACACTCACACACAACAGTGGGCTTTATCATTATGTATCTACAGTCGACAACTCTGCAGCTCTGGACACATAAAGATGATCAGCTCAAGACTGATGCACCAGTATCAACACTAAACACATAGTCCAGGCTTTCCAATTAAAATCCCTTTTGTGTTCTTCCTTTCACTGGCATTTGGTGTGTGTAAGTGTGTATGTTTATACTCATATGGTCCAGCATGATAACACTGAAGGTTGAAGCTAACAGGTCTAAAATATTCTAAAATATAAAATACTCAATGCTGTAAGGAGCAGTTGCTTACCTCTTCTGATGTACCCCACTATTTGTTGTCTGTCCTTCCCACATGGGATGACTCAGTGGCTTGTGGGCTGCCATAGAGACGGTTTTAGGTTGGAATTATGATCCCATTAGTTGATCAGATCTGCTTTACCACCCACATAAAAAATTGTCAAACATTTCAGAAAGCCTGACTTCTTTAGGTTTGTTGCATAATATGGGAAAAAAACAACCTTGGTTGAGAATTGATTGTCAATTTTATGCATTTTGGAAATGTGGAAAATGCTTTTAGCTTCAGGTTGGTAACTGAGTGCTCAGAAGTCTTGTCTCAAAGAGAATATTTAATTAATTTGAGAAAGAGGAATGTAGCACATTAGTTTTAGAGAACATTTTGTAGAAGGCCACAACAGACTTGCTCTATCATCCAAATATGGTGGTTGTCACCGTTTCATTGTTTTTTCTGGCTTTTTTTTTCACTTCAACCAAAATCCAACACTACACTGCATCACAGTGGCTACAGAAAGCAATGTAGCATACAACAAAGGAGTAATATCAAAAATTAACTGATGTCTCAGTGTCCTTTGGGTCTCGCACAAATCATACAGGGGATTCCTTGGATGCAAGTTAAGACTGCACAACCAGATGGCTTAATTTGTAATTTGTTTCATATCAGGGCTCATGCAAATGTTAGTATGTAGAACACTGCAGGCTTGGAAACATAAAGTTAAATACAAAAAAAGTTTTTGTTCAGTTTGTCAACTCATCTGACTGAAGAGGCGAAAAGAAAGTGGGACAGAAAAATGTCAAAAAAAAGGTGAGGATGATCACATCATTATCAGTAAAATTATTTCACTCGATGTTTCACATAGCCTTTGAGCACAGACAAAATTGAATGCCAGGTTCAAACTAATTGCCTTTGTGCTGTTATCATCCTCCCACAGAATGGCTTTTATCAAAATCAGTATCTAATGGCTGAAAAATTCTGGTTAAAGTTCGCACAGCTAGCAACAACTCACTCATATTCTGTCTCATGAAAGCTTAAATGACCCACATCCATTTTCCTCCCACACCCTCATTTCTCACTGACACTACAGTTAACATAATGCTGCAGTACATTACCCAACAGAGCCATGGCTGCAGAAAGAGAAAAGGAGCAGATTTGTACCTAATAGCAACGTCAAGGTTCATTCATCATTATGCTGACCCTCCCACTCACCTTGTATCCATGGATGACCCCATGTCAATCACTGACCAGGTGCATTATTACCCACTGCAGCCAATCACAACCCTGCCTTTAAATCACTCTCAGGCTGCCCTGCCTTTAAACCTAGCTATAAGGTCATCTAATATGTAATATATTTCTGAATTATGAATAAATGTAATGCCCTTATCTCTCAGAGTACCATCACTGAAGTGTTGGTAGTTCAACTGAGCTGACTCTCAAAAATATTTTTGGTGAGAGTGAGTTTACAGTGTTTACAGTCTACTTTGGCTTAGGACTTAACACAACAAATGCTATGACTGCTGTAGACAACAGAGTGAATGGGCAGGAGTAGCAGGTTAGCTTTATTACTGTTATTCAGCAGGTGTAAGTGCAGGCAGCTTACAGAGGCCACAGGTCATTTATGATTGTGACACACCTGCATTGCGGTGACTCAAAAACATAAAATGAGAGTCTTACAAACACAAGGTCACTGATTACAGGCTGTTCTGTGTGTTTGAAAGAGTCAGTCACCACTGGAGGCTTTCTGAACCTGGTGTGACACAGTTTGTGAGACACATTCAGGTAGAAGGAATAATACAGTACAAATTCCATTAAGCTTTTTTTTTACACAGGTGAGGACAGTTGTCATGATTGCACACACAAGTGTATTCTGCGAGTGTACACCAATAAAGTGACCTTGCACGTTCATTTTTTATCCATTTTTAATATAACTGAATTGAAGTTAAGTGAGCAAACAAGCTGGCAGATATTTCGGCGTGCAGCAATCGCGGTAAACTGTTGGCAATAATGCTCCGCCTGGTTGCAATCCGCCATTAAAAAGAAGAAGAAGAAGACATGGGCCAAAGGTTGCGATCGTCATTTCCGGTAAGCACACAACAGCAGTATTCGATTTGAGACAAAATTATACCCTGTCAAAATTAACGCAGTACATAGTGTACACAGTATACTGCATGTAAATGTACTAATGGAATTATCCGAATTGAGACACAGCATTACTCTTGGCCTTAGAAGTAAGGCTAATGTTGGGTAACTGAGCTAGTTAGCTAGGCATGCCAACTTTAACTGTTTACATTAGATACCTGGCTAATACACTGTTAAATCCATGCCTTACATCTATTCCTATTTTTGTTTTTGGAAAGGACAAATGTCACAATCCAATCAAATTCTGAATACTGCGTATCACACTTAGCCCCATGCACACTGCTTCAGCATATAGAGAAAAAAGCTTGATGTGCTTGCTGTGCCTAGTTACAATTGCTAAGCTATGATTGGACTATTGTTGTTTTAAGAATAAAATGGGGGATTATAATGATCAGTGAAGAAGAATGCCACAATATGCTTCAATTTTTACCTACACCTTAGGATAATAGCTTTCTTTTCTGTGAGTACTATTATATTGCTGCCCTAGAGGGACACTCCTACTTACTTTTTTGAAGTGGACCAGACAGAATTAGGATAAGTGAGTGGTGAGTATATGTATCGCTATTCAGTGGACTCATTTTGCACTTAAAATCATGACCATTAGGGACCTCATTTAAGGCTGACTAAAGGTTCATACTCAGAAACTGAAGTTTAAGATATTATCATGGTAATGGCCAAAAATCAGAGCCCTGCTTTCAAAAGTCACCAAAAATCAGAGCTTAAAGGCAGCTTTTTAAAAAAATTGCATCCCACAGGAATATACCAAGTGCAAAGAGAAGGAGACGAGGCAGAGAGACGGGCAGGGAGAGGGAGAAAAAGGGAAAACCAGATGAGTTTGGTGTGGATTTTCTCTATAACTTTAACCTGGGCTGTCTCCCTTCCTGTCTCTGACTGCTACAGACAATGGAACGTTAGGCATGCTTCTGCCGGTGTCATTGGAAGACTAATGAGATGGCACCAGGCCCATGAATGGCTCATTGGCCTGATGCACATTACTGTCTGTAAGTGTTTTTTCATCCCGTTATAGCCGGTCATGCAGCAGATCTTCTACCTGTATCAGAGATTGTGATGAATAACAAAAATGCACAGCATGGCGGCCCACAGCATACCGTCATTACAACCAAATGTTAAGGCCTGGAAGCCATTCTTCCGACACCCACCTGGTGTATTCAACTGTAACCATTTGCTATTCCAGACACACTGATTTAATTTATTCACACATTGGTCACAGCAAGGGGTGGTGTCATGTTAAAACTCTCTGCTGCAAGCAAAGTAATTCATTGAAAGAAAAGAATTAACAAAGCAGGCTACTGGCTGATCTTTCCTTCAGCTTTAGATATTCTCTGGGTGTGAACTCAGTAAATGACTTCTTGCCATTTTTAAATGTATAGGTCTAAACTGTGAGGATTTGTATGTTGTGCATGTATGATTTAGTGGATGTCAGCCTCATTTACCATTGCATTCAGTGGCATATATGTTGAAATTAAGTGGAAAATCGCTCAGTGAAACTTACAAGTTGCTATTTAACCTATATGAAACTTAACATGGGTGTTTTAAGTTTGCTGAAGTTACTGCATAAGTGAACATCAAGCCATTTAAATTTGCTTATTGGTGTCAAATCTACTTTGCCTCATGGCCATTCAAAGCCTACCAGAGACATTTTGGCCAATGGACTGCAGCTGAAGAAACATGTTGCTTTTAAGAATGTAAAGCATATAAACATCCATGCTTGTATAGTACTTAATACAGACGTTTTAGCAAAAGTAAACATTTCAAAACATATCGGTTGTTTGGAGCTGTGATGTTTCATGGATAGAGTGTTTCAAGCACAGACATGGCATTAACATTAGAGTTGTTGTATTACCTTCTGAAACTGATCCCATATGAATAGGGATTTAGTATTAAGAAGTGGACAATTTCAAACTCTCAGCTAGCTATTTCAGCTATTTTGGAGCCTGAAAAAAAGCTGCTACTATTTGTTCATTTCTATTAAGTCAGCTGAAGTCATGTATCCAGCCACGTTAGGTTACACTTAGGTTCTCATTCATTATTGATGATATCTTACGACTTTAGCCAGTCCCAAGAGACCCTTTACCTCTTTTCAAGTTTTTAATGCTTCTAGATTGAATATTCCTCTTCTATTTTATAACATTCAAGGCAGACTGTGATTGATATTTGCCTAATTATTAACGCACTAAGCTGGATTCCAAAAGCAAAATATATATACATATATATACATATATCGGATACAGTGCATTATTTATGACACTTCAAAACGGGTGTTGTCCAGTCCCCTGAAGCTCATCTCCAGGCTAGATATGCTCCTTGGATCGACAGACATGGAAAGGAGGGCAAAGAGAGAGCAGAGTGAAGCAAAAAATGAGAACACACAGCATTGGGTGGTATTTCAGCATGGGATGCCCAGTCAGACTTCAGGGAGGTAATTAATTAACAACAACAACAAAAATGTCCAAGCTAAGACCTCCAGGGGCACCCTATGCTTCCTCAGATCTCTGTCCAGGAAATGGAAGGCTGGACTGGGGTGGATTTATGTGGAGCGGGGATCCATCCAGAAAGAATAATCCTGGAGGTATCAAAAAAGCTTCCAGGCCTAAAGGCGGGTAGGAGGGTTAACAATTTCTTACATAACAATATCACAAAATTGTCCCATTAAAGATATGAAAGTTGGGCCTTGATATGTGTAATAATTAACAGAAATGCATGCATTAATGACTGTACATCTCATTTGGATATGTATATCATCATTAGGACATCATCCCCCTTTCATCCTACATAAAATGTGTTTTATCAGTAAAGGACATCTCTCTTTATGACTTGATTTGATATTTGAATATATTACTTATGACACTTATGAACAATTGAAGAGCTTTTTTTCAGTCAGAGTTGAACATTAAATTAAGATTTTTTTGGGTGTATGTTTTTCATATTCAGAATTTTATAATGTGAAATCATAATAACTTCTTTACATTTGGAATGACTTCTTCTAAGTCTATGAGTTGACTGTGAAATTTTACTACTTAAACAAAATGTCTAAAGAGAGGGATTGACTTTCTGAGCATAAATATGTGAACATAACAAAAATGGGGGGTGATGGTGATCTGTGAAGTTGCATGCATGTCCTTCTACAAAGTAAATCTATAACTGTTCAAGCATGTCTGTGCATAATGTAATGTGATTATAGACCACAAGGACGAGACATACTAGATGTAGATTTCTACATAGGTTCCAAAAATATGAACACTGATCAGAATCTCGCTCTTCTTCAGTGTCGTGAAGTGCCAGTACTGACATCAGTCCGTTTTATAAAATGCGCTTGTCACATATGGAATAGAGAGTAAGTAGTAAAGAGAGAGCTTGATGAGGTCTATCTGACACAAAAGCAGACAGAGTGCAATCACTGATAAAGCCTTAGCTTGTGGCGTCCTTTGATGCCTGACCAGCTCTGCAAAATAACAAATCCCTTCAGTCTCAGGCTTCACACCGACAACCTGTCAACTACTGTGTATCTCCTAGACTCTAATAATAGATTTAAAAGATGGAGGGTTTGGGGATTTTGCATTGATAAATCAAATTATTGAAATTATGGCACCATCAATAGTGAGAGCAGTAAGACAAAGTAATAACAGCATGTGCCTTCTCAGTTGTGTATGATTTGAACAAAACTTTTAATATATGGTGCCCTTTGTGTAATAGGCTCAAATGGATCACTTAAAAAGTTTTAAATATTGGGAGCCAAATGCGCAGTAGAGTCCTGACAGAGAATTTGTCTTCATAATCATGAAACAAAATGTTTTCCCCACTGCCTCTGACCACATCCAGCCTCCAGTGTATATCGATGAATTTAATAACAGCAACCCAAGACCAAGAGTCACATTGCTGATCAAGAGCCACAGCAATCCTTTAGCATGTTTTCCCATCATGCATGCATTGTATGCTAAGAGGACATAGTGTTGTAAGACGGTGCTACGGCTGTTTTATTAGCTTCCTCAAACTCAATTTCCATTTAATTTGTGAGCTGGCTCCCAGAGTCTGCGCCTGGCAGCTAAAGGTATAAATCTGGCCTTATCTGGCCCTGGCATGCACAGTTCATATCCACACACCCTGTGCCAACAACAGATCTATAATTCATGGCCAAGCACACCCACGTTATTGGCTGCCCATGTATTAGAAAATACAACACAGGAAAAATAATTCAATGTAGTGTCATCCAAACAGTTCAGAAGGCAAGAGGGTATGTTTTCTCTCCCCAGAGACAAACCATGTGACACAAACTTCTCTGTAGTGCTATTACACATAAAAGACAGGAATGTACTGCATCAAACTTTTTTACATTTATATTCTGCTGGGTGGCTTCTTGTGTCGTTATTCCAAGGTGAGAGTTAACATCAATGTGACCCCACAGGTGAAAGAGTGCTGTGTTTGACAGATGGGGAATTATTCCTCCAATTAGGCTAATTGGATGAGACAGGTCAGGGCATATAAGCTGTTGAATGAAGTTGAATAAACAGAAATGATGGTGGTAAATTATCTTGAGGAATAGCTCTGGAGGGACCAAATCAGGCCACTGGGAAAATCTATATTGGGGGAAAAAAATACTGCTGCTGCTACAATGGTGGCTGGCCTTGTGAGCAGTTGTCTGCTTTTGATGAGTTCTGCTTAGAGCTCTGTCCATGGATCATTATCCAATCATGCTCTCCAGCTTGTCTGTGTCTGTCTCGCAGTGCTTGCCTGCCACACTTCAAAACTGCCAACATCAATAGTCAAAAGTAGTGACAAAGTTTTAAACTTTTGTCAAAGAATTGACTGACTCATTAGTTGTGGACACATTAGGTTTTTTATTTTTCAGTGTGAAAATGTGAATGTAGAGGACATCAAAATCCCCAAAATGAGGGAAGATAATGTCAAAGAACAAAAAGCACTTAAACGTACATGGTGAGGCAACAGGCATCCCTGCAGCACATGTTAACACCCCAGCAGGAAGTGAGGTAGTGTCAGTCAGTGTCTCATACTCCCCGTAACAGCAGGGGGTTCAGGGCTGGGGCGTGTAGACAGGTGGTGCTGGAGGGAATTTGTGGAAATTTCAACTGGCCACTCCACACCGGGTCGTGTGAAATTGAGAGGGGAAATGTAGGGCAGAAGATGAGGATTGAGGGCCAGTCCCTCCGGTGTCCTCTTTAATGAGCATTACTGTGCCAGCAGAGGAGAAGTAAGGCTTTAGCACAGCAGCACGCCATCATGGTCAGCACGGCGCTAGGATAACTTCCTCAGCCCACCGAGGGGCCTACTATAGCTGGGAACAGACAGCGAGATGAGAGAGACATCAGACGCTAGGTAATTAGGACCACTTGAGAAAAGAGTTGAGGAGGATACCACAGCTAAACACCTCATCCTCTCTTATTCTCTCCTTCCCTGATTCCTTGGGGTCATGCTTGTTTTCGCCTTGATATCTCTGTTAATGAATGAGCGCAGCGTCTATTGCCCAGAGGGGACCGATGTTTGTGTCTGAAAAGGGAGGCAGGGAGGGAGGCGTGCAGGCGGGTATGGAGGGCCACGCAGCGTTTTGTTTGTGTTGTTCAGGAGCAGCTGGAGGCAATGACGGGGAACATAATAACAATTTTCATGCAGTGAGTGAATGCATAAGCACGCACTCATCACAAAATCATAGGCATACAAACACAACTGTAAAAGAACACCTGCTGCGATGTACAGCATATGAAATAACTCATCATCAATACTATACAGCATGTTGTGTAAGTGTCATCAAGTATGCTTCAAACAACTTGAGAATGTAAGTGTAAATAAAACCACAAGTGCAGATTAAAGAAAGACCTTGCTAGACTATATAATTTTTAAATTTTAGGCTGTACAAACTAGGGATGCACCGATTGGTGTGATGGTATCAACCAAACATCAGCTATCCACATTAAATACAGTTTTCTATTCCGCTCCGTTCATTTACAGCGGTAAGCTAACGTGTGTAAAGCTACCACTGATAATTTGCAACTTCCTGTATATGCTTCACAAAAAATGCATTTTAATGTGAAGGCAGTGGGAGGCCTTTACTGTGGAACTGGCAGTGTTGACAATAAGCGTTTTCGGACTGAAAGAACCTTTTCATAGTTTTAAGAACATTTGGAGAACACCCTACCTTTTTATTGTGTTCACACTACAAGAAGTGGGAATGATCGTAGTTTTTAGAACGCTGTTTTGAGGGACTTATTTAGCTCCTACTTCAAAGTAGTAGCAGCACAGGAGCAACCTTGAGTGACATAGGTGTACAGTGATTGGTCCAGATGTAAGTGTACATTGATTGGTCGAACACATGAGCCAATGCAGTACCTGCAACTACCTTTTTTAAAATCCCATGTAAAATGTTAGTCGTGTAAACAACAACTCATAACGGTAGCCTTAAAAAATGGAACACAGACAAATGGACGGACAGTTGTAGCTGTTGTTGTTCTTGTTGTTGTATGTATGTCGCGCAGAAGTGATGGCCGGCTTACGTCGCTTCAGCGTTGAATGCAAACAGAAAAAAAGCCCTTGAAGGTATGTAGTTCTTGGGGGAGCTCCTGAGTGGACAGTTCCTCTCAGGGAGTCCGCAGAAGTGTTTGGTCTGAAAACACCTCGTGTTTAGCTAATGTTATCAAAGACTTACTCCATATAGTTTTTCTTACAGTAGCCTACATATATACATTTTCTGCAGTTTTTGTCAGGAGGTCATTTTGATACTTGAAACATCGTCGGAATATGTATTGATAAAGGAGAACGGCCAAAAAAACAAGGACTGAAGTTACATCCTATTAACCATGAACTTTTAGCAGCTGGAATTAAATAACACTGACGCTACTGGAAGAGCTACATTCTTTAGCAGGTCGGTTTTGGTTTGGAAAAAAAGATGGAGCCACACATAGCTGAAGTGGTTTGGTGAGAGATGTAGAAACATGTGAGCCTAGTGCAAACCTTAACCTCATACATTTGAGTGACACTTATACACCAGTGTTCCCCAGTCCTCTATTTATTCAACTCTCCGAGCCCTCCATCCAACTGTCCAGATGTTCCATGTACCTGCTGAAATATTCACACCTGGTCTCCTCTTGCTTTGAGCCACTCAGTCCCCTCCACAGATGTGTCCTGTCAATCTAGATAAAGAGGAACATGGCCAGCTAATCACCATGCTGCTGCATTGTAGAATGGCACTGCTCCGGGACTTTTTTTTTTTACAGAAACGTTATTTTTATATTTCCCTCCTTTCCAGGACCTCTCTTCATCAGCATCAGGATATGTCTCCATGAAGTCTGTCCAGTCTGCTTCAAACATGCACAATACCTGAGTATGTAGTGGCATCATAAAATGTGTTTATAGGTGTAATGTTTGTGGAGATCATTTGAAATGTGAAAGCTGTTAGACTGTTAAGCAGATTGTGCTATAAACACTATAGTGTTGGAGTCAAGGGGAAAAGAAGGGGAGGTTTTGAAGAGCACCCACGGGGACAATAACGTGTTGTACAGTATATCATTATACTGTAGTTGGCTAAGCACTGTAAACAGTATGATTAATATTTCATGTTCTGAATGTTGCTTTAATGGATTATTAGATTATAAACAGGGTGGGAAATGAGTGTTTAAATGGAGTCATCACGTTAGATTTATTGGCAGGTCCGTTATCTGGAGATGATGGGGTCCCCTATTAGTACATATCTCACCTCAAACAAAAAATCAGCAGAGAGCTTTAAATGTGTGTTCAGTCCATTGTCCTCTGAAACGGGTCTTCAGGAGCTCTCTGCTCTACTTGCCTACTTGAACTTTGGCTGATGAGGAATGGCTAACTGAGCACAGACAAATATACACAACCAAAGATAACAGATTCACAGGTGCCCCTAGAGTCTCCTCCAATCATATGAGTGGATTTAAAGCTCAAGCAAAGCACTACAGTATGAGTGGGGAGGGAGTGGAACAATGACCATATGTCGAGCTTGGTGCAGCCGCAGGGGGATCGATTGGTGAATATTTCATTAGAGCTTGAGCTAAATTCTTTCCAAATGAAAACATACATATCTCCCTGAAGGTGGGGCTCTACCATATGTGCATGTTTATTAATATAGCAGCCTTGCTCTTTGGATATAGGGTGATGGATATAGGTAATTACTTTTTTTCTGATCCCATTACCTGCTGTTACTACAGCAGGTTAATTGTGGCAAACACAAGGTAAGCTGATTAATTTTACACTACTGTAAGGTCTTATTGTATTGTCTATAACATACTTACTGCTGCCTTTTTTTGTTGTTGTTTGTTATGGAACCAGAAAGCAATCCAAACGTTTTTCACAAAATATATGATTTTTCTAGAAGCCTGGTGACATATTGACTACTTGCAGGGCTAGTTGGTGTACTGCTTTGTCTGGCAAACAAACCACCAACACGCTAGTCTTCTGGGAACATGCTAGTGCTAGTCAGTCACGATAGCTCTCCAAGCTTCTATTTTCGCTGTTCCAGGCCCTTAATCTGCTCCCTCCTGGCATTTTGTTCTTAGAACTGTACATCATTTCATTCAATAAAGAGTTATTGAACGGGGGGAAAACTTGAGCTCAGTCACTATAACGACACAATTTATTCAAAAGACGTATTTGTACCATGGACTCCATACATAAAAGTGGATGGTGAAACACAGCTAACTGTAAAAAGCTACGATACCTTCTTCCATTTTGGACTCTTCAGATCAGCACTGACAAAATAGTTTGCTATTGGTCAATGGTGCAAATTTGCATGTCAAGGTTCACCAAGGTTGAACTTGGTGCAAAAGATTTGTGTGGATTTGTCCATCCCTGCAAATCCACTAATTGCGCCAATCCTATTGGACTGAATGGATGTCACCACAAACATTTTTCTGTTTTAAATACTGGAATGAGCGGGTCTTAAGTCTTATTTAATGATGAGATGTTTACTTCTTAGATGTATTAACCTGGTTAAATAAAAATAAATGAGAGGCATTAATTGCTACAGTATGCACATGAACGGTGCTGAAGATGTGCAGAAGAAGTGGCAGGTGCTGAGCTGTTGATGACACTGTCATGGCAGGAGGGGTTTATTGCAGTTTTGCCATGGCACATTTCTCCTATGTGACAAGGGACAATTAATACTTTCCAGTCCCCATCTCCTGCTACAACAACAACTCAAAGAAGTGGAATAAGAGGAGGAAGAAGAGGAGAGGGGCAAGAGGGCAATAAACCCTAATCAAAGCTCTTTATCTTTGTTTTTCCCTTCTCATCTCTCTACCTGTCTCTCCTATCTGTCCTCTGTTGTCTCCCTTTCTGAACCTTTATCTACACATCTGTCTCTCAGCTCTGCAATATCTTTCCTCTTCCTCTTCTGTCATTATCTGCCTGTCTTTGCTTTGTTTCCACCTTGTTTTCACCTTCCACTCTCTACAAACTGTTGTCCTCCTTCTAAGTATTTTTTTTCTTTCTTTGTCCCGCACTTCACCTCCTCCTCCAAGATTACTACTTCATCCATCTACAGTAGGGATTGTGTAATTGGATGTTGTAACAAAAAAAAAAGGCTGAGCTTTAAAGAATTTCAGCTATTTCATCTGCACATAACCTGTAATCATTTATAGTATGTAGTTTTCACTAACACATCTAACGCTATGATCTGGAAGCAATGTATTACTTTTTTTTTCTTTAATCAAGTACGCCAAGTTTTTTTTTATTTCACTGGTGATAATTCATATTTACATTTTAATATAGCACAGGCAATACAGTTTCATTACATTTCTTCAGAAATTGCTCACACTGAATAGAATATTACTGTCATGATCGGAGATGTTAGTCTGTGTTTTGAGTGACTTCCTGTTTTATTTTGGTAGAGTTTTGTCTCATCCTCTTGTTCCTGTCAAGTTTCCCACCAGCCCTAATCAGCCTAATGTGTTTCACCTGTGTCTCATTGTCTACTTACCTGGCCCTATATATACCCAGTGTCTCTTCCCTCCCCTTTCCCAGATAATCTTCGCCTGATGTGTGTTTGTTATCCCGTGTTACTCGTGTTCCCCGTGTTGCTTGTGTATGACCAGTTTTGTCTTACTACTACTCTCTTTGCTTTACCCTTTGGATACCGTTGCTCTGTGAACTTACCTTGCTTTTGGGATACTAAAAGCTCTGAACGTTTTACTCGAGTTGAGTCTGCTCTGTGGGTCCAACCTCTCTGTGCGCCTGACAATTACCTGCTTTGTCACAGCCTTTTTCCATACAGAGCTTTTCAATATCATTCAAACACATTCAAACTTCTCATTGCGTTCTCATTATTCTGAAGGGTCAGCTTCTGCAAGTCAATTTAAAGGCGCCTCCATCTATCTGATTTGACTAAAGATCATCTATATATAGCTTTAACGCTTCGTGTCAGTATATCATGACAGGGACGATGACACATTGGCAGGTATTACAGCTACTGAGCAGCAGGAACAGTGGATGTACATTAAGCTAGTTAAGCCTATAACTATATATTTTCTTTTAAGCACGTACACAGTATAGTGACCTCTCCTCTTTGACATCGCCTGCACAAGGAGGAGAGATGAATCTATTTGACATTTATGCCCACTTCAGATGAATTATACATTATACATACCATACATGCACTATGGCCTTAAAAAAACTGAATAATAATGTATCATTATTTCCTTCCAATAAAATTGCTCCATAGATGGTTAATTTTAGAAAAAAGAAAAGTTTTTCAAAATCTCTCCTCGCACTGATGGGATATCTCCCTAGTATCTCACTTCTTTCTTTCTTCCTTTTTTAAATTTAAGGAAGTATAGACCCTCTATTAAAGACATAACATAAATCTTTAATTTCCTTATATTCTGTTCTTCCCCGTACACCTTGATTTTTACACATTCCCTTCTTATGAGCTGGATGTGATGCCCCCCCACATGCCTCCACACCTCGCCACATGAGGCAACAGTTTACCGCCATACGGACACCAAAGCCCTACTGCCATTATTAGAAATGTATTAAATTAATGTGTTTATTTACAGGAGTCATGCCAATACGTCAAAGCAGGAAAGAGCTCGAAAAGAAAGAATGTGTGGCATCTGAATCATACACCTTTCATGCATTTTGTGACATGCTTGAATCGTATTGAGGGGCAACAAGGTTGCACAGAGAGTTTGTTCATCAATGGCAGAGTACAAGTTCAGGGCCTTGTCTTCTCAAACATTTGAATCCCTAAATAACTCATTAACTAACTAATTCATTGGGCTGACTGAAGGAGTGACCTGTGGTATCTTGATAAATCCAGTATTATGTACATTTCCACAGCACTAATTCCATCAGTACAACAACAGAGTCACATCATACTCACAACTTTGCTGCTCTGAGTTTCTCCTCTGTAAGTCCTTTCACATTTCCGTTTTTATTGATAGGCTTTTAATGTCAAAAATCGACAGCAAGTTTCATTAATGGTTTGTGCTGACCACGCCCCCAGCTATTATTTGAGACTGAGCCATTATTTAAATACTGGTTTTTAAATGAGAATTTATGGAATATATTATTACTGTATTATATCCTTAGCAGAAGCCGTCAACTTTAACATGTAAACGCACAGAGAAATGCAGAGCTATTCAAATGGGTCCGTTTGAGTTGAGTGAAAATCTGTTTTGCACATCACAGGGGCTTAAGCTGTTTATTTGTAAGTCAGTTTGCAGAGATAGCAGTGTGTGTGTGTGTGTGTGTGTGTGTGTGTGTGTGCGTGTGGATGTTTGTGTTTGCTGACGGGTAAGAGGAAAGCAGTTTTAATCACCACTAACCCTCACACTATGCTGACAGCGTCAGAGAGGACCAGTCTCACCCCCTACCTATGATCAGCCTCATCAGCTGTCTGCTTAGCCCTCCATTCATCTCTTTATTATTTATTTACCTCCACTTTGTACATACATATTCCCCAGGGAGCACATCCTTTGAGCATTTAAGCAGGGCTCCTGCAAAAGTACCTCATCGGAGGAACTTTTCTACTCTATTTGTGTTTCACATGAAAACCAAGTTAGCTCTGAGTTTAACTATGACATGCTTTTTTCCATTTGACAGATATTTTTTAAAAGGGATGAAGAAGCCTCATTAAAAGTAATGTTTGGAGTTGGCTTGATTGATTTTATCTTGACATATCTCCTAAACTAAAAACAGACAGGTCATTTCTAAAAAATAATCTCACTAATGGGAGACCAATTAGAGGCACCAAATGACAGCGTATTTGTTCACGCTGGTATTGATTTTGTATATACCAAATCAAATTAACACAGTCAATAGACAGCCTTGCTCTTGTCTTTGCCTGTATAGCAACAACAGATCAAGCCAGTCTTTTGGATCGTTTATCGTTTATCTTTTGGACTTGATACATCACTTTAATTTGCCCATGCAGCCGCCAACAGCAGATTTTGTTAGATTCATTAGATGAGGTCATACTTTGTGGGCACCAAGGTCAGTTTCTAATCCTTGGTTTCTGTCAGGGATCCTCAAAGTCTGCTGTTGGCCGTGTCATGTGACACCACCTCTGGGCAGGAAACCAGAGAGTCCCTCCAGACTGCATCATTGCAGAAGTGAGTGAAAGCGTAAGGGCAGGTTTGGGAAGGTTACTTTCTTGTGACAAAATTCCTTCAAAAGGCACATTAGCATAGTTGTGAAGTAACAGTAAACTGTTTTCTACAGTTTAAAGACTGAAATTTGATTATCAGGTATTTTACTGTAGCTGTGTAAAGCAATAGTTTTTGTCTTTATATCGTCATAAAATGTATTTTCTCTTTTTGTTTCTTAGTACTTCAGCAAGTAACTATCTATAATTCGATCATGTCTTGAAGTATGTGAGAATGTGTTATATATGTTGTAATCACAATACTTTTAAAGTAGTAACTGAGTCACTTCCCAGCTCTCGCTGAGTGGGACTGGTATGAGAAAGTATAAGGGAAAGTGATATTTTATCATATATTGTAAATCCAGGTGTAGAAACATGACCTCAGACCGATAACCACAACTGAAATAAAACCATTATTACCATTAGAAATCACAGCGGTGGAGTGGTAACACTGAATATACATTAATTTCATCACCTTAAGCCACAACTCTTATCTGCCTTGCAAGGCAAGTGCTAGAAACTGGGACGAGGCAAGTTTCACCCCACAATTTGTCTCGCAAGGCCAGACCTTGATTTACCTCTGCCGTGACAACATCTGAGGGGAATCGGCTGGAAAATGACATTGCAGTGCTGTGTTGTGTAAAATATCAAGGCACGAAGACCGACTGGGAAAATTACACAGAGGAAGTCAAAATGAGAAAGGTCACAATATGAGCACTTGGAATCTCACAACACTACGAGACGAGAGCCATTACAACCACTCCGGAGGTTGAAGAGTAAGTTGGCTTTGGATCATTAGAGACAATGTACTCCTACAACACATGGACCTCTTTTACACCTAATTGGTAAGGTCATGACTGGACAGTGAGAAAACACAAATGTAGGTGTAACATCGTCCAAGATCCACTGCAGACTTGTTGTATTTGGCCACATTACCACCAACAACAACCAAAGCAGCAGGAAATAACTTGGATACTAACTTGTGAAAAATATTCATGATGCTTGTGGATGTAGAACAAAGAAAACAAGACACCTACTGTTTATTATGGACATAAATATTACAAGATGACAAAAAAAACATGAAAACTAACATGCATGACAATCTTCCAAAGCAAGGGAAATACTAAATGGATTTCACTGTACTATATTGACTGCATATTTAGAGGATAAGTCTGGTGATATTCTATATTTTACTTATTGTCAACAAATTATCAGGCACACAGAGAGATTGGACCCACAGAGCAGACTCGACACACGTAAACAGTTCAGAGCTTTTACTGTCCCAGAAGCAAAGTACAAGTACACAGAGCGAAGGTGTCCAAAGGGTAAGGCAAAACAAGTCGTAGTATCAAAAACTGGTCATACACAAGTAACACGGGGAAGCACAAGTAACGCTGGATAACGACACACAAGGGGCGAAGATTATCTGGCAAAGGGAAGGGGAAAACACTGGGTGTATATATAGGGCCAGGTAAGTAGACAATGAGACACAGGTTTAACACATAAGGCTGATTAGGACTGGCGGGAAACTTGACAGGAACAAGAGGATAAGACAGAACACTACCAAAATAAAACAGGAAGTAACACAGACTAACAGAACTGATCATGACACAAATCCCATGAAAAGACCACAACAAACAATGAATTGATCCTACTAACAAGTATTGTCTGTGTAGCCAAAGCCTGATATTCCTCTGTGCCATAGAACTCCATTGTTGCTTAAAAAAAACAATTTAAAACACATTATTGAGCCACACTGTTGCACTGACTGACATGTACCTTCATTACGATGAACACGGGCACTATAGTTTATTTTGAGTCAATCCCACATACACCATCCTGCTGCTGTAAATACTCACCAATGCACCAAATCTGCAGCTGAAAATAGTCCCCAACAAATACACTTTTTACTCCTGTTTGAGTAACGTTTGCCCTAAACTACACTACACAACTGTTTCAGGAAATTATTTATCCTTGTTTAAAAATAAAAGTACATATTCATGACCTATTTTTAAAGATTTACGTCAGCAGAAACAAACAGGCTTCTGGTTGAGAGCCACAGACACGGTAGGGAAGTCGGAAAGTATTGAGAGACGGATCGACACACTGTCGCTTTTGGTCTTTTCATAGGATTTGTTGGTGTTAATAAAAAATAAAATATCATATCAATATATATATCTTATTAAAGCTTAGTTCAATAAACTCCAGCTACATCAGATCCAGGTGTAAACACAATCAAGAAAATGTCAGGTGAGACATTACTTGGACTCATCAGCCTGAGTTGCAGTGTTTAATGCTGAAATAAATAAAACAACCAGTGAGTCTTGGTTACAACTATGTGTTCAGTCTTGAAAGAGGAGGTATGTATGGTCCACCATTCAACACAAATTCACTGCCACATGATGGAAATGCTTTATTTAAATTAAATTGCAGCATATTGTAGCAGTGTAGAGCAGTAGATCACCCTCTGGATCAGTACACAGAGTAGAGGACCTCTTTGAATCTGCAACATGCAACAGTTCTTCACAAGTCAATGCATGTGACCGTATTGATTTAACTGAGGAAGCGCAGACAAAGCACATAGTTCGCCAATAAGCAGAAAGACACATGTTACTGTTGATGAAGACAGATAGACACTTGCACCACTGACTTCAAGTCTCAGTGGTCAATGGGACATGAATCCTGGAGATGAGGCACCATGCTTCAGATCACACATGAATAAGTCAATGTAATGACATCGGTTGTGGTGCTGTACAGAGGTTAGGGCAGCATAAACAAGACACTCTGATAGTTCCAATCAAACAGCATGCAGTTGTGATTGATGGTGTGCAGCACTCATATCATTTTTTCTGGCCTTGGGTCTGGCTAATCCACAAGCAAGATACGTTTCAATGAGGTCTGCCAGTTATCTGAAGGGATTCAGATATTGTTGTTCAATCAATCAAAGAGTTAATCAAACCAGTGTCTTTTTGAGTGAAGTGTAGTACTGTCTGACAAACCAATAGACTCCAGGAGGAAAAGTGTTTACTGACAGTGTATACGCTAAAGCATGATTCATGTTTTCATGGTTATGTTTAGGCTACTCAAAGCAATAATACAATAATAATAATTAGTTGACAATTTTTTGGAGCAGTGACTGACCGAGACTCCAGGAGACTCTTTATGCTAAGCTAATCTAACTGGCTGCATCTTTATATTTACCGGACAGATATGAGAATGATATTGATCTTCTCATCTAACTCTGGGCAAGAAAGCCAATAAACATGTTTCCCAAAATGGCAAACTATTCCTTTAAGGTTAGGGGAAAGACTGTGGGCTAGGTTAAATGATAAAAAAATAGTAAGAGTAAACATGAGAGAGGAGGTGTGTACTTTTTCAGTATTTAACCAAAACCAACATTTTTCCCTACCTAGCCTTCAATTTCTGTGTGTTGTGGTGCAAAGACATAGCACTGGAAAAAAACATTGCCAGGGAACATAATCCAGGCAGCATTTAATTCCATTCAAAACGTATTTGGCAAAACATTGTAACAATACGTTAAGGTAATTTGTAGGAGAGTTGCAATAAGTGGTGTAACAATGTCCTAATTATATTAACACTTGGCACACATAAAATCTTCAAATAAAACTTTCTTTCTGAATTTTTCTAAATGTGTTTTTGTGTGTGTGTCAACACACGTTTTACAGTATGTATTTGTCATGTAATCAGAATTTGTATGCTGTGTAATTCAGTATGCCATTGTAGAACATAGACTATGATCAGCAGATACACAGCAGTTGTAACTGTGGAGAGCATTGTGAAAGTCGTATGCATCACACAGGCTGACTCTCTTGATAGAATCCTACACGCCTGACAAATAATCTCCCTCAGTGCTGTTTACAGAACGCCTAACAAGTGTTAAATTTGTTCCACTAATCGGGGAAACTGTGAAACCACGGCATTGTGTATGGTGCGGTAATCCATTATCCATCATTGTTATTCAGCTCCAATCTCATTACCTCTATTCAACATTTAAGTACGTTGAAGATGAAGACTGGCACTGCTGTACAATCGAAAAGCATTTCAAACACGCAACACATTGGAGAAAAAAAGTAACACTGCATTGCTTTCATTTTTAAGCTTGCTTCTTCCATCACAAAGTGGCATCTCTCTGATGTATGAATAATACAGCAATAAGACACATAGTCGAGGCGTTTCATATTCATAACAACGTGAACAATGTATGTAAGCACCTTTGGATTTCATGCATCTAAAATTACACCTTCCCAAGGTTTTTTCTCCCCCATAGCCAATGAAATTCATTCTCTGAATGTTTCATCGTGTCTCTGCCAAAGATGTTATTGAGAAATTACAGTGCAGGCAATGAGTCAGGAAGCACTATGACAGTGGCCCAAGTAGAATCCAGGGGAGATGTATTATTATGATATTTTCTTGGAGGAATCTGGAATTGAATTCTGATTCCAGTGGAATATGATTTTAAAGCGAGGTTATGCTATCCCCTGATAGATGATACACAGGCAACAGTCACGCTACACGGAGCATCGCAATAGATACACTGAGTACAGAGCTGGCCATGCACAACACCAGCGGGCTGCATACAGATGAGCTACGAAGGAATGGGATCACTGGGGCATAAACACAACAACAAAGGATGTAATGGAGGGTTTACCACCCGAACTCTGTTAATCCACTTTGTTATCTGTGAAATATAAGTTTCCCAACATTTTCAAAGGGCTAGAAATGTTTATAGTGGGGATTTATTGCATGCATTATAGAATCTGGCTGATGGAAGTTCATGAAAAGTCTATATATAATATTGGAAGCTTTTGGCTGTTTAATTAAAGGCTAAACTTTACCGTTCACGCACATGAAATACAGATGCATTACCGAATTTTTGTATGTAGCACTCACTTGTGTGTATCTGAGCATCTCACATTATTTGTAAGAGAGTTTACTTTCTAAAGGACATCTTGGTCTCACTATAAAATGCACAAAAAGAAAAGGGCTGTGTGACCCGAGCAGAGCAGCAGCCTTTGTGGCAAAGCAGGACTGCACCATGGCTGAGAGCTGGAAATGAAAGTTAAATGAATTTTTCCTCCAAAATAAAAGTGAAAAAAATGTCACTTTTAAAAAGGAGAGAGCTGCACACCGGGATACAAAACCACAAACACTGATCTAGAATAGTGTCTCATGTGAAACTGGAGCTGTACAATCATTACAAAAATTGTATTGTATCGTGGTGGATGGATTTCTAAATGGGAGAGTGCAGTCTGGGCAGGTAATTTTAAGGATAAAAAATATGTCTGGTTGCAACATTGGATCCATTCGGTGTTAGTGGTTGCACCATGGGATCACATCAGTCCTCCTGGGGCAGATTCAGCTCTGATAAATGACTCCATAGGGATGAGATAGCACTGAATGACTCCTTGCTTCCCTTTTCTTTGTACAAGCACACACCTAATCTAATCTAATCTTTTTGTTTACTTCTTTATCCCTTACAAAACCAGACTACTCCATCCGTGTTCTTCAAAAATGCAGTGTATTGTTAGCAAGCTACTGTTGTGATAAATCACATGAAGTAGAGTAAGCTGAAGCAGTTCTATATTCATAATAATGGGGTCACCGCATCAGCAGAGCTTCATGTTACAGAGGCTTAGGAACAGTGGTTGATGGAGGATTTGATCAGGTGAAAGGTGCTATTTATGGCACACCTGTACAGTATATCATGACCAGTGATTCACTTGGTGGTGAATGATAGTAGAGCTGCAGGTGATGAATCTGTGCTCTGTATCCTGGGAGGTCATCCACATGACATCAAGAGCGATTAGGGGCCTTGTCCCCAATCTATCAGGGGACAATCGGTGTATTTCATCATCACATCTACCCCCTTTTTCCTTCCTCCCTCCCCCATGGGAAACCGCTCATCAGAAACACGGCCATTTAAGTGTATGGTCATGGACAAGGTCACAGCCCAGCTGTACATATGTACACTTTCTGTGTGTATGTGTGTGTTTTTATCTGCTGATGAATACACCACAAAGGCAAAAGGAGACAAGAAGGAGCTCAGCCATCTCTTGTCCCTGAGGAGTCATCCATCAGAACTGGATCTGACCCTGGAGGATGGATGTGGTCCTGTGGTGCACGCACTCACCCTGGATGGATCCAAGGCTCTACTGCTGTGCTCTGAGAGCCAGAGGAGTGGTTGGACTCATTAGGCATACTGTAAGGCTGACAGGTGTGGGTCTCAGGGGACCCTGTGGTTCTGTCCTTTTAGTCTTTAACAGGCATCAGTCTTTTCGTCTTGTGGCCCCCCTGACTGTTTGTGTAACTCTACTGATGCTTTTGTAAGGCGATTTGTTTGGTGGGTCGGTAGATCAGAACAGCAGAACTTTTAGAACGTACTGCAACATATGAGAATTCTGATTTAACGATAAGTAAGTAAAGTGAAGATTGTACAGACTGATTTTCCAAGGAACAGATTGGATCTTACAAACCTCTTACACTTCTTGACGCACACACTAATGTATGCATGTATATACACACCCATATGGCAAAAAACTGTAGAGAAGTGTCTAATACATAATCTCACATAACCCTATCTTTCAAGTGTATTAAGATAATTCAAGGGCAGCAAACTTATTACATGTTTCCCATTTCTCACCATTTTCAACTTGTCAAGATTTATGTCAAGATGTAATTCAAACAGTGTAGGAGTTGCATGTTGAATGACCTACAAAGGCAAGATAAAAAGGGAAAAAGCAGGCTGCCACCAGAGATAATAGAAGAACAACAACCACTGTATGTCATGCAGCACAAATTACTGGGGAGAAAACAAACCACCACAACGAACAACAAACAACGAACCACATTTTAACTCCATTTGAGTGATCTTGATTATTAACAGTGTGTGACTTCTTAAATGTTGTGATTGAAGTTGTAAATTATATATCATTGTATTGCCTGTTGATTGTGACATAAATAATGTGTCATAGATCTTCCCTAACTGAATACCACAGCATGTAATGTTCCATAGGGTTATGGGTTAAACATGCAGAGAGAAAGTCAGCTTTTTCTGATGTATATTTACCACTTCTCTGGCAGAATGATTAAACTAAGCATGATAGCCATCATAATCATAATGTGCTGCTTTTAAGTAACTGGGAATATGATAAAAGCATGTAGAAATGTAGAAAATTGCTTTTTTTTCTGAGGGAGAACACCCAGACCCCCCACTTTCCAAACCAATGTTACGCCCTTGAGGTGAGTACTACAAATTTGAAAATCAAATCACCAATATCGTTAACAATATATGTGAATAAATTCCAATTCCCATCCCCCCGATTCCACATTTCAGCAACAAAATTACTCCATAAATTCACTAGTATGCAGGAAAACTCTCTGTGAAATTAATAGTTTTCTGGGGGAAGATCCCCAGATACCCTGGTTAGGTTTGGTCTCTCGATTTATGCTGCGATGTCTGGAGGTTGGCAAGTATGCTAATCAACCATACTTATTCATCATTGACCATGATTATTGACTTTGCTTTTCATCTCTCTGCGCTAGCGAGCCAATTAGCTCAGTCGTTAACGGGACGATAAGTTAACACGGTTTATCAAAAACATATTTGTACCAACAACTCCTGTCTTATAACTGTCTGCAAACCATTCTTTTGTGGAACAGTTAATACTCCAACAGAGGAGGTCAAATAAAAGTGAATAGTGCAACACAGCAAAAATGCTACAGTAGCGTCCTACATTTGGACTAGTGTGACCAGGCTTATACTTTCTTAATCAAAGACATTTTTTAAGAAGCATTTTTCTTTTTTACACTATATATAGTTTTTTTTAAATTTATAAAGTAAACCAACATATGACAGTTTTACATTGTTGTTAATCAATATACCCAGGCTATTGCATTGGCAAGAACACAAGACACTAACAGATTTTTGTATTGTGGATTAAATCACAATGGCTTTTCTTGTGTAATCTTTTTTTCATAAGGAACACTCTCCAGGTTGCAACAGCTGACTACTCTGCTTCTATGTCCTTTGTGTTTCTTTCCTCCCTTACTGAGGATCTACAAGCACAGCTCATGGCTATTAAAATGGTTGACCATCAGAAAAAAAACTCAGTGCCAAAAAGGAACACCAACAGGCCCTACATTTTGTGAACGCTAGGTCTCTCTCCTTTTGTTCCTCACTGTTCTTTCTCTCACTCTTATTCTCCTGTAACACAACTGAATGCTATTCTGCCTCTGTGTTTCACTTGCTGCACGAATCCCTCCACCTCTCTCTCCCTCACTCTCTCTCCATCCTTGGCTTCACAGTATCCATCCCTGAGGGCCGATCGATAGACTGCAACAGCCTTTCAATGAAATCTCCCCTGTGCTACTGGAGAAAAGAAACGTCGTTCAATCGAACCGATAACTCTCTCCCTCTGTTCCCTTTGATCGCTCCCTCTCTCACTTTCTATATATACAATCTCCCTTACTCTCTGTTTTGTGCTTGTTGCGAGGAGGATGATAGGGAGGCAGTATAGGCATCGGTCAGAGGCCACAGCTGGAGGCTTGTTTGATGATCAGTTGGGACGGATACAGAGGAACCATGCCGCCACAGGCATTGTAAATTACCTCTGAGTAATGCAAAGGAGATAAAGCAGACACTGGTGTGTGGGGTGGGTGAGAACAGGTAGGCACATTCAGTCTTGTGGTCAGTGAGGAAAAATCGCAGAGTGGTAATAGCTGTCAAATAAAACAGAACACAGGTCAATATCACAAGCCTTTATATGACCCAGCCTCAAGTCTGACACAGCTGCATCATGTGTGCATGTGTACACGGCTGACAAGCATACAGAAAAGCCGATGAACAGTTTGGTGATAAAAATTGGTAGGTGTGAGGCATTACTGCAAATGTCAGCATGTCTATTTCCAGGAATTTGCAGTCAACATCCTGAATTCCCATTGGGACCTATGAGCAAAACAGCAGCTCATAAAATCAGCTTTAATTTTAGGATAAGTGGGCAGCTGTGATATCCAACTGTGAAACATATGTGTTGTCCACAGTAGGCCCAGTGCAACCCTGATTTGTCAATCACGGCTAATTGTGATGAATCAGCCAAGGAAGAGGCGAAACTATTTGTTGATCAAGTTGGAGTCACTTGTTTTCTTGTATAGTACATGCTGTTAGTGTCACGTGTGAATTAAGGAGGAAGGTAACAGGAAACTTGTGAATTCACGCCTCTTCTTTTTACCTTGCCCTGTGTGTGTGTGTGTGTGTCTGTGTGTGTGTGTGTGTGTGTGAGAGAAACAGACTGAAAATATATTATATAATACATTAATAAAACTATAATATATACAACCCCCTTCTATCACAGTGTAGCGTACTGCCTAATTGACTTGTCAAGTGGCACTGTGTTCATTGTTGTTAATTAATGTTGAGGTAACTCTCCCAAAGCCAGTCACAGGAGCCCTATGGTGGCTGTTCAGATTCCAATTTGAGAATTTAAAAGAGTAAATGTTAAAAAATTTAATTAACTGGAGACACTTTGTATTAGAGAAGACATCTCCAACCACAAAAATCTAGACAACCACAGCTCAAAACAATAATAGCATCAGGTTGAAATGCCTTGAGCTGATCCATCGGCAATAAATATGACACTGAAGGCTCTATTTTTTTTCGATCAGTGGTGAACGGTGGGCCTGTGGACCATTGGAAGTGGCGTTGTTGTTAGCAGCACACAGGTGTTTTCCCACTTATGCAAGCTTGGAATTTAGGTGACCTGTCATGAACTGGGTGGACAGGCACTGTAGGGGATGTTTCAGTAACAATAACAATTCAGTACCCAGCATAGTGCAATTTTGGTGTCAAGAATCAACGGGATTCGCACTAATGGCAGGCTGTTGTCAGGGAGCCGAAAATGTCTAGCACTGCCCCTGCAAGTCGCAGCCATGACATACACTATTTTTGTGTCTTTCTTAAGACCAACGCACTGCACTCAAATTCAATTCATACAGTACATTTTTATTATTTTGAGGCTTTTTTTGACATCAAAATGTATAAAAATGCCTTCAGCTCTGCAGTAGCACATGGCAGAATATATAACGGTTTCACAACCACAATCTGACAGTGACACTGACCAACTCTACTAACTGCTTCTTCTTTAGCAATGCACATGTGGCAAAACTGAGAGGACAGACATCAGAGTTTTTAAAGGCAACAAGGCAAACTACATTTTTCATTCACTTGATTTGAGGTTTAATTATTCAACATAAAATCTATGCTTCTCTCCCTTTTGGGAATCATATCTTATCTCCGTCCCTAGGTGGCATTTCCATTACTTCTCCACCCATAAATCTGAAAGAGCTAACATCATGTTTGTGTCTGGCTACTGAAGATTTAACATCATTATTTGTAATTGCAATTTTATGTTCACTTATCCTGATCTTTAACTCCCTGTTGCTTTTACTTTAATATCCACTTCAATTAAAAAAAAAAAAAACATTCTGCATCACACGTAATGTTGCTATTAGGACACATTTTTGTGTATGGATGAGAGCAATAGCCTGATTTTATCACTGCCCTGCAATTCATACAGTTGTGACATATAATTAAGGCCTAAAGACCTAAACTCAGCGGGAAGGGTGTTAATGGTGGTGTTTACATCACACCATATTTCTTTATTTTTTATGGGTGGATTTAGGTTTATCTCTAAATATGTAACCAAGAGAGTTTGGACCTCATATAGTATGTGCCATGACAACTTTGGTCCTCTGGAGGTTCTACAGATGTTATGTTATGTTATATTACTTTTATGTTAACTTATTAAAACAACTACCAGTCAAGTCTTAATTCTTATATGTTATATGCCATCTCAGCATAATTATCCTACATGTCCAAGGCTCCATATACACAGACTGATGTACACAGCTTCCAGATAAAAATAATATACTGTTTCAAAATCACTTGCATACACTTCTGACTATGATTTGAATAACTGTCAGTGAGCACCATGACACAGAATGAGGAGTGCAAATAAAGTGGTAGGCTCAAAGTGGGAAACCGTCAGGCTTCTCTGGGCCCTCAGAGGGCTGAGATAAATTGAAATTTAATTTTAAAAAGTATTACTCTTAATTTTATATTCATTCATATTCTCAAAATGATTTACCATAACATCTAAATGTTTCTAATTCAAGAGTTACCTTCCTAACACCAATGCAAATAGTCTTTATTAAAAAAAATCAAGCACAAAAAAAGAAAGAAAACAAATATTTGTGTCCCAGCCTATCAGGATCTTGCTTTGGCTAGTTATTAGGTAAAAAAAAAAACATGTCAGGAAGCTCTGTGATTGTCATCCCTCAATAACTTTGTAGCAGGCCTTGACTGTGTCCTCTGAGGACCACAGCTCGATGTGTAATCTCCCGCCTATCTTAATTGTAAGAAGCTGTATATTCATCTGTTGTGATTCAGCACCTCTTCAGCCCGAGAGTTTTAGTTTCCTCTGGAGAGAGGAGCTTTTGTAGTGGATCCACTCCAGACTGTTCTTTCCATCATGAAATTGCTCCAACACGGTTGTACAGAGTGCACAGCTTTTAAGGGGACTGAAAATAAGTGATTTGATTGGTCGTGAGTAATGCAAGCACCTACTATTTGTTTAATCCCACCCTGTCTCCAACCGCAATACAGATATGTGCCAATGGCCGAGTACAGTATTCAGTGAGATGTGGTTAGGTTTTGTAATTTCTGGTTTTGTTTACAAATTCTATATTTAATTTATTCTGAGTTTCCTAATCTGTGATTTAGTTTTGCACCTCTCTGCCTCCATACTAATTGTAACTCAAGCATGTTCATGCTGGGTCACAGCCCAATTATTGAGTGTTAAGTCCTGTAGAGACCAGATAGACAAGTCAGTAGGTGTCAGGAAGCTTTGCTTGCCTTAAGGGGCTCTCATAATGCATGAGCAGGACCCTCAGCGCCTGATCAGCAGAACGATGACATTGATGCTCAGGCTCGCCATCCTTGCTACCCTGGCTCCTCCTGCATTATTACATGTCCAGATACCATCTTTAATTCTACTTCCTTTAAACAAGGTTGATGTGAGGGTCATTATACCTCCATTCATGACGTTAATTACCTGATAAGGCTTGCTGAGGTAAGATGGACAGAGAGGCTTTCAGCAAAGAAAGAGTGAACAAACCAGCTGATTTTCTCCAACAGTGAGCAGCTGTACGCATTATTCTCCAGCCTAATCGCATATAGCATCATCCCATATATGAAAAATGCAGAGAGGTCCATGAGTCTCCAGAGCAGAAGCCATGAATTCAATTTGGGCAGCCAGGTTATGTTTGCATACAGCACTTTTTTTTTTTTTTTTACCTTTTCTTGGCTGTGACCCTATTTTAGACCCCCCTGCAATTACACCGTTGTCATGTAAACATAAGTATCATTTATGCATTATAAGCACAGGAATTCAGTGGGTTTGCTCATGTTTAAATCACATCAAGAGCATGAAGGGAGCTTCACATTGATTATATGGAAATTATGATATGCCTGTAATTTGAAAAACACTTACGTTAGCTTTTGTTTAATCAAAAATCAAAAATTAATATAGAAATATGATAAAGTTTCAGATTGTTTTCTCAATTAATAGATTAATTGTTTTGTCTCTAAGGTGATATCATTATATAAACCTTTGTGTCATTTGCAGATAAACTTACAAACAGTAACACTGAAGTACCTGTGAATCCCTTGTGCATGTGACGGCAAAGTTAAATCCCGTGCAAGAAAGGTGGACTCCGCCAGTAACAATGAAAACTACTATATAGAGAGGTAATTACATTATGTCAATACATTTTGAATGGCTATTGCAGGAAAATTGCTGACCATAAATGGTATAAAATTGGGATTTGATAGAATGAAAATCTCCAAGATTATAACTGGGTATAACTGAGATTTCTCGCTGTCCCCTACTTTCACCAGAGGGTTGACTCACAGGGCTGCAATAAACGTTAACGAAACATAAAGCTAATTCACTTTAAACTCCATCAACCCTTTTCCCTTGGTGCTGGTAACGCTGCAGTACATCGCCTGCATTAGACAGGCTTCCTTGCATGTCAATAGTCAGCCATCTGCTCTGGCTGCTGTAGCGGACAAGGGCCCAGCAGAGAATTTCACCCATAGGAGGCCTCATTTGGATGAACGCAGTACAGACAAGATGGTCAGAAGCTCAGTGATGGTCAAATCATCTTTGTGCCCGCTCACCTGTGAGACAATCCCTCAACTTTATGTATGGAGAATGATATATTGCTGTCTTTTCAGCTCTGACCTGAGTATAACCTGGGGTTGACCTGGTTATGACCCAGCTCTCTGGAGAGTGGAGAGGGGTGCATCATAAGCAATCTGTGGAGTTTCAGGGGAGACTGCAATATGCTGCAGGCATCTCTGCTGTAAATATAGAGCCAAAACAATTAGGGATTTGTTCTGTTCTGTTTATGTTAATTTTCTGAGACAATCAAGACACAAATCCATCACACACGCCGCAAATTCCACCTACAATGCCAACACACAAAACCACACTCACTCTTTACTACTTTCTCTCCATCATTTGTACACACCCACATTGATCCACCCACACACACACGCAGATGAGCACACACACTCATACTCAAAGCCCAGTGCAGTGTGCAAGTTGAGTAGAATAGAAATAGTTCAGGTTGAAAATGGGCTACGGTGCAATCAGTGGAAACGCAGGGGAAGATTAAATTAAATTTCTCTCTACAGAGGAAATGCCATACACACAACATAACCGACTGTGTTCAGATTCCATTATGTTGTCACCAACCATGAATCACAATGAAAACAGCTTCACAACAGCTTCGATTTTCCTGAAATGTTGAGTATAAATTATTTTTCTAACCCCTGGCTATGTTTTAATTATGCAAGCACTTGCTTTGAATCATCTGCCCACTGAGGAATCATTTCATTTTTTGATGAAGAAATTGAAATACATTTTCAAATACATTTTCAATTACATTTTCAGGAATTTCAAATGAGTTTTGCAATCATGTATTTAGTTTATCTTATTTAACAGGGGCCATGCACAACCAACCATTGAGTTAGCTATATAGCTAATTTACATCTGCGGTCCCTGGGCAGGAAGATGTTAAAAAACAATACAGTACAATACAAACAATACAATGCAAACAATTAAAAGCAATACAATTAGCAAAAAGAAAACAGTACATCACATATAAAATAACATCAGACAAAATATACATTACATAGTCTTCATATTTCATGAGTTTCCATATTGCAATTTACATATGAAAATTCCCAATAAAGATTAACTTGACAACTTGATTTCCACTGGCACATTATTTTCACCTCAGGAGTCAGAGCCCTGTGCTTTCACTGACACCATACTGTCGCCAATTCTGATAGGTGTTTGTGTCTGAAGATACACTGTTAAGTGAAGAGAGGATATGAGAAAAATATTTCAAACACAGAGTGAAAAGTCCCTGAGGACCATCAGTCAGAAGACTGCAACACTTAGGAACTAAAATAGAGCTGGGCAGAGAGCATAATTAGGCATTTTAAGTGCTTTACATAATATAGTCAGTCATAATGAAAGCCCTGTGGGATCCAGAGGCTGGGCGGCTATTGTCACTCTGCCGCAGGAGGAGTATTCATAAGAAGGCTGGAGAAAGAGATGGAAGGATAAGGGGAAATGGAGAGGTGGAAAGTAATAATGCATAAAAAAAAGCTATAGTTACAAAACATAAAAATAAAATCGTGAAATGGAGTTGACTTAATTAACATATGGGTCCATTACCCACTCAGAAAGGAGCCAAAATCAATGATTTACATTTTTAACCCACTCCCCAGAGTGCACAGGCACATCAAGACAAACATGATCAATAGAAAATGTGATTTTGTAAAACACATAACAAGGACACAGCAATACTGTGCCATAACAACACTCTCCTGTCTTTCTCTCTCCCTCCCCACCTCTCTCTGTCATTCTTTGCTGAGTGAACCACTTGATGTTGACAGCGGATTGATACAGGCTCTTAATGAATGATGTTTTATTAATGGTCCCATAATCAGATTACCTGCAGGCGGACAAGCTCCATCCATCTCTTTTCTCTGAGGTCTAACAGTGAAGGAAGAATAACACATCTGGAGGAACAGAGACATTTGTCTGGTCCACATTTAACCTTAATCAGCTACAAGAGCTCCGCTTGTACTTACAGTATACCGGAAGCAGGAGACAAACAGGTAATGCATGTTTGTAATAATCACAAGCAGGAACGATGTTGTTAATTAATGATAAAGAGCTCAACAAGCAAGGCTGTCTGGGGCTTTCTTTATTTTTTTTTGATACACTAATGGTGCCACCCGTCCAACACTTTCAACCACAGTTTTCATCTAATGCCACCAGGAGGTTACTTCAGTTCATGACCTCTAAAACGAATCACCTAATTTCCCCAGCTATACTTTGAGATGATGCTAACATAGCCAGCATGCTAACATAGAACACATAGTTGACTTGTACCTTTACATGCTAACTAATGCAACGTTTTGGTTCGTCTCACAGCTGAGCCAGCTGAGGCTGACAAAGTTCAGCTTTTAGACTATGAAAGTTGGGCTACTTCTAACACTGTAGACCAGAAGTGTGTCTGAGATGTCCTAAAATGGCTACTCTGCAATCTGCTTTGTGGTTTTGCAACAACATGGCCTTTCCTCTGGCACCACTATCAGGCCTGCACACAAAGTAGGGGCAGTGATTCAAAGAAGATGTTTCAAAATACTTGAATTGAAGGCCAATGGGCGTGTCACCACCCACAACCACAGTATCAAATAGTCTCTAGACATATTCTCTTCATAAAGTGACTGTCTGGCTGCATGAGACGGCTGCTTTCCTCAATAGGTTTTGACTGGCCCGGGTTCATTTCATCACACCTCGTCTTTTGAAAGATTGTCCCTTTACCCACCTCACCAGAGAGGAGAGGATCCTCCACACACTGACGATATTTTTTGCTTATTTAATACATTTCCTGGTCTTGTCTCATCAAATCATTCAAATGGTGTGACTTTTTGCCCCCCACACTCAAGGTAAATGGCACAGACTGTTGATCGCTACAGTTACTAATGGACAGAGCAATGAAAATTGATAGGGGGAGGAGTTGCTTACAGGTATAAAAGTTGACATCCAAGGTGGAATTTGATTATATGGCTGAGCCCATTATGAGAGATCTGAAAAAAGAACATCCCGCTTACTTAATGTCATTAAACTTTGTTCTCACCCACAGGAGGAGTGGTACCTGGAAGTAAGCCTACAGGAGTATGAAAAATGAGAGACACGGTGTTAGACACTAAGTTCTCTCCTGCAGCAGTTTTCCGTTAGAAGCCAGGGCAAGAGGAAAGTGTACATCACATGTGAACTTTTTAAGTGTGATTTATTGAGCTGCTATGATTGAGGTGTCAGGATTTATGACCAGACCCTCTGACAGCAATTACTCCCCAAACACTAATGCAACCAAAAACTCCCCTTTGATAGATCTGGTTATTAATGCAAGTACACAGGTACGCAGCCACTAAGGGCTCCCCGGAAAGGTTAGATTTATCATGGTGACATTTTACTTGTATTATGCACCCACATTCTCCCAATGTGGCCGAGAGACAGGCAAAGGAGGTGCATGGTGATACCCTCCACCAACCACACAGATACGATTAAGTACAAGAAAACGCACTGCATTCCTATCCCAGACATATAGATTTGTTACGGCAAGGTCGCATCCAAAAATAATTTCACCATCATTTTTACTGGAAAAGAAAGATCTAATAATGAGCTTACTGTCATGTTAGCTTAATGCAGATTTGCAAAGTAGTTTTTATCTGTCTCTGAAAAAACAAAAAACAAAAACAAAGGTGTACTGAAAAAAAAGTTGTTTGTCAAAGAGACTGAAAAAAGACCAAATGTTCTCATTTAGTCATTCTGAAGTGCTGCCAGGAAAAAGTCGGGATGAAATAATAATTTTTGTAATATATTTAAATGCTGTTTGAAATTAAATCATACCAGTTTCCACCTCAGGACATCAGAGTGCTGTCATGTACTTACTTGTCACATTATTTATACGCACTGGAAAACACACTAGTGTGCACCACCATAGCGGTGTGTGTGTGTGTGTGTGTGTGTGTGTGTGTACTTTAATATCCAATTTTGTATGTCTGCGTATTTGGCATCATGTTCTTTGCAACCAGATAGAAGCCTTACAACAACAATTTTAGGAAACATTAATGAGAAGTTCAAAGAAACCATTTATGTTTCCAGTAGGACAAGAAAAGACTGACATAAAATAAAAAGTGCATAAAATAACGAGTCATTTAAAGTCTGCTCAGAGGGCTTCAGATTACTTGATAGTGCTTAGTACAAAAAAGAATGTCTTTACAGTCCCACTAAGATTTACTATTACTAACAGTTTCCAGGGAAACCAGGTGCAAAGACCCCTGCCTCACTGTTCACTGACCTTAATGGATACATATTTGGGTGTATTTGCACTTATTAACAGTCAACTATGCTTTTTGTAGCATCCAGATCTAAAGCGAGAACAATGCCTTATTAATAAATCCTTTATTATGCACTTATTAACAGTTAACTATGCTTTTCACTGCTCCCCCATCTGGAATGAGCACTACATGTTTTCAAGGTTGATAAAATGTGAATAAAAAATGTTTTTTTAATTTACATCATTTTCACGTAAATGGCAGCCATATGCGGCCACAAAGAGAACGTTGTATAAAACATATAGCCTCAAACATTACTTTGAAAAAATAATAGTACAATTATTAGTACAATTACAACCCTAACCATAACCCTAACATTGAGGTAAATTGTATATTGTAAACATGACATAAAACATCACTAATCACATCAAAAAAAAAAATAAATACAATAGTGCAATTGTAACCCATGTGGTGAGCCATGCCCAGTGGGAAAAGCACTTCTCATTTCCTGTGTTTCCCGCTGCATCCAACACCTCGGGGTTGATGTTTTAATGGAGTGTGGGAGGCAGACTCCTGGGTGTTTCTGCATGATAATCCGGATTCTCCGGAGCTGCGCGTGGTGGCCTTACGTGTTGACTGCTATGCAAGCTAAAGAGGATACGGCTGAATTCTGAACTCTACCTAAGATTCATTTGTTCACTCTTTCTGAACGCTGAACTGACTTGAAGATGCAGTGCACGTTTCGGAAGCTGCTCTGCTTCTTTGGAGTAGCTGCTATCCTGTGGCACAAAACCTGTCTTTATCAGGCATGTAAAGTCTTCTGGTGACTGAGATATATCTATAATTCTACCTAAAAATATCAGCTGCTATTTCATCCAAATATTATGTATTGACACACTAATATATGTCCATGAAATGCAGTGTTTGCTCAGGACAATTCATGGGGGAATAAAGAAAATCAGTAGGGATGACACTAAAATCAGCTAGGGAACAATGTCAAAACTCAATAAGGAAACTCAGCATTTTTTAACTTTATGAGATGTCTTTTCTGTCCACAGATGATATGCTGAGATGGCTGTAGAGCCCATGGGGAGCTCTGGATACGAACGTGTGAAGATGTGAAGATTCTCTAGAGACTGATCATCCTCATTCCCCACAGGACTAGACACTATATACCGAGACTCACACTCACACACAGATGCACACACATAAACAAATGAAAAATGCAAGTAACACATTTGCAATCATGTCACGTATGAGAGAAGGACAAAAAAAAAAAAGGGAGAATGTTACAGTTAAAGATCATCCCCCAAAGTTGTCATTCTTCTGTGTAAGCATTTATGCAGTTAAGGCAGAGAAAAAACACTTGTGAAAGGATCAGGCAGGCAGAGGAGAAGACGGGGGGAGGGGAGACTGTTGCAGGTGAGAGCCAAAGCATGCAATAAAGATTAGGGAGGAGCTCCAAGGCTACGGCACAGAGGGACCTGACAGATCTACTGTTTTCTTGGCTCGACCACTCTACTGCAGGGACGGCTGCATTAAAACCTCAGGGATGAAGGAGTATTCTCCATACCCCCACTCTCCCTCTCCACTCCAAGACTGTATTGACTGTTTGGCAGGAAACAGGTCGAGCTAAAGAAGCGTTTGACCCTCAGAGTACATTTTCATTATTTAGAGGTGTTTGTGTGACAGTGTCATCTTTTCAGAAAGAAAGAATGAGGGAAGGAGACAGAGTGGGTGGCTGTGTTAGAGTGAGAGAAATCTTCTGTTTGCATTTTGCCTGGTAACCACTACAAATGCATGTGCTGTAGACTGTCATCAGCTGCGTTTAGTGGAGGTTTTTGAAATGGTACACTCTCCTGCTCAGAGGGAAAGTCAACATCTCCCTCCTTCTCTCTCTGTAAAATTGTTTTGAAGTGATTGCACGTTTGCTGTGTTGCTAGGCACATTGTACACGCCGCTGTGTATATTCACAACATATTCTGATTTCATAGGTTGGGCATTCTTTACATACTATTCATTTCAATCAACAGCAAGGTCAGCTAAACCAGTTTAATCCATCTTTTTTAATTAGTCCAGAGAATTAGAGACTCTTCATTCAGGTACAAAGCGTGATTGGTTGAGAAGGTTTCGCTTTTTACATCTAGTTTTAATTTTCACATTTGCTCGTTCTTTTTCTCTTTTCCATGTCTAATTCCATCATTATTTAGCATAATTACATCTGGCTCTTGGACAATCATGTCTAAAAACTAGAGAGCATTTGCAGCTAAGGTCCAATTTCTGTCTCTCTTCAGAAAAATTAATTACTCTTGATCTTTAGAACCAGTGTAAGTGTCATACCGAGATAGCCACAGGTTCTGGAGTCTTACCTTGGACTGCAAGAAACTATCAACCCTATTCATTTACTATATGGCCTTGGAGAAAACTAAATTCTGATTGGCTGAAAGACAATGTTAACATGCTTATGTTAAGCAAATTTAATGTTTACAATGTTAACAATCTTATTTTAATGTGTGAGCATGCTAACATTTGCTAATTAGCACTAAACACAAAGTAGGCGGATGGGAATGCCATAAGTTTTGCAGGTATTTGGTCATAAACCAAAGTACGAATAGAAACAAATAGAAATGTTCACCTGATAATGGCGCTAGATGAAAAGACAGGGGGTCACCAAAAATCCTGAGATGATATAAGTGTCTGTTCCAAGTTAAATGACAATCCATCCAATAGTTGTTGAGATAGTTTAGTCTGAACTAAAGTGGAGACATTTTCACTTGCTGTAGGTTAGCTGCTAACTTCTTCTACTACTTCTTCTTTGAGTTAGCTGCTAACTGCTGATAGCTGCTCTACTACCTCCGCTGCCGGCTTAACGGTGGAACAACAATATCCCTCCATTCTGTATTTGTACTTAAATACAGAATGGCAATGTGGAATAAAGGCACATTCCCGCCTTGAATAGCCTGTATAAAAAGGGCTACTATAGTAAGTACTACTGCAGTCTCACCAAATATTGTATCTCGGGACTGATTCCTCCTTTTTGTGTGAATGTGCAAGTGTGGAACTCAGCCCCCGAGTGGTTTTGCCACAGATCTTGTCAACCACTAGCATACTTTCTCTGCTGTCGACTCCCCTCCGGTCCTCCTTTTTCCTGCTCTGTTACCCCAACTGTGATTATTTAACTCTCCACAGGTGTAGTAGAATCTAACAGAGGACTGACCAGAGAGAAAGAGAGAGGAACATGCGGCATTGGCTTACCCCACATAACAGGAAGAAAACTGATGCAATTAGGCTTACTGTTGATCCATTCATGGGCTCATTTAGAAAATCAGTCAAATCTACTAAAGTGCCAGAAGTATTCATTATTTAGAATTGGCTCTTTCGAAAATATTATCAGTGACATATTATTGGATTATTATTATTCATACAGTCAAAAACTGAGAGGGTTATGTCTGAGAAAGTTGGATATACACATGACAAATATTTGAACACATAACAATATGTGCTCATTTTACCGGTAACCATATTTGATAAAAGCAGTAATGAGATGTTACATTATCAGCTTTTACCACGTTTTGAGGTTTAATTAGATATGATTTAGTTCATCTTGTTTGGTGAAGTATGTCTCAAGTTGTGTGAGAATTGAACATGTAACAGTTGAAAATTTTATTTAAACAATACACAAACGGCTATGCCTATGTCTTTAAATCCTGCAATAATTTCCATTTTTAATAGGTTTATCAAAGCCAAACAAACAACAAACAAAACAGTCTCAATCAAAATAACAACATGGCTTCATAAAAAAACATTTCTGTACTATATAATTAAAGAGGTACTGCACACTTAAACTTGTTTTTTGAGCTGTAAACTAAATGATATGACTGTACTGTGATGAAACACATCAATGCTAGTGTTAATATTGACATTTCTTACCAAATTTATAAAAATCGGCATTTCGTGGGTTGAAAATGGCTCATCTACTGTTTTAAATCAGCCCTGAACGTTGCAAGGCCAATGCTGACATAGAGTCGACTGGTTGGGACTTAACTATGTCATGAAGTTTATACAAAAAAAGAATGTTAACGCCCTCTAATCAGTGTCAGTCAGTCTCCTCCATGTCCCCTGATCCACACACTACGTAGCCATGAGGCCACGCCTGTTATGTGATGGCTGGGCTTTCCTTAGTTTTGTTTGGGGTGGTGTTTTCTGTCTCTGTCTGTCTTCCCTGTCTACCTGTGTGGAGTGATCTAGGTCAAGGGGCGTGGTCCGGAGCTGGTGGCACTGCAGCTCAATCGTGACAGCTGCGTCCAATTCACAATCACCTCTGCCAGTACTTAAGCCCTGGTCTCCCTCATCATCGTCGCCAGATTGTACCGTTGTCTTACGTGGACCTGTTCCTGGAGATCTCTGCCTGGCCCGGACCTCTGCTCAGCTCCCTCCTCGCCATTCTCTACGTGCAGGCCAGTGATCACCTGACTCAGTTTCCACGCTGGTCGTCCCCCACTCCGTCCTGGATATTACCCAGGGTCCCTTCTCCCCGGCACTGGCCTGATGTCGATGTTTCCTGCCTGCCTGCCCAGTCACTGCTCGAACTCAAATGACCTGTTCATTTAATAAATTGTGCCTAACTGTTTAATCCAAGTCTCTTTGTTTGGTCCCTGCGTGCTGGGTCGCCACAACGCCTCCTACAGTTGTTGTTCCCTCACTCCTCTGTTGCATTTTTAAAACATTTGCTGGGAGAGAGGGTTCTAGCAGAATTTGAGGGTGTAGTTAAGCCCAGTTCAGACCAAAGATTCGCAAGATGAGTTGAAACTTGTAACTACTTGCAATGCGCTACCTGCCAGTTTACACCAATGCGACTAGACGAGACGGTGTATCGTTTCCATAACAACGACTCTCTGTACTTCCGTTCTATCTGCCGGCTTTTTTTGTTGCTGGATATAATTTGTAGCATCTTAAAATATGAATGAGGATAGTAATAGCGAGTTACTTGCTACAGTTGCATTTCTAGTATTGATGAAATGGCGAAAACATAAACAAACAAGCGGGTTGAGATGACCAGCTGACTTCGTTACAAGCTGATTGGCTGTTGAAACAGGTGACGTGCCTTACGTTCTAAAACCAGCCACTGGCGACTTGACAAGCTGAGACGCAGGCGACAGCATCAGCCAGCTTGAGTCGAGCTGAGACGGGCCAGATCACACCGCTGCAACTTTTCCCTGCGACGTTCTAAACCGTTTCGTCTCGTCGTGAATCTTTGCTCTGAACTGGCCTTTACACTTTAAGCAAATGTCTGAGAAATCAATGGTTTTATCCTCCAGCCTACATGACAAGTGTGAACTGAATTCACATAACTTACTCACACATGCCCAGATATTAAAGTTTCAGAGCCCTGTGAATTAATGTTTAATCCTGGAAGTGTTAGGCAGGGAGAGCAATATGTTCCTTGTCCCCCCTAGGCTAGTTGGCAACCATGAAGCTGAGCGTAGCTTGAGTCAGGGCCTGTTTACCAGAGGGGGGAAAGGGGGAGAAATCACAACAATGGAAACGTCACCTGTCTTCCACAATTATTTTTGTTACCTTGAAGGCAGATTACATCCTGGGAGAGCAGCTAATGTTAGGAGCACAGATACCTTTGCGTTCACAAAGTCACCTACAGTACGCTTATACAAGGAGGACCCAACCCAAATGTAACTTCCGAGAAACATCCTCTGAGCCTAAAAGGACTGAAGTTGGCTTAGTGTATATCCAGGGATCTCTCTCCCTCATTGTTAGGATGATATGCTCTATTAGACTCAATGAGGCTGATTGAAGCTGACATGCACAGACACAGATTAACTGTTAGAGACTGACAGAGATTGATGTCGACCACAGTAAATTAGCAAAGACAGGTAGGGTGGACAGACAAAAGGCGGGGCTCTAAGAAGTTAAATAGAGTTGATATTTTCGAACTACATTTTGATGCCTTCATATTTCATTGATGTCTCATCATTCCTCCACTTTGATATTACAAATACTGCAGAGAAAACACAACAGCCTAAAGAGTTGACAGAAACTGTGCTGTATACTTAAACATAGCATGTGGTAAATATGACACCAGACAGTTTGATTATGTCTCCTAGAAATTATGTTAATATACTACTAAACTGTAACAGCTAATACATTTTAAAGGAAATGTAATGCTGCCTGGATTACGTTATTTATCAACATTATGAGAAAACATTATTAACGTATCTGGCGAGTCACAAAATGTTTGTAGCACTCCAACACCCTACACTGTGTCTAAGACGCCGTGGACTGAGTTCAGACCACAATGATGGGGGCTTTTGGGTTTGTTACTCAAGCAAGCTACCACGAAGGTTTGCTCGCTTATTCCCTCTCTGTGTGTCTGCCCGCTCTCCCTGTTTGTCTTCTTCACCTGCTGCCAATGACAACAGGTATCACTGACTGACCATGACCAATAAAAATGAAAAGAGTTTAAACTAAAGATGTATTCTGCATTTCTTATTTTAGTTTACCTCACATAATTACCTCTGATATTATTAAGACTGGATAACTCACTATTTGGGTTCCTTATTTAACTATTTACATCTCACTTTATTTAAAACTAAATTACTTCCAGTAATATGTGCTCGTACTTCATTGTGGTTATGTTGAGGCACTCACAGCACTTTAAGGTTATGGTTAGGGAAAGATCAACGAGTCCTCTAACCTAAACAACAGAATACGTTGCTTGTCAATGACTCCCAAAAATGACATATATAGGCGTACTGGACCTTCGTCGTCATGGTAACACGTGGTAACACGTGGTTAACGTTGTGAAACAGTCGCACTAAAGGTCGCCGCCTACATAAACGTAAATATGGGTAATATATAAAATCGTAATAAGCTGCTTGGCAGTATTTTTGGGGAGGACAGTCTCGGAAAGATTATTGTCTTAGTTAAATACTGAAAAATGGTGGCTTGTAGCACGAGACAGGCTGAGTTGACTTTTTTAACATTTAACCGAAACCATAATCAGTTAAATGTTAATGAGAACTGAACTAAAACCTGAGCAAACATGGAAAGTGCTACAGCCAATGTGAATGAGTGAGAGAAAGCAGGCAAGGACCAGAGACTGTTGTAATGTCACATCAAACCTTTTATTCCCAAGGCTGCAGAGATTTGGAAGATGGTGACACTACAGGGAAGAATTGATTTGCCTCCGCTTGCCTTGTCAGTAGCTCGAGATTAAAGACCAAAAAATAAGCCAATGTGGGCACTCTGACCACTTGACAGACTGCTGAATTTGTGTGCGTGCCCATTTGTGTATGTACTGATTCATGTGTATGAGTGAGCATGCATGATGTGTAAGTACATGTATATGTGTCCAACAGAATTGCTTTCACTTGGTCTTTGTTCTTCAGCTAGCCCGTCTTTGTGACAGATTTCTTCAACCTCTCACATACCTGTGTGTTTATCTGGTGCAGTCACTGTACACAGCTCCTCACCTGCTAACACCTTTCTGTTGAGCCGGAGCTGGCAACGTGGGCGCTCCCTCTGCCTCAAAACACCCCTCTGTTCAGCTAGAGTGCTCTTTGTATAAAAGACACCCCTCTGCGTCCCTGGAATGGTTCTTATTCGCAGTCCATCTCTCTTCTGTTTGCCACTCTTTTTTTTTTCTGATTCTCATTGTCTCTCTGCAGCCAGTTTTGGCCCTCCAAACAAAACATGAAAAACATTGGAATTGAAACGACATGATTATTTTCCATTGAAATGCAATCAAGCTTTTGATGAGTTCTTTTTCTCTATTTTATTGCCATTTCCTCCTGTTTTGCCAATATCTGCTGTCACAAAAACCAGGTTCAAAACTAATTTAAAAGGATGAGGAGATATCCTTAAGCTCCCAGTCCGTTTGACCCTCGACTGCTATTTAGAACACACAATGCCTGATTCCTCCTGATAGAAATTCAGACTGAGAATTTTCCTGTTCAGATCAGTGCTTCACAAGTGATATTGAGAGCCCTAAGAGGATTATATCAATGATGCTCGATTTTCCATCTGCATGGTAAACCATTTAATGTTAAGGCTACTCTACTAAATATAGTGCTTAAAGTCTGCCAGCAAGGCTTTTTGTCCTGATTCCCCGCGATGAAATTAAGGATAAAATCAGCGAGAGAAAAGTGTGTTCTTCTCCTTGCAGTGTGAAGAATGGGCGTGGAGATGTGATTTACAGACATGGCTGTCAGATTACTGGCTCCTGCTGTGGAGAAGGAGAGGCCATGCGTTTGCTGCATTTTCTCTCGTGGCTCATTGTAGCACAGCACAGTGCGATGTTTTGTCATGCAGCAGGGTCGAGAGGGTAAGGACATGGGCTGCTTCCCTCTCTGCTCACAGGCAAGAAAGCTACGCCCCAGTCCAAGACCTATTTTGTCTTCTGCCTCCTTCTTCTTGTTCTATCCCTCCTCCTCGTCCGCCCATCTCAGCTCAATTAATCTAGGATGCCTAAGTGACCCTGAAAAAAAGTCACAGTGCATGATTGAAATTACTCCCTGCACACTGCACTACAAATTACAGCCGCTGAAGACCCTTACACCTTCCTCCATTTTCGGTCTATGTCTCTCACTCTGTCTCTCTCTCTGCTGCTTTTCCTTTGTCTTTTCAAGTTGGTCATCACACTTCTCCGCAGGTCACACGCTACATGATTTAATTAGATTCCTTGTTGCCGTGGTCTTTACTGCTTTTGTCAAAGGTTGTTGTTGTCAATTTAGCTGAAGCTGTAAATTAAATGTGGGGTGAGCTACCATTCACACACGTCTGCATTCACGTCCACTTCCAAACACACACACACATGCACACGGACAGATCATTAAACTTACACACACCCATGCATATTCAAGTAATGAGCAGCGTAATTGTAAACTGTAAAATATTTACTGGTACTTGGCAAATATAACTGTTGCCTCTTGTGAGAAAAACAATGTTATCTTAAGACCTTGACAAGCACCAAAGCCGATACATCGTGGTTATTGTCAGCAGTAGATGCAGGATCTTAAATTCCTTGGGTTAACTTTCAAACGATTGCCAAACAGCAAGCGAGTGCAGAGTTACAATGCCATGTATGTTGGACCGGGTGAAATTAATGTTGTGTCTGGCCCAGGCAGACAGAGTTCAGCTGTCCAGTCTGCTCCCCCAGAGGGCCTGAGGAGTCCTGACCCTGCACAGAGTCTCAGCAGCCGAGCATTTCCAGCTGGACCGCTTCAACCTACCAGCTATTCATCACAGAGGACCACTGTAGGACAAAAAAGAAGCGATGTTTAAATTAAAGACGTCACCATCCAGGTGTTAACTTTGAATCAACAAATGAGGAAGCTTATGGAACCTTGCATCTATCTCTCAGATCTGCTCTTGACTGAACATTTCGAGAGATGGCACTGAAAAATTAATGAGGTGTTTTATTATTTTCCAGCTTCAGTTGCTCTACCTCTAGAGTTAATAAAACTGTCAATATTAAAATTCCCTCTCACGGTGGTTTATTTCACTGTTTAGTACGTGGTTATTTTCCATGCGTTATGTCTCCAGTTTTTTATACAGCAGTATAAGAATGCAGGCCAAATATGGAGATGTCTGTGAAGCAGTCATTGTGTCAATGTAATAATGGTGCATTTGAGTTATGTGTCTGGGGAACATGGGATGGCGGCCCCGCCATTACCTACACTCCCCACCATCTGTGCCACATCTCACTCCGGGTAATTCTACAGCGCCTTTCTGTCTCATTCGCTGTCTCTCTGTTTGTCTCCACCTATACCTCGCTTCCTCTTTGTCTCTCATACTCACACACATGTTGATTCATTATGTGTGACGGAGTCAGTCTACATTTAAACTATTTATAGAACTTGTTTGGTATGATATTAAACTGCCTGTGGCTAAACAAAGCATTCAGAACTTGTGTAGATTATTCTTCAATAAGGTAAAATTGATCCATGCCTGTCAATATGCTCGTGCTGCACTGTGTGTGGGATACTTTTTTCTTCTCAGGCATACATTGTTGTTAAATGGGTTCTGGTGTTTGCTCAAAAGACATAATGGAAAGACTCACAATTGATGGATGTTCCTGTCAAAAATGAATATGAATATGTTGAATCAGCAATAATTATTTTTCCAGTCATTATTAATTCTAGATTTGCTTTGGCGAATAGATTTGTTTTTTGGATTGATGCCCAAGCACTGTGTCATGAAGCATTCATTATTCAAAAATGCAACTGAAACTAGGGCGCTCCTGTTGGAAACTGTGAGAGAGAAATAATGCTGAAAGGTTTTAGAAAGCCCTTTCATGTCCCGTTTATGTTAAAGGGGCTTTTTTTGACTACAACTAGAGTGCAAGAACGGGTATTGTAGCAGCTAATTTAATTGCCATGGATGTCAGAGTATATTTTGAGTGTGTCCCGTTCAAAAGCCACAGAAAAAGGGGAAACTGCAGTGTTTATGTCATACTCAAATATTCCTTTGGCAAGAAAATCAGGGATTCGCCTCGCACAACAACAGATGCTGTATATAAATTATGTACTAAAGTCATTAGAAAATAATTTCCTGAATGGCAAAATGTAGAGAAAAGCATTTCTGTGATGTGGCGCATAAGCAGAGAGCTCTTCTGAGATTTGTTATTATCATGAATGCGTTTTAACCAGTGCAAACACCTGATAAGTTCCACTACAACAATTTTTATTAACTTTTTGCATTTCATGCTCCTCGGCCCATGTCCCTCTGAGAGGGGTAAGTCTTTGGTGTTTGTTGATCCTAACATGCTCTGCATTTCTGATCATGTTTCAAAGGTGCTGAGTGAAGTCATGATTCTCATCTTGACTGATGTCGTATAATTGGGCTGGGTATCTGTTGTTAGTGTCTGATGAAAGATCTCCTCTCATCCACAGCTGGTCTGCTATCTTTGATGGCACTTGTTTTAATCTTTGTGATGCATCCCCAAGACTCATTTTAAAGTTGAGATTTATTGATGAGGCAACACAAAGTTGGAAAAACAGTTGCGTGTTGAGGGTTTCTATTTCACAGTGCAATCATTTTGGTGAAATAAAGTTTTAAATGTCAAATGATTTTGCAAGTAAGGTGAGATAGCCTGAATGCAATACTCGCGATCCTTGTTCTGTAAACGTACAGGAGGAGTCTTTTGCTATGACTGAGAGTTGAATGGAGATTTGTGTGGGCAGGTAACTCTGGAGAGGTCAAATGAGTCTAATATCCTCTGACAGCTGATGATGCAGTTTCTTCATTAAGACAGCTAGTGTCAGCATTATTCTGGCTACATGATGGGAACTAATAATTAAACTGAGGCCCAAGAAAAAAACGTCACCGCGACAGGCAGGTTACATCCTGTGATGACCTTTTCTCAACCAGGTACCAAACAGAGTTTCATCAGAAGAGTAAAAAACTTGAGGCTTAATGAGCAAGAGGGCATGGCTGTCCATCATGCCTGTCCATCACCAGTGAATTACAGTACACTCAACCATTTTCTCTCTTTCAACCACCACTGTATATCAACAGGGATGTGAGTTGAGCAGGACAAGAGTAAAAGCAACATTGCCATGTTGAACTGTTTCCCACATCTCAAATTGTTTCATTGTGTTGTGCTCATTGATGGCTGTTTCCACACATTAGAAAAACAACTGGGCCAATCAGAGCTTTGTAGATGGGTGATGTCATCTTCCCGCGATAGAAATAGCAACAAGAAATCATGACAAAAATGGCAGCACACGTGAATTGTTATAAATTAAATTTACAAAAATAAAAACTCTTAAGTTGGCATATTTCTTTGATTGTTGTGAAAAACGTTAACAGCAGCTTCCACATCGATCGACTAAAAATGACATCAGCAGGGCTGATACGTCACTCACCACTGATTGGTTACGGCAAATAAAATCAAAATAACCTTCCCTCCCAAACAGAAATCCAACATGAACACAATATCGGGCTGAATATTTAAGATGCCCTGTGGAATTTTCTGTAAAGTAAAATTATGTTTACATTTAGTGTTTCTCACCAAAACGCATTGTGTGTATCCTTAAGCTATTCCTTCCTCATAAAACACTTGCAAAGCTGATTTTTTTGAATATTTTAAAATGTGCAATGTTTACATCCATATTTGCTAGCTTGGGGTCTTCTCCTTCCTTAGCTTTGTTGGCTCATTGCTACGCTTTTTGCACGTTGTCCTTCAGTGGACTAGCATGAAACCAGTAGCGGGAATGTGTATCGCGATGTCCGAGTACTCGTGCACACGTGCTTCCTCATGCACGTAAGCAATGCAAACAAAACGGGTACTAGTAAAGACATTGCTCTATAGCACTACTAATGGTCAAAAACTACACAGGGTACCTTCAAGTGAAAGGAAATGAAAATTCTGTCCAAATACATAAATGATAGAATAGATGCTTCTGTTTGTACTTATTCTTTTTTTTTTTTGTTTTTCAAAGTTTAGATAATTAAAAGCTGTTGGTTAGATTAGGAAAGGTTAGGAAAAGATTGTGGTCATGGTTAAAAGAAAACAACACTGACTGTTAGAAGACAGGAAGCAAACCCTTGTCTCCAGTGTCAAATAGTTTTTTTACATCCACCAATTCACCCTGACTTCCTTCCCATGGCATTTGAAAATGTCATTCTTCTTCCTGCTTTTCTTCCAAGAATATACATGGGTCTTTTTTTTTTTATCCATTTGAACAAACAACCAATGCTGTTTTTTGTGGTAAAGACAGTCTTTCAACACAGGGTTGTTTGTCAAATATGAAATGGCAAAAACATGTGTTTTTCATTGCAAAACGTCCCATGGTTTTCTTGTGTTTTAAGCCATTTTTGTGGAATTATCATTCTAACCAGAAAACCAGAAAATTGCCTGGACTCTGTGAGGCCAAGTTGGTTTAATGTTTCTTTATTTTTTCCAGACCTTCTAGCTTTATAGAATATTTTAATAAACATACATGTAATGACACAGAGATGAGTGGTCGAGTCAAAGAGTGGTTCAACAGATAAAACCACCATTTATTCATCGTTAAGGGGCTCTTTTGAATCCTCTTGTCAAACATGCTTTTACCAAAACCTCATCAGAATTACCTTTTTAAATGACTGAGAGCATTAAGTGAGTGTACTTACATTGTACATGCATGTTCTGACAACCCATTATATTTTCATTTGCTTACTTTTGACACTGTGAGGCACTTTATAATAGTGAAAAAGAGCATAATGAATGAGGATATTGTAACAAAGAAAACTGTATGGAAGGGTTTTGAATATACTTTTTTTTTATTCGTGCATTTTGTTGGGTGAGCGAGCGTCCCTGCATCTGGAGGAGTTTTGTTTAGGCATTTGTTGCATCTGACGTTGCTAGCCGCAGTTGTCATCTTCTGGTTAAATGATGCGTGAAAGTGAATATCCATCTTCTGTGATCAAAAGCGTTATGTGATGGCAGTACGATACATGCATTATAAACAACCTGGCTGTTTGTGGAAGTGAAAATACCACACTGGGCTCTGTACCTCACAGAGAGGAACACACTCTTTCAGGCTTTCTTTTATGTGTACGATTTGGACAACATATTTTTAAAGCCCTGTTAGCTCCATATTCTTTTGTCCAATCCATCAAACTCTGCCCTACAAAAAGCAATGCCTTTCTTAAGAAGGAAACCTAAAGAAATGGACTGTTGCAACCCCTGGTCTCACTTTAAAGACCCACACATACAATTAAAGTAAGGCGGGAAATGGAGAGTGAAAAATGTGTGAAACATTTGTTCACATTAACAATTTGATCCAAGAATAAATAGCCTGCTGTGTGAGGGTAGGGGAGCATTATGTGATATAACAAGCTTATTTGTGAAAACACAAGTGCTGAAGCGAGGGAGAGTCGGAGGAGGGGTTGCAGCATTTAAGTGCACAGCAAGAAATCACTCAGCCTACGTGAAAAAGTCTCCAGGCGGCCAACTCAGCTGACTGGGGAGAAATACCACCGCCATTAAAGCCCTCTCAACACCTGTGTGGATTTCATAAATTGAAACTGTCCAACTCTGGAGAGTGAAAGAGCGAGGTGGGGGGGGGGGGGGGGGGGCTTGTACAGACAGATGCCGAGTAAAAGGTGGGATGAAGAAGAGAGAGATGGACAGGGCAGCCAACAAGAAGTGAGTGCAAAACCAAAAAGTGCCCACTCCTGCTTACTGTGATTACAGTGCTATTATTTAAATGTCAGTGTCTGTCTGTCCGTGTGTCAGTCTTTAAAGGGGCAAATTCTTGTGAAGACTGGACAACGTGTTAATGTCGTCTTTATTTCCATTCATTTAAATCAGAGAAAAAACATTGGACTCCAAATGTTTAATCACTTTTTCATTAATCTGTCCATTTAAGTACAACCTTACAGTGTTGAGGATCTGTGTGTGTGTGTGTGTGTGTGTGTGTGTGTGTGTGTGTGTGTGTGTGTGTGCATTAAAGAGAGAGAGAGAGAGCGCACTCTTGTCTCAGTCCCTCTGTTGATGCACACAGAACAAGGTTAATTACTTTTCTGACCTTCTCCGGAAGCTTAAAGAAATATTCCAATCATAGCCTGAATAGATAGCGCAACCAGAGATGCTGAGTCAATGGTCAAACAGTGAAAAATGAAACACAGCTAAATCTTTTAAGTGTAACGTTATTTACCTTCACCATAACTTATCAAATGTTTCAATAAAACTGCTTGCATCACTGATTTAATGTCACAGAGGAAAAAAGGAATTACTTTTTTCCCCCACCTGCAGCTGCTTGCTTACTTTGATAAAATATGTATGTGAAGCATCCACTTGGATTCTTTTGGATATCAAGCATCAGTCTACAGGGTGCAATCACTTACACCAAATATTTTATGCTTTATAAATATTACACAGACAGTATTCTATGTTTCTGGGATACCATGAAAATAGTCTTTTTTTGTCTTTTTTGTTTCTGATCAAAAGTACATAACATTATATTCTGCATTATACCTTGTTCTCTGCATGGGATAAGTCCATATCACAGCTATTGTAGCCACAGAATATGAAGCGTTCATTTGCAAAAACAAAACATAAAAACATAAAAACAAAGAAAATCATTCTTAAAATGAAAAAACAACACAATAAAAAAACAAGATTTAGGAAAATTAAAAACAGCCCAACACCAGTGTGATGATATTACCTGGAGCGCGCAAAAACATGATTTGAGAAAATAGACAAACACGGTGATATCTGTTTTTGCAAATTAAACCTTCATATGTATTGACCATTAATGCTGTAACTGTGTAGTTCAGGGAGTTCAGCATTCAAAAGCTCCTGAGTGTCACTGGAGACTGAACCCAATAAACATGAGAGAAATACAAGTGTGAATGCAATCTCTTTTCCAGTTCACAAAAAAGAGTGTAAGCAGAAATAATTGCTTCGGTTATTTATGTGTACCCAGCAGTGTTGCCCAGTATTTAATACTTACCTTACAAAAATAGTAAAAACATGTGTTTTCTAACTCAAAATATCACAATTGCTTGAGCAGCATAAAGCTTCTTTGGATTTACGTCAGGATGAGTTGCAACATTTAAACTTTTGACCAAACTAAAGTGATGACTGGAGTAATTTTACTTTACCTGCAGGGAATGTTGTCAGCACAGTAATGAATATTTGTACTTTACAGGAGAAAGGACACTGTTGTCAACTGGGATTTTGGAGCTGCATAATAGAAGGTACAAAGTAAATGTGAATGAATCGTTTCTGGAAATAATATAAATGTGAGCAGGTCAAAATCAGACTAGATACCAAAAATACACCCCTGAATGTGGGCTACACTTCTATTTAAACTTGTACTGGTGGGTACAGTGCTTTGGTTAAAAACGTGATTCCTCCAGGCTGTCAGACAGCAGAGAATCATTCTGCAACCAGTTAATTTCACTCACCATTATAGAAATAACAGTTCCGTAGCCAACAGCACTTTAGCCTATTAAATGTAATGTAAGGCAGATAGTGGCCTCGCTTGATGAGCAGCTGTGTTATCATTTCTGCATGTCTGAAACTTGTATGAAAGCCCTTTTGAATAGGGCTATAGTAGGTGCATGAACATGACCACACCATCCATACATCCAGTTAAGTCAGCAATACTGTCAGCGTGGCTCCCATTGTCAGACTATTTGATATGCATTCATCTGTCTTCCTGGCTGATCTGTGCTGGCAGCCACCCACAATCTCTCCAAGCTCAATTTGATCTCCAGGATAAACAAACCCGCAACAATTAAAAGAGATATGAGGGTTGACAAAATAATTAACATGGGGCTAGTGTGACTCTGGGGGGCGGGTGTGTGTGTGTGTGTGGGTGGTTGAGCAACAAACACATTAATTGTGTGTACAGCAGAAAACCTTCGAGAAAATAATCTTCACAGAAATAGACGGCTACATTCCTCATGCCCCCTCCCCAAATGCACACATCTTGTTAAAAATAAACAGTGATTCTCGACTCACTTATTGACTTATCTCTGATGATAAAATGGAGAGCAAGTAGTCACTGTTCAGTGGAAACCGAAGCCAGTCTCGGTGGTCTGGTCTTTAATTCAGAGCATGCGGGGATCATCATTGCTGAAGGTTTGGTTAGGTTGTTTCTTGATTTAGAAGTCGAGCCCACTGCCACAGCCTCCTCAGGTGAACACGGTAAGAATCAGCTTTGAAACGTCACTGATTTGCCTCAAATTGCTTCAGGCTTTGAATAGTAATGATAATCCTCACTAGTGGAAAATTTTCTAAGCACAAATCTTTAGTGATTAATTATAATAGTCATAAGCAGGTCAGCATGACCCTTAAAATGCTAATGCTTGTCACTGTATGTCTAAATGCTAATATGTATATCAGAATATCATTTTAACCTCAAAAAGGAGATCATCTTGCATGGTCGGTGTACTATTACATGTACACAGAAACACACACAGACACTTAGTTATTGCCTACTGAGACTAAAGCTGGATGTTTATCTGTTACCCAGAGGTGAGAGTCAATGGGGGGCAGCTTTTAGCAGCTGCATGTGTAAGTGCCATGTTGTCCCTCTGCTGCATCTGGGTAAAAGCACTGAAGAGAAATTGAGGGTGCAACCACTCTGAATATTACAGAGGAGATGTGCTACTGGTTATCATGATGAGGTCAAAAAAATAACCCCAAACTCTCAGACACATTTCATATACACAAAAATGGACCACATATTGTGTAGGCTGCAAAAACATTCACAAATTCAGATATAGTATAGTCCATGCATATACATGCACAGTTGCACTAATCCATATTATCCACATAGTTTATTTGTAAGACTTTGTGTAATGTGACTATGTGTCTTGTAGTGAGGAAGCCACAGAGAATTGTCATGCAACTCTGCAGTTACCCTCAGCTCTCATTAATCTGGTTTTCAGCAGCAGCAAGCAGGTGTTTTTGGCAAAAAGCTCTGATACCTGCTACCTGCCAATCACCACAGGGCAGACAGAAAAAGCTGGCAACTAGCTGGTGTAGAAAGTCAAACACTTTGGTTTAAACTGAGATTTTTCTGGTGGAGACCAAAGCGGAACTAAAAGTAGAGTGAATATATTGGACTGACATTCATCAGGTGGCCAGAGACATGACTCCAAATAAATGCTAATGTTGCTCCATGTCTGGAGCAATAGGCAACTATTTGCCAACATGTTTGCAGCAACAACTTTATGGTGATAATAAGTGAGATGTGATTTTCAACTTATGGCATAGTCCATCTGCCCCCTACTGGCAAAAAAAAAGAAGAATCCTGCAGCTTTAAAAAAAATATGTTTTTCGATAGATATCGAGAAAATGGACTGAAGAAGTCAATAAGAAGTTCCAGGAGACTAAGTGCAAGCGTGGACAATATAACAAAAAAAAGCATAAAAAAGAGTGGACAAAAGTAAACCCTCAATAATGACTGAGAGAAACTTTGTTTGACAACACCTCAAACCTTTGCCTCAAAAATGACCATTACATTTAATCACCAACTGTGACAATCTCAATTAAAATCAGCATGAGCTTCACTAAATTGGCGTTTACTGCTATTTTTGCTATTTTGTCAAATGCCCTGTAAGACGGAAAGTGAGGATACTGCTTCTGAGAACATGTAGCTTGTTGAGTAACTCTCACTACTCATCTCCCCACAGGAACTGCCTGCTTTGTGATAGTGTGGCAGTGATTAGTCAATTAGTCTCCCCTGTGTTACCTCCAGGAGTGTAGGTATTGCGCATGGAAGTAGTTCCCCGTAGCGCCCAGCCTGCTCCTCATCTGGCTGTGTCCATGGCCCTGATTTTCTCTCCAAGAGCCTGCTGGCTGTGTTGCAACTTCACAACACACAGACAAACATACACACAAAACACAAACACACACATACCCACTCACACACAGAGACCAACATGATAACAACACAGCCCACAGGACAAGGACTGAATAGCCTTCCTTGTGTTGATAAAGAGAAAATGCAGGGCTGATTATGATTACCAGAGATTATCCCCTTTTCAAAAAACCCACCGATCCCTCAGGCAGAGAGCATGAAGCTTCACATCATGATCAATAGCACAGATTAAACTCCAAAGCGCCTAGTAATTCCTGATGCTTTCATTTCAAAGTTTATAGCATAGCCAGCAGAGGAAATGCATCCCCTGTCTGCCTCTGTATCTTTAGTTTAAGGTCTTTCAGCTAGAATAAGACCTTCATTTTGCTTTGCTATCTTTATGTTAACGATGCAGTCTGTGAGAACAACAGTGTGCCGTGCACATCTCTTTCATATACCTTAAAAGAGCCAGATACAGTCATTAGCTACCTGCTGGAGGCTGAACACAAGCATCAGAATGGGTCCAATACTCCCACACACACACACACACACACACACAGTTAAAATGGCCTCACTAACCCTATCACTCTGTTCATTTATAATTCTTTGTTTCCATTTAATTACTGGGAGAGTTTTTGATAAAGAGGTCGGCATTCAATTGAGACTAAGTGACCTTGATTTTTATGCAAAACAAGGGTTTGGGTATCAATTGAAGTACCCTGTGCATATTTGCATATTCACTTTTACGTAAGTGAATGCGTGTGTGTGTGTGTGTGTGTGTGTGTGTGTGTGCGTGTGCATGTGCGTGTGTGTGTGTATCGGTTGTGGTGGTGGTGGTGGTTGTGACATGTGTGCTTGTGTGTACATATCACCCAGGTCCTCAGGTCCTCTTGTCGAAGTCTGGAGCTTTTCACACTCTGTTGTTGTCTGGGAGTGGAGTCGCCACCCCTTCCACATCCACCCCCCATCTCATCCCCCGAGGGTGTCAGCCCCAGCTGGAGAGCTGGAGATCAGGCTGAGCCATGAGAAATGCCCCCTGAGGAGCTGTGAGGTGGACGAGGGTTCAGCTGGGGCAAACTCTGCTAAATGCCCTGGGATGGCTCACATCCGACAGGTTGGGTCAGAGGAGGAAGTGAGGTGGGGAATGTGCATGTGTGTGTTTAGAGGATAGGATGTATGGAGCCTTGTAGCATGTCATACCAATGTAGGTCACTTATGACAGACCAGATGGAAGTAGATTGATGCGTAAATATGAGAAAAAGCCTGAATTAGCACTTACTTTAAGATCATATTATATTCCTGCAAATTTAAGAATAAATGTGTATGCCATTTCCATATTCCCACAGTTGATAACCTCTTCAGGGGTATTTGAATAGGCAACCAAACAGATTAGAATTAGGAGTAGGAGCACTATGTAAGGAATCAATCAAGCCAGGATTACATGTATTGTATTTGCATATGAGAGCAGTCCGAAAAGATAACACAGTGTATAAGCAGAAAAGTGAAAATGAGGTGAAGGGAGAGAAAGGGCAGATGTGAGCAGGATGTTTCAAAATCTGCTTGTGCAGCAACACAGCAGGAAATGAATTTGGCCAAAAGAAATTAAAATCTGATAATAAAAAGATTTCAAAAGTGTGAATATTTTCTTATCATCCTATTACCTTAAGGTAATGTAAGTACAGGGGGGAAATACCATTTCATTTCCCCAAATTTACACTTTGATCTCTAAACACTCTGCTCCCACAAATGAGATGAAACTATTCAATTTCACAGATTTTAACTGCTCAGTATTGACTTGCTCATGAAGAAACCTTATTTGTGGGAACAGGCCAAGTACGAAAACTTGAGCATGCTGTGTAATTGAAAACATGACAGGATTAATTTAAATCACTACATCAGTCGATATTTTGTAAACAAGATTTTGTTATAGGCTACAACTATCAGTGAATATGTCTAATTCGTATTCTACAAATATGAGCTCTTGTTTCTAGGAAACGTGATGCACTGAGGCTGTTGTATTCAGTCTTGTGTGAATCTTAGAGCCAGCACAGCTCTTTATCAACACTACTTACTCAAATGAGTTGCTGAAGCTGCAGTAGCCATGTTGTCCTATAAGATGCCATCATCATTTTTGTGCAAACATTCCTCCAACATTAAAGCTACTGTGTAGAACTGTATGTAATTATTGAATACTTTGTGTTAATCTGATGGCATAAGGTTTTGTTTGTAGAAAAAATAGACAATTCCAATTGACCGTTTGCTAAAACCCACACACTTAGTTACTGTTGCTACGCCTGTCAAGCTTTCCATTCTCACACGGCAAATATGCAGTTTACAAAAATAACGGGGGAAGATTTACCACTCAAAATTCTTAGTAATTTTTGAAACAATGGGTACTTGAGTTCAGAGGTACACAAAAGCAGGCTTCTCATTTGTAGCTGACGACCGTCAGATTTGCCGACTGAAATGACAACTGTTGCTGGAAGATGTTTTATCAGCTGTAGCTAGCTAGCTAATGAAGATGATGTCTGAAATGATGATGAATGAAAATGCTGTCTCAAGCTGACTTTTTCATGCTTTCAGATAACTCATTTGAAAACAGGAATCCTGCAGAAGACTCTTAAATGTGATGACTACGTACATGACATAATGCTAAAAGCTGCATGTCCCGCACGTGGGAGAAGTTTACCTCAAAGGTTTTCTGTCATAATGCTTTCTGGCAGAAACCTAACCTGTGGTTAACGTTGTGAGACGGTCACAGTTTGGTTAGGTTTAGGCACCAAAACTACTTGGTTAGGTTTGCGAAAAGATCATGGTTTGGGTTAAAATAACAAGTTAAGTTTCATGCGGGACTGGAACAGCAATCTGCTAGATGAAAGTCTGGTGTTTGACCCACTCATCATTCATGGACTTTGTTGCTCTTTATGCTACATCACCTGACTTCCTAAAGGCTTTCTGGCAGATGGCTTTCTGGTAGAAAGCTTTTCTGACAGAAAGCCTTCGAGGCAAACTTATCCCATGTGCGTGGTGCAGGCAAAAAGTCAACATCCTCACCAGCTGATGATCCATGTAGAAGACATGAAAACAAAGATACAGCATTATTCTTGTGTTGTAGAACTTGTAAGTCCTAGTGCCTACCAAAATCATACATTTTCCAGTTTTACAGATAATGGCTTTAATATAACTTGTTATAATACTTGGAGCAAGAAACCACAATACTTTTTAGGTCACAAACAATCAGTGACATAATGGTATTTAGTGCTTCAATATTCAGTTGCTGTAGTTATTATACGAATGCACGAGCATATTTTATAATCTTATATAGTTGCTATCATTGTGGATTTGATTCCTAAATCTGGTGACATAAAATTTATGCACTCGTACTGTCAGATGATCTGGATAAAAGCATTCACCAAGTGGCATGTTATTTTGTTTTATTTGAGATCATCTACCCTTCTTTATTCAGACTGTAGCAGTTTAACAGCTGCTGAGCCACTGTTACAAGCTCAGGTGGTAAATTGCATTGCTTTAAATTTGAATTTGAGTAAAACTGCGCCAAATGGAGTCACAGATACAGCCACCTGTGTGTGTCTGCCACAGTCAGATGTGCAGGGCTGTGGAGGTTATTTTAGAAAGTTAAAGAAATGCAATTTGGTTTGACTTCTTTTGAATCCCATTACCTTGTCATCCTGCAGTCAATTGAAACCTTTGTAATGGTGTTGTCATGCTGCGACAAATGAAGCAGTCGTACTCTGATGATTTTAGCTTTCGTAAACATCTATGGTGTTCTTTTCATCCCTTTTAAACTTTTACTATTTCATATGAAATGTGCATTTTGTCCAATTTGTGTCAATGCTGGTTTAAACTGCTGGAATGAAAACATTATAACAAATAAAGCTGCCAACGAACATACACATAAAATGAAGGCGTTTATCAGGAACCTCAAAGGAAGATTTGCACAATGGTTTCTGTCTCCAGAAGGAACAACTGCAGAGTCACTATCAGTGTCTTGCCTCTATAAATCACTTGCTTACTTTTCATTTGCTGCACAGCACTACACAGAGAGGCGGAGAAAGGCTGACTGATTAAAACATGCAGCCAGATTTCCACCCTCCTTGTGAATGTGACTTTGTGTTGGTGGAGAGCAGGTGAGGCCGAGCAAAACACAAAGCTCTTGACAATAATTTTTCTTTTCTTTTTTTTTGTTGCTATAATTGTGAATGCAATTATGTCAAAACAAGCTGAATCGCTTAGCACATATTATCTTCTCCAGCAACAATATGCTACATAATGTTTGACTGTGTCTGATTAACTTTGTTCTTCTTTCCTCGTTCAAAATCATGGCTACGCTGTTTAACACAGACACTTTAACCTAGCAAACACTCTAAAATACAACAGGGACTAGATGAAAGTGATTTCCACCTTACCTCAAGGCAGTCATTTAGCATAAAAACTCTCAAATATATAAATGCAAAATCATAATGACACAGAGGGGCTTTTCAACTGTTTACAGATCTTTTAGACAGATGAGACAGATGAACTATTGCGAAAACAATGGTTCTTCTCATTTTTACAGCATGTATAAAGAATTCAAAAACACAGCGACAATGCAAAATCAGTGCAACAGAAGTTCTAAACAGCACAAACCTCATGTAAAGGACACAATCCAAAAACGCTCAACAGTACAGATGAGAAATTCATGTCAGAGAAGAGAATGAAATGAAATCATGTTACTTTCTATTTCAAGTTAACTCTGTGCCATCACAGACGCTTGTGCAAAAACTAACAACAAAATCAAGCAACAACACCAATCATTGAATACCCCAGTGCACATTGGCAGAGGGCACTGTCAACTGAAAGAGCAGCGGACACAACCAATGTATTATGTGGAGGCATTTAATAAAAAATGCAAAGACCATAAAATTCAGTTCAATATTGATGACTGAAAATGAAAAATATCAGTTGTGTTAATGGCTGCAGGCACCAGTGCACTGCAGAATCCCCAGCCTATCAGATCTGTGGCAACATCCTTCCTCTGCATAGTTTGGTAATTAGTCTGATTCAGTCTTTTTTTTCTGTCCTAATCAGTTTCCAGGTATCAGAAAAGATCTGTGTCCACTTTTCTTTCACTGTGATCTCGCTCTAGTCTTCATGACATCAGACCCATGTCAGAAGATGGATGCTTTCAAACTTCAACCAGACCTTCACCTCTTCTTCCCACATTGACACAGAACAGAGCACTTAGCCTAGGGACGTGCAGCCAGCAGCAGGCTGACCTTGTAGCGGCCCCAGCCGGCACCTCCGGGGGACGGTCCTTGGAAGGCAGACAGACCTTCTCTAACCTAGCGCCCCTGGACGCTCTCGCAGGCCTCAGACTCACAAGGCTGTTCCCCTTTGCAAGAACCTGTGACACTGCTAAAAGCCAGGCCCTTACTGGAGGTTAGTGTGAATGCAGAGTCTGAAAAAAAAAAAGTCTCAGTGGAGAGAAAAGAAGCGATGTTACAGCACAGCGGATAAGAACTAACTGGTTAAGATTTGTGAGCGAGTTGTCAGTGATGTTAAGCTCACTGTTTTAGCTTTTATTTGAATAATTTATTACGTCATACTGTACATCAACCACGTTAGAATTCTTTGTCTTTTTCCACTTATTGCTATTTATAGCAGACAATATGGTAGATTGTCCTGTTCATATTTCATTATTTCTAAACTGCAGAGCATGTGCTCTGTCAAAGTGCTTTCTTTTGAATGCTAACGAGTTAAGTTTACCTTTATCCTAGAAAAAGAAACGTTTACAAGAGTTTCAGTCTATTTGGTAAAAAAAAAAAGGACATTTTTTCAAATGGTGTTAATCAAACTTTGAAAGATAATCTCCACAAATCCTCTGAGGGTAATGTTTTGAATTTAGCCAGATATGTTCAGTTGGATCTTCTAAACACTTTTTTCTTAAATTTGGAGTCTGTACTTTAAGCATTTTTCTCATTCTTTCAAACAGAACCTATACACTACAACAAATTATTCAAATAAAATAAAACAAAACTAGCTGTTCTTTGCATGACACAAGGTTTCACAGCACAGATTTTTCACCAAAAATTCACCAGTTCTACAAACTTGACAGCGTATCTTTGAATAAAAGATTTGAATTTGCTCTTTTGACATGTTTTGCTCCTACAAGCAAATTTTAGCTGTTAAAATGTGAGACAAGGCTGGTATTGTTGGCAATGAGTGGGACTTCAGAGAACAAATTCACACATTAAATGAACATTAATGTGTGTCTATCGTGTTGCAGTGGCAAGGTAGCTTAAAGCCCCTGACAATGTGGTTACAAATCTTAATTATTTCTCTATAACATTAAATATGCATGACTAAATAAGCAACAATCAAAGTTAAAGTTTAAAAAAACATCCTAAAGTAATATTTACTCAAAGATGTACACTCAAAAACAGGACAACAAGCTGCCAACTGTCCTCAGATTTTGATTCAAATGCTGCTACCCTCCGATTGGTGCTCAGAAGTATGTGACATCACCTTTATCCAACCAAAAGAGTAGGTCCATTAAAATGTACTCTGAGTCAATGTTAAAAGGGTTGGGGTAAAGAAAACATGCTTTATGATGATGATGATGATGATGATGATGATAATGTTATATGATAGACCAATTAAATTGAAGAGCACCTTAAGGCTAGTGCATTATCATGTCAGTGTTTACAGTAGTGGAACAACATGAACAAGGCCAACCTCATTCAATGTCAGAAAAACGACTGTAATTATAAGGACAAAAAGCACAAGGAAAAAATGTACTGTACAAATAAACCATCTACATCCATGTAACTTGCTTATTTTGATATCTTGAACCACTCATACATTTATCTACTTAACCATGAGAAAAGTTATTGTAGGCTAAATTAATAGGTATGGTCTAAATTACTTTGGCCTCTGAACAACGTCAATGCTGTAGAAAGTAATCTGCTATGTTTTTTTTCCCGTTATCTCGTCATCCTTGCTGCTGTGATTCCATAATGGGAAGTGGTTAAGATGATAATGAAAACGGGCTGGATGTCCAACCACTATGAATTCAGAAATGTTCTAAGAAACTGTGGTTGCTAAGGAGGCATTTATGTATATTAACCCTGTAAAGTAGCCTCTTTAAATTCATGAGAATCAGCTTAGCAAGTTCCCCCTCCCCCGCCTCCCACCCCCACCCAATCCAAACTCTGCACAACAAATAATTTCATCCCATCCTTCACTAGAACTACAGGTTCACTTTCACTTCAGTACTTCAAATGAAAAAGTTTCCCACTTCTCTGCCAACTTTCTGTTTATGTGCCTGTATTATAGATAATGTGCCTTTGGAAAGATGGAAATAACTCCCTTCATAAGTGGACATTTCAAGATCTACAAGTGCTCCTAAAATCACCAAATTTTACACAGATATTTCAATGTAATTTCTCGTTTTTCTACATTTGTGATGCTCCTGCAGACTGGAGTTCTTGTTTGTGTGGTTCTAACTAACAGTCCATCCTCCAGTTCTCGTTACCCAGTGGGTGTGTGATACGCGGTAATTCTGATGATGACAAATTGTCACAGAGGTCATATTTGTTTGTGGACAAGAAATAATGAGATACAACAACAACAAAAACAACAAAAAAAAAAAGCAAACAGACATATTGTTCTGGTTCCTCCAGTGACTTTAACAGTGAGCACTGCCAGAGGCTGCTCCTCTCACTGCTAATTACAGTGGTGTGACATCCGTGTGGGCAGTGAGGTCGCTAATGCTAAGAGACCTGGGGGGCTGTTTTTTTTTCCCTCAGCAGAGGGATGTGTTAATGATACACGCAAACAAACACTCAAGCAAAGGACAACTTTTCATGAGAACTCAAGGTTGCATATGAATAATGCATGACAGCCAACAATCAAGGCATTCAAAATATAACACGATAAGTGGGTACTGTGTAGGAGAGATTGAGCTCTGTGCCTTTTCAGCAGCTGCACGTCTTATAGGAGGAATACGTAAAACCAAAACCGTCAGCAAAGGTAGAAGGTTTTGTGTTTGTTTCTGTGTGGGTGTGTGGGTGTGCGGGTGTGTGGGTGTGCGTTATGAGGGAGGTTTGGGTGACCTTCAGGGAACAGGTGTTGGTGTCAGCGTTTACTCTGTCACGGCACATTGAGCAGCACTGTACAAACACACACAGGAGAGGGAAGGGAGAGGGGGGAATGAGAGAGATAGAGAGATACAGAGTGTGTGAGAGAGAGAGAGAGAGAGAGAGAGAGAGAGGAAACACATGATAGTGTATCAAGAGGATTTATGGAGGGAGATACATATTTGATAGCAAAAAGACATTTTAATACAAGACATGTGATGTAAGGACACACACACATACTCACACGTAGTCTAAAGTGGCAGCAGTGGTGGAAAGTAACTAAGTACATTTATTCATGTACTCTACTTAAATACACTTATGAGGTACTTGTGCTTGAGTATTTCCATTTAATGTGACTTTATACTTCTACCTCACTACATTTCAGAGCAAAACATTTTACTTTTTTCTGCACTACTTTTATTTGACCGCTTTAGTTACTCGTTACTTTTCAGATTAAAGTTTTACATAAAACCATACAGTAAAGGAGTTGTTGCTCCTTGACATGTTTCAGATGTCTATGAGTTGGTAGCAGTTCCACCAAAGACATATTACCCCTCAAAACTCCTCCAATAGTTTCATTTAAATAACAGTTCGAGGCCCAAACATGTAAAACTCTCACACACAAAAAAGCAAGGATTAGAGGAAAGTCTGAAAAATGAAAAACAAATTTTTGTTTTTTCCTCTTTCCTCTCCCATTAATCCTCAGATTTGTCTTGTGGCTCTTTGGAGGCGCCTGACCCCCAGGTTGGGAACCAGTGAATTAAACTAGCTAACTGTATATAAAGTAGTTACACACTGATACATCAGTATTAATAATGTTATTTATTATAATATATAATTTTTGTCACAGGGGCAGGTTTTCTGCAGAATGCGCACTTTTACTTTTCATACTTACATTTAGTTCATAATTCTACTGTACTTAAGTAGGACTTTAAATTGTCTTTTACTTGTAATGGAATATTTTTACATTGTGGTATTGGTGCTTTCACTTAAGTAAAGGATCTGAGTTCTTCTTCCAAGACTCCACATCAGTACAAACCTCAGTTTTTGAGAGACAACACTGGTGATTCACTTTCCAGTGTTGTCAAATGTGATGTGAATGTAAATATCCTCAAAAAACACAGAAAATCACACAGAGTTTTGCTTTCCAAGATTTAATATATTACAAATATGTTCTTGTGTTGAGTGTTTAAAGCCACAGTTGCTGCTGCTGCGCAACAGTGCAGTGGTTTATTTATTGCAATTATCTCCAATCATAGTAATCCATCGGTGCTAATTGCTGATGGAAAACATTATATTTTTTCCATATCAATTAAATCCCTCATCTGTAAAAATGGAAACTAAAATTGTAGCTTGATGTCTTCTTAAAAAAATTTGTAAATGTGTTTCTAATACAAGCTTCTTTTTCCTGGAGGATTTTTTTTACATATATTGTAGGCAATATTAAATATAAAAGACCACTGAAATGTAAAGTGACACGATTTAGACATGGATTCACAATTAAGCACCTGTAAGGACCTGCTGTTGTCCTTTGTGGTACTTCAGAAAAGAGCAACCTCTCAGTAACAACACGAGGGAAGCCTAAAAACAGCACAAGGCGTACCAGAAGCCCTTGAATGTAGATTAGCAGGTAATAGAATTCCCATTCACGTCCTCATTATTTAGTGGGTTTGTTAGGAGAGATGTTCTACAGTCACTGCACAGGTGGTTTATGGGTAGAAGGAGCAGAGCATCTGTTTAACCTGCGACAAGAATCAGACACCATGTTGCGTCAGACTCAATTGCTTTCAATTTTCCCCACAAACATTCATCTGGACTTTTGTAACAAGCAGATCAATATGGGTAAATAAAGACAGAATACGCTGTGATATCATTCCAGTCAGCCACCGATAATCACTCACAGAAGCAGAACCTGCTGTGTTTCCAGACGGCACCTGTTCAATATTTTTCTATCCATTCTGAACGCAAGAAAAATGATTTAGTCTTTACTTAAATTAAGCTGTGTGTGTGTTTGTGTTTTCTGCATTAATGGGTGTGAACATGCATCCTGCGTGGAAATGTGTACAATATACTGTACGTTTGTGAGCTTGTGCACTGTTTCACACAACACAGCAGCCTCTGCATTGGGAGCGTAATGAGATTTCTGGTTCCACTAATCGTTTCATTTTTTTCATCCCACTGTCGACAGAGGGAAACACACACTCACACAAATCTGTGTTTTAGAACAGATCAAAAGCGTCTGTAATCTCTGGCTTAGGATGCGGATCTTGGGAAAAACTGGTGCACTTTTTCATGCGAGGTGCACTCATTTTCCAAGTTAATTATTGCAGCTCCTAATACAATGGAATGCCTTAAGCATGCGAGCAACAGTGAAAGAAGAATTAGATGCTGCAGGTCATTTGAGTTGAGCAACTTTAGGTAAAACAAAAAGAAAATATCTACCCCAATTAACTAAGTTTGATTTTGGGACAACTCCATTGTCTCCACCGGTATAAACCATCTAAATCCTGCATAGAACAGGTCTCAGTATGTACAGTAGAGTCTGCAAGTATTGGGACCATGACACAATTTTCTTGTTTTGGCTCTGTACTCCCGCACACTGGATTTGGAATGAAACAACGGCTATGAGGTTAAAGTGCCGAGTTTCAGCTTTAAGGGTTTGAAGGTGTTCACATCCCAACAAGTCCTCCAAATTAAACAACAACATATGTACATTGTCCATGCGTATTACAATGACACAGGCTAGGTTATGTTTATGGTTACAATAATAAACAGGTGGTTAAGGTTGGGGAACGATTGTGGTCATTCCTTTAAAAGAGCAACAACATTGACTGTCAGGTGGAAATCACCACCTTGACCTCCTCCATAAGCAGGCTTTGTTGCTCTATAATAACTGCCCTTGACTTCCTGGGCAGCTGTGGCTCAGGAGGTAGAGTGGGTCAACCATTAATCCCAGGGTTGGTGGTTCAACCCCACATGTCAAAGTGTCATTGGGAAAGACACTGAACCCTTAGTTGCTCCTGATGAAGGCCAGCACCTTGCAGGGCAGCTCCGTCGCCATCTGAGTATGAATGGGTGAATGAGACCAATCTGTAAAAGTGCTTTGGGAACCTTTAAGATTTAAAAGCACCCTATATGTCCTTTTCCATTTGTTCCCATCATTTTTACTATGTCCGCCAGAGGGTTTTGTCACTTGAACGTAAACATAGGTCATTTTGGGGAACTTGCCAAAACAGTACAGCTACAGTAGTTATGTATGCGCAGACATTTTGTAGATCTCTCAAACTGACTCAGTTCAGTTTGATTTCCATGTCAGGTAAAATGTTCTCAGCAGAATTATAACCTCATGAATCAGCATTAGCTCAGTGAAGCCTTTAAAGCACAAGTGAAATGAATATGTAGATCAGTTGTTAGTACTGATTGCACATATTAACCAGAGATTTGTTTTCTGTTCCAAGGATGCAAAATAAATAAATAAAAACACTGAAAGAACCATTTGAATTATGAGTTTGATTGAAATTTCAACTATTTTAATGAATCGGTTCAAAATTTGATCACATGAGACTGTACTGTACAAGGCTGAGAGTTTACAGTACCTGTGTGGAAATATTGGAGAATTAAGCCTTTCAATCACGACAGTGTGAATAACACATTTTGATAAGCAATAGTTTCAGTGAATACACTCAACATAACAATCCAAAGTAATAATAATGCTGCATTTATTCATTGTTGCAATCACACTGCATTTTGTGAGTGTACACTGAATAGCAAAGTGAGCAAAGGCTGAGGAAAAGAGATGAAAGCAATGTCGAGTTTCTGAAAATGTTTCAGTTTTACCTAGCTCTTTTTCTCTTCAGCTGTATTTTTCCAGAAGAACATGAGATTCAGCAAACAACTGCTGTAAGCAAACAAAGCAAACAAATTACACAGTCAGTTCTCATCGTAACATAGCGGTGATGGATGATGATGTGCCCTGAAAACACTGTAAGGAAAATTCTCTGTTATTCTAAGTGCTGTTCTTGCAAATAAGAGGAATGTTTGGAAACTATTTTTAAGTTCCTGACACTCAAAACAAGCTGCGGACTATTTATCACATTTCACCGATAGTGTTATATGTGCTTCATTATCTGGAAGGCAATGACTTGTCATACGGCAGTCAAATAAATAACGCAAACATTCTTTTCTCCTCAATCTTCAAGGGGAGGAGCATCTTGTGACGGATGTATTTAAAGTGTGGCCAGTGTTCAGATAATTAGCTCCTTCTTCAGTCAGAAAAACCCAATTAAGTGGATCTTTAACCCCTGGCCTATGCTTTTTTTTAAATCAGGCATAGATTCAAAGGATTGTATGGCATGTGTGATCAAAAATGGTCACCATGTTAACACATAGTAGACCTTTTAAATGTTGCATTTCACAGTCTAACAGCTGTCTGTGAATTGGTTTTGGCAGGAATGAAAAACCTTCAGCATTTCTCTAATCAATAAATGCCCAAACAGTAAACTCAGCCATTATGCTTGTGATACCTGCACTCAGAGAGCACTGCCTCTGTTAGCATGTGTTTGGATTACCCTGCGTTAAACATCTGTGTCCCCTAAATGCCACTGTATGTCGCCTCTGAAGTGTCTCAATTACCACTGATGCTATCGGAGCCTAAGTGGGCCCACACGGCGTAGGTTGCGGGGCATTTGTTAAGTGGGCCTTTGTCGTCGAGTTTCAGGGTTAATGTGAAGCGTGAGCTAATCCACTGGCCACTCAATAGCTTTAACAGCGCATGAAATCTCTTTTGTTAGTAAACCCTGTGCTTCGGGCCATATCTGAAATTGATCACTGTTCCCTCTCCCTTCCTCTCGTCATGGTGCTTTGGATGAAGGAGTATCGACAGACATCCCTCTTGAAGGGAGAGGAGAGGGACTGGTGGAGACTGCTAGGAGGAATTAATAGAGGCAGAACAGAGGGGGAACACCACTGAGAAATGGTTGCCTCTATGCTTGTATTGCCTATCTATCTAGATCTGTCTATCTATCTATCTATCTATCTATGGCAGTGAAGCCAAGGAGTGCACAGTTTGCACATTTCTCTGTTTTATGTGACTGTAAATTAAATCTGCAATGGCCATTTTTCACTATTTTCTGACATTTTATAGTAAATAATTAAGCGATTAAAGAGGTACTCCAGCAATTTAGTGTTTACTTCCATAAAGTTGAGAAACAGACGAATTAAAAAAGCAAAGTGATGCAGCAGAGGCTGAGATATCACCAGCTAGAACGGGTTAAGCTCCAAAACCAGTGGATCCTACAATTCCCAACATCCAACCCTTCCTGATTTGGTATATGTCTACATCTTTGAAACACCAAGCGCCCCATTTTTTGAGATCTTAAAAAATGTGTCCTCTCCAAGCCAAAGCCAAGATACCCATATGACATCATCAGGGTTATTGTCTCACATTTTCAAAAGCTCCTCCGGAGCCACAGAAGACATTTTCACAGTAGTACTCCTCCTGACAAGTAGACTGCTTTTCATGTGTACAATTGCTGGACTGCCCGTTTACTTGCAAAAATAATGGCCACATTAACTGATAATCATAAACATTACTTGCAGCACTTTATTGTTCATGCATGGTACTTGACAAAAATATTTTAATGGAATAACATGCTGGAGGTTTAGGGTCAGTACAGTAGCCAAACTATGGATTATTACAAACAAAATGCACCCTATGGTTAGGGCAAATATTGAGACGGATGTTAGTATGACTGTTGCCCAGATATCCATAGTTTCAGTGCTGCTGACATATGCAGGATTTGGCATTCATAATGTCGGAAATGTCCATCAGAAAACCATGAGCTCTCCAACCTCCTGCTTTTACTGTAATTGCTTCATTGGAGCAACTGCCTGGATTTGGAAAAAACAACACATTTTCTGATTTTATGTGTGTGTACAGAGTGCAGCAGGAGTATGCACGCAGATGTTATGCATTCCCTTCACCCCTTGCTCGAATAAAAGTAAAATGTTTTATTCTAAAAGGAATAAACGCAGCAGCACAGATGCCCGAGTGAAGCAGAGTGGATTTTTGTATTGAGTGCTCAGTCTCTCTGTCATGACTTTTAGACTGTGGAAGGATGGATGGTGAGCTGGCAATGAACAAATGGGTGGAATTGAATATGCTTTACCTCCACTCAGTTAAACTCTTCAGCTGGAAAATGGTGGACTAATAGCATTAAGAAGCAAAATGACAAATGGAAAGTTGTATATTCACAATGCCCAGACCAAACAGACATTAATAACTGTTTGGGACATTTGCTGAACTGAAATATTGATTTGTTTTTTTTCCAAGGGCATAGTGCTCCCTTCAAGTCAGAAATAAAATCATTGAAACGTTGCACCAAAATCTGTCCATTGTATTCAGCATACATCAAAACCATAAAATGTTTGTTTTTACTATAAAAACAAACACACAGTAATTCTTTTGCCCCCATAAACCAACCATTATATCCATTAGAGTGCTGTCAGTCTATGTTTTTATTGGCCTGTTTGACAAGAGACAAACCACTAAGTGCTAAGTGGTCAGTCCTCCATATTCAACCTGTTAAGAGCTCTATTTATGTGTTATTATGTACATTGTTCTGCGCCACTTAGAATGCCTTATTTTGTTCCCAGATCACAGCTTTTATTTTTTTCCCCCTCATCCTCACTTGCTTGCTATTTGATATTTTGCCAGTGACCATGGAGGCATATCCAACAGATGTTTCCAAGGCCACTGGAGTGAAACTAGCAAACACCCATTTGATTGTTTTGTGATTTTTTTGGCAGCAATCGGGACTTTTCGTGCCCTCTGTTAAAAAGAGCACCATGAGAAAACTTTTTCTCTCCTCAAGTGATGGGAGGAAAAAAAAGTTCTGGTGCTGTGGTGCGTGCTCCCGTTATGTGTGCAAAAAAAAAAAAATCAGCAATCTGCAAGCTTTGAGTGACTGACAGTTGATGGATCTACGTCAAACTTTTAAAGATCTGTCTGTCTCCCGAGCGATTCTGTGTATATGTGTCTGTCCTCACATCTCCAATCGGCCATGTTTCTGACTATGATCAGTCAGCATCAGTGTCTTTAGCTGGAGCCCCCCACCACCACCACCAAATCTCTACACCGCTCCCCTCTACACAGCATCTTCTGATCAGCAGCAGCCTCGGAGTGGGCTGCTATACGTGGGGGGAGCAGCTGCATGGCTCTGTGACACATGACAAGTGCTTCAGCTCTGATCTGTTTTCTGTAAAGAATCATTAGCTGCAGAAAACGCAGCTGTGTCGCACAGGTTCACAGCTCAATCGCTACAATCCATCTCCCTCCCTGGATTCTTCCCCAGAGCGGGAGGAGACAGAGACGTCTCCCTGCGCTGTCTCCTCTCTCACACTTTCCATTACCAGTTTATTTATTTCATTCTTTAATGAGCTGACCTTAACGAGCGCTGACAGCGTGTCTGGCGTCTGGGCCTCCTCATCACTGTCACCGGGATGACCTCCTCCCAAGTGACAAACTCATGTCTAAATGGGGATGTGAGAGGCTGCTGGGCTATGTTTAACTAGCAGGGCACCTACAGAGACGGCCCTATCTAAGAGGTAAGGCTTCACATTTTCAATACCACCTCTCAAGTGTTCTTTTGTGTTTCTTTTTCTGGTGGTTGATTGTGGAGAGATTTGGGGTATGAGATAAAAACCATGTTGTCAAGCTGTCAGTTTCTCTGCTTGACACACACTTGGAAGTTGAATAGGTACCATAGGGGGGGCTCTTGTGATGTTACAGACAATTGCACTGTTCCAGTTCCCTGTGTCATCTATCCTGCTGTTTATAAAGACAGTGTGACCTGCCTCTGCTTCCGCTGAGAGACGTGGGACTTGATACGCGTTAGCTCCACCTCTCACACAGGTGACAATAATGCAGAAACTAAAAGGAAAACCATTTCAATATTCTAAACAGATGCTCTTCAAATAGATGCCAAACACTCAAGTCTCTCATATTAGGCCCCCTAAATCTAATTGTGTGGTAACAGATGAGAATGGTATGGCAGAGGACTAGTGATAGACTGTATCTGTCAGAGTTACCTTACAGTAGAGGAATAATGACGCCTCCTGGTAGAATTAGACTGATGAAACCATTAATTCTGTAAACACAAATTGCACTGAACTTTTCAAATCCCCAACAAACTACGATGGCAAACATTAATGAACAATTTATCTCAATGAATTCATTTGTTTCTCATTAGTCAGCACTGCAGTCAGTGTTTGGGTTTTGCATGTGCATTGTGTGAGTCTCTCTCCTGAGTACTTACAGAAACTGGCCACATTTTCCCTCTCTGCTTTTATCAGCATTTCTGTTGGTAAAATGTGAGTGCATGCTGCTTGACTCAGGCTTTGAATGACTAACAAGGACTGTGTTTCTGCAATATGAATGTTTTGTTAGACTTTGCGACCGAAGCATTTTTAATGTTTACAGCACAGAAAAGCTGCACACTGTGATCTCTGATATTTATAAAAAAGATATTAATTGAACTATGATGCTGAAAGACAAACTTTCCATCTATGGTGAGACCTGAAAATGTATTTTAGGTTTGAGCAGTGTTTAAGGAATAGTTTGACATTTTGACATTTGACATTATTTCATTTCTTGCTGGCAGTAAGATGAGAGGATTGATACCACTCTCATGTCTGTACGGTAAATATGAAGCTACAGTGAGCAGCCAGTTATCTTAGCTTAGCATTAAGACTGGAAACGGGGGGAAACAGCTAGCCTGGCTCTGTCCAAAGGTAACAAAATCCACCTACCAGCACCTCTAAAGCTCATTAATCATATGTTGTCTGTTTAATCCTTACAAAAACCAATGTGTAAAAAAAAAAATAAAGTTGGGGTTTAATGGGGGGGGTTATGTGCCGGACTATTTCTTGGCCAGGTGGAGTGACTTCCTGGAGTCTTGTCGTCACCATGAGGTTGCCAGGCAACCAGCGGAGTCACTGCTCCTGGCCATTAATATATTCTATTGTTCATCTCTTCTCGGCATATTTGCATGGTTCAGATAAAATGTGTGGTCATAAACTAATGATTCACATTTAGTTTTTTATTGACTTGGTGTTTAGACGATCATTTTGAACTTTCTGTCCAGCTTTTTTTTTGCCTTTGTTAGGCAAAGATAAATGCTCAATCTCAAACAATTGATTACATTTCTAACCTAACAAAAGACATTTTGAGGGGCAGCAACAGAAGCTCAAAGCATTTTACTTTTGTATATGTCTTGTTTTTACAGCTCCAACACCAAAGTACAATACATTACAAAACTAATTTAGCGACAAGGTGCTGTTTTTCTATGTCTTTCAGGCCCTTATCTTTTTATCTCTGTCATCTGGTCACAACAGGACAAGCTGGACAACACTGTTGTGTTTTCTCTTCATCCCATCTCGATATAAATGCACACGCGTGTACTGATGTTAACACATCATTCTGACTTAACAGATGTTGACTACTGAGACAAACCCTCCCACTGGTTAACTATTGCTTCTATCCCCGTTTGCTCTCCCTCTGTTGCCCTTTTCAGTAAGTAACAATGACAAAGTGGTCTATCTAGCTAATTAGCTATATGCTAATGATGGTAAACCTGAGTAAGAATTTGCATTGACAGCGAAGCCAAAAAGGGTACACAAATATGTATGAAAATGACAAAAAAAAATAACCCAACAAGAACAATCTCGTCACAAGGTCCATTCGTAGCTGTTCTGGAGCTTTCAATCAGAGTGCATGATCTTCCTCTGTAGCAAAGAGTTGCCCAGTTGTCATGAAAATGTAGATGCTCAAATTCTAGCAATTTAAGGACTATCTTAGCCTAAAAGTTCATAATTTCCATGACAACTGGGCTACTCCATCTGCTGAGGGAGACTGTGCGATATAGTCGAAAGCTCCAGAACAGCTACTGTACTGAGTGAACCTTGTGGCGAGATTGTTCTTGTCAGCTGCTTTTTCCAAGGTCAAGAATTAACTTTCAGTCTCAACAGGCAAGTTTTAAGAGGGAAAACCCAAAAGCCGACTACAGACTACAGGTGTGCCCTGGTGGCTCAGAGTAAACAGTTTGCAGCGTTTTTTCCAGGCCGACACCGGGCGATAGCAGTGACAAGGACCACAGTGCAGGGGCAACAGAGTGGACCTGCAACCTGAGAACAAAAACCAATATAAAGAGGGTTGAAGGTTTTCCAATGATTTTAAAATGATTCCTTCCTGGGAATATATAAATCTCTAATTTCTCGCCTTAAAAGAAGTTTGATTTTATAAACAGAACTGCAGACAATGAATTAAAATTATGTTTAATTACTCATTTCATTCATATACATTAGATTATGTGGCAATATTTTTCCTCTTAAAAGTATGTTAACTTTGAGGTGGAAAACAACACAATTCCAACCACAGAATCATTTGGCTTTTTAGTGTATCCTCTTACTAGTTTTATGTACAAGTACAAGTGTATCATCGTTATAGTGCTGACCTGAGGTCATTACAGTGTGCAGTGGCATCACATGTAGCCATTTCGGTGTGCTGTTTAGGTGAAACAGGAGCATTGTTCTAGGACATAATTGTAACATCAGGGAGACCTTCTGCACTCAGTGCTCGACCTGTTGAACGCTCTGCAATCAGCCCTAATGTTCCGAATCAGGGTGGAGGTCTGCATATATGAATAAACCACATGAACTGAAAATTAATTGGAATAAACTGCTGCAGGCAAAAACTTGATACAGTTTACTGCAAGAACAGCAATTTAAGGTCGTGCTATCTGCAACAGTTCTGTTTTATGTACAATAGTCTTCAGTATACGAACACACTGGCGCACACAGATGCACAAGTACACAAAATCCTGTGATCCCACCGATATTTTTCCCAGGAAACTGTATCCGAGTTTGGCGAGAAATCACAAGAAATACTGGGCCGACTCCCACTGGCTTTTCAGGAGGGTCAGGTTTGCTCAGACTAGAGGTCTGAGAAATTGAGAACAAGTGCACATCACACTTCACATTTCATCCTTGACATCAAAACTGCACTTGATTCTTCCTGGAACTGGACTCGCAGGTCATGGCGAGACACCAAAATGTGGAGGAAAATCCTGTGCATCTGATGTGGTCACAAAGCCTCCATCATGTGAAAATAGGGCTCATAGTGCTTACACAAACAAACACACAGACCTACATAAATAAGCACACACACTCGTATACACAAGTATGTAGTTATTCTTCTGTTTATAATTTAAAAAACATACCCATAAGCCTGAGACAACCAGTGCTTAAGAATAGCTTAGTTTTTGTGTGATGAACTACTGGTCCAAAAATGTACAGAGAAGATGAACTAGTTGCTGTGAACAGGAGCTGCTTTTATGTCTGCACTTATCAGCAAAGTTCCTGTGTGGATTAGTTCTAATCCCCTGCCAAAGTGGCCACAATGGTTTCATTAAATAACCCGACATATTGTAGCAAAAATGTGTTTGTTATATAATGAAACTGCTGAGGATATGCCAGGAGGGTGCAATGAAGAATACCCAAAATGAGAGACGAACATTCAGCGTGGCTTAGCCTAATAACACACTGACTAGGCTTGTTATGGCACCAGATTATTATAGGAGGAGAAAGGGGTTTTATTCTGTACGGTATTATTAAAGATTAATTAAAATTCAAACAAAAGGAAATACTCAAATGAAGCCAAAAAATAAATAAATAGTGTAAAAATGGCTGGCATGCATAAGAGCATTAAAGCAATTTTCAAGATAATGTGTGCATTTGCAAGTCATATTCTGTTCAACTGTATTCAAACATTTCACGTCTAGAAAACACATTAAAATATCATTAAAGGAGCATACTGTACGTTTAACACGAAATACATTCTAAAGGTTCTATTATAGTTTGATTTGCAGTGGTAAATAAAATTCCCTTTCCTGTAACGATAAAAAATTAGAAAGATCTGCTGAGTAAATAGAAAAGTAGGCTAAAGACTATACCACAGACACTGCACCAAAGTACTCAGCAGACAGATAAATTGTTGTTTGTCAAGATATATAGTTACAGCATGTAACTCCCCCTAAAACCACAAATTGCTGTTTTTACATTTCTGTTTGTTTACTGATCCACTGATGCAGGTTTACACAGTAAACTACCATGTGACCATAAGAGCATGAGTATTTTACATAAAATGGAAAGGGGGAGATGTTTTTCTTGATGAAAAGAGACTCTTCACTTACTGATCAACTTGCCTGTCTGCCTAAATTCATATATCAACCAGAGGCCAAAGCTGAACATTTTGGCATTTTCATTCTAACAAATCGAGACAGATTCAAATCAATGTGCTGCATTTAAATGTAAACCTCAACATGTTATATAAATGATTCATGCGGACCAGAAAGCAAAACAGGCTACATTATTCATGTAGTAATGTTGCAGCAGAAAACCACAGTGTAAAGAAACTCACATATGGCAGCACCACATCTGTCTGACTGTGTCTCAGTGTCTTTCCTCTTTGATTCTGCATATTCTGTGAGCATACAGTATGTTTCTGACAACACAGAAATTGGTAATTAGGGATAGTGATATTACTTTGAAGGCATGGCTTGAGTCATATTTTTTTTCTTGTGACACATTTATGCTGCACTTGCAAAAATGTGCTGGGCTTCTGAGCAGTGTGAAGAGGCATACTGCTATTGTCATTTTCCAGCTGCAATATGTGCGCTTAGTATGACACATAAAAAGTAATAGGGTAAAAATCTACCAGAAATTAAATCCAACACTACTTAGAGAAATAAAAAATTAAATAATGGATATGTAAAATGGCGCTATGAGCAGGTTGCAGCATTGAAAGTATTTGTGGGGAGGTCATCCTTTAACATCCTTTGATTATGAATGGAATAACAGAAGTAGACACGGACTAGCATCTCATGAGTTGGCAAATTGCAGCAGTCAAGCTGGCTAATCTTCAGGCTGCTGAATGCTACAAAAATGTGCAGTAAAACTAGGCCTGAAGTTGGATGTAAGGCATAAGAGCAAATGATGGTGAAGAGTGAAGACACAACGGAGAAATTAGTTTACAGTGGTTCAACCTATCTATAGTTTCTCTTAACCTCCGTCTCAGCACTTTCCTGGTGACTCTTCACACATGTACTCATAGAGTCCTCAAACTGAGACAGCATAATTTGCGGTGTGTCTACAGAGTGATATTTACCTGGAGATATATCACTATAACAAGGAAACAAGAAGCATGAGTCAGACTTAAGCTGGTCTCAGCTCCCACTCAGCTCTCAAGGTCATAATTAATTGAATGAATGTGGGAGTCTGTGGGACTAGTTGCCTCGTCGCTGACGCCAGAGAGCCGACGCAGCACTCTGTCCATGCCTCTGAGTTGCTAACTAGTCCCCCAATTACTTGTTGAGGGGTGATATCCAAAGGGCACCGAGAGACATCTGCATTTGAGGACTTTTAAATGAGATATAAGGGCAAACAAAGAATCTTCTGGGTCTCGATAATTGACAGATCATTCATTATAAGCGCGGAACTATGCTAAGGTATTCACTTGAACTCTCAAGAACTCTCCTAAACGACAAAGCATCTGACAGCTCAGCTGCACCCGTTGCTATAGAAATTACAGAGGCTCACATATACAAACACATACTCACAGACACTTGCAACTTTAATCAGGATATCCATTTTTGCTTTATTGCACCAGAGATTCTAAAACAGATTAGCCTGAGGGCCACTCTTGGAAACTGACAGAGGGCCAGGGGCCAGTTAACATAATTGTCTGTTTTGGCTGTCAACCTTTCAACATTTTACTGTAATCGCTGCTCTCAAAATGGCAGGGCATGTCAGCTCTGGGTGTGATGCTGACAAAAATCTAAGAAATCATACACATATCATTCCTTCCACCATTGCAGCAGTGTTTGATTAACTAATTTGCATTCCATCATGTAAGAGAAAATGACATGTTTGAGAACATAATATTCATGAATTAAGCAAATGAAACAGCACCGAATTCAGTTTCCTGACCTACAAAATTATGTGGAGGTAGAATAGAAATATAGACCACCTCCAACAAAACTTGAGCATTCAGACCCTGGGAGAAGGTTGTTTCCAACCAGTTCAACAACAAACAGCTTTCTCCTTCACAAGCTGTTAATAATCTGAAATGACAAAATATTAAGCGGTCATCAGTTTTGGCACAGTACATTGCAAAGCAAGTGCAAATTGTCGGCACCATCTGAAGATAAGGATGACACCTGGTAAATCAGATAAACAATGATAGTATTATATTAGGTTCAACTCTGAGTACCTGAACTTAACTTGACATTACATGACAAGTTTCAGTGTCCTTATAGCAAAACTAAGGAAAACTCAGCTACAAATTCACTTGTGTGAAAATAAGACAAAGAGTCTACAGCCATGTTAGCGGCCCTGCGAGGTTGTAGTAAATGCTAAAGCAACAATTAACTGCATAATATCCAAGAGGAATGGGGGGGCATATCCCCCTCACTTTTCAAAATCCTATTTTTGTCCCCCTCATTTTTAAGGTTTCAGTTTTATTTACTCACTTAAATCTCTCTAAACACGATCTTTAGACTGTCAAGCTGCCAAAATACAGAGGAGTGAAGGGAGGTGTTGATAAAAATGTTAATATGTACATCTAGGTCACTTTCAAGTACTATTGTGCATTCACAGTAATTGGGCTTTACAAGACCTGCAGGCACTACTCAGGGCTGAAAAAATACTGCAAACTCCTCTGCATGTTTTTACAGTAAAAATAATAATTTAATGTAGGTTATTGTTTACAGTCAGTATTCTCCTTTCAAAAAAATGCTATTGAACATCAATCACAGATAAGGCAATAAAGGACAGTGCGCCTTGTAATAAAGAAGCAAATACAATATTTGTCTATCATAAAGTATCTATTAGTGAAAACTTTTAAGTGGCCTTAGTGTATCAAATTTCTTTTTTTTGTATTTGTCAACTATTAGTTTGGAAAGCCTGATAACCAATTCAACCAATATGTTTTTTGCTAGATTGATATAAATATATAAATGTAGGAAATAACATTCACATTACAGGTTATTTTTTTGTTTGTTTTTTGAAGAAGAATAAGAATCTCTGACTTCATGTGCTTTCAACCAAGTCAACATCCAAGCCTTCTTCAACAACCTGGCTGATGTCCTGGAACACCACCCTTTTGAAGCCAAGAATATATGGCACATATCGAGACTGATATAACGAAAGTCCAGACACCAAACAAAATAGCCAGGAGGGTGAAACAAATAAGGGCAATGACCTCAATAGAGTGGGGCAACCTCATCACCATGGCCTTTGCAGTTTTTGCATGCACATGGTAACAGCATACCTCCCCAATTCATCTTTCCCAGAAAGAAGTTCCAGCCCTTCATGATTAATGGCGGACCCACTGGCTGCACTGGCACAGCCAGTGGGTCAGACTGGATGCAGAAGGACGATTTCATCATGTTTCTCCAGCATTTTGTGGGGCACACCCGTGCGTCACCACAGGCCAAGGTGATCCTTCTACTCGACAACCATGCCGCAACTGAAAAACTTGCTTTGAATCTTTTGCTTTGCAGGTAAGACTATGGGACTATGACGTCCCAGCTGTTGTGGCAACAGCTCTGCCATATGTCGCCACACCAGCCAACATAATGGCTGGGTTTAGATGTACCAGAGTTTGTCCCTTCAACCCGCACATGTTCACAGAGCAAGATGTTCAGTTACAGACAGGCCTGATCCCTCCAGTTCACTGAAGCCAGCTGCAGCTGCTCCACCACTGTGAGAAACACATGATGACCCAAGTCCTGCTTGTCCCACTGGCTCTCCGGCCTCTCCTGGGGTTCAAGTTTCTGGCGCTCCATTTCAGGAGGGGGCAGCTGAAGGACCATCCACAGCAGCTGGCTGTACAGGGTGTTTCAATCCTGTTGCTGTTCGCCCTTACCCGAAGGCTGGACCCAGAAAAGCCACCACCAAGGGAAGAAAGAGGAGGACAACGGCTATGCTAACAGACACACCAACAAAACGGGCATTGGAAGAGGAGAGGGAAAGGCGAGTTGCACCACGCAGTCATGAGCTCCAAAGGAAAAAGCAAACAACAGCTACCTGGGAGAAGAAACCTACAGCAGGCAGTGGGGTCCCTGGAAAAAATCCCAAATCAAATTGGCACACATTTTAAAGCATGTTTGTATTCTTTAAGCAACTGAGAGGTTGTAGTCTTACCTTGAAAAAAAATGTAATTGACCAGCTCACAGGAGCAGCTTCATTTCTGGATGAAATATTGTTTATGCACTTGGTTCTGTGTGTCGAATTATGATGTGAACACACCGTTTAATGCATTTTTGTATTCTTTAAGCCACTGAGATGTTGTAGTCTTGCCTTGAAAAAAAATGTAATTGACCAGCTCACAAGAGCAGCTTCATTTCTGGATGAAATATTGTTTATTCACTTTTTACAGTAATGTAGCCTATTTATGTACTGTTTAATGTAATGTTTAAATGCTGACAGACAGTTGAAGTGTTTTCATACCACAGCCTTGTATGTCTGGTTTTTGTCAATAAAACTTGCAAATATAAATGGACTGTGTGACTATAGCATAGACTGTAAAGCTTAGTGACTTGGGGTGTTGCCACATTTTTGACCCTCCAGGGCTCAGTGTGCAATTACACATGGACCTCCCCAAAAAGCACGTGCCGTATTGGCCAATAGGCTACTCTGTGTTCAGTCAGATGTCATTCAATTATATTCTAAATCAGATTAGGCTTGTATAGTATTTTTAACTTTCAATACATTCGCTAACTATGTAGGTGTAATCAATGTACTTGCCAATAAGGAAGGACTTGAATGCACCAACTGGTACATTTGGTAAGTTTTAATAATATCATTATGTTTTTTACATTATCTGATCACATCCTTGGTAAGAAATCAACTTAAAAACAGTTGCTTGACTGAAATATTGTTGATTTGCCATGAAAACTATTGTTTAAAGCTGTTTTTTAGCCGTGTTACAATCGTAGCTCACGCTATTACTCACATGCGTTTCAATTGTAACATCGGACAGCGTCCGCTTTCGGTTTCATTCATGTTAATGATAGCAGACACATGCAGGTCGTTTGCCTGAAAATATTACATATTTAAGTAAAAAAACAAATATCTGAGTAAAAGAGTGAAAAGTGAAAAATGTTACAAATATGGTGATTCTCCCCTACCTCTTAAGGCCCTACTTACGGAGTCAGCTAAAACTGATGCTCTGTATAAAAAGTACATACAGTTATCTAGAAAGAAGCCAGGATACTTGAATAGACCAAAAAACTATGTTTCATGTAGAGCATTATCCTTGTTGAGATAAGATGATGTTAAAAGACATATTTTTGGTATCTTTTATCTATTCTCAGTGTGCGAAATACCTTTAAAAAAAGGGCTATAAGGACTTGGGACTTCCTTTTGACAATATACTACATCAAGTGTTCTTTCTTTCTCTGTCTTTTTCTTTCTGTCTCCAACTCTAACATGCATGAAAAAAGAACAGCAAGCACTGTATCAGCCTTTCTCTGAAGGTGGCATTCGGCCACCAAGCTGTGTGTAAGACATGGATGGACAGGTACATGCTGGGAGACTCTATAGGCCTCCATTGTGAAGCATGCTGTGTGCTTTGCCCTAGTGCAGGAAATCATACTGTTTGCCCTTGATACAAACAGATCAGTGTGAAACTGCAGGGATTATTGTTTGATAAAGAGGAGAAATATTGTAAGACATGTCTCAGACAAACTCTAGTGCCCCTCAACTTTGACACTTTTCTATAGCTTTTACAAATCTAGACATTTTGTGCATGTATATATAATCACACACAACTGCATGGAAACAGAAACACAGAATGGAAAAAATATACAAAACTACTTCTAGTATATGAATCGCTACAAAGCAAATTCTGATCTTGTAGGGGTGAGATAATATTCTCCATTCCTCATGCAACAAAGCCAAAGAGCTCAAGTGATGAATGAGACAGAAATCTACTTCACACTGTGTATTCCAATAAATAGTCACATAGTGACATTAAGATTTGGTGATTGAAGTGGTCATGGAAGCTATTTGATGTCATATTGGTGTTGATAAAAAACAGACTTTAAATCGTTTGGCAGGATGTACGATGGCATTAGCATCAACAGTTGGTTGTGTAAAATGGCCTCATAATCCATGGCTGTTATTGGACTGGTGTAATAATCAGATCTAATGACTCCCAGGAGATTACTGCTCATATCATTACAGTTCGACCATAATTTGAAATAGCCGACAACAGACAAAGTGGGTTTGAAGGCTCGTTTTGGCGTTCTCCAAACGTAAATCTGTCCTCATTTGGGGCAGAAGGGTAAAAGATGAATAATTAGACTATATTACTTTGCTCTGTTGCTGCAGGGTTCAGGTTTGGTGTACCTCACACCCAGCTTGGTTTTTGTTCTGTGTTGACCTTAAATACATGTAGTTCATGAATGGCAGCCTTGCACTTAAAAGGTGCCTGGTGGAGTTTTCTTGTAAACTAACAAAAGTTATGTTTGCATTCAGCGTTAACTCATCAAAACACGTCATGTGCATCCTTGAGCTCAGACAAATGTGCTGAATGCATTTCCATCCATCCATTAGTTGTTCCCGCTTCTTCTTTAGAGGGTCTCGGGTGGCTTGGAGCCAATCCCAGACATTGGCCGAGAGGTGGGGTAAACCCTGGACAGGTTGCCAGTCAATCACATAGAGACAGACAACCATTCACGCTCACATTCACACCTACGGGCAATTTAGAGTCACCAATTAACCTAACCTACATGTCTTTAGACTGTGGGAGGAAACCGGAGCACCAAGAGAAAACCCACACAGGAATGGGGGGGTTTTCTTGCTGAGATCAATACCACTCTGACGTCTGTCAGTTAAATCTGGACCTGGGACCAGCAACCGATTAGCTTAGCTTAGTTTAAATACTGGGCGCAGGGGCTCTGTCTGAAAGTTTTAAAAAATGCATCTGCAGCCTAGCTGCTTCCTCCTGCTTCCAGTCTTAATGCTAAACTAACCTGGCTTTACCTTGATATTTAACAGACAGGCATGAGTGGCACTGATCTTCTCATTTCTCGGCAAGAAAGTAAGTTATTCCACAAAACCTTTTGCTTTATTAATGTGTCAACGAGGTGTTGAATACATTTGTTTTAACAATTAAATACCATGTTAAATCTTAATTTTCCTGCCAAATTCCTTTTCCATGTCAAAGTTTTTTTTTTCATAACCAATGCCAGTCCTCTTGAGATGATGCTACTTGACCCCCCAGTTTATTGAGTCCCCTTTAGCTGCCTTTGTAAATATGATTTAGTGTAAAGTGCTTTTTCATGCAGTGTTTTCTATAATGCATCCATCTGTATGATAACATACACTGAAACACACACACAAATACACGTGTACGCCAGCTTGCCCTTGAGTTAGCGATACCCTCTTCCTGTCCAAATGAGAGCACAAACACCTCCAGTGAAAACAGTTATATTGCACTGGACTCAAGTCTCACGGGTGTTTCATTTTGCAAACAGGGAAACTTTACTCATGACTCTGCAGATTTTTTCCAGACTTTAGGCAACTATAGTTCCCGGCATCTTGAAATCAATCACCAAAACCATGGCATCAGCCCATGCAGCAGATTGTAGAGATCTCACCCTATAACTTTTCTCCAGATGTTGTGTGAGGCATGCTCCTCACTTGAGTTTGGGCTTTCCTTTGCGACTAGCCTCCCTCCCTCCCTTACCGTCTGCTGCTCTGTGTCTTGCCATTAACTCAGACCCATCCTCATGCTCTGTGGTCTACAGAGTTTAAGGATGAAAATCAAACTCATCTTTCTGCCCTGCCAACCTCACTCACTGCCTCAAAACCTGGAACACACTCCTTCCGAGTTCCCCAGCCTGTTAGCACGACAATAATGCAGTCACATCTCTCAGCACAAGAAACAAGCAGCCACTAACAAAACCATGGTTTCCTGAGACCTTCAGTTCACTGACTCAGGTTTCAGAAACATCAGCTCAGCCCCAAAGTCTCAAAATATCAACCCTAAAGCCCCAAACTCATCACATGCAGGCAATCAGGGGATTTACTCTGCACATATTGGTCCAAGATGTCAGCATGTCAACGGCTAGGCCCCTGGCTCTTTGAAAACTTAGACAATGATCCAAAAAATGAGAGCACACCAGTACTGACATGGATCCCTGTGCAGCTACCTTCAATTAGCATTCATATTGCTAATTTTTGCCATATTGATGTCACTTTTTCCCCAAATATCTTGACATGATGTGGCCTCCAGTGTAAACTAAACTCACCTTTTCAATTTTACAAATCAGGAAACAGCAATTCTCTACAGGTATTTCTTGGAAGGAGCATGATAACCTCAGTTTTTTTCTACCAAATGGAACAAAAATATTGGGTTGTAAGATCTGTATGCAAATCAAGTCAATATTAATTTTGGCTCATAATTTAGTTTCCACAAAACGACTCCCTTGGCATATCTAAAGTGAACATTTGTTACAGAGTATACATGCTTTGTTAGTGTAAGTTACAGGATCCATCTGGCAGCGCTGAAAGAATTAGTCACAGACATGAGAATTAGGGTGGAGAGGATGTAGGCAACCTGAAGGGCTCATTAAAGGAATAGTGCGACATTTTGGGAAATGCTCTTATTCACTATCATGCCAAAAGTTATATAAGAAGATCCATAACATATCACTTAAATCTGTACAGTAAATATGAAGCTACAGCCAGCAGCCAGTTAGCTTAGCTTAGCAGACAGCAGACTATTTTTTCATACAAATGAGATATAACATGTATAACATTCTGGTAGGTGGATTTGGTTACTTTTGGACAGAGCCAGGCTAGCTGTTTCCCCCTGCTTTAAGTCTTTATGCTAAGCTAAGCTAATCGGCACATGACTGCAGCTTCATACTTGCCATAGAGACATCAGAGTGGTATCGATCTTCTCATATATCTCTTGTAAAGAAAATAAAAAACTGTGATTGATTTCCTTTAAATTATTCCTTTAACTGACCTTATAGACTTATCAAATGTAGTAATGCTTGCTGTATTCGCCAGCTGACAGCCAAATGACAATATGTACATTATATAAGCACACACTGAACTCGACTGGCTTCAAATAAATCTTTGCATGTGCATTATACATTAGTATGCACAACTTTTTGCCATGTGGTATTTATAACAGTCTTCATACCCGGTGGTGGTGTCTTTTACTCTTGGATGGAACCTACACCCTGTGGAAAAGGGAGGTGATTTACCAGATGATTTATGACAGAATTGGAGGAACACTTCAGACTTTGTATTATGTCAGAATGTTGTAAGTGAAATATAATAAAGAAGCAAATGTAAAAATCTGTGGGGGCATGTGTGCTGTACTATAATGAGAGCCATATCCTATAAACCTTTTTGTCCTCAAATGTCTCCTTATTCACAACTGCACACTTAAATCCCAACAACTCACTGCTTTTCCTCGCAGTTGGATTTTAAATTTAAAACTAAATGGGGGAAGGAGCCAATGGGCAGATGAGATGACAGAAACTGGAGACACTTAACTCCTTGGCATAGACATCAGTTAGAATCTGCCAGATATCAGTAATTAATTACCATGAGCAAGTGGCATGATTTTATCAGCCATGAAAAAAAAAATGGAATTAGGAGGGGTTTATCAGCTTCTATTAATGCATTGTCAGGAGCCTCTAATAGGCTGATGAATATATTATTCATCCTCATTTGGATGAATGGTTGTTAGGGGTGCGTTCACTACAGTACCTACTGTGCAGCTGAACAGCAAAAAAAAAGAAGTGGACAAAATCATTCAGAGCCTGGCTAACAAAAGCAAATCTACTGTCTTTTGCTAAAGCAAGTACTGTTGGATGGATTCTATAAAAAAAAAAAAAAATGCAAATGAGTAATCCATAAAAAGTATGAGTGTTATTACCTTTATAATTATTTCTTACTCTTGAAACATTAGTGATGACCTTGACGCTGCTCCTTGTTTTTTCTGAAATCCATTAGGTAATTAACATCAATTTTGAGGCACTGTTTGGGAAAATGTACTAATTTATATCCAAATGTCTCTCTAATGGTCCTTTTATTTCTTGTGTTTGGTGTCCTGAGAGTTGGTAAACAAATATATTCTTAGAATAAATCACAGAGAGGGAGTATAATAAACCACCAGGAGATTCGGGTGGAATATTTAATATTGACTGATAATTACAATTGTAAAAAAACAACAACAAAAAAAACAAGCAAATTAGAAAATGCAAAATTAGACTTTTGGTTCAGTGATACTAAAGCTAAAATTCACTCTCCTACACTAGATTAAATGCATAAAGTTGAGGCTGTTTTTCACAAAAAGCTACATGTATAGGTCTTGGCTCCTCTAAAATGCAGCCAAATGCTGTTTACCTGTAAAGTGCAGTTGGTGATGTAACATATTTTCGCCTTTATGAGTTTACAAGGACCACCTGAAAGTACCACACTCAACCAAAGTAAAGGTATATGCAGCATGTAGGAAGTGAGGGACACTGGATGTTTTCCTTTTGTGATATCAGAATAGAAAATGCTTTAGGGTCGAACTTGATGTGTTTATCGGTTTCAGTTTATTCTTCTGAGTGCAAAAAGCCTTCAACCTCCTATCTGTTGTCAAAGAGTGATATGTTTACAGAGCACATATTGCACCTCTGGACGGCTTGTATCGCCAATGAGTGTGTGAAAATAGGAAATACAAATATGCCTCTGTGTATCTTCAAAGTGAATCCTTTAGCTCAAATCAAGATGGGATGCATATGGTGTGTTTGCATAGTTACTACCTTTGAGGTTTCGCTTGATAATAGTCATCCATTTTCGTCTATAGCAGACCACTGGAGTGGAGACGCTCCCTCATACTGACACATCTGCTGCAGTTATCATTCAGGCAGATGCATGAAAAACAGAATGATTTAGAGGGAAATGAGAAGTTTTCTGACGGATTCATTTTATTGTGTTTGCTGTCGACGGTCAGCGATCTGTGACAAAAGCCTGTAAATATATGAGCCATTCTGGTTTTATGAGTCAGATTTATTCTCTGACAGAGCAACTTTCATCAAAATGTCAATGTCGAGAGATCCTGACAGTGCCAAGTACTCAGGCAGATTTATCTTTCTGAAAAGTTTTCCAGCGCGTTCTCCTGTAACTTGAGATAATTTCAACCTCAGATGTGTCATTACTTTCATTTCAAGACTGTATGAGAGTGTGCTTTCACAAAAAATGGTGTCATCTTTCCAAGTACTGCATACTGGATGTACAGTAAGTGGATTCACCACCACCAGTACAATCTCCTCTTTTTCTATATGCACATAGTGCCTTCACAGCACTTACTGTGACTGCAGAATATGATCTCAGCTTCCCTATAGTGAGTGTACAGTAAGTGCATTCCATCTTGTGGTGGCATTGGGTCACCTTGCAGGTGCAGCTGAGGTATTAAGAGATTAGGGGCAGCAGCTCACCCTGTGGAAGGTTCTGGTCTGTGGTGTGCAGCCGCATGCCCGGACCTTAATTGGCTCTGGTGGCAGTGAGTGCCCTGCCGCTACTGAGCCGAGTGCTGGTCAGGGGTCAGCCCAAAACAGGCCCGTCCTGTCATCCTTCCTGTCAGCCTGAAGGTCAGCACTGTAGACCAGCATGGCAGGAAGAGCGGGTCCTAGCCACTTACCACGGTGCGTGGACAGGTGTACCACAGCAACCTGTGGATGAGACAGAAGGTTTTGAGGTGGAGGAGGAAAGAAACAGAGAGGAAGTGGAAAAGTTTGGAGCAGGGTTCATGGTGGCTTGCTGGTTCAAACCTCCCTTCCTCCATCCATGGTGTTCGAAAGTTTTAGACTAGTCTGAGGTGACTGATGTGTTTTTAGGTTAGTATTGCGGAGTTGTCACTGCCAGCTGTATGGATCAGAGAGTTGAGAAGGAGAGGTGGCTATAAAATGAGCTGCAGCGCGCTGATGGATGTTGACAGGAATGAGAACCAGGAGACTTAACAATTAAAACACCAGGAGAAAGATGTGACTTTAAATCCATGATAGAGATTGTGCCTGGGGCTAGGACAGAAGAAGGAGAAGAGGAAAACGAGGAAAACACTGGCAGATTTCAGATGATTCACAGTCCTGTGTGCAAGAGACCGCTGTGTGACAAGAGAGAAACAGGAAGAGAAAGAACAAGACAGACACGGAGAGAGAGAGAGAGAGAGAGAGAGAGAGAGAGAGAGGGGGCTTTGGGGAGAAAGAAGCTTTCCCAAAAGGACTACTCTTTACAAAATGTTGCTGAATAAAATTGCGCATCTAATAAGGAAAAGTAATTAAATTTTCCTCCCAGACATCTTGTGTCACAGACAGAACTTATCCGGTTGTTCTCAACGGCAGACAAAGATAGGCAGTGAAGCTAGAGGGGTTTTGCCTGAATAAGATAGGTTTTATTCTGTTGAGATGAGGCCTTTTCAAGCCGTTTGATTAAAATGTTGTATCAAATGCTGCGCTGGCATTCTCCACGTCTTTTACAGCAACTCCGATTTGGAAGCAAGGATAAACATAGCTATTACAAATTAGCTATTTTCCCCATGTCATACCTTTGCTTTTAACTTTCTTGGCATCGCTGAATATGCAATCGGTCTTTCCATTTCACTTTTGATTTGTTCCAAAGTTACAAGTATAAGTGCTCGTCAAATTTGCATAGTTAATCCCAAAGAAATAATACGGTTTCTTTCATGCAGGACTCAGTTATAGAAACCAGCATGGAACATCACATCAACAATTTTATTAGATTTGTTTGAAACAGTTTATCAAGATACTGGAATGAATTACAAACAGTGGTCAGACAGTGGGGAGCATTTGGAGAGACAACGCATTTCATATTTATTTGTTTGTGTTTTTAATCTAGATCAAAATATAAATAAAGCCAGGAAAGATCTCTAACAAATGCAAAGAGCACAATGGACAAACACTATAATTTTTGGGATAACTGAAAAACACAGATAAACACTGCAGTATTCATGGTGAGGTATTGTATATGGGCTGAAGAGAACTGATCAGTACCAAAGTATTAATCTTTAATTAACCTGTAGTCGGTGTAAGGAGGCCTGAACTGGTGTTTGTTTAATTATTATAGTTCAGTGTTTGGGGAAATGCACTTATTCGCTTTCTTTCAGAGAGTGAGATAAGATTGATATAATTCTCATGTCTGTGCATGAAGTACAGAGCTAGAGCACTTGAGCTATTAGCTTAGCTAGCGTGGCTCTTTCCACAGTTCAAAAATATTTCTACAACAACAATTTATCCTTCTGTCCAGAACCTCTGCACAGAGCATCTTGAGCTATAGCGCTGGCTGCCCGGCAACCTCAGTGTGACAGTACATATAACTCACCATAAAACCACAATTTTTTGTTTTTATATTTCTGATACAAGATGCAACATGCTAATCAGTGTGCTTTAGAGGCGCCATTGGACACATTTTTTAACTTAGGAAATAGCCAGGCTAGCTGTTTCCCCCTGCTCCCTGTCTTTATGCTAAGCTGGCTAAACTGGCTCTAGCTCTGTATTTAACACACAGGTTTGAGAGTGGTATCAATTTTTTCATCTAACTCTGGCTAAGAAAACTATAAAGTTAGTTAGTTCCCAAAATATTTAAGTATTTCTTTGAGAAATTAAACGTAAAATTTACCATAACTTGTATTAGTAACCAGACCTGGTGTTGATCAGTTGAACTTCCTGGTTTTTGCTAAGAAACTAGCCAATAAAAATCCACTCCTTTCTTTACTGAACTTACTGTGTTTTGTCACCTCAGCCTGCAAGTGTTGCAGTGCATGCACACAGATGTACACACACTTGTAATTAAACTGAGACCCCACATTGTTCTGTTCCTGTATCTGACGTAAATGGTCCTAAAAAGTTAGAGAATCTTTACAAAACTTCCCCTTAATCCTTTTATCACAAAATCTCAGCCAACAGAGCTCCACTTCACGATGCACATCTCCCCAGCCACTCAACTTGTGGAAAAATGACGGCGTTCTCTCGACTCTCTCTCCCTCTTGCAGAGCTTATTAGAGGCATCACGCATAAGAGAAGTTTCGGAGTTTTGATAACGTTGTCAAGTACATATGTCTGTCACATCACCCATCAGCAGTTTAGGTAATGAATTAAACATTAAGGTGTTGAAACTGCCTGTTTTTCCTCAACAGATAAATGATTACAATTGCAGTTGACACTCTGTGTACCTTTAACCCCCGGTACACACAAACAAGTACACAGGCAGATATACATACACACCCATGTTACTTTAAGGTAGAACTGCTGTCATAAATACTTCATCAGAATTTCATTTTATTTACATGTGCACCATTTTAGGAGTAGACAAGCTGATATAAACAATCTGTGTTTACTACTTTATCATAAATATGGAAATGTGAGATTTGAATCGAAAAGCCCGGTTTATTTATGTGTGCAATCCTAAAATATCTTCAGCTGACTCTCAGTGGTAAGTGTTACAGCTGAAAATGAAAATAAGTTAAGACTCATTCAAGATTCAAATAACCTGGATTAAACCTTTGACCGAAAAGTATCCAAATAAAATACAAATATATCCAAATGCTGGGTTCATTTTCTTGTGGATGTCCATGTTTAACAGTTAAAAAACTGGACACAATACAAATAATGCACATCTTGCCACACTACTACCTGAATTATGAAAGAACCAGACAAAAATATTTGTTGTGTTGCTTACAAAACATGAGTTTTCTGGCAGGAGGTCAGACTAAGACCTCAGTAAATGAAGTCTGCTCCCTACACCAGCAAGAACCTTTCTGTTACACTTTTTCCCCTATAGCTAATCAGTTGTGCTTCACTTTTTAAGTACCTCATCTTGCCCTTCACTAACACATTGTGTGGTATTATAGTCATTTGTTCTCGTGAGCAGTGAAGTTTAATTAATGAAAAAACTACAAAATTGAGAACTGACCCTCCAACCCTCTAATCCGCTCGTTAAGTGGTTTCACATTTTCTAGACCCCAAATCACTTCCTCTAGGAGTTGTGATTACACCTGATCTGCACATAGGCTACATAGCACCCTGCAATGATTTGAAGCAAATAGTCGAAGGCCCTTTAAATCTTTCTTATCATCTCTTTGACATCGCTGTATTTTTAACAATGCTAGCAGCATGGCTCCAAGGATGGCAATCTCGATCTTTCAGTCAGTCTGTTGGTCACGTGGTAGGTCCAGACTGAAATATCTCGACAGCTATTGGATAGATTGTCATGAAATTTTGCACAGACATTAATATTCCCCTGAGGATGGATCCTAATGACTTTGGTGATCCCCTGATTTTTCTTCTAGCAACTCCATGACATTTACATTTGTGGTTCAGAGTGAAATATCTTGACAACAAATGGATGGATTGCCATTAAATTGGCTACAGATATTCCCGAAAGGATCAGTTCTAATGACTTTGGTGATCCTCTGACTTTTCCTCTAGCGCCACCAGCCGGTCACTTATTCGGTGAAATATCTATACATCTAATTGATGGCATTCATGGATCCTAAGATGTATCCTAATGACATTTGTGATCCCCTGACATGAGGTTAACATTTTTGTTTTTTATTGAAATATCTCAACATCTATTGGATGGATTGAAATTTAGTAGTAAAGACAATAAAAACATTCATGAACCCCAGAGGATAAATTGTAATAACTCTGATCCCCTGATCTTTCATCTAGTGCCATTATGAGGTCATCAATTTGTATTTGTCCAATACTTTGGTTTATGACTAAATACCTGCAAAACTAATGACATTCCCATCAGCCTCAGTTGTACTTTGTGTTTAGTGCTAATTAGCAAATGTTAGCATGCTAACACACTAAACCAAGATGGTGAACATGGTAAACATTATACCTGCTAAACATCAGCATGTTATCCGTGTCATCATGAGCATGTTAGCGTGCTGTTGTTAGCATTTAGCTAGTACAGCCTCACAGCCTCACAGAGCCGCTAGCACGGCTGTAGACTCTTAGTCTTGCTGTTGGAGCCATCACCAAACACTGACGTCCTTCATCATCTTTGAGAAGTTTTATTATTAACTCTTATTTCCATAAATGCTGGAAACATTCCAGGCATAGCTGACACCTCAGTCTTCTTTCCACCGTTAGCGCCTCTGAAGTGAGAAATGTAATTTTGAATTTCAAGTGCTTGAAAGAGACTGAGATATCACCTGGCTCAGTACCCCCCACTGAAGTTGAATATATTAGCAAACAGATCAATGTTATCACTCTACAGAATATCAAGTCTGTAACTCCTCCTTGGGCTTGTTTTTCTATTTAAAATGTACAAATATAGCAAGAATATCTAATTATGTCGACTCTATATACTGTACCACTTACACAAGAATTAATTTAAATCACTTGTGGAATACGCAGTGAGGGAAAGTGTAGCAATTGCAAGTCTATTTTTTGCAACATTACTAAGTGGAACTATCCTCCCTGTGGCAAAGATGAATAAAAACATTTTAAGGAGAAACCCAGTCTGTACAGGATGGATTGGTTTTACCAATCTTACAGGAATTACCAATGAGCTTTCATCCAAGTTTCTCTTTCTGAATCACATTACTGAAGTTTTTCAGATTGAAAATGGCAGAAAAGTTCAAAATGGTTGAAAAGTTATAAGCTCAATTTATTTTGTTTTGCTTTAAAAATCCTGAAAACATATTTTTGCATTGAGCTTCTTACTATGAGTGATTGGGCCCTACATGAATACACAATTTCCAAAGTTAGAACAATTTTGGATATTTTACATGAAAGATTTCTGTATTCGTGGTTTTCGTCAGTGCTGTCTGGTGGGGAGGGCTCAGTGTGGTTTTTAACAGTTTTTGGAGCTGTTTGTTTATGTTGTCAGGCCACTGTCAATCAAATTTGATCAAACCGCACACACACACACACACACACAAATACAGAAATCTCTCATGTGAAATAACAAAAAATGATTCAAACTTTGGTAAAATATAGTGTGTTCATGTATGATCCCATCACTCATAGTAAGAGGCTAATTGAGAAAATGCGTTTTCAGGGACTTTTAATTTCTCCCAAATGCTGGTAGTGTTCAAGTAATCAGGTAGTTGATGTTTGGCTGTGTTTTACACAGAATGAATCTCATTCACTGCTGTCATTTTAAAAACTAATTAAAGTTTACTGACACCCCCACAAAGCTTACTGATTTGTTTCAGAGTAGGAGAGAATAGACAATTTAAAGGTGTGTAAAGGTTGTTTGTCAAATTAATAGTTTTGGTTAAATCAGAATAAAATAACATGACATTCATTCCTCTCACACTTGGGTTTTTGGCATGGTTACACTGCTCTGTGAGTATTGAGGAACTAAGAAGAAGAAGCTTTAGTCTCTGTGGTGGTGATGTTTCCAGTCTACATCTATCATCCAGATGAATCTGCTGTTTCTGTGAATTTAACAGCAGTCGAGCACATGCACAGGTGCCGATTTCACTTTTCAACCTCTAATGTAATTTTCTTAATTAGCTAATTCATGGTTTATGCATAACAAGCCAATCTATTCATATATATTAATGAGAGATCCAAGTTTGATTTAGTTATCGTCTCTCACTGTGTCATAATATGATATTAATGAATGGAAGCTATTAGTCCTGCATTTTAAAGCATTGCTAGACAGAGTGAAATGAATGTTTTTGCAAAGAAAATACATTTTCATAACATCATGATCTGGAATTTCACATTCAGCCTTGCAGCAGCTGCCGAGGATGAGGACACCCCCCACCCCAGCCCACCCTCCCCGTTTTTGTATTTCATTTCAAGATTATGTTTGGGGTGCATAATTATGACACTCATTAAAAGCTCCTATGCTGAAACAGTGTCAAATGGGGGAAAATATCCTTGGCTGTAATCCAACTCATTAGAATCCCTGATGACGCTTTATGGGATCATCTTTTTTTTTATTAGCAGCCACTATTTACTATACAGCAGAATGGAAATATTACTGTAATAACTTATAATTATGTGTGAGTCCAACTGTTAATTTGAATCGGTGAAGGAGAGGCAGATTGAGAAGTGTGGTTCGCCGTGCCAACAGTCACAGAGGTGAACGGGAATTGTGACAGCTCCAGCTTCGTCAACATGGTCATCTGTTATTTTGGCCCAAACATCAGAGTGCTGACCATGAATGTAACAATACACTTGGCTCACAGTTTGGCTGAAAACGCAGTACAGCAGAGTTTCTCAACTTTGGAGTCAGGACCCCTTCGTGGGGTCACATACAAGGTCTCTAAAGATTTCTAAGACTCACGTGTTTCATATATGTGCTCCTGAAAATAGAATACAAATATATGCCATATTTAAATTGACATCAAAACATGAAAACATTTTAATTGCTGGGGTCATTAGGATTTCAGAACCTGAAAATGTGGTCATAAAAATGGGCCATAAAAGTTAGAAACCATGGTTCAGTAATATCAAGGAATCTAAGCTCAGGTCCAAAAGTGACTCATTTATCCACAGAAAAGAAAATATAATCAGCAGTTTGCATGTGAAAAAGCTGTTGTCTGTCTGCTAAAATGTATTTTTATATACAACTAACATGCAAAAACATTTTTTTTAGGACTCGTAATGCTGTCCATTGACCATTTATACTGAATGTATTTGCGAACTGTTCACTGCCAACATGTTTCATTTGTTTTCCCTACAATATCCGCTTCTGGCGAGTAAAGCACAATTAACGTTTTTATGGTTATGTTTGGGCAATTCAAAGCATTTAGATGAAGTAATAGTTCAAAATTCTGGAAAATAAACTTATTTGCTTTATTGCAGTGACCTAGATGAGAAGATCAATACCGCTCTCTAAATATGAAGCTACAGCCAGCAGATGGTTAGCTTAGTTTAGCATAAAGACTGGGAGCAGGAGACAGCTAGTCTGGCTCTGTCCAAAGGTAAAACAAAGGCTTTCTGTCAGAAAGTGAAAAGGGCGAAAACAGCACATCATTGGCTGAAGCCTTGTTTGATTCTATTGGCTGCTGGAGGAAAGGGGTTGGATTTCTGTTAGAGAGGCTTTCTGGCAGAAAGTCTTCAAGGCGAACTTCTCCCATGTGCACGCAACATCCGTGTCTGCCCTCAGTCCCTTCTCTTCTTTCAGCACTCTCCAGCGAGGAAAAGCTACACCAACGGTTATCTGTGTTTGTCCTCGCCGTTGATCGCTTTCTTATTTTGACTGTACGTCTTCCTCTGTCTGCAGAGTTTCTTTTTTATCTGGAGCATCAGAAACTTTTCTTAGACGCTTCTTAGGTTTTTCCACCATACTCCTAGTTGCTGTAGCCTACTCCTCAGTTCTGGCAAAACAGAATCATGTAGAGAGAACTATCCGAAGTCTACGTGGATCATGTGACAATCAAGCATTTTGAACTTCTGAACTCCCCAAAAACCCCTTTAATGGGGAAAAAAATAGAAAAATCCTCAGGAAGAGCAACAGAGGAGGGATCCCTCTTCCAGGACGGACAGACGTGGAATAGATGTCGTGTGTACAGAACCAACGTAGACCAAGATAGTAAAATAATAGTATGGACAATCAGGATGATAGATTGTAAACATATGAAGAATATGGATCCGGAGACTGATATGTAGACTTACAGCTGCTGCCAAACAGATAGATAATTAGTCTTTACTAATTAATCTAGATAAGTTAACCATCTCCAGATAGCAATTACATTTCAAACTATTGTCAGATGTTTTCACATTTTGTCACCTTTCACAAAATAAATTGATTCTCTTTGCATCTGAAGAGCCTTCTTTTTTGTCAGTGTGTGGTAAATTCAAGGACCACTGCAGTCAGACACAGAAGAATCCTGCAAGTGTGTCCCACTGTGTAACTTCTGACATTCTTAAACATGAATAATCAAAACAAGGACTTAGTTTTGGCTAGGAAGTCTGGAAATATCAGGAACTTTAAATACGTGGTCCTTCACACGCTATTTTATTTTACTTAAAACAAAAGGAACCCCTCTCCTCCAAAGAGATTAACAACCCTCTCCACTCACACTGAGTGACACAATTGTCAGAAGTGACCAATTTTGATCATGTCTCTTTAAAGTAAGAGAAATTGAAGGTCGCTATCCACATAAGTACCATTTAATCTTACCAGACAAAAGAGGAAGACTGCGTCTAGATTATGTGCAGGTGGCTACAGGCCTGAAGTATTGTACCATCTTGATTATCCACCCAAAGCTTAGATGTTCTCTCCCCTTGTGCTGCCGAATTAAATCCACAGCAGGTGAACTCTATCTCACTCCTAATTAAGAGTGTGTGTCCATGTGTGATATTGTTTCTCATTTCATAACCCCAATCCGCTCTGAACAGCAAGGAGACGAAGATTGAGGGTGAAAATGTTTGCTTTGCTTGTGTGTAGCTGTAGCTGTTTGTAGATTTATAGTTAGATACCATATGCCATACACATAGTACACTTAAACAATCCAATTGACAATGCAGGTATTTTCCCTGCAGTTGTAGCCAGTATTGTACGTACTCTGACACTTCCCAGAGCTTTCATTTTGTTGCGGTTTCCAAACAGCTTTAATTGTCTGTTCTGTTTCACTGTGTCCACTGTGAATTCTTCTGTGTTTCTTCTGTTACTCACAGAGCTGCTTAGAGGTCAAAGATCCATGACCTGGGATCTTCCTGCAGTGTGAGTCTCATGACCCACAGGGGCCAAGTTTCTGCAAAAGCAAAATGTATTCATATTCTGCATCGGTGAGTGCAGCAGGGGTGAGGTTCTGGCTGTGCTATTTAAGTTAATCTTAGTGTGCGTGTTGAAATATAGTTGGTTTACTGAATATACTTTAAAAAATGGAGAACAAAGACTGAAAAGCATTTGTTGTCATCAATCTGTGTGTTTATCTGTGATTAACAAAAACACATGTACTGTAAGGTAATGGCTAAGTGATGCCAACTTGATTTTGCTTTGGCTATGGATGAAAATTGTTTCACCATCATTTGTTTCTGGAACGCGCACACAGAATTCCTATCAGTACAGTCAGAGAAATGCACAAACAAAATCTATTGTCTCCCTGGTGATGTGATTTTGAGCGTTGGGTGATAGACTGTGCTGGGATGGGGATTGGCAGCGTCTCAAGATGGCTCTGAGGCTTCTCTCAATGCCATGCTTTATGGTTAAGAAGCCAGCAAATTGGGAAAGTGGCTTTATCTAATTAGAAAATACATTCCTTTAGCAAGCAGTCCCCCAGGCAGAATCATCATTATTTAAGCTGGCTGGCCTTGAGAGAAGCAGCAAGCGGCATTCAGATACATATCTAATGCTCACCATGGAAATGACGATGTGCAGCGGATATGCTCATCGTACAATTATGGGATTTTTTTATTCTTCTTTTGCCTTCTTTCCCTTTAATATAATGCTCCCTTTCTCTATCACCCCTCTTAGTCTCCTTAGTCTCCCAAATCTCTATTGTATATTAAAAGGCTAAGTAATAATTATCTTAGTGCCTTTTCATTAGACAATTTTCATGCTGTGGTGAAAATGGTCTTGCAGATTGTCTCAGTGTGTTGTTACTCCACATTAATGCATTAGGATTGGTGCAGTGGGTGCAGCAATCACCAGAGGAAATTGGTCTAAACCCCTTTAGGCTGTGCCGGCATACATATACCAGCATAATAGGCATGATATCTTGAACTGTAATTATGTGATATTTTCCGCAATATATTAGTTTTAAATCGTGATTCACAGCAACACAATTGCAGCACACATTAATGTGGGCCATGAATGCCGAAGGCTCATAAGGATAAAAAAGAGACCTAATGGACAGATGCTGGCTCAGACTGAGGGCTATGCAGCATTGTCTCAACTAAACAACATGATACACACCATAGTGAGCTTTGACTTAAAACACACAAGATCTATGTACAATGCACATGGCTGTATTTTGCACTACATTTCTTGATTTTGTTCTGTAAAGATGTGTGTGTGTGTTTCTGTGTGTGCACTCTGTGTGCATGTGTGTCTTTGTAATGCCCACTTTGAAGTTTTTTGTTTGTACAGTGAACAGTCTTTCAGTATCTTAGCCTACTGTGAGCCCTCCTATCACCCAGCACTGTTAATGAGGCCTCTGGGAATGGACACGGAGGTGTGTGTCAACACATAAATCCTTTAAAGTCTGTGTGTGTGTGTGTGTGTGTGTGTGTGTGTGAGAGAGAGAGAGAGAGAGAGAGAGAGAGAGAGAGAGAGATATCACAGGCTCATTTTAGCTACTTTTGGATTAGTGTCCCTCCAAAATTGGAATAATTATCATCCACATCTGCAGTGTTGGATTTCTTCAAGGTCTGCAAATATATGTGCCTACATTTAGTCTCACTTAATTTACCTTCTGCCAAATCCTATTTCTATCTTTTACAAGACTAAAAGCCTTCAGCCATGCCAGCAGCCCAGTGAGGCTGTAGTCCTCAACCAAAAGTAATTTTACTCTGGACCAGTAGACCAAAAGCACTGTAACTATAACCAGGTTACTTCCATCATATATGATTACTATAATCATTGTTTTGTAGTCATATTACTCTAATCATATTACATCTAATCCATTAAGTGCAAACCATGGTGTTGGTTTATTATGAGGGGAAACTGCATTCATAGTGATATCCATTGTTGTCAGGGATTACCCTCAGAGAAGGATTTGGGCCAAGGTAAACAAAAGTCATGATGCTGTTTGCATTACCCCTGTCTAGATCTCTTTGTGTATGTGAATATGTGTGTGTTTATATGTTTATGTTTGAGTGTTGCTGTGTCCCCATCTCAAGAGAGCAATTTGAAACAAAGCCTATGATAGACAAATGCAGTCAGAATATCAACATGTAGATCAGTAAATGTCTCCTGTGGATCAAATGGTCCTCACATTCTTCTATCAATCTGTACCAGTACCACTGTAAGCCTGGTTGTCGTTCCTTAGTTTAAATCTCTACAGGAGGCATTTCACATCAGCAGCCCCTTTAGATTTAACCAGTGTCTTTCTCTGACTCTAACACAGTAGGTCACTGATGTGAGGCACTGCTGAGAGGGAGAGAGGTGGACGGTGTCTGTGTAGTCTGTGTATTTGTATACAGTAAAGTGAAAATATGTACTCATGAATATAAGAGAAAAAAAATGAAAGTGTGAAGAAAGTGTAAGAAATAAGTGGGCAGGAGAAGAACTGGTGGCCTTTAACAGGAAAGAAATACATCTTTTCAACACGCTGTGAATACACTGTATTTGAGATCCTTTCACTTATTGCAGGAATGTGTTATGTGATGTATTTGATCTACATCTACAAAACGAAGGTCTTGAACAACTTATTCTCTTTCCAAATGTGTTTGAAATGTCAGAAATGTGAATGTTGGTGTAAGCCAAAACTGGAGAGTGTATCTGCAAAGATACAGTGTGGATGTTAAGGAGACAGATGCATCTTCAAAAATCTTTCGGTTTGCTTTAGCTTGCAAAAGTGATTGCTCATTTCTGGATGCAATGAAAATGCTTATAGCCAAAGTGCTCTTAGTGTTTTCTGTAAATATGCAGCAAAACCTGAGGACAAAAAGCTCGACATTAAAGTTAAAAGCATGAGATAGAATATTTCATTGAAAAGCCAGGAGGTAGGAACAGGAAATGGAAAATGGTAAGGCAGGGCAAAGTGGATGAGATGGGTATTTAGCTACGTACAGTACCTAAAAAAGGTATCAATGGACCTCTTCATGCTGTGGGTGACAATGAAAAAGCCAGGATTTCCATGATGACAGACATTACCTAGGCTCAGATAGTTTGTGTACAATGAACTATATAATTTCAAGAAAATGAACTGCCTGAGACGGTCCTGAGTCACTCTTCTGAAATCCAGATTTTCTGAAAAGAATTGATTAAAATCATTCTTGTCTGTCCATAATAGAATTAACATGCAAGGAAAATTAATTATGCATCGCCATGATTGAGTTTTTGCTTTTAATCACGACAATTTCAGGCTTGACAAAGCTTAGATTGGCCAATTTAAGAAGAGGTTAATGGGTTCTTATGGTTAGATTTCTCATTGCAGAGTGAGTGTGCCTGAACAACAAGGAGAGCCTGAGTGACCATCTATCTGATAGAAAGCCTACTGTAAAACTCTTTTTCATTGTGAAGAACACTACATTCTCTTCCTCTAAATATAGTATTAGGAAATTATTTGACACTGTTAAAGTTAATGGATCATGTTTAAAGTGCTGCTTATCTCAGAGGATTCGGATTATGGGTCTGGTGCAGAATGTCGGTTATTTTCAGAAACAATTTCAGTGGTTGTGTTTGAAAATGAATGTCAGAGCTGTATGTTAACTCCTTTAGAAGGTAGTAATAGTGCTATAAAACATGACGGTTTTGTAGCGCAAACAAAAATCTAGAGCACTGATATAAAAACAACACCAATACAATTTCATTCATTACTAAAACATGCAGAGTTTCCAACTCAAACTCAGAAAACCTGAAAGTTAAAGGTTCAACTTTTTTGAGTTTACTTTATCAATAAATGCACATACGGAAATGTTTAAAATAAGAAGCACACAGATTTATACACAACTTTTGCACAGTAATAAATTTGTTTGTAAAAGGAAACCCAGAAGTTCAGAGATTAGAATTACATTAAAATTTTGCTGGCTGCTCTGTACAATTTGGTGTCTAGACATCCATTAGACTTGACTAGTTACAGGGAAATCTCCTCTTGCCATATAGGATTGATTGTACAGGTGTGTTTTAATTATAAAGAATGAGTACAGTAGTAAGGTACAGCAGTAATGTCTCCTATAAATTATGTTATATTCTAAACAGTTGCAGCAAATAAGTTTTGAGAGGAACATAACGCAGCCAAAGTTACATTTTCCATCAACATAATTAGGAAACATTTTTAATGAACAAATCTGTACTTTAATGTGTTTGCAAAACATTTAGTGATAATGTATTTCATTCTAGGTTTGGGAAACATTGTGGTCTTGCATACTTAAAAGGTGAAAAAGCCCACAGTGACTTGAAGCACAAGACAGGACGCGTTCACTTTCTTAACATTTAACCAAAACCACCAGCTTATCCCAGCCACTGATGTGCTTTTGTTGCCAAAAGACTGAACAAACGTGTGTCTCCGGATGCAAACGGCCTCCATTCACCTTTGACCACCTCCTTACAACATGTGTGCAGTATATAAAATGCAGCATTTCCTTCATTGGAAAAAACATTGCCACAGTACATCCACGCAGCAATTACATTTTGTTCAAAACGTATTTGGCAAAGCAAAATTAAGTATATTAATGTCATTTCTAGGAAACAGGTTGCTGTAAGATATAAATAGTCTTACGAAATGAACTGTACCATCTGTTTCACAAATGCAGCAGTAACTGTACTACCATTGGCAATTAATGTTTGGTCTGCTATTTTTTTTGAGGGGGTGGGGTTTGTGTGTTATTTCCAGATATGGCCCTAAGCTTCAGAAACAGTAGCAATCTGCAATGATAAAGTAAAACGTTTTACAGTGCATTCTGGGTACAGAATTTCACTATTGCGCTGCAACAATTTTGGCATCTGGACACACTAAAATATGTTTAACTCCCTGGGAAGTTCACTTTCTACTGATTTAGGGACCGGTCCGAGGCACCCTGGGAGTCCCAAAACTGCTAATGGTACTAGCAGCAGTGCTTCTCCCATCACCCCACCACACCAAAGTGGTTTGAACTGAGCAACCAACAGACTTACATCCAAAACTTGAAACTCTGTGCTCTTGGGGCTAATTACTCGATATGATTTATTGCTTTGGGGAATGATAAAATATGTATATTCCCCTGTAAACACTCCAGGTGCCTGCAGTTAAAAGTTGTTGAAAGTTGCATTTCTTTGTCAGCTAATTCAACATCTTTTACAACCCTAAATAGCATGGGGATCAAACGGTGCATTTAATGATCCGCAGTTTTATGCAACAAACTTCTTTATTAAAGTTTTACACGCTGCTGTTTCTGGTTGTGCTGATGTCTCCCTCCGCCACCCTATTCTCTTCCTGATGTTTCTTTTTACTGTACTTTCAATGTCATCATGTATATTCCATATGTCAGTATGTATCTGTTGAGCTCTGTTCTGTATACTTCATAAGAGTACATGCTCCCCTCATACAGTCACATATCTATTTGTCCCAATGAATATAAAGTGTCTCTGTCTGAACTGCGTACTTGTAAAGCAAAAAGCCACTTTTGTCAACATTTCCATTAACACAAACACACATACATGCGAATAAACCGAGGCTTGTTTTATTTGTTTCATTATCACCATAATGAAGGTCAAATTATAGCCTTTTCAAAACGTTTCACTGTGCCCACACAACTAAACATCTACCCACGTGGGGTGATATGGTCACTTGTGATAAGAGGATATTACGCCACTCAAGTCATCAGTCTATCAAAATAGTTAAAGTAATAAATACCCACCCACCCACAACCAGCAAAATATCCAAAGGGATTGAAAAATCATCTACAAAATAATTTTGACTGGACATGAAAACATGGAGTTAAACCTTCTGACTGGACCTGGACAAAACCTATTTTCATATATACAAATGAATGTCCTGTATTTTCAGTTTTTATCAAATTTCACATTTAAAAAAGACTTGATGTTAAAAAGAAAATCTGTTTAAATTGGTTTTCAAATTGATTTTCTTTTTGTTTCCCCATTAAAACATTATTGTGTCTCCTGCTGCAGGAAAACACTGTTCACTGCATTTTACAAACAGGATCCTCTTGATGCAAGGACAGCTCGAAGATACTCGCAGTAAAGAGAGCTGAAGAGGAAAATGGTGAAAAAATGCAAAAGAGCCCCTCTATTGAAAATTATATTTTCTGTTGTGTTTCCTAGATACAACTGCCAAAGAAAGAAAAGGAGAATGTTGGTTTCAATCACAAAGGTTGTCGTGCTGACTACAGAGAGCTCCATAGAAACTAACAAGAGGTAGGATAGCAGCTGTAAGCTTCATTTCAAGGTTCATTATTGTTGTTCAGACATGAACACAGTAACACTTTAAAAGTTGTAGGTGCAGTCATGGTCTAATTGGCAGTAAAGTATTTCTGTCTTATTTATTTATCTATTTATTTGCTGGCTTAGACTTTTGGGGTCAGTGGAGCACAAAATTGCTGTGCAAATATATATTATTCATTACATGGCAGATTTATCGTCTCCATAGAAACTGGTCTCCATTTTCTGTCGTTAAAGCAATTACCAGACAATAAGGTCAAGAGCAGACGTAGAGTAAAAGTGTAAAAGAGTCATGTTTAAATAAAAAGACTCCAAGTGAAAATGTTAAGGCAAGAGACAACACAGAAAATGATTTTTTATAAAGACAGAACACAGTTAATTTGTCTCACAAATATCATCACATCCAGCCCATTCCACATGCATAAACAAATACACATTTGCAGAGATACAGGAACACGCTATACTGAAGAGGCTGAGTCAACACTGAACAGGGTTGTCAGCTATAGACTGAATGGTCAGCTAAGCAATAAAGTAAAAGGCAGCTTGCATAACTGAGGTGACATTTCAGCTCCAGCTGTTTTTCTGTTAACATAGTCCAGTGTGGGACAGGTGTAGATTGTAAACACACTGACCTGAAACATACAAATGGTTTCCAGAAGAGAGGGCTGCCATTTACTGGTAATGAATTTTGCTTTTTCATCTTTTTTGCCATTTTCAAGGCCCCAGTCTTTAATTATGAACATATTCTGTATCAAAGAAAAGGCACTACTACTATCTTTTTATTCTTTATGCCATTTGTTTTTTAGCCATGCCAGCTGCGTGGCTCTAGCATGGCTAAAAATGTCAGTCTGTCGGTTGAACATTTTGGTCCAGATTGAAATATCTACAACAACTACTGGAAGGAATGCCATGAAAATTGGTACAGACATTCATCGTTCCACGAGGATGAATCCTTTTTGGTGATCGCCTAATTTTTCCTCTAGCGCCACCATGAGGTTCACATTTGTGGTTTTGAGTAAAATGTTTCAACAACTCTTTAATGAATTGCCATGAAATTTGGTCAAAGAAAAGTACCTGCAAAGCTAATGACAATCCCATCAGCCTCAGCTGTACTTTGTGTTTAGAGCTTAATGTAAGCATGCTAAACCAAGATGGTGAACATGGTAAACATTGCCTTCTAAACACCAGCATGTTAACAGTGTTATGTGAGCATGTTAGCATTTAGCTCAAAGCATCGCTGTGCAGTACTGCGTGGCTCTGAGCTAGCTACAAACTGACGCGCTGACTGTGTGTGCAGCTGACTGATCCCACAACTCACCAGTAACTCCATTTCTTTATTTCTCCAGTCTCTCTCCTTTTTCCTCTCGTCTCTGTGCGTTTATGAAGGAGATCGGCTCACCTCAGTTTGCACAGCCCTGGGCAAATTTGCGTCTACTCACACCCACAGTCTTTCCATTGACTTTGTATGCAATTGTGCCACCTCTAAAATTTGCCTCTGTCTGAACACAGCTTTAGTGTTGTTATTTCACATTTACATGGATGAAAGTTATCTGAGATTTTGAATGTGACACTGTCATTTACATCATCTTTTTTTTATATATATTTTGCAGGGAATTTCCCTGTATTTATAGTGACAGTAGAAACAGACTGGAAATGTAGAGGAAAAGCAAGAGGGCATTACATGTGTAACAAAAGTCCCCGGCCAGAATTGAACCAGGGACGTTGCAATTACATGGTATGCACCTTAGACCAGCAGGAGGTGGGACTATTTTTTTTAGGGTCAAATGGAATCACATTGGTCTCTGTCACAGAAACATTTCCCATCATACTTAATAAACCCAAACTGTAAAACTATGTCAACAACTCAGTTTCAATCTGTTTACATATTTATTGGTTAATGCAGTGTGTGAAAATGTGAAATTTAACATTTACTGCCTTTGAAAAATAATGAGAAATGCTATCAAATCCTACCTTTGATCTCTCAGAAGCAGCTTACTAGAAGATGGTTAAAAAAAAAAAAGTTGGCAATCCTATGACTTCTAGAAATGTAGCAGATAAAACTTCTTATACACTTTCAGTTACACTGACACTTTAAATTGTAAAATACACAGTGCAGAAATTAGCCTTTGAAGTCAGTGAAGAAGTGTGCACTTACACATTTTCAGTTCTGTTTTCCAAGGAGAAGGCCGTCATGAATTAGAGGAGTTTGTGAATCATTATTCAATATTTATTTAAGCCTTATTCTGTTCTGCAGTAGTCAAACTGTAATGCCTCTCTCAGTTACAGTTACTGACTGAAGTGTGTTTGAAAAATGTTTGTCTATTTAAAGTGCACTCAGCACTCTATGTAACAAAGTGAAATTACAGACGTCAGAATTACAGACCATGGAAATATTTTTAAATCAAGGGTACATTTTATACAGACAGTGGGTTTTCTGTTATCAGAACCAATATGTTATAACTAGAAAAAGTACCTCATAAAACTAACAAGAATAAATCTATTTAATGCGGTCCAAGCTAGTTCCACATTTAGATAAATACAGAAATGTGTTACTTGGAAACCAAATATTGAAGGACTAATGGAATAATAACGTGGAGCAGGACTCAGTCTTGCTCTTCAATAATGTAGAGGCCTGAGTCATCTTCTGATTAAGACTGTAAACAGGCATGTATTGAATTGAATTACCTCAGCACAGTAAAAGAGACTGGTTGTTTTCCGTTGTTTCTGGGGTTACTATGTTGTGGAAATCTACACAGTTTGATGTTTGATGGACAGTTTATTCCAATTTACACATCAACTGAAATAGTACAAAGATCCTTTATAACTATGGAGAAGATAACTGTATTTGTAGCTGTCTGAAATGATAAACTGTGTATCTGAATGGTAGAATGAAGAGCAAATAACCCAACAAGGAACCTATATTTAAATTTTTAACAGTGTGTGACTACAGTTTTTATGTATTTATAACAGTTTATAGATGTAATATAGTTTTAATGAGGATGATGAATATTTATTATCTGGTTGTTATTGTCAAATCCCAGGAAGTTACGTAATCTTCTCCCTGTAGGTCAGTCTTTCTTTTCCCTCCAAACCATGACTGAGAGCTGAACAAAGACACAACTTATGTTCCCCTTTATACTGTTATGAAGTTTGGATAATATTTTATGGATTTGTTTAAATGTGTAACGCCCAAAACTGGTGTTGAATAGTTCTTATTTGGTGCTAATTTAGAGGATTTTAATGCCCATTTCAGCAAAATCAGACATTTTAGCAATCCAGTGTTCACTTTGACAAAAGCAACATAAATTAGATTACTATTAGATTCTTTATTGTCAGATTTGTCATGCATCAGCCAACTTTGTTTCATATACATATGAAAAAGTACATTCAAGTACCAAACAATCTTACAAAGAGACAGCTGCAGTACATTTCATTTCACTGCTTGACATTCAATTTCAATCAGACATACACAGGTACATATTGCCTGTCTTACAACACTTAATCCCTTACATCTCTATTCCTGGATAATAGCATGTGTGTGACTGGATGTGAACTCTGGGTCTCCTGCATGAAAATTTGACTACACGCCTATCCACTACCACTACCTCCACACCCTTACTATCCATCTCGCTACATATACGGCACATTACTTCCTGCACTTGCAGTGAATATTGGCATCGGACGTAAATCATAAAGTTTTGAAGATGTTGAGGGACACACACACATAACACAATCATCATCACCTTTAGCACTGATTTTTTTTCCCCTGGAGCTCATCACCATAGAAGTTGCTAATCACTGCATTATATCTTTGTAAATGAGTGGAAATGTGTCCTTGCACACATCCTTTCACGAGTCTTTGCACATCTCTCTTTAGACTCTTTAAAAGACGGATATACCTTACTGTAGGATATTCATGTCTACATGTTTTGTAAATCCTATATAACCTTAAACCCTTTGCCTTGTTTTTGACCATTTGTCATGGAAGAGGATAGGTGAAAAAATATAGATGAATGCCAGTAAATTAACATAGGAACGAGACACAGACAGACAAAGAAAAAAACAGACAGAGCAAGACATAAAATAGTGAATGAGGACTGATGATGAAGACTGGTCAGGGAAATGTATCTGCTCACAAGCCATTCATTTCCCAATCCCCCATCTTTCACATCTGCTCAATCTTCCTCCATTACAGACCAGATGTATCCCCAGTGTGTGCAGCTCCGGTGTCATTTCCATCCGACACTTTGCTCTTACCTCTGGTGTCAGTGGAAAATGACAAAACTGGTACCACAGCAGAACTTTCTGTTCCACACACCACAGGCATAAAATTGCCTTCTTTTCACTCCTCTGGCTCTATTTCATCCAGCCGTAGCAAGGCTGTAGTATATGCGTGTTCATTCACTGAGATCCATGCCAGACCTTGTCAGCTCTTTTCTGTTCCGTATATCCATTTGTGCAATTTATTCCGAATGTATAAGAGACATGGGCATAATGAGGTCTAATAGTTTGCATGAAAAAATGTACATAAATCAACTTGTCTTTGTCTGAATGACATCCAACGTAACTTGTGTTTTTTCTTTGAATCAAAATGATCTGTGGCAGAAAGGGATTAGAAATCATTCCCTGACTTTCCTTAAAATGTCTCTAATCCCACTTAATTCAGTACTGGCTCCTGCGCTGAGGCTGCTATCCCTGTGTTGTTTACTTAGGTCTAGTTTATTCAGATATAGCACCTGCCATCCCATCACACCCACACAAATAAACCCAGAAACCACCTTCAGAAATACTTTCTCCTGCTATCTCCTCCATGCAAGTGCTACTATTTATGGGCTTTGTCTTTCTGGCTGGATGTGTGTGTGTGTGTGTGTGTGTGTGTGTGTGTGTGTGTGTGTGTGTGTGTGTGCGTATACTTGTGTGTCTGTGCACATCACTTTATGCCTGTGTGTGTAGTGGGTCTATATATAAGCTATGCCAATGAGAGAGTATTATAACTTGGGAGTGTTACTTTACTTGGAAATTTGAAATATATTCCAGCCTTTAAAAAATGAGGAGTGAGGCCATTATAGAAAACAAGTCAACTACCGCTCAGTCTTAAACCCAATTTGAAAGTAACATTATAGGTACAAATCATATAGCAAAAAGCCATGGTTACTTTTGTTCATCTCTCTTTGCTGTTTTAAGTAACATCAGCCTTGATCACGTCTTCAATCAGTTTACATTTTGACAAACTCTGCCACCTAGGGTCTTTTAGATTTGTCATGATTGGTAACTTTCTATTGTAATGATTCAATCTGTAATCAGCAAGAATTGTTTAAACATGATTGATATATAAAGAACTGTTGAAATGAAATCCCAGTCCACTGAAGGGATATATCACATTTGTACTGTTCCTTTTGACCAGAAGGTTACATTGCATACGCTGTGAGATAATCTAGGTAAATGCTGTTAGGTCAACAACATAATAATGTCCCAATCCAATAGATTGGGACATTGGGAAAGAAAATGAGTGCCGGGCATGATAATTTGTCGTTTTATGCAGTAGAGTGTGTTCTGACAACCCTGTCTCCTGGCAATTACATTTATACCTGCTAATGTGCAAAATCTTTTATCAACATAATGAGGAAATGTTTTTAATGAATGCCACATTGCAAAATGTTTACACAAAACATACTGTACATGCAACATATTCAGTGACAACATACTTTCCTAGAATATCCGCTCTTGCGATATAAAATCTGCTTGTAGAAACTGAGGCATGATAAAACAAGTCCACCAAATTAAATAACAAATACGTTGTTTACCCACGGCCTCTAGAATGACACATGGAAGCGTACCGACAAGATGATGATGATGTGTGCAAATCGTTGTTGGAAAATGAATTCATTTTAGCTGAGACCTTTGTCGTCATGGTTACAATAATAAAGACATGGTTAAGATTATGGAACGATCATGGTGATGCTTTTAAATAAAAACCAACATTAGGTGTTGATTGACCTACCCATCCATCCCGGCCACCTCTTTTCATGAACTGGTCGTGTTAGCATTTAACTGAAACCATGATCGCATCCTAACCTTAACCAAAGTGCTTTTGTTGCCTAAACCTAACATTCGTGATCCCATTAGTCTGTCTCTGGCCCCTCGTGCCCAATCACCTTTCCATGTCATGCAGGTTAAGGACCGCAAGCTAGTTGGTTGGGGTTCAATGTGTAGTCTGGCATTTCTCTTGGCCAAGTCACAGTAAGAGTCTAAAACACCATGATCTAACACCATGATCTATCTAACAAAGTTTTTTTTTCAAAAGACATCAATGTCATGTAGTCTGATCCCGGCTTAACTCATACAGTACCTTAACCAATTAAACCTCAACAAGCTGTACTGTTTCTTTCACTCTTTCTGTGCTCTTTCAGCCAATTACACATCTCAACCTCCAGCTTATCACATATGCAGCTCTTTTGCTTTGTCACTGCGGCCCTCAAACCTCTCTTTGGGACCCTCCAGTCCTCTAAAACATAATTGATATCACTAAAAGAATGGTTCGGGAAACAATCTTCAATTAAAAACACCCAAATGTGCCCTGGATCAAACACCTTCCAACTTCCAATTGAGTATCTCCTGTCATCCTACTGATTGCTGAAGTCATCAATCCTCCATCTCCATAGGGAAGACATTCACACTCTTTCTGCAGCCCTCATCTTAAGACGCCAACCCTTGACCTAGACGTTTTGTCCAACGGGATCGAAAATAGTTTCTGCCAAGCTGAAAAACCCTTTTAAACTCAGAAACATTTTTGAGAGGTTCCAGCTGACATATCCACCAAAAAATCTTTACGCTGTGTCATGAGCGACCTCCTAATGGAACATGATGGAACCATTACTTTGTTTTCTTCTTTGATCAATCTAGTTGTCAGACTTTACTGTCACCTGACTTTTGATAGCCACATAATGCAACTCTGTAAAGCCTCTTTCGACCATCTGAAGAGCATTTCAGAGCTGTGTCCCACTCTGACAGAGTCAGAGAAGCAGGCCCAGGCCTTTTATCCCCTTCAGGCGTAAAGGTTGTTATGTCTGGCAGAAGTCTCCAGAAGCTCCAGTACATCCAGATCAGTGCTGAGGAGGACATGTAAACAACACATTTCTCAGAGTCCAGCATCACTGCGCCGGCTCTCTCACTCCTCCTGGACAGAATTCAAATATGATGTCCTGACTTTACAGTGTATACACAGAAAAACCTACCTTCCCTCAAGAAACCTCTAACCCTACAAACTCCCCATGAACACCCTCAGGTCAAACAACATCCTGCTACTCCGAGCCCCAAGGACTATAGATCCACAACACCAGGGACTCTACTTCCTGTGTAGCTGCGCTCCAACTGTGGAACAAACTACTTGAGGGTACCTGAGGGTACCACGGAGGGTGGGCTCTATTAATCCTAAAAATCTATATTTACAGAATGCCAAAAAATAAGTACATAGCCTGGGAATTTTCTGTTTCTGTTGGTGGGGGTGTCTGGTTTTAATGATTTTCCTGCAATTTAAAATGAAGTCAAACTTTTAATTTGTCCAATACTTTGGTTTATGACCAAATACCTACAAAACTAATTCCCATAAGCCTCAACTGTACTTTGTGTTTAGTGCTAATTAGCAAATGTTTGCTAAACATGCTAAACTAAGAATGTTAAAAGGATGAACATTATACCTGTTAAACATAAGCATGTTTACATTGTCATTGTGAGCATTCTGGCATTAGCATTTAGCTCAAAGCACCACTGTATCTAGCCTCACAGAGCTACTAGTGTGGCTGTAGATTCTTAGTCATGTTTATTGTTATGTTTAAGCACTCAATGCACTTGGTTAAAGTAAATTACTTGAAGCACAGCATGTGTTTACTTTATCAACATTTGACTGAAACAAAGATCTTTGCTTAACTTTAACCAAAGTGCCACACGTGGGAACCCCGGTCTTCAGTGTCAAAGTCCTCAGCTTTGCATGCTCACCATTCACCCAAACCTCCTCCCTACGACTAGTGTGCCATACAAAAATCCACTAACTACACTAGAAAAAACGTTGACAGTGAACATAATCCAAGCATTATGTTTCCCCTCAAAACAAAAATGTCAAAACAAATTAGTAGTATATAAATGTAATTTCAAGGAGATAGGGTTGTGCAAAGAGACCATAAGCCCAGTCTATATGTCACATATTTGTGCAATACACTTCTGCACAGCTATTTTTAACTGTAGTAAAAAATATAAAAATAAATATTGCCACCCACTGATGATGTACATCTTGCTGTTAGTGAGCTCACCTGGAGCTACGGGGTCTTATCTGCCTCTGCTCCGATTTAAACCCACAAAAGTGAGAGTGTTGCTCTGAAGTCCCTCAGCAAAGCGTGCAGTTTTGAGTTACGGCTAGGTCAGTAATGGAAACTCAGCCTTCGGGTTATATTGGACGCATTAGTTTTCTCATCAAATCAGAGACCATGGTAATATAGTTGGTACAGGCAAACCTGGAAGGGTTGTGGTGATTGTGGGGAATCAGGGAGATGGTTGCCACGGTCAGTTAAGGTCTGAGATGATGATGTAAGAAGCGAGAAAAAACATTATGCTGCAGGATGGAGGCTGGTATTGCTGAGTCCTTGGTGCAAAGTGGAAACTAAGAGAGGCAGGAGGATTTATCACAGTGATGTGTTGAATGTTGTGTTTTTGTGTGAATTAGACGTTGTCCTGACTTGTGAGGATTTTCCAATTTCCTGTCAAAAGAATGATGCTGACTTGTGAAATGTTCAGCGTGACATGTTCTATAAATCCATGACATTCTTGCAAAATTAAATTCCTCCAAAGAAAAGACATGCCAAACAATGGTGTAGCGTAGTTCCTATCAAAGCAAGAATAATGCCGTTGGAGATAAGCTGAAGTACATACACTGTAACAAAAAATGTGATAGTACTCACCTTGGTATTTGTCACAGCAGCATGACTAACGTTTCTGACAGGTGGCCATTTCTTACTTAATGTAAAATATCTTGTATATTACTTCTGAAAGTCTCTATCATCGCAGGCTATATTCTCCTTTAACCAACAACATTCAGCCTAATGTGGCACAGTCTGAGTGATCTGAAAAAGGATTTCAGAGAAAAACGACTGCAGCCTCACCAAGTGTATCAGCCAGCCAAGCGTTGATAGCCTTATCAGAACACTCCACAGAGAGCGCACAGCCAAACTTTTCACATCAGTGTGCTGCTTCTGTTGTTTTTGTGTTCAGTGGAAAGACAGAAAGTGTGTATGTGCCTGTGAGAGAGAGAGAGAGAGAGAGAGCGGGAGAGACAGACAGACAGGCAGAGATAGATACTCTATAATGAGTTTCCATAAAGCACTCTCAGTGTGCTATCATTGCCGTGATTTTATGAATTCATCATAAAAGAGTGAGTAAATGTCGCAGCTGAAGGTAATAGAACGGGATGCTGCGTTCAGAATGAAAGCCAGAAGAGTAAGAGAATGAAGAGGGGGGGGGGGGGGGGAAAAAGGAAATTGTAGGGGCTCCTGTGATGATAACAGAAGCCATGACTGGTGATGTTCACGTGTGCTGTCTTTACCCGGGGACTCAGAGAGATAGAGGGTGTTCACTGGGAAAGAGCTGGCCATGTCTCTAAATAAAACACGACATTGATTTATGGGTGTGAGCCTGCTACGAGTGCAGCAGGTCTCTACAATCACTGGTACAAACACACACACACACACACACACACACACACACACACACGCGTGCGTACACAAACTCACAGTGCAGTTAAACCACTGAGTACACTCTTGCACTGTACATCTCAGCAATTCCACTTTACTTCACAGCTTTGGGCACTGCTCTTTTTTCTTTTTTCGTTCTTTTTTTGGCATTATTCATTCCACAGCTACCTTCCTCTTAAACTCCAGAATGCGCTTCGGCCTGCATCGTCACAATGAAACGAACTTCAAAGCGGAGAAATTATATAATTAATGAAAACCAATCACTCTGAATTTCAGTTTGAACATGAAAGTAACTGGTCTGTTTGTGTAAAATGATTGATATTGTGGAGTTTCTGTCCCACCACGGTGACGTTTAAACACAGAAGTGGTGAGTAACTTCGGTACCAGGCCAGCAGCAAATAAACACTGAGGAAGTAATACATTTTCCCTTTAAAGTAACAGTTAGGAGTTCTTGATGCTGTATTAATACCACTACTGTTATCTTGCTGTGTGTCTGGTTATTATGCCTTTGCCTCATTTATGTACTGTTTTAATGAAAACCAAGGATGACAAGTTTTTACTAGTTTTATGTTTATTTTATGTCTGAGGCAAATGAGCAGAAACTCGTCTACAGTCACAGCAATAATGCACTTCACTTTTCTAATTTAATTAAAGTTTTAGAGGAGACTGTTGCTTGCTTGCTGCAAATAGTGTCATACCCAAAAGGTCAAAAGTGTAGGCTACAGCACACCAGGAAGAAGTGTCATCTTAAAATAGAACTTGGCAGTTTTCAGGAATAGACCCAGATGCAGAAACAAGATGACAGGTGATATGTTTTAGGTAGATCTAATGGTTATTCACTTAAAGGAGTTGAGGGGCTGAAAAACTATAGATCAGCAGGCACAGAGGAGGAGGGAGGGAAACGTTGTAGGTGCTGGCTGGCTGCAGGGAAAGACTGAAGGAAACAGAAACACATTGGAGAATGTACAGTAGCCTGCAGCTGAAAGACTGAGGTGATACAGTGGGTGAGTAGAAGCAGGGAAACTGGAGACACAGCACATTACAGGATTTACAGGAAAGTTATTTTAAAAAAAACAAAGACACGTCCAGGTGATGAAGAAAGATTTTGCTTGCAAACCAAGCACAGAAAGGAAACTTGATGACCTGACAAAGAAGTGAGAGGGGAGTAGCGCAGAGTTCACATCATATTGTACGGATCGTAATTACGAGCAGCAGAGCAGGAAAAAAACGTTCACCTCAGCCTCCAAGTCGTAATTCTGAGTCTGAGATATCAGAAATTCCTGACACCTACGATATCTCCCACTTGCTGAAAAGAGCTACAGAAGTGTCAACAAACCAGTGACAAAATGGCTTCAAAGCCACTATCACTGGCAGTTACATTTAAATAAATTTCACTTTTTAAGGAGTAGTCCAACATTTTATAAATACATTTATTTGCTTTTTTGCTGAGAGTTAGATGAGAAAATCGATACCACTAAGCGTTACCACCAGTGGCCGGTTAGCTTAGCAATACCTTCCAGGAAGTCACTGGACCCGGCCAAGAAATCGTCCGGCACATAACCTCTGTAAAACCACAGTTTCTCATTTTTATACTTCTGTTTTTCTACAGGTTAAACAAAGAATATAATGTGTTAATTAGTGAGCTTTAGAGCTGCTGGTAGGTGGATTTTGTTACCTTCAGGCTACCTCAGCCAGGCTAGCTGTTGTCCCCATTTCTACCTGGCGGCGCAGTATTGCCAGTCACCAAAACATGAAAATGCATTGTCACAAATTAAATTTTGAAAGCTAAAGGGCACGGGTGATTTATGCTTGTTTTATTGCACTTTGTATTATTTTGCAGTCATTTCCGCCTTTAAGCCATCTGTTCATTTTTATTTCAAAAAGCCTTTACATGACTGAACCTCACAGGTTGAGGCTCCTGAATCTGACAGTGTACAAACAGATTTTGAATACTTCACGGAAGTTGGCATCACTTTGCATGACAGAGCAATGTTGGCAGCAGAGAGCTGTGGATAGGCATCATATTCAAATGACTGATTCTGCTGTAGTCTGACTCTGAGGTTCAGTCTTTATGCTAATCTAAGCTAACCAGCTGCTGGCAGTGGCTTACCACACAGACATGAATGGTTTCCATCTTTTCAGCTAACCCTCAGCAATGAGCATATTTCCCAAAATGTCTAAACTATTCCTGTAACACCAATACAATCAATTCAGCTAATTTAATAGGAAGCTTACACTGTCAGTTTGTATCTGGTTTCACTTGTTAATAAATCATTGCAACTGCAGAATGAAAGTAGCAAATTTAGGCTGTTTGACTACAAGACTAGCAGTGGGAGTGACCATCTTGGAATACTGCTAGAACACTCTCAAGTTGGAATAACAGGAGATCTTCCTGTTCTTCCCGTTCTGCCGATCTTGTGTGAATGCAGCGTTAGGCCGAAATAAACTGGAGCAATTGGGAGCAGCTGAGGAGTAATCAGGACAATGAGAGGCAGCTGGGCAAAGTCAATCCAGGAGGATTCAGGACCTGTAATGTGATGCAGAGGACTCAGCCATGAGGGAAATTACGGCATTTTTACTTTGTTTGACCTTCAGTCTGCTTGTAATGTGTGCATAAGTCACCCTGGAGCAGAACCAACTTAAAGAAAAGCAACTCCTGTTAAGAAGTGTTTTTAGATTAATGATGTGTGATTACTGTCTGTAATTTTTTTTTTATACCCAGCAGTACTTTGAAAAGCTCACTCTGCGATCCATTAAATTAACCAAAGACCTTTTAAATGAGGCAAATCAAAGAGCGAGCTAACAATTAATACAGCTCTGAGAATAGCATCAGCTGAGCTGACACAAAATCCCAAGCACAGTAAAGAGCAGTGGTCCGCTTTAACATGAAAACTTTGAGGAAGCAAAAAGAACAGAAATTTTATAACACTGGAAATCGTTACATCTTCTCCGTTAATTAATGCTATGTTTGATGATGTTCAGCAGCATGCAGTAGGTCTATGTAGATACAATATAATGTGTGTATTTTTCAGGAAGCAGTTTGTTATTTTTTATATTTATTTTTTGTGTATTTATAAAGTTATTTTAAAAACAACATGCCATGTCAATTATTGTTTACACACACACACACACATCTCAAACAACAGCTTGTTTCACTTCCATTGCATGTACTGTCTGTGGGTTTTACTTGTTTCATCCTTTTGATCGGGCACAAATAATTCCAAAATGAATCTGAGGTGTTTGAGTCCCCTGCTTAATGTTTAAAGAAACTGCTACAACAGAAAAAAAGTACCTTAGATAGACAGAGGGAAAGAAAAAAACAAAGCAGCCTGGGTTTTTAGCAGTTCTACAATCAGTGTAGACAATATGGAAAAATAACCAGAGCAGTAAGAAGGAACAAAGCAAGGTGGATCTATTCTTTTAATGTTGAAACAATAATTGTGCTTTCATTTTTTTTGATTTTCAGCCCCCTGATTTTTTTTTCATCTGCATCTTTCTTTTTTCCTTTTGGTAGAAGGTTGAATGCATGTATTACCCCTTCAGTGTGTGTTTTAATGAGTATTATCTCTCCATGCAAGGTTTATCATATTTTGTTCAAACTTAACAGCAACTGCACATCTAAAATGGCATCCATTAATATGTGATATTTCAAAGCCACATCCAACAAAGGCTACTATTATCTTTTTCTTTTTTTTTTAGATGGAAGAACTTTGTGGGATTCACAGCAGAAAACAATGGGACAGTCGGCTGAAAGGTCCGCACAGCTGCAGACAGACAAAGCGAGTAGATTGGAAAAAGTCACCGTCGTCACCTCTGTGCCTGAGCCCACTACTCCACTATTCAGTTTCATTAAAGCTGGGAAATGTTGTCCTTTTCTGTTCCCTGGTCCTTAAAGAAACATGGTGAGGATCACAGAGTGTATATTAAAGGAGTAATCACTATCTACACAAGACAAATGAAGTAACATCAGATTTATTTATTATTTTAGGCAAAATCCCAATTTGAGAACTATAATTTTGGGTGTGAAACTCTTTCAGAGAGAGTGCTTTAAGAGAGTGGTTAGTCTGTCTATGCATGCTTTCATTACATTGAATCAGATGTCAAAATCCATAGTTCTGTAGGTATACTATATCATAATAAATCTTTCATTATAAATCTTTCAGCGGTGCAGTGTTTTGTTGATGCAGCTATGCAGAGTCCCAGCAAGCACTTATGAAGTTTCACCTGACTTCATAAGTGAAGGTAAGATATTCAAATATATATTGAAGCAGCAGAGACTCTTCAGCTCATCAAGTTTCCTGTTCTTATTTGTTTGCACAATTAAGACATTGTGGTAAAAGATATAAAGTAATAAAACTAAATGGACACGTGCAGTAGAGGAAAGAAGCCGCAGGGGCTTAAACAAACCTCAGATTCAATGAACTGCAATCAAAACTCTGTATCTGTCCTTACGGTATCTGTAATATATTAATATATGTAATAAATGTTTTTGACTCCAACTGTTTCAGATTTTCAGCCCCTTGTTCTCCAGTTTTGCTCCTCTTCTTTCTACATTTGAGATGTGGAGTCATACAACTCAAGAAAACCACAATACACACACAGTTACTTTGTCCTCCATTTTTGAGAGATATGAATCAGCGCCAGCACTGACTGTCTCTCGCTTTACTGCCTCATATGAATTTCTTGCCACTGCATCTGCTAAGATCCATTTTTGTCTCCATATTGACGTTTTATGTATTCATATCACCTCCATATGACAGTGTTTTAATCTACAAGTAGGCACTCACCTTCTTGGTAATGGCGCTAAAAACAACAGCAGGCTACAGAGTAACAAAGAGATCTAAACAATGAAACATTTTGCAAAAACATTCCCCTTCCATTCCCTTCAGTTTTTGGGTTAATCAATTCTTTGGCAAACAGAGCTTTATTGAGTTGAAACGCTTTATGCGTATTTCGCGTGACTCGTGTTGAGTATGAGAAGTGAGAAAGCCATTGACAATGTGTTCTTCCTGTCATGTCATGTAGTTTTGCTATGCATATTTATATTGTGGAAGCTTGTGAAAGATGTGCTGATATGAATGCATAAGAGAGAAACAGAAGGGTCTTGTACGTTGTCAAAATGTGTGCTACAGCAAGTGTGATGTTTAAAGTTTCATGAGAAGGGCTGCGGTCTAAATCATATTGCTTGAATATTGGATCAGACAAGCAAAAGAAACAACCACTATGGGAAAAACTGAACAATCGTAATGTGTCAAAATCAACAAGCTCATCCTGTAAACGTAATCACTTGGTTAGGGCTCTTATGGGGCACCAGTAAACACAATATACCACTTAGAGACTATTTCAGCATGCTCAGTGCGTACAGCGGAATCAGTCATTTGAACATGATGCCTATCCACAGCTCTCTGCTGCCAACATTGCTCTGTCATGCAAAGTGATGCCAACTTCCGTGAAGTATTTAAAATCTGTTTGTACACTGTCAGATTCAGGGGCCTCAACCTGCGAGGTTCAGTCATGTAAAGACTTTTTAAAATGGAAATAAACAGAGAGCTTAAAGGTGGAAATGACTGCAAAATAATACACAGTGCAATAAAACAAGCATAAATCACCTGTGCCCTTTAGCTTTCTAAATTTAATTTGTGAAAATGCATTTGCATATTTTGGTGACTGGCAATACTGCAGCGCCAGTTAGATGAGGAGTCGAATATTCTTTTTTAATAACCAAACAAGGTCCATAATGTGTTTGAGCTGAGTGGGCACATTTAAAGTATAGCAGGTTGTGTACATAGCAGATTATATAGCAGTTTTATTATGTACCTATATGCCACCAGCACCACCTCTCACACCACCTCCTCTTTGCTCGTCTCCTTGTCGCCTGTGCACCTACTCGTATATGAACAGAGCTCTGAGGGTTCACTGAAGATCACATCTGAAAGAGAAGCCACTGGTGCATACGCTATCGGGCTGCTCCATGTGTGTGGAGATGGCATTTGAAAAAAGACGATCTTGCGTGTTAAAAAAAGACGAGGTTGAGGGGGGGCAGTCGAGCGACAAAAGTACGCCAGCGTACCGGGCGCCAACAAAGTGCTTCCCGCCTGCCTGCTGCCTGGTGTGGGGAGGGAGATGCGACCTGTCAGAGAGTGAGGGGGCTGGCTGAATGACTTCACATCACCCTTTCAGCTCCAGCAACTTCCCATTTATATTGTAATGCAAATCCATGGCCTGTCCCAGATGGTGCTTTTCCAGCATCGTGGGTGCATAGAAATATGATTATTTATCCCAAGCACTTCTAAAGTCTTTAATGCACCCTCCTCCGTCTGCTTCTATCCCCTCCTTCCACTGGCAGCAGTTTAAAGACTGTGCAGTCTGATGTGTCTCTCCCTAATGGTAAAGGAGAAGAAGAATAGGCGATAAATTTGGGAAGAATTTAACAAGGGAGTACCTAAGAGATTACAGAAAAGCAGGAGAGAAACACCCCTAAGTGCATAAGTCAAGAAAAGAGGGATAAAAAAACTCAGCTAGATCATTTTCTTGGCTGAGCATTAGGCTAAGAGGCATAAGCAGTAATTCTCATGACTCAAAAGTGCTTTTAATCACCTCTGCTGAGCAAAATATAGTCCACAAGCCCATATCAGTGCTGAACATCATCTTCCTAAAAGCACATTCAGAATTGTGCCTGAATACATTCGCCCATCTCTGCCTGTGTGGGACATGGAAAGAGCCTTTTTGTTTGCTGTATACATCAAACAGCTCAGAACACGTTTAAAATTTTGTACAATGCCAATACATAATGCATCCAAATATAGGTGTCTTGCCGATTTCACTAAACTAAAATGTAATGAACAGTTGGACAAGCAGTAGATATTAAAATGTGTTATTTTGGAGCTGTTTTAAAGATATGACTGATAAGAGATAATGGAACTTCAAGGTAAATGATATTACACCTAGCTGAGAGTCGTAAATATGCTGCCTTTGCAAATATTTTTTTTAATCTCACTTAAAATCATGTCCATTTTCAGACTGCTTTTTAATGTGACAGCACTTTGTAGTCATTCTTGATGGGATCATCTAAGCGAGGTTATGCACAATAGCATATTAACAGCATAGCTGGAGGTTTCTGTGTGTGAAACATGCACATCCTGAGGGACTGTCTGTGCTGTAATCAGTTGAGTACTATAAGCCGCTCTCTTATATTGTCAGCATTTCTATGCTTTCATCATAACACCTTCACAGATCTGCTGCCTGCCTCAGTAGCATTTAGGTAGCACTTGACACTTCCTACACAGAGTAATTAAATCACAATCTAGAGTCAGATCAACTCCTCCAACCCCTGCCATCTCATTATATTATATGTTCTGACACATATTTGTATCTCTAACTTCAGTTGCCTTGACGCAAAGTTTGAGAGGAGCAGAGAAGAGAATCACCAAATTATTAGGATTACTTGAAGATGATGGCTTGCAGTAAAACAGGGTGTCTGAGGCCACCATTTTTTCATCACATTTCTCTGTATCATTTTCAAAAGCAAGCTTTGCCGAAATATTTCTATTGAAGGTAATACATTTTTTGTCTTTACTGCTTTGTCCCAAAATCTTAGAAAGTCAGTTCACCCTATGGTGTGTAACACAAAGCTACTATCTGTGTCTGTATCTGTTTATGCCACAAAAATATCTGTATTTGTATTGTACCAGAAGTTGTTAGCAATTGTCCAGTCTGATTCATTTTCTGCATTAAATAGTTTTCTACTGCCATTTATACTCCTCATACATATATCTACAAGTTAACGTGCCGACAAAATAATATAATATTTTAATCATGTACTTCTTGATAAAATAATATGTCTAAATAAACGCTATGTAACTGTTAATGGTCCAGGTGGAAATCAAGAGTGAAAACAGAACAGGAAAAATACAGTCAGAAATCCATTGGCCCAAATAGCCAAATTGCCTGATTTCTTTTAAAACCTGGATGTTGTGCACGTTAGGGTTAGGGTTAGGGGTGGCTCGTAATTCCATGGACCTCCCCGCGTCGTCCGTCGACTTCGCAGTTAGATAGAGGGTCCAAGACAGTGCACGGGCCAGCACATGTCACTCAGAGCCCTCTCGACCACATGAAACCTGACCCCAGTTTCCCACCCTGTCAAGCTGAGCACAGTGTCGAGCTGCAGGCAGACCGAAATACACCTGGTGAAATTTACTTTTATGGTGTGGCCAAATTGGTGGGGGGGGGCAGGAAATAGCGTGGGCAGGATTGTATAAACTGCAGGAGCTAGCATGGCTAGTGTGCTAACGACAGCGGTCCACAGAGTTGATAATTATACAGCATTTTATCAAACATTTTACTGTCATTAGCCTCTTTCACTGTCCTTGCACTCACTACAGCAGGTCAGAGTCTTACAATTATTTTTTCTTATTGACAATATGCCAGTATTTGAGTGCCTTAACTGCCTTAAATGTGTTACATTTATAGCCAACGAGCCACTGTTAAATGTTAAGATTTTTCCACATAAATGACAAAAATTGTATTTTCTAAATTTTTTTGTTTGCCTTGCTGTACTCGAAAAGCACCGAAACGTGACCCTAAAACCAAGGTGCATACTGAACTGTGAAAAAAAAACCTAGAAGGAGGTGGGTAAATTTGCAACCAGAAGCGAATGTGTCTCGTCCATACTCGCCCCGTTCCACATAGAAATTAATGGGTAGGAAATTTCGTATATCTCTTCAGACCGCATTATCTGTGCATATCCGGATAATGTATTTACACCCCTAGTTCACCCAAATCACAAAAAACACATTTTTCTCACTCTTAGTGGTGTCTAGCCATGCATATAGTTTTAGTTTTATGTACTGAGGTTTGCTATTGAAACTTCTGCTATGACCTCAATATGACGGAGGTGAACAGAATTTTGTTTTGCTGCTCAAAGCATTTAAAAAAAAAACTTTTCATCCACAAACCTGTCAACAGTTTTCCTTGCAGCTATTTCTTGAGCCAAAAGTATCCCCAATGAAAACTATTTACAGCTAGATCTATAATAAGCTTTACTGGTTCCCAACAGTATAAATAAAGCATTATATTTAGGGTATTAAAGCTTTTTTATTGGGTTCAACTGTTGCCATGTGAACGACAAAAATTAACAGCCTGTTATTCACCGACTGATGTACAGTACAGTACAGCCAACATGTTGAGACCACCAAGATTTTAAAGGGTTCTCTACATCTGCATGCAGCTGGCTTATTTCAATAATATATATGCATTTAATTTTCTCAAGTTTTCCAAACAGCAAATTAAAGGCAATCTTTATTTTTTTTGGCATTTCGCTTTATTTGACAGGACAGTGGAGAGAGACAGGAAGGACAGGGGAGAGAGAGAGGGGATGACATGCAGCAAAAGGCCCTGGCCGGACTCGAACCTGTGCCGCTGCGGTAAGAACTCAGCCTTGACACATAGTATGCGCGCTACCCAGGGAGCTACCAGGGCGCTCCAAATTAAAGGCAATCTAACACTGAGCAAATGTAAATAGCTTAATGGAGCCATCTCCTGTAATTGCCCCACTCAGTCAAGCATTCATTAAGTGCTAGAGAGGTTGGCTACTCTGTACTTTTTATACATAAAGCGCAACAGATTTTCTCCTCGAACACCTTTCGCTTCACTTCAGAATCTCACTGTTTTATTTTATCTCTCTGAGTCATACAACATACATACAGTATACTGTATACTGACTCATTTTCACCACTGATCTGTCACTCAACTTTTTAATTTCCTCGGGATTTGCAGCTCAGCTCAGGCAGTGAATAGAAAGTAGTCATGGTTTCATTGACCCTTGGTAGAACTGCAATCATAGAGCAATCCAGACAGGGTTCAGATGCACTACAATATGTCCCAGTGTTCCCAAAGAGAGGGGAAAATGAAGGCAAACTGACAGTCACAATGACTTCAACTCGTCACAATGTGTGGTGAACCATTTCATCACATCTAAAAGCCCCAGCAATCAAATCCATTTCAGCCCCTTTTCACATACCTGACCACAATACAAATTGCAGAATAAAACACTGCGGACGGCTTCAGCTGAAATCACAAGCTCTCTTGCCGATTAGGTCTTTTTGCTTGTTTCTCCACAAGAGGCAAGACAAACACAAACATCTTTATTCAATGATCCGGCCATTAGGAGATTATTGTGTTCGTCATGTCCGGCCTGTTGTCATTCCACATTACTCTCCAAACAGTTTACCTGCCCACACAAAGAGCAGTAGTTGGCCATAAGCCTGGATGGTCCCCATGGTTTCATGTTGTTCACCATCTGTGCTCAAGGCTAAACCTTGCTACGGCCATTACAGTGAAGGGCCAATGAAAGAGATGAGCCCGGGAGGTGACTGGGAGGTTAATGCAGCGGCTACCGCACATTCAGACAGGAAGACAGACAGAAGAGTGAAGTTTATAAAAAGGACAAAGGTAGTGGAGTGTGTTTGGGAAGTAGCAATTGACCATTGGCTAAGCCCCACCCCCCTTAGCTACTGTTGCTATGCCTGTCAAGCTTTCTGTTCTGGTCCGGCACATAATGCAGTTTACAGTGATATCAGTGGCAGATTTACCTCTCGAAATTTGCAAGTAGACCGCGTCCTCAACAATGCTGACAAAAAGAGAGAAAGGCAAAGTGACTTTGTGCAATTCTACTATGAACGGGAAGTAAGAAGAAAAAAAGAAATATGGAGCTGCAGATGGCTGGAAGATGCAGACAACATGGTCTGTTTGTTCTGCAGGAAGTTAAGTTTTATATCACAGCACAGTCTGAGTCGTAGCTTTAGCACAACATGTAAAATACTACTCCAGTAATATTAAAACAAGCTCACTACAGTAAAATAATAATGGATCTTTGTGCGAATTGATGTGGGAAATCGGACCATGGAACTGCTCAAACTGCAGGACAGCCAACCATAATCCCTGACCTGCCAGAAATGCAACCGACTGCGTGAGAGCCAGATCGTTGAGCATTCAGGCAATTAATTAGGCGTCGCGACCTCCCTCAAACTGCATGTCAAACGACAACCTGTCTGACAGAAATTCGGCCCAGTTCTAAAATTAGGGGGTTAAAATTAGGGTGGCCAATTCGGGGGTTAAAGTCGGGCTTAACCCGTACAGTGTCTGCCTGGCTTTGCATATGCACATGATAGCTACATGCATGGTATAATGCTAAAAGATTGAGGCTGAAGCTACATGTCCTCTGCAAAAAAAAGTCAGCATCCTCACCAGCCAATGATTCAAAGAGGACATGGAAATAAAGGAGCATTGTCCTTGTATTTTGGGGCAGAGCCCTAGTATTATAGTACAGTATTATGTATTAAGATGTAACTGAAATGTTATTCGTTCTAACACAACCCTGATGAACCCGGATGGTTTGAAATCTTAATGTAGAACAACATACTTAGACAAGCAACACAGGCATAAGATTTAATTTTTAATGTTGGTATTTTCATAACCTTTAACTCCATAATGCAGTTAGCTACTGGCATGCCCGTTGACTTTAGAAATAACGAGGTACTGTACAGTTAGGTAGTAAGTTAGTTAGCCTAGCATGCTAGTGTTAGCAGCTTAAGAAGAGAGCAGATGAACAAACTTGAACAAAGTTGATAAAAAAGACACCACCCTCCAAACTCTAAATGACAAATATCTTTCTTACTTCAGCCCCATGCACACGTTTCAACATGTTGAGAAAACCGAAGCTAGGCAGGCCTGCCGAGCGTAACTATGGTTTCTAAACTATGATTGGACAACTGCTGTTCTGTGTGGTCAAAATATTAGGAAGAAATTAAATCCTACCATTACACGAGGAAATTGTTAGAAATACTGTTTGAGAGCAGTATCAACAGATTGAGAGGCAGCCTGAAGTTTGAGACTATATATAACAACTAAATAAAGATACCAAGGACACGTAATAATCCCCAAACACAACAAAACAAACCTTAATCCATATCAAGTGGACACCTGCAGCTTTTGACCACAATTGTTTCTTTATTTTGGGAGGGCTGACCACCCAAAGCCCAAGCAAAGTGAGATCATGGTGTGTCTGCTCAACAACTGGAAGTGCAGCATCACCATCTATAGGCCAGAGCAGCATCGACACTCTCCAGAGCCGTAACAACAGCTGCCTTTTACACAGTGCCTGCTCACACTGTAGACACACATTGTGCCTACAAACACTACTTTCAGAATCAATTACTCACACACCACAGGTCACAGAACAGTTCATTACTGTTCAATTACCAGTGAATGTTCAATAGCGAGCCCATTACAGGGGAAAAGTTTCAACCTCGCTGCCAAGACAAAAGGAGAATGAGTATGACATTTTAATGATACTATTAAAGATGAGCAAGAGAAGAGTACAAACAAATAAATTAAAGCAGATTATGGTGAGCAGTATGAAATAAAATAGAGAGGGGAAAAAAAGTGGGTGCGAGCAGGTTTTGACATCAGTGCAACTAACAACCGTATTGATCAGCTGTATCCCATTAACCTGACTTGCCATTTATCTCACTGAGATCTATAATATCATTATGATCTCTGTTAATGCCATTTTACCAGCACAATATTTTAAAACTACAGAATAAATGGAGAAGCTGCATGTTTTTCTGCATTGATTCATACAGGTAGTTCTGCATTCCCTTCGATTGCGATTCGCTTGAGAGACAGTCTGCAGCGGTTAAAGTCTGTGCTGTAGCTAATTAGGTCACACTTGACACACCTTCTCGCATGTCTCGCTCTGGCAATTATTCTAGCAGAACACACTTCTGGTAAACAGAAAGTTTACTCCTCCACTTCTTCCAGATTCATTCATTGTTTCTTTTCTCCACTTTCGGAGGATTTCTTTCTTCATTCCTCCAATTCCCCAGATTCCACAGTCTGCCTCCCAAGTGGAAAATCGCAGCACTTGCTTTAGGTTTCATCAGATGAAATTTGACTAGGTGGCAAGAACATGAAAGAAAGGACTGAAATGACAAAAACCACTTCTGAACTTAACAATCATCAAGCCCTCATAGTTAATTAGGTAACATCCATGCAAATGTTCCACAACATTTTGACCTCTTGCAGTGTTTTTACAGAAATATAGAACACTTTTTTCACATTTTTATTCAGCCTCAACAAAGAATTCAAACAGAAAATCTCCCTTGCTTTTCTGAGATTTATACTTGATGTTTTGGCAACATATTGTATTTTTCCTTTTATGCTTTGCCAGTCAACACGTAGACTCAAGTCTTTAAAAGAAATCTAACATTTTCTCCAAAAGGTCTATTTGTTTAACAGGATATACAGGTAAAAGTCAAAGTACTACTACAACAATGTAAAAAATTGTCAGCTACAAGAAAAAGTTCTGCATTTGAAATCCTGCTTAAAGGCAGAATGAGTAGGATTTTTCTAAAAAAAACAATGTATTGACTCATGCAAAAATAAGAAGTATTAACAACAAAATGTAGTTAAAGTATCAAAAAAAAGAAAAGTTCTGCAGCACACTTTTGTATTCATCTTTGCTTTTTGTAAAATATTATAAATATTTTACCTCTTTGTGCATCAAACGGTTATTTGAATGAAACCACCTGAGAGGTTTAAAGGGAAATCACTCTTTGGTGAAACAACTAATGAATTTGTTAAACACGTGACAAGGGGTTCCAACAAGACACAGTTCTTTTGTAAATGGGTGACAAACAAAAAAGATCGGAAAGTATAATATTTCCCTCTGAAATGCAGTGGCGTAGAAGTAGCAGAAGATGGAAATACTCAAGTAAAGTACAAGTTAAGTACAGCACTTGAGTAAATGTGCTTAGTTACTTCCCACCACTGATTGCATTCATGTTCTATAATAGTAACAGGAACATGAGAGAATGCATTGTCACTTTCCTAAGTTTCACTGATGGCATTATAAATACACAAATGCCATCACATTTCTTTCATCCCGTTTTTGCACTGACCTGGTGACAGACATGATGTATCATCTATCGGATGTTGGTATCGTACTTTTCCATCATATGGATGGACACAAAAGCTTCCAACTTGAATGGATCCATTCAATCTTTTGTCATATTTGACGAAGTGAGCTCTAACGATAAAGAGTCACGGAAACTGCGGACTAGAATTAATAATGTCCTGTAATCAGTTCTTATTATGTCTGATAATGCACAGCAGTATTCAAATAAATATACACTGTAGTCAGTCCAATCAGGTGCCATACCTTCATACTGTGTCTTTCTTTTTTTTATTCAGCCTGTCATTATGAGGAAACAATTATATAGACCTGAAAATAATTACTCCTTTACAGGCAAGACTTTTAAGGGTCAGTTCACCTAAATCACAAAAAAAAAAAAAAAACATAACAAAACAGTATTTTTCCCACTTTCCCCTTGCGGTATCTAGCCAGCCAGGCAGTTTTGAGATATCCTCTGCTGAGACTTCTGTCACCACTCCAATATTTGGAGGTGGTTGAAATTTGGTTTGTTGTGCTCAAAGCATCGCAAAATGACATTTGAAAAACTCAACAGCAATGTGTCTTTCCAGAAGCGATGTCCCGGTTACTCAGGATAATCTGCAGACATCTCTGTGGACGGGTTTCACTTGAACCATTTGTTCAGTAGAAAATAGTCCCAATCAAAGCTGTTGACAGTGAGGCATGGCTGGATGCTAAGGGTACCTGGCAAAATATGTTTTATGATTTAGGTGTACAAATTTAACTCTAAGGGTGAGGAGGGGACAAAGCAGCACACAGTCATAATAATAAGACGATGAGTTAGTCTAGACGAGTTCATTGCCACTGTGTGCATGACGAAAGCTTGTTGAGGTGTTAAGAAAATGAGCCATACTGTTATACAGGACGACATGTTCCTTCATTACAATATCAAGTAAATCGCACATACACCGTCCTGCTGCCATTAATATTTACTAACGCACCAAATGTGTATTAATCCGAGGCTGAAAATAGTTCCCAACAACTTCACAATTTATTCATATTTGAGTAATGTTTGCTAAAAACTACAGTGCCCAGCTGCTTTAGGTAACTACTTAGCCATTTTTAACAATAAAGCTTTATACTCGTGGCCCATTTTTAAAGATTTACATCTTCTGTAGGAACTAATGGGTTTGGAGCTAAGTGCTGCAGACAGATGGGAAAGTCGGAAAGTTTTATAAGACCGACAACACATTGGTGGTTTTGGTGTTTTCACAGGATTTGATGACAATAACATCGCCACCATCTTTTAAGACAGACATATACCCAATCTGCAATCTGCTCCTGAATCAACACTGACTAATCATTACTGGCTAAATGTTTCTATCTTTTATTTCTCGTTGCTCTGCAGTGTACAGCTCTCAGAATGTGGAAAATCCTAGTTTTGATGGAGCTGAATTATTACTAATACATTAATGTGAACGTTGTATTTTTCTGACAGTTGCTATTAGCTGCTATTGTTGCAGTAGAAGGATGACAGATCAAGTTCATGATAACACTGTTATCTGAGCGATTAATGCAGTCATTATGTAGAAATGATAATGGCTTTTATTTGTCATAGCAGAAATAATTCAAACAGGTTTATTTGTCAGAAGCTTATTCATTAAGATATTTTGCATCGAGTAAAATAATGTGTATAAAAACAATCATATTTTAGAGAACTGTAAAGAAAAAAAACAGCAACATGAATATATTATGAGTCTGAAAGCCATAAATCAAGCAGAAGACAATGAAAGTGTCAAAATGTTGAATTATTTCAGAGAACACTGCATGTTTGATCACGGCTTTGAATCTTCCATGAAAGCGATTTCCTTCTTCAAATGCTCCCTGCAGAGTGTGGTCTCACAGTGAAAAATAAGAGAGAAAGAGCGACAAGAGAAAGTTGGCTGGCAAATACTGGCTCCCCTGGCGTCTTTTCCAGCACACAGCCAAGATGGCCATATTGTGTCTCTAAACAAATCGAATGGTTGGCACTGTGACAAGCCAGCCTCTGTGGTGTTCAGATTCACAGAGTCAGCACGACTGTGCTCCTTCATTCCCAGGTCACCGCATGCAGCAGCCAGCAGGGAGCCTCAGTCCTGTTTACTCAACTGCTGGATAGCAACTGTGTCATTAGTCTTTTGGCTGTGAGTTGAAAAAAATAACAAGACGCATTGATTACTTTGTGCTAAGTTTTTAAACTAAATGCAGTCCATCTTCAGTTCTTTCCAATTCGTTATATTGTGACTAAAGATTCCCGCTGGGTTGAGGCTGAGCCTTATTTATATAATTTAAAGAATGAACATTTATCCACAGACTCGAGGGTTTCACTAAACAGATTCATCTCTCTCTGTAGCTTCGCAGCACACACACACAGAAACACCTTAGCTTTGTATAGATACAGTATCATGACTTGCTCAACTCTTCCTCTTTATTCCAGCAGTTCTTTTTTTGATAAATAGATTAAGTGTTTGGTCTATAAAACATCAGAAAATAATGAAAAATGTGACAATTTCCAAGAAGGCAAAGTGACATTTTTTAATATCTTGTTTTGTCCGATAAACAGTCCAAAACCCAAAGATATTCAATTTACATTGATATAAAACAAAGAAAAGCTACAAATCCTCACATTTAAGAAGCTGGGAACCCTAAAACGTTTGGCATCATTGCTTGAAAATGAACATAAACAATTAGCCTAGCTGATTATCAAACTAGTTGCAGATTAACTTTCATTTGATTGACTAATCAGTTAAATGACTAATCGTTTCAGCTCTAATAAATGCAACAAGTCCTCCAAATTAAACGACACAATACGTCCTTTTTGTAACTGCTCTCTAGAACAACACATAGAAGTGTTTTCTGATCTGACCGTTACAAAAAAAAAAAAAATCAGTTTTATGATGTGATAACGCTATGGTTAAGGTTTGGTTAGGGTCAGGTAAAGACCATGGTTTGGGTTAAAAGTAATATAATAGTAATATAAAGTATTTAATTAAGGTTAGGGAAACATCATCGTTTAGGTTAAAATAACTACTTTTTAAGGTTAAAGGATGGGTAGGCAGTTTTCTTTTGGCGTCATTGGGCAAAAATGCCATATTAACCATGCAGCATATTGTAATTCAAGTAGTCTGAGAGCAGACCTCTACTTCAGCCCCCCCCCCCTTGGCTCTGTTTTCAGGCTTCAGAAAATCTAGCCCGTGACGGGAGAGTTTAGCCTATCACAGGTTATTTCAAAGAGACAGTGCGTTCGTATTGGCTAAGCTACAAGAGCAGATGTGCATGCACGAGCCCTTCAGACGGTGAAAGTCTGATTGAATGGTGGAAAATCCTGCCAAAAATCCTGCAACATGTGATACATTTCCAATATCTCCTTTGCCTACAGCGGTGTATAGTACAAAACAACATGTCCCGGCTCCACACGGAGCTTCATTACGTTAAATGCCATGGCGCTCGTAACGTAACGTAACGTAACGGCTCGTAAGAGGCATGATGACAAACAGTGGGGAAAAACTTTTGACAGGGGACAGTGGCGTGTGTGTGTGTGTACTAGCCTCTCATCCAGCTGCTGGACGGCGTTGCAGCTGTCTCTGAAGCCTGGGGCGCTCTGCTCTGCGGCCGTGAAGCGCTAGAGGGGCATCTTTGAGAAGACAAGTAGCGGCGGGAGGGACCGCGGTCTCGGTGAGGCTCACGCCGTGGAGAGCGAGCCCTACGAGGGATACGGTTTCGCAGAGCAACCGACTCCTTCTGCTGCCAGTCGAAGTTGTGGGTTTGGTGGGAGGGGCTTAGCGGAGTGATACGAGGCAGCAGAGAGAGAGGCGGAAGGTTTTGCATAGGTTGCACAGATTTTGCCTACCCCAGCTTTAAGGGGTCTTCATCGTCATGGTTACAATAATAACCACGTGGTTAAAGTCAGGGAAAGATAGTGGTCATGGTTGAAAGAATCCAACATTGACTATCAGTAGGTAATGGGAATCGAACAGCGGTCTCCCATGGCAAAGTATGATGTTTTGTAGACCCAACCTCCTCCCTCTGTGGGCTTTATGGCTCTATAATAATGTCACCCAACTCCCTCCTTTGTTCCCGACAGACAACAGTCATTATTCCTTTGGTAAACAAATGTTGTTTTGGGGGCATTTGTTGAAATGACTGATGCTGTCGTGTTTCTTGGGAGGACAGTTTCAATAAATACAACCTTTATGAAATGTGTCATTTTCATCTGCTGTTAATTCAGCTCTGTCTTAATTTTTGAGACTGTAGTTTGTGGTGTTCTTCCACTGGACTACATTAGATTGTAAGGTGTTTCTAATGTTGTGTACATGAAGTGAGTATTTACATTTAGGTATTTATAGGGCTGTTGTGTTGGATTGTATTACATTGTACAGGGGTTTCAGTGTATATCCTATAATGAATGATGATAATGATAATGAATAAGGACACCATATAAAGAAGCTCACACTGTCACAGACATACACTATACAGTATATACTGTATATTCCCACATAAAGCTGTAATCTCTAAAGAGTCCAGAAACCTTTTTGCCAGCGAAACAGAAATGGCTGCTCTCTCTGGGGCGATGAATGTCTATTTTTTACGACAGCGTTGTAAAAGAAACGTCTTTGTGTCGCTCACCTACACAAACTGCATGCACACAACACATACATACCTACACACGCGCACACAGACAAAGGCTTAACAGACTCAGACACACACATCCATTACTGACTTCCCAACAATAGCCCTTTACAGGCAAATAAAGGGTATTAGTGTAAGAGCTGTAAAACCTGTCACACCTCCAGTTATGTGTGTCAGACAGTCAAACTCGGAGGAAAAAGAATGGGAGAGAAAGAATCGATAAGGAAAGAGAGAAAGGGAAAAGGGAGTGAGATTAGCCGCGTATCTGCTGTGTACTCACTGGGATGCAAGCAGGCTAATTGCTCAGAGACCAACATGAGGCCCTGGGATGGGGAGCTTCAGCAGCTCTGATCAATTGTAAGAAGTTCTGGTGATGTGTGTGTGTGGGCAACTGATCAGATGACCAGCAAATATTCAGCAGTGTAGCAATACTGCAATGTGAAATTACACTGCAAGTAAAAGCCCTGTGTTTCAAATCTTCAATCAAGTAAAAGTACAAAAGTAATATCAGAAAAATGTACTTAAAGCTTTAATCAATATTTTTATGTTTTTAATGGATCAAATGTGTAATGGGAAAAGTGTTGCTCGTAGTGACGAATCCACAGAGAATGATCAGTCTGCTGTTCCACTCATCTTAACGAAGCTTTTAAGCTTCTTTCAGATTATTGTTTTGGTTTTCTGGCCCGCAACTTTACTGTTCTGGTTCACTTTGTTTCCAGCCGCAACAGGCAGCTGTTTTTTGCAACAACAACAAAAAAAAAATCTAAAACCTGACTGTATACTACCAGCCTAGGATCAAACGGCAGACAGAAAAAGTCAGCAACTAGCTGGTGAACATAGTGGAGCATTTATCATCTAAAGAGCCAGATATTTCCCTCAGGGGTTGGTGGAGACCAAAAACAGAGCTAAAAGGAGAGTAAATATTGGACTTAGATTCATCACGTGGACACAAACACAACACTAAATGAATACTAATGTTGCTCCATAGATGTGTAACTAGGCAGCTGTTTACTAAAGAATTTGGTGGTAATGAGATGTTGTAGTGGGTCAAGGTGGAACTATCGGGCCTTTAATCCATAACAATGCATCATATCTTATTAGCTGATCTTATGCTTTGTATTAAAATGAAATAGGTATAACATAAAAGGGAAATTGTACTAAAGTAAAAGTACCTCATAACTACTTTAGAAAAAAGTGACATTCCACCACTGGATGAAAGAAGAATCTTTTAGTAGTATGTAAGAGTAGCAATATCATAATGTAAAAATACTCCAAAACTGCAAAAGTCCTGCATTAAAAAATGTTAACAGCAAAATGTACTTAGTAAAATCACTCGTTATGCAGAAAGGCCCCTCTCATAGGGTTAAATTATTTTAGATATAAAATTATTGCATTATCAATATTGACTCATTAACATGAACATTAACAACATTTTAATGTTGTAGCTGGTTGAGGTGGAGCTTTTTAACTACTGTATTTTTTTATGTTGGTTATATGCTGTTAGGTAGTTTAATTTATAACAATGCATTGTATTTGATTAGCTGCTCATGTGTTTTTTATGTAAAATCTTAATCTTCAAAGTGATCAGTAACTATGGCTTACAAATAAATGTTGTGGAATAAAAAGTATAATACTCCCCTCTGAAATGTAGTGGAAATAAAGTAGCATAAAATGGAAATCCTCAAGTAAAGTACAAGTATTGCGGTTCTTGAGTAAATGTACTCTCTTCACCTGTGGTTTCTCAATATGGCTACCTCTGTTAGATGCCAGTTGCGATGAGAAGATTATGTACCAGCGATTATATAGATGATTATATCAGTTAAATTGATTATATGTCAATGGGAAGCTGAAAATGTGAGCTGTCAGTGTCATTTGTTAACCACCGTGCAGTAGACAAAAAAGCATCATTTACACTGCCACAATGAGCAATGAGTATTGGCTATAAAAGATTCCACTTGTCATCCTCAGCCACCTAATTCCATTTCACACACTGATCAGTTGTATCAGTGGCAGCTCGTCCTCATTTAAAACCATTAATGACTTTCCTGCAGAGAATTCAGCAGAATGGATGTGATTATTTTGTCCTTTGTGTGTGTGTGTGTGTGTGTGTGTGTGTGTGTGTGTCCAATTTATTTGCTCACATATCAGTTTGAAGTAAGTGTTAATTATTGTGTTGTTTGAGCCGTGCTACAGCGTGCTCTGTCAACATTTGTACTGAAATGAACGATGAAAGACTTGAGCATGTAAAAATCTCATATTGATATTGGCCTCTTCTTTGGTTCTCTGTTCAGAAAGATCCTAATTGTTATTCATCATCGCTTACCTCCATCTCATACTCAGATCAGTCGTGGCAGTAGTAAAGAGGACGGGGAGGTGGGGAGTTGGGGAGTTGGGGAGTTGGGGGGGGTAATGATGGCAAACAAGCTACAGCTGGGAAAACATAGGAGGCACATTGTGCGAGCCATCTAGAGTGTCACTGCCTCCCAGCAGCGATCACGAATGCTGCATGCGCCTTCCTTCAACCCTCAACTCATTCTTAGTTACTCTGACTCAGTGTACTTATTTACTATAAGATGATTCAAGAGGAAGAGCAGAGCAGTTTTCCATTTCCAGTGGAAAAAGCAGAGCATTTGCATGAGACCTTGGCCTGTATTCATCTAACTTCTAACAATTACAGATAAGAACGCTCTAAAGAGACAGTTGAGGATGAAAAAGGATTTTCACTGAGTCGCATCACATCTCCCTCTCTTTTGTCATGGCTAGAGAGCCAAGTTCGAATAAGACACATCTATCAGGCGACTTACTCCTACTTACAGCAAACTGTAGAAGGAAACTTAAAGGGCAACTTTCAAGTGATCACATGATTCATCACATGTAGGAATAGCCAAGCAGAAACAAGGATTTATGAGACAGCTGCTAAATTGTTCTTCTTTTAAAGTGGTATGTTATTCTTTTTCTTTTTAACCTTAATTTATTCTGGTAAGTTTCACTGCAGAGCCCAGCTCTCTTTTGCAGGAACGCCACACATTCACACCTGGAAGCTGCCCAGTACAACCACAGTCTGACCTGCTGGCTACTGGAGCAGCTGGGCTCATTACTCAGTGGTGGTAATGAGAGGTAAGCACTGCTTTCTCACTTTCCCATCAAGATTTATCCTGCCGGTCAGGGGATCAAACCAGCGACCTTCCAATCACATCTCATGTTCAAAAACATACAGGATCTAATTTTTTATTTCATTTTGTTTGTGTGAAATCCTTAAAATCTTTAGTAGCAATTAATATGTGGAATTAAAGACAATCTAATATTTATATAATTAAGTTATTCAAATCAAAATCAATAAATAGGGATTAAATAATAAAAACACTGGATGGAATGAAAAAAGAAAACCAAACTGGCACAGGAAATAAACTCTGCTGTTGAGGTAAGATAAAATATATAATAAGGAGAATTTAGTACCACATTGGCAAGTGAAGACAACATAAATGCATGGAAAGTTATTGCAAAAAAAATTAACGCCAGCTTTAGTCCTGTTAACCCCTGATAAATGCAAAAGAAGAGGAAAAATCCTATCAAATGTTTAAATCAAATTAAATCTAAATCTACCCTAATCTCAGTTATACGTTTTTCTTCATCTACCGTGTTATTCATCATGATGACTAATATTTTGTACAATCCATCAAAACATGTCTCAGACGGTGCTCAGCTCTGTTTCTGTACTGCAGTCATCTAGGACCATAACCAATAATAATCATAACCAACTTAAGGATCCTTTTTTTAAGTCGTAAGAAAATTGATAAATGGCTATTCTTAAGTTTGTAAGTAGGAGTAAAAGTTCACTTGAGTCCACATTTTCACTGTTTGCAGTTTGACAAATAAATAAAGGCCCCATGTTGTATGCAGCACACGTTTAGGACTATCACTGTCACATCTCACAATGAAGAGATCAGACGGGAGTTTGTTGAGCGATGGTAATAAAGATTTGGTTTTAAAACTTTTGATGACGCTTTCTTGCAGTCATCAGTTGCTAAATGGAACAGACGCTTTAAAATTGACCCATTATCTGTGTCACACAAGATGTCTTTTGGCAAGAGTGCGAGCCTCCTTTCGAGACATATGCTATATATATATGGGAAAAAATAAACACAACCGCACACAGAAAAGTGACAGAGACATCCACTGTGTGGGAAAGGGAAATGCTAACTATGTGTTCACTTTTACAGGGACCAGGCAATAACAAGAGACGTAGGGTGACTAACAGGAGGCCTAATGTTACTTTACAGCAGATGACATTTTTACATTTCAGATTAATTTGCAGTCCTCAGAAGAGTATATTTATCCCTCCACAAACAACTAGCACCAGCTATCACTTTGATGAGTTTCTATTTGATTATACCTTTCAGGATCATTCATTTTAGCAGGGGATGTAGCACCTTACTTTGATCCATATCCTTGGGCTCAAAAAAACCCTCATAAAACCTAAAATTGTTTGAGCAGATAATAAAATGGCTACATAAGATGAAGGGATTCTTCTGTCACCAGAGTGAATTTTCTTGGGTTTATGTTACACTAATGTATTAGTGAAAGAAAGATCACCTCACTCTGTTTCAGTCCACTTCATTCAGGATGAATTCTACCTTTTGGACACAATGGAAAAATCCTGCAATGATAACATACAGTACAAAATGTAATGAGCAGCAGCATTATACTCTGCTTTCATTAAAACTCATCCTTTTTAGCCCAAGTCTCTTATCCAAGGACATCCAAATGAGACTAACATGTGAAGCGTCCATCCATAGCACACCATGCCATGTAATATGTAGCTGCTTTAGCATCTGTGTTATAAAGGTTTGGGTATCTCTGCTGTAATCCATCAATGTAAACTAATTGTGTCCTGGTTTTGTGCCAATACTTTCTTTGTATCACTCAGGCAGTTCTTCTGATAACCGGTTCCCGGAAAATTAATATTTGAATCGATGTATTCAGTACGAACAATGCAGCCTAATTTGTATTAGAAATTATAGCTACAAATGTTGATTTGACAGATATTGATTATCTAATGAAATTATGGCTACAAGGCCAGTCAATGAGAAAAGAGTCTGTGGATAATGTAAGCATACAGTACAGCAGTGCACCTAGAGAAATCATCCAAAACCAGAATTTAACTCTCTCTTTGAAACAGTGATACCTGACAGTTAAGAGGATGTGGGTCGCCTGCCAGTGAGGGCCAATAAGATGACGTTTCAGACTCAATTAGTGTGTCTCAGAGAATGGGTTAAATTTGGTTTTCTTTCCGCAAGGGCTGGTCAGATCGATCGATACTACCGATACTAAGCCTTGTTTTGAGTATCGATAACAGTGTCAGTAGGATCAATACCAAAGAAGTTAATCGTCTGGTGTTAGATCACATTCTGGGCAGATGAACACTAGTAGTGCATGCGCTCTCTGCTGCTGTTTAACGTGGGCATGCATGGAGCAACCACCTCCTTAGTTCTGGAAGTTCACACAGTAAACATTTGTTACTTACCATTAAAAATGTTGTATGTTTTAACATGTATATACGCACAATGAATTAATTAACAGACAATAGTAAAAATAATTGTTAAATGTTTGGCAAATCACTCTGTGATAATGAAAATGTGTTCAGAAATATGAGAGTATAGTATTATTTTGCCACTTTTAATAGTAAAAAGTATCAGAATCAGTATTGATATTGGTGATTCTGGCCCTGGTATTTTACCAAATTTTGCGGTCTGACCCACCCCAACATTCATTATTGTCTTCTTGTCTCTCTCTGCCTCTGTGTATATGGTTCTTTGTCTTTTCTCCTGTCTGTGTGAATGGTGTGTTTGAGTTTTGCCTCTTTGTGTGTTTGTGTAGTCTGTCCTCTTTCCAAGTCTCCTTGGTGAAGAGGAGGTCGTATGGACGTCCTCCCGGATCCATATTCCCCATGTATCTTTACAAACCATCTATAATATTGTCATCCTGATTTTCTATACTGTAATTTTGCTGTTTTCTATTCTGTACACACGACATCTATTGCACGTCTGTCTGACCTGGAAGAGGGATTCCTCCTCTGCTGCTCTTCCTGAGGCTTCTTCCATTTTTTCCCTCGTTAAAGGGATTTTTGGGGGGAGTTTTTCCTTATCCGAATCGAGGGTCTAAGGACAGAGGGTGCTGTACAGATTGTTTAGCCCCTTGAGGCAAATTTGTGGTTTGTGATATTGGGCTATGTAAAGAAAGATGACTTGACTTAACTTATATGCTGCTTGTGAACTTATTAATGACCTGGACTAGAGATCAAGAGGCCCCTGACACCACAAGGTCCCAGGTTTAGACTTTGGACCCCTAATTCCTACAGAACAACCGGCCCACAGAGGGTTGCAGGCAAAAACACAATTTCCATAAAAATAATAAAATAACAATGACACTACTTTTTCCTATGCAGGCTGTTATAATATTGTTCATTGTGTCTGAATTAAATCAAATCATGGACATATACTGCCCTCTAGTGGCTAAATGTTTTACATTAGTCTTTGTGACTTTCCTTTCCTCAAATTTCCCCAAAGAGTGTTGTCACCTGTAGAGGGCCCCCTTGTCAAAGTTATTGCATCTTAATTCTCTTCCCTTTTCTCTGTCATGAGATCATACAGAATGATGAAAATCCTGTATGTTTGAAGGTGGAAAAACACTTTGTATAACCCGACTTGTTGCACACAGTAAAGAACGGTGCAGAATTGGAGCACGTGATGTAAGGAAGAGAGTAAACGTCCCTACTTCTACCTCGGAGCAGCCAGAGCAGATGGCATTTCATAACCAATCACCATTTCAGATTCTATTGCCCAATCAGTTTTACATTTATATGTAAAGTAGTCTACTATTCCAGCAGATCAACAGATGGCTTGAAATGTATGCTTGGGGACACTTGTGTAAAGACTTCATGATTTCTGTTCCTCATTCCAAACCGAAAACAGGTTTTAAAAATAGCAAACGGGGGCAAGGTGCAGACGTTATGACACATGATGTGATTTTATCTCGTGACAGTAGAGAAGGTGTGAAGTTTAATGACTTGAAATATTGGGTGCTGCACTCGAGAATAGAGGTATTTTCTTTTAGTTGTTCATGGCCATTTTATTATTTACTTCATAGCTCAGACAGACAGGAATACCTTGGAGAGTTAGAAGAGATACTGCAGTAAAGATTGCTGGGCTGGATTTTAATCCAGACAAAAGTGTGCACCTTAGTCGAGAGACCAGTCCAGGACTCCCTGAGTGGAGGAATTTTCCAATGGTGCAGGATGTATTCAGATCCTTTACTTAAGTAGCAATACTGCTAAATAAAAATACTGCCTTATAAGTAAAAGTCCTGCATTAAAAATGTCACTTAAGTAAAAGTAAGAAAGTATTATTAGCTAAATGTACTTAAACTATCAAAAGCAGAATTATTCAGAAAAATGGTGTGTTATACTATTATATATTATCTTATTGAATTATTATTACTGATGCATTTATGTGTAAGGAGAATTTTACTGTTGTAGTTGTTCAAGTTGGAGACAATTCTAGCTGCTTTATATGCTGTTGGGTATTTAATCAGTTTACCTCTGAATTGCAGTGAAGTAGAAGTAAAAAAATACTCAAGTAAGTTTATCATCTACTGTAAGTCACTTAGTCACCATAATTCCTGTTATAATATAACTAAAAGTAGTATTATTAACCTCATTCTGGCACCCTTTTTCCTCTGTACCACTGTATCAGTCCTATTTTTCTGTCAAAGGGGTTCCTGGAGATAAAAACACAAACAGAACAGAGGAAGACTGCAAAAGCTTAACAACCTCATATAAATGTAAGCTGTTCAATCACTTAGCAAACTTTGATTAAAATTAAAAAACACTCACACATTTAAAGGTCCTTTCCTTTGGTTTTAATAAAACAATACTGTAATAGACTCACATCGAATCTGACTACAAACCAAGTCCACACGGAAACAACACCTCCCTGGCTGGAAAGGGACAACTCTTCCAGGATAGCGGGAGGTTTACTAGTAACCTGCTACATATCTGTTGTGTGCTACATCCATTAAATTTGAATCACTCGTGACAATCATAATCTCTTTATATAAGAGTGCATTAGTGCTAAACAATGCACAGATCTTACCCCCCAATGATAAGTAATAAAAGGATTTATTAAATTCACTGAGCTAAGAAGCCACATATCTCATGTGCTTGGTCAAAGTTCTTTAAGGCTTTTTAAATATAAAAGTATAATGACATCTTCTAGCTATGGCATGAAAAAGTTTGGGTTGTGTCTAAAGCAGGGGCAGAGTCCACTGAGGATCATTCACATACCTTCACTGAACAGGTATACAGTCATAAGCACTATATCCAAAATACTTTTGTTAAAACTGTAGACTAAAAGCCCAACTCTTTACATCTTTACATAGCACTCATGCATTCACATTGTGTACTATACATTCTCTTTAGCATGCACTGCACTTGGCTTACATGCGAGGAAAACAGCAGAATCACTAACATAAATAATCTCATGGTAAAAGAGGATAAGAAATCTCATCCTTGCTTAACAAATAAAATTATTTTGAATAGACACAACAGACGACTTATTCGTTTTAACAGAATAAGTGTCTTCTGACATGCACAAAAGAGATGTAACACAAAGTACAGTGTCATTCAAAATTATGTTTACAGTCTGTGCAAACATTCTCTCTCACTATAATGCTCTTTACACTGACTTTCTCCTTGAACGAGGGAACTCCTGGAAGCTATGCCCAGGTGAGAGCGTGCTTCCTGGGGAAGACAGTCCAGTGTTGTCCCTGGAACCTGGCGAGCAGCCCTGGATCCTATAGGAGACTGAGTTGTAGTAAACAGAATTGATATGGCAGCCGTGGTGTTCACTGTGTGACATAAGAGGACTATCACAAATCCCCAAGCGGTAGCACACACAGGAGCAGAGGGAGCTGAGACTCGACTCCGGCCTGCGTCTGCCTGCCTTGATCTGAAAATGCAGCCTGTGTCTGCAGGGGCTTCTTTGTCTCTCCTGATCCTCTGCTGGGGAAGCAATGAGGTTGGTGCGGCTGGTTCCTTCATCCATCGGGAGGAAGAGCGCACTGTGGCTACGACTGTGCACCACATTGCTCCTGTTCCTCTCTCTGTGGATGTCTCTGCTCTGTTCCCCTACAACATGGGGACCCAGAGCCCCATCCAAAAGGCCTCTGTCCCTCTTCAGTGATGCCCTCTCTTGAGCATCTCTCCTCTCATCCTCAGTGTTCATGGTGAGGAAGCGAAGCACCACCAAGTTCAGGAAGGCCCCAATAACAGTTAGCCCCACCAGGATGTACATGAAGCTGAACGCCACATACGGCGTTTTCTCCTGGAGGTCCTCCTTTTTCTGCAGGGCCACAAAGTCCCCAAAGCCGATAGTGGTGAGTGTGATGAAGCAGTAGTAGTAAGCGTGGAAGAAGCTCCATCCCTCAAAGTGGGAGAAGGCTGCAGCCCCGACACACAGTGTTCCAATGCAGGACAGGAAGCCCACCAGGACCATGTTCTCCATGGACACCTCAGTGCGTCGAAAGCCCAGGCACTGCTTCATCTTATGTAGGAGATAGCGGACAAATGTGTTCATCCTTTCTCCCAGGCTCTGGAACATGACCAAAGTGAGAGGAATGCCCAGTACTGCATAGAACATGCAGAAGACCTTTCCTGCATCTGTGCCGGGTGCTGCATGTCCATAACCTTAATGCAGAGAGATGGAAATGAGAGGAACACTGACGCATATACTGTAGCAACACTTGGATGGTAAAACATGGACCAATTGTCTGTTAGTCAATTAGTCTATAATTAAAACATGCTGCATTCATGTATAAAAATATAATAATTCTCCACTGTAAATACTATAACACCACAGTAAAATATTGTCCCTCATCTCCAAAGATAGAAGCATTACAGTCACTTACCAATGGTGGTGATGACAGTTATGGCAAAGTAAAAAGAGCCAGCAAATTTCCACTGTCTCCCGGCGCGGTGGGGCTCAGCTTGCAGCACCACTTGCTCGATTTCGCGGTAGTGGTCCTCGGAGAAGCGGTACTTCTTCTTCATCTCGTTGCGCTTCTGCTCCAAGATGCGTCTGCGGGAGCTCTCCGACTCGGACTCCAGCGCGTCAAATACCGCGGCGCCGACCAGCAAGTAGGAGAACATGCAGAGGATGAGCGACAGCGTCCGGATGTTTTGCTTCTTCATCCTCGGTGTCGGCATGAAACTCGGGAGCAGATAGGCACAGTTACAGGTGGTACTGCTCTTCAGCGTAGGCTCCGCATTGGTGTTGCAGCCTGTTGCGTGAAACGTAGTATCAGGAGAGGCGTGTAGGAGAATAAAACCTGTCTATGTTACCAGGTTCAGATTTCTTGTTTATGTAAAAACGCGCATATCTTCCTGTGCGCATTGAGAGCGATCGATGCTCTCGACACGGTCATCTGTTTAAGCAAGTGGCCTCCGGTTGCCTCTTCGCATGCGCAAACCAGTCACCAATAAAACGCTGTGTAATGTAACATATGTTTAAGACACAAAGTAAGAATTGGCACCAATGTTCAGTCTTATCACAGCAAGTGCAACAAGTGAGGTCCTGACTCGATACCAGATACCAATCCAACATGACGAGGGGGTTCAGCACCATGGACAGCAACCAGTGGGATTTCACATTTGAACTGCCCATCCAAGGTAGAGACAAACAAGGGTTTAGGAAGTAACACACACCATTACAAAGATGTCCTAAAATCTGTGTTGGTGACATTGGGAATAACCCAAATGGGCCTATGAAAACATTTAAAAAATAAATAAATAAAACAATGACAATTAAAATTAGTTTGACCAATTGTCAAAAAAATCAACTCAACTCCTTCACCCCAGCATAAATAAGGAATACGTGTACAGTGGGTGATGATGACCAATTCTGTGCTCAAGGCATATAAGCAAAGACAATTTTAGTTGAGAAGTTTTTGAGATCTTGTAATCATGTCATCTCATGTAAATTATAACCCTTTGACAGCTTCAAAATAATAAGATAATAATAATAATAATAAAGTAATAACTTTGTCATCAAGTGAAAAATCAAGAAAAATCAAGTGAACATTTAAATATACAGTACATACACATATACTGTGTATATACATACAGTACATATGTTAACAATTTGATATTATAAGAAAGCCAATACATAAAAGTGGGTTTTTATAAGTGACTTTAAAAAAGAAAGTTCATTTGGCAACAGTTACGGTGCCCTAACAGCAAAACAGATATACATTTACTGCTCTGTTTTCTTGGGTCATGACTTCAATGTTGGTCATTAAAACATGTTGATGATTTCATTTTCATGGACAGCTGTGTGTGTGTGTGTGTGTGTGTGTGTGTGTGTGTGTGTGTGTGTGTGTGTGTGCACATTAGAGACAGCGGCTAACTAAACGGCATTGCTACACTGGATGCTTCTGGAAAACCTACTGTAGGTGATGCTGGTTGCCATGGTTACTTACTACCAGAAGCACAGACTTGGACTGTCAGTGCGGTTGAAGCTAATATGTTAAGTGTAATGATCCAGGCCCTCGTTCGGTGAATTATGTTGTCGCTGCATCACAACATCAAGCATCATTATTTAGGCTGGATCCTTCTAGTGAACCGTGGAAAGAAAGAAAAGAAATATGACGCAGTTGTATCAGATAAAAACTGAACAGAAGCATCCTCCTTATGTCACAGTATTAGAAGCACCAGCAGTGTATTGGAGGTGGATTACTGTGTTCTTTTGTTCCTCTAAAACAGAGCAACCTGCTCCCGGTGGCCCTGTTTTTGTGTTAAGTGGCTAAATCAGCACACTTACGTCCCTGTTGTGATTCAAACCAGCTCTCCATAAATCAATTACATCTCAGCTGATAAGAGAGGAACCTGAAGCCCTAACAGCCACCCATCAATCCACACAGCTTGTATTCACATCCTTTTCAAAGCCCAAGGACCTGGAACAAAGTGAGGAGGCCCATCAATCCCCATCGGGCCTGGGCTTAGGGATAAGTATTTAGACTCAAAGAGATGCTTCATTGATTTAGTTTTGCTCTCTCTGTTCTCTGCTCTCTCAGGTACATTTCATTATCACACACACATATTACCATGTAAACCACAAGAAACAATGAAAACAAATGAAGTGGATTATGGAAATGCGATCCATTGTCCGCTTTCTCGCTCATAATGCCTCTTGCTTTTTTCGATTTTATACTTATAATATTTAATTCTGTTTTTTATACATGTATTATACAGTTCACAGAACTGCTTCTATTGCTTCTATTGTGTTACTGTCTGCACCTGTTACATTATTATTATCTTTGTCAGGGTTGCTGTTTGACAGCTGGAGAGTTAGTAGAAGAGTAACTTTGGGAGGAATTTGTGAAGATACAGTAATATAGAAACATGTTTTTTTTAGCTCTTACCAAAAAGAAAAAAATGTTTTTCCTTTAGTGCTTGTTACGCCTCACCTGGAAAATAATCCTATCAGTACCCATTTTGTCACATTAAACACTGTCCACAAAAAGCATTTGTCCATTTTGTATCTCATAAAATCAAAAAGACCTCCTCTGTGTCTGTGGTGATGCTGAGAATATGCAGATGGTACAAACCTGTTTTAAAGATGCACATGGCGTCATGCTGAGAAAAGAGGACCTTGTGCCTAAAGGCGCATTTCTCTACTAAATAAAACCCATCTGCCAATTCTGCAGGTAAGAAAATGCAAATCTGGCAAAAACCTGGAGGAAGGTTTATAAAAATTAAGCTCCTCCGTAAAAGCCAAACTTTTAAAATGGAAAGGGGGTCTTTAGCAGGGAACAGCAGCTGTGCTTTGACAAGGATAGGAGAAAATTACAGACAAGGACAATACAGGAGTGCCAGATGAGGAAGCAGCTCAATACAGAGAGAGGATTTGTGTGTAGACAAACCTGTTGTCAGTGCAGCCAGTGAAAAGAGGACGAGGACCTGAAGAAACAAAGATAGGGACAGTGGTGAACTTAACTGCAAGGGCTTTAATCTAGATAATGATCTGCCAGCTTCCTTTTGCAGTTTAGGAGAGAATAGGCTGAAGAGCTGCATCTAATCTGATAAAGGAATATTAGAAGAAAAGTCTATTAATTCCTCCCAGGCATCTGTGAGGCTTTTTCTAGTTAATATCACATTACTTTATGTGTACCATTAAATATGTAAATTATGAGCATGTATGCAGAGATTACTGATACAGCCATAATTTAAAATACAGATACATTTTGCAACATTAATACTCAATTTAAACTTTAAATATCGAATGAAAGATCTGAGAGTCCAGAGTTGCCACCTGAACTTCAGTGAACATAACTCAAAAAGGAGCAAGATGGCTGGAAATTATATTGAGCTACAATACACAAAAGTAAGACACACACAACCAACAGCTGGAGGATAACAGGGACGAGGAGGCTTTGGTGTCATGATACAGTAGACTACAATGCCTGTGTACCATCAGTAAAGCAAATACATTGTCAAGAAGAGGCACGAAAATGTGCCAAAGTCATTCTCAAAGCATAGCATGATATAGAAATGTGTAAGAAGAAAAAGGGGATTAGACATTTCTAAAATAGCAACTGGATTTATAATTAATAAAGCTCCAGAACAGCTACTAAATAGATCTCATAGTGATATTGAGCATCAAAAATGAACTTTTCACGAAGCTTTTACATGATCAAAAGCTCCAGAACAGCTACTATATGGACCTTGTGGTGACATTGTTTTGTCAACTACTGTTTCCAAGATCAAAAACGAACTTTGAATTTTTTACAGACTTTATTTATAATGGTGTGTGATATACAAGAAGCAGACACGTAACATACGCAGAGAATCACAGCTACAGGTATTTTTATATGCAAGTATTGCAATAGTAGGGCCGGGACAGGCAAATACAGCTACAGTACAGAAACATAGTATAAGTATTGTGACAAGTTGGACATATACTGCATGCTTTCTGGACGGAAATTGAATCTCTTCAGAGTTACTTGCACTATAGTAAGCATTACGAGAGATCAAATGTTTTTTTCTGCAGAAAAGTAGTTGCCTTCATCTACAGAGGAGAACATCTCAGGTAAGACGGTACAATATTAGACAAGCAAGAGTAAGGATTATCCCCTCAGATTTGTCACCGACTGACTGGCTGAGTTATATTTGGTGCTGTGGTGCAACACCCAGAGGCCTGTCTACTTTGTACTGTATACGAACAAGACCAGATATATTTGTAACATGCAGTAATATCTGTAAGAGTCAGACCTTGTATGTCATCTTCTACCATCATGCTGACTACTCAGTTGCTCTCCGTGAATATAACTTTGAGGAAAAACTTTGATTGTTCCCCTTTGTATTTGTTAATTCTTCTATGAAAACAAAGTTAGACCTAGTTCTTTTCTTATACTTATTGTTCTTGCAATTCATTGAACAGAAAATATGCTTGTTTCCTTTCATCTGTTTGCTTTGTCAGCAAATACTTCATCAGCAGTTCAGCAGTTTATGTGATTGCTTCACAGAAGAAGAAATTGCATACTATTGATTCACATTTTTATTGGGTTATATACCAAATGAAACTGAAGCAAAACACAACTTGCGGTCTGAGGAGATTTGAGAAATTATGAATCATGGTAATACCACTGGAAGGGGTTTTTCTCAGAAGTTAGCAAACACAGACTAACGTTGCTCAAAATCTTCTTCTAAATCTTTATTTCCTTTGTGTTAGATAAATTGTAAGAACAGCGAAAAGTCCAAATGACAAACAACATCCACATCGCACAGGAGTTAGGTATTTGTATGACTCACAGCTTCTTGTGATACTGTATGGTCCAATAACTCAGCATACAAACTGCTTCATTTAAACTTAAACAGACCAGACGCTTTCACGTTGTCATTTTACAAATTTTACAAAATGTGTAGAATAGAAGCCGTGATGTGTGTATTTAAATATTAAATGTGGGAGATGAATGGAAAGAGAATATTTAAAATGACAGAAATCATTTAATATTACAATAAATATTACATTTCACAAGGCGGGAACTGGTCCTTATCAGAGATGCAGGCTGTGTGGGTACTTACACACAGTAAGTTTTCACAACTTCCCACAAGTGGAAGCGAAGCACCAGTGTATGAGTCGTAGCAGCTTGTGTAAAATACTGTTACTAGCTAGTTTAGAGAAGGACTTTATACACAAACCTAGCCTTGAATTTACGAATAGCTGGAGCCACACAATCCTGGTGAGCAGGATTCCCCCAGATGACCCTCGACTCCCCCCACCAGGCTCCTGCAGGGATAAACTACAGGAAGCAGGAGACTCAGTTATGATTATATATATTATATAATGGGGAGGTAGAGTTGTGAACTAGCCCTAAATTCCTGTCAAATCCCCTACAAACACAGCCAGACTGGGTTGACATAATTATTATAATCTCTGTGTATATTAACAAATCTTTCCATCTATTGAACTCACTGACTATGAGGCAATAGGGAATCCATTTCATAAAGCAGAGGCACTAAATAGCAACAGCAAATACTGGATGGCTGCAGAGCCCTCTGGTTTCCACAGTAACTAAAACCAAAAATAGAAACCCACACCAGCGGCCATTCAACATTCAATCCCCTGTGATAATACACAATTCTATTTATACCCTCTAATAGGGAAATGCTCCCATGTATAAATGCATCTGTCCAATTACTGAAAAGATGGACATCATGGTCCAATTATATGTTCACACCTCTGACTCCTTCTTTGTGCTGCTGGTTCTTACAGTATGAAAACTGAATCCAATTTATGATACAGTAATACTGAAGATATTACACATGTGTAAGACACTTCTAGTGAGAACTTAGACTGGATTACTAGATAAATTGGACTGCGTTTGACCTGTGAGTTTGCGTGTGAATGGCTGCAGTGTTTCTAAAGGTCGTAACACAGAAATGCTGCCTTATATGTTAATGACATAAAGTCAGATGGTCAGTCTGCTTTGAGAATATACAATTCCTGTGTCACAGTGTTCACTTGTGTTACCATATTCAGATTTTGCAGTATTGAGTACGATCTGTTTTCAAATGTGGCTCACAGCCGTCCCTTTGCATTTACAATAGCCTCAACAAAAAATAGCCAATATTTATAATTTTGGGTCTTAACTTTCAGGGCACAGTGAAGGCATTTTAAATGTTTCCCAGTTTCCCAGTGCATATAGTTTTCCCACCCTCCCGCTCTTGATCACCAGTCTCAAATGATTAGTAGATGAATTGACTTGTGGAGCCACAGAAAATGTATTTGCAACTATTTTAATAATCGGTTGATTGTTAAATATCAAACATTCTCTTATTCCAACTTCTCCAATGAGAGGATTTGCTGCTTTACTTTGTCTTATGTGATAGTAAAATGACTAACTTTTGGGCTGCTGGTCAGGCAAAACAAGAAATATGAAGACATCACATGGCACTAGGAAATTATGAAGGGCATTTTTCACTATTTTTTGATTAATCAAACAAATAATTGGCAGATTAATTGATAATTTCAATAATTGTTAGTTGCAGCACTGATCACAACTTTGATTCATTAAGATCCCCAAATATTTAGAATTTTAAATAATGACCTGTCTCCCAGAAGGAGATAAGGGCAGCAAACACAGTTTCTTTAAAATCCCACTTTTGAAAATTAGTTTGTAGGTGATTCTTCTGCTGTTTTGCTCTCTTTGCTTGCTTACTATCTAATTGTGTTTTAATGTTTTGTTTTCATTATTAAAAGCACATAATCATCATCAACATAATTACAGTTGCAAAAAGCTCTACGTGCATCAGCCGATTTTCTCCTTAACGGGTTGTCAGACATTTCAAATTACCTCTTAATGCACAGGTTTTCTGCAGTGTTTTCACTGTGATCTGAGTTGTCATAATCTACAACATTATCTCATTATCTCTCGTGGTATATGTGCACTCCTGTCGCCTCATCCCAAACCAAAAACAGCCCCACAGATATGTACATTTCTGACTTTTCTGTAATAGTCATATGATTTAAATGTTCAAATATTGACAGATTTCTCAGGTATGAATCTTCTCAAAATCAAAAAGCCACATGCCATTGGCCATCTGTCATACAAATTTTAGTCAGAGGCCGACAAACATATTTATAAAAATATTTTATAGATATAAATATTTGATTTTATTTCATATAAAGGCTATTATACAGTTGGCTACATCTTAACATCAATATGCTATTAGGTCATAATGAGGATATGGTCTTTTATGAGTCTGGTCTGGTGTTATGGCATTTTTCATCATATGTTGCATCATTATAAAATTCCTACTATATTGCACATATTTGTTAAAAAAAATAGTTCTCTTGTTATTTTATATGGTGTTTTTGTAATGAATTTGTTAGTATATTAGTTATCGGTACATATATCATAGCATTACTGTTGTTTTTCGTTATGTAACAATCAAGTGAAAGAGTTTTCCTGTACCTAAGATAAGCTGCCTGACTCATTTCAGCTGCTTTGCAGTTTTTATCACCATCAACCAACACAGCAAGTGTGCTGCCTTCCCGCTGTGTCGGAAAATCGAAATGTTTATTAGAAAGCGCATTAACAACCTCATTAAGTACCAAATAACACCGAAATAGTGTGAAACTGATAAGCTAACCGTTGCCAGGAGAGGGCGGTTAGGCCAAAAAGAAACAAATGGCTTCCTGAGGTCAACTGATGAAGAACTCAGCATTAATAACGTTTGTCCCTTCCTTTTCTTCCTTATCTTAAACTGACTGAACTCGCTGATCCCGTGAGGCAGCAACTTAACATTACTGGTGTAGGATTTTTTTTACTCTTAAACGTGAATTGCCACAAAAAGCTATGTTTTCAAAGAGTGACTTCGTTTCCGGTCAAAGTAATGGCAAATGTGTGTCAAGTTGTGTGAAGTTGGATAATTGCTATTTAGAGGGAGCACTTGAAGGCACCATCAGTACTGCAGCCGCCAACGGTGCCGCTGTCTGACGATGGTAGTAGACTGGAAAGACAGAAATACTGTCCCCGTCTAACCTGAACATGCAAGTGTAACTTGATTAGTGCCCGTTTACATTGCTAAGCCAGGTTACACGTTTATTTAGCTTTAGCTAGTCATACAACGCTTTTTTAAATAATGGAGGACGACTGGGTTTGTGAGTACGACTCGACCTGGGACACAGAGAGTGATGGAGACGACCCGGCCGGAGAGAGCCAAACCCGTCGGTCATGTCAAGACAAAAACAAATCTGGCTGGACTTTAACTGTACGTGCTTTCATTATTACTAAGCCGAAACCATAACTTACCTGAATCATATCATGGCGTGGGATATGTTAACTTGTAACTCACTGCTTTTTGCACCCGGCCAGGCGTTTGCTATTATTGCCATGACTGGAAAGCTAATGATAGCTTTATGCCTCTCTGCTGCATGCTTGCTAACTAGCCTAGCTAGCCGCTGACGTTAGCTTACTTTTGAGGGGTTATAAGTCGCTGGCGTTAGTTTAAAAAATATGTTGGGCTGCTTATATTGATTACTATACATAGCTTGTAATTCATAGTTAAAATGAAACATTTTAAGCCCTTTTTGCGGGAGCAAGAAATGGATTAGCTTGGCCTTACAGATGTCAATTTGTATAACGTTATGCCAGCATTCTACTGTCATTAGAAACATTACAGATCGTGGCATCAGCAGTAATGATTACACGACTTATCATAGTTGTTGTGAATTAAGATGCATCGACTCTATTAATGTTACTCCCCCACAATTTATAAAACGGTGAGACATTTGAGGCAGGTTAATTTCACTTTCACTTTTATTTGCAGTGGCATCATACGCCCAGAAACATGAGGGCAGCAAAGGACATGCAAAACTACAGAAGAAGATATCCGGTATGTAACAGCTAAATTAATCCAACAAAAAACATCTTGTCCCTCACAACTGAGAGGTCAAATTATGCTTTTTTTTTGTTTGTTTTTTGACAGAATCTTACAGATGACGAGTGCTCAGAAGACAAAATGAACAATTTGCAGTTTTATCTCAATAAATTCCCCTCCGCTCCTGATGGTAATATATTTAGACCTTCTTACAAGATATTTTAACTGTTTGGGAAAAGTCTGCGTGTAGTGACATGATGCTTTCTTTATCATTTGGCACAGATGTCTACATTGAATCATTTCTTAAGGAATGGAAAAATGACTACAAAAGACTGGAGAGAGTTCACTCCTACATTCAGTGGTATGTATTTTGTTTTAGGGCTTGTGGTGTATGTTTGGCTGCGTCCAGTCTGAGGTTACAAAGTTAATGTCATCTTATTCTGGTGACCTTGTAGTTTGAAGCATACTCTTGATTAGCAAAATGCGTGCTCAAAGATCTGCTGTATTGCTAATGTCTGCTACACCATTGCCTGCTTCAGGTAAGGGGGCGTTAAATGAAAAGCAATGCTAACAAGCAACTACCAGTAAAGAAATCAGTAGTTTACTGCCTGCTTTTAAAGCACTTTTTAGTGATTAAAAAAATTAGTTTAGATAGCTCACATGAATGCGTTGTTTAAGTACTCTGCTCAAGCTCTTTATTACAAATGAAAAGAAAATGCACTGGCTACTGGTTTGATAGATTTATGAATGATCTCTCCACATTTTATTTTTCAAAATGTAGAAATGAACCTCCAAACAATGTGGTTGCTTACTTTCCATCTGCCTAATCACAGCTTTCTCGTCTCAGCCGTCACTTACACTCATTTGAAAAAAAGTGAAGCAATGATTAATTTTACACTAAATTCCACTGATACCCAGACAGATATCATGTTGACAGTGTTGAGCTTTGTTTGCTGATTCAAGACTGTTTATTAGAGGGATGTATTTTGTAAAATCATAGGGCTTCAGAGTTGTATGTGGTGTTTTTATGGGATGAAGCACCAAGAGTATGTTTTATGTTGTTGTTACGAACAGTTGCAGGGACAGCTGACATCATCTTCATTGAATTAAAGTATAGTTTCATTAGACATTAGATTTAATTGGTTTCATTTTGTTTCTCTCTTGAATCTGTTGCCATTGTCAGGCTGTTTCCACTGCGAGAGCCAGGGGTCAATTACATGGCTTCAGAACTCACCAAGAAGGAAATTGAGGTAAGTGTATCATAGGAAACAAGTCTTTAAATGAACTCTCTACCGAACAGTTTATTGTGCAGAATTTGGTTGTCAACAGTGACTTGCAATTTCTGGCACAACATACAGCGACACAACAAATTGATTTGACCGTTTACATTACAGACGTACAGAATCAAATGTTGTCCAGTGAGTTGATTGTGAGTTTCAGATACTTTGGCTTGAGATGCATAATATTAGAAAGGCTCCAAACGCCATGTTGATTCACCCAGAAAATTGGAACAGCTGTCATAGCTTCTCTAAAATCACATCAGTCATTGCTTGAGTGATAAATTCTTTCCAAAACAAGGTACAGACAGTGAGAGCATTGGCATCGTTGTGGTCTAGTGGTTTAACACACTTACACCTTTGTTGCATGTCATCCTTCCTCTCTGTCCTCTCATTTCCTGTCACCTCTGTACTGAGAATTATCAAAATTAAGTCAAAATTAAACCAAAAACTACTTAAATTGAGGTTGAAAGCTGCATATCTGGTAAAAAATTAGCACTAGTCTAAATAAAAACCTCTCCCACCTTCAAAATTCATTTTAACATTCTCAGGTAGTCTATGTCTATGTCATTGTGGAGAGTAATGAGTCAAAGCAGAATATTTCTTAATTGTTGACCCCCACCAGTCTGACCTACTCTTCATTACCTGTTACCAACCTTTCCACACTTTTTCGTGCATTGCAAGACATGAGTAAGCACATTGGTTATCAAGCAAACACTACCATTTATTAACATTCTTGTGTAGAGAAAATATTTTAATGTTTGGGAAACTTTTGTTCAAAAACATTCAGCTCTTTTCATATGGACCTTACAGACAGGAACATTTTAACCCTTAACTGTACCAAACGCTGGCTAGCTAGAAATGAAAACCAACTGGATACCCTTAACACATTGAATTTCATGTATTTATTTACATTTTTGATGTTACTGTTACGTGAGATCATAGAAGTTGTGGAAATGTCCTACATTTAGTTTTTTCCACTGTATATGCTCACCAGGCCTTCAAGAAGAATGAGGATGCCAAAAGGAGACTAGTCGAGTCCTATGAACTCATGTTGGGCTTCTATGGCATCCGTTTGGTCAACAAAGAGACGGGTGAAGTGAAACGTGCAGAAAACTGGAAGGAGCGATTTGGAAACCTGGAGCGGTGAATATTTAAATATTCTCTTGTAAGCGGAGATGCATACTTTTTTTCTTTGTAATTTCAGCTTCAACTGTCTCATCTCTCACAGGAATATGCACAACAACCTGCGCATCACTCGCATCCTGAAGAGCCTTGGAGAGCTGGGCTTTGAGCGCTACCAGGCCCCACTTGTGCGCTTCTTTCTTGAAGAGACTCTCGTCAAGAAGACCCTTAGCAGTGTGAAACGCAGCGTGCTTGACTACTTCCTGTTTGCTGTCCTGGACAAGAAGGAACGTCAGGAGCTTTTGCGCTTTGCCTACCTTAACTTTGAACCAAAGGATAAGTTTGTGTGGTGTCCCAGAAGGATTCAGAAACAATTCAGGAAGGCGGAGAAAAAATCTGATGCTGTTGGGAATGGAGATGGAAAAGACGAAGTGTATTCACAAGGTAAAAGCAAAGATGGAGAAGCAGTTGTGCAACAAAAAGAGGATGGACTGGATAACGTTTCAAAGGCTCAGAAAGGAACAGCAAGCAAAGACAAAAGCAAACTGTCTGAGGCATCCCCTGAGCCAAAACTAAACGCTGAGGCTGTCGGAAATGGAAATGCAGAGGCTGAGTCTAATAATGAAATGTTGGGGAATGGAAATGACTCTGCAGATGATGTTGATGGAATGGATCGGTCGCCCACTTCTGACACTGCGACAGCAAAAAGCGAGCCCTGTGCGGACAGTGAGCAGAAATTTACCAACAGCTCAAAGGACCCCATCCAGGAACCAGACAACATTATGCAAACAGATGGGGACATAGACACTGAAAAACCACTGAAGAAGAAGAGAGAAGATAACAAGGTGCTGCCAAGCAACGGCTCTGCTGGGGACTTCGCCAGTGGGCAGATGGAGGAAAAAGCTGGTGCTAATAAAGCCACTGGTCAAATGAGCCCGTCAGCGCAAACCCCCCATAAGACTTCAAAACACTCCCCCACTCTTTCTTTGGGAAGGGAGGAAAAAATCCCAAGGACTGATTTTAATCAAGTGCCAGATAAAAAGGAAGAAGAAGAAACGTCACAGGCAAATGTGTCGGCAGCAAATGGGTCACTGACAAGCACCGACAAAGGTGTGGATGAACAGACAAATGGGAAGGAGTCTGAGGATATTGATATGGAATCAAACCCCTCAAGCTCAGATCAAAATGTGGGGAATTCGTGAATAAACTGGATGATTGGAGAAAATACATTAATTTTAGCTTAAATGAAATGTAATATAGGGAGAGAGTATGACTTAGAAAGACTTTCTGGGCCTTATTTCTACTATATTTAATGTTCAGATATTGATTCTTTTCACTTTGAAGGAGTATATGAATTCATCAATTTACTAAATGTGGGGCTGGATGTGACAATATTAAAGGGTAAGGCTGGTGATATTCTGTATTTTTGTTATTGTCAACAAATCCCATGAGATGCTCAAAACCAACTGGAGACTCGATGGACCGCTCTGACCTACAAAGCGAGGGTCAGGTGACCGACGGAGACAGCCGAAGGTGTCGGCAGGCTAATTTTCGCTAGCCTTGCTAGCTTGTCTACTAGCACATAGCTCAACTTTCCTTGGAAATTTAGTAAAACATATTCATTATCGATTAATCTGCAGATTATTTTCACGATTAATTGTTTGGTCTATAAAATGTCAAAAAACTGAAAAATGCTCATCACAATTTCCCAGAGCACAAAGAGACGTCTTCACATTGCTTCTTTTGTCCAACCAACAGTCCAAAACCCAAATACTCTCTATTTACTATCATAAATGACAAAGAAAAGCAGCAAATCCAGATTCACTCAATCCAGATCACATTTAAGAAGCTGGAACCAGCAAATGTTGGACATTTTTGCTTTAAAAATGATTGAAACGATTAATCGATTATCAAAATATTTAAATAGGGAAAAACACTGCAAAGCATGTTAATGAACCTGCTGCGTCTTATTCTTTCAACTTTATTTAGTTTTGGCAAATTGTGATTTGAGCAGTGTAAAAGATTTTGAAATGTAAACACCATCATGAGAGAAACAAACTGAAGACTAGCAAGCAAACTTGACATTATCCATTATGGATATTCATGCAAACATAACGTCTAGTTAATCATATTTTGAAAACCTCATTTAAGGAGACCTCCACCAGCTCTGTGATAATGAGAGTGCACAGCTCTCTGCTATTGTACTTAAAGAACAACAAATGCAAATCTCAATAATCAATTCGTACTGAAATGTGTCCATTGTAACATTTTAAATAAAAAAATCACAAAACATCATTAAACCCACAGTCAGTGTGGCCTTAACATTGTAACAGCTCGCACAGCTAATAGCAGTCAGTAAGCATGCTAGCGTTATTAGCTTGCTAGCGGTGGTGCCTTGCAGGTCGTAGCCGTCCGTTGAGAGTCTCCCCAAAACCAACAGTGTGTTAGTCCATCAGTACTTTCTGACTTCCCTACCCTGTCTGTGGCTCTCGGCTCCGAGGATATTAGTTCTTATTGAAGACGTGAGTCTTTAAAAACGGGTCACGACTATGAAGTGGCTAAAAAGGCTAAATAATTTTACAGCAGTTAACTAGTTTGTATCAAATGTTACTCAAACGGGACAGTGTTTTTGGGGGGGACTATTTTCAGCCGGGGATTTGGAGAGTTTACAGCAGCAGGATAGTGTATGTGGGATTGACTCAAAATAAACTGCAGTGCCTGTGTTTATTGTAGTGAAGGAACATGTCAGCCAGTGCAACAGTGTGGCTCGCTGGTGTGCTTTATATATCAGGCTTTGGATACACGGACAATACTGGGATGAGTGGTGGGTCTTTTCATTGGATTTTTTAACAATATGAAAAATATAGAATATTACCAGACAGCACTATAATTTATGTATATCAGTGAAATGATGGTTTCAGCATTTTTAACACCTTAATATTTTCACAATTGATTTTCTTTTTTTTTTTTTTGCACTGAAGAATAATTAAATGGAAGAGCTTTTTTTTTCCTTCTTGGGCTGTTTTTGTGTGAGTAAAAACCTTCTGTACTGGTTTGTGTTTCTGCTGGACCCTGCTGTTCAAATGGATTTAAGACTGAATGTCACTTAAGTTATATCTCAATAATGTTGCACAGTCTGTATGTTTTCATGCAGATTTGGGAAGTAGACTTCTGAACAACCGAAAGCCTTGCCAAAAATGTGATAAGACTGGTTGATTGTACAATATGTGTGTCTTCTTGGCAGAACTGATAAAGCTTTGGCTCTAATTTAAAGTCCGCTGTATGTTAATTTGACATGGGTGCAGTCCATGGAAATTTACAAGTCAGGGTGATTATACTGATGCATCTTTTTATATTTGCACTTAGTTTTCACTATTAATCGTTGAAGTTATGGTATTTACACAATGAAATGGTAAATACTTTACAAAAGTTCTGAATTCTTTATATATGACTTTTTTTCCCCCCAACTAAATATCTGGCTGTTGACGAAATAGAATAAAGTTATACTATTTTTTGATGCTTTTATGAAATGAATCTGTGTTTAGCCAAAGTCTGAGCCCTGTTATAGTTTATTAAATTGCAATTCTCTTGGATAACACTGTGGTAGATGTCAGCTTTTGCTCCTACTCCTGAGACGCTTTTTTGATTTCCCAGTACAGCAGCATATAGCCAGAAATATCAGGCTGTTTTTATTTTTTTCCAGCAAACAGACTTGAGTCTCAGTGAAGTGACATGACTCACAACAGAGGGAAGAAAAAACATGTTAGAGATATTGATGCAACACAATTTGTTCAGGCCTCAGGATCAGTGTGGAGTTGGCGGTGTGACTAAGGACAGCAAAAGATATATATACATATACCGTTGGAGTTTGAGCTTGCCGTTTGTTTTTGCATTGTCCATGCCAGCCTATATCTATAGAGCTACCAATTCCCTGTTTGGAACATTATAAATAAAACGTTTAACACTTTTTGTTGACTTATTTTAAGTTAAGATCAAGAGTAGTGCTCAGATTGTGCTTTTCCTCCATGATAGAGGAAGTGGATATTTGCTTTTTGAGTAATTTCTGGGCTTTTTTTAATCTCCATTTTGACTGTGGTGGTTTAATAATTAAAGCTATTGCTCTTTTATGTAGATTTTTGTGGTGAAGATATTTGCATTTGTGACCCACAGTATGATGATGTGCTCTGTCTGGGGTAGTGCTGAAACAATAAGTCATTAATCGGCAAGTATTTTGATAGGCCTAATGGAATATTCAACCACAAATACCAAAGATTCACTTGTTCAAGCAACTATATTGAGAGATCTGCTGGGTTTTTTTTGTCTTACGTGACAGTAAACTGACTATCTTTGGGTTTTGAAGACTCTTTATCGGACAAAAGACGTTTTGAAGATATCTTGGGCTTTGGGTAATTGTCGTAAAAATTGTGAGTTTTCAGTATTTTCTGACATTTTATAGACCAAACTGAAATTAATGTGCAGATTAATTGATAATGAAAATATTCTTTAGTTGCAGCCCTAGTCTGAGGACAGATAGGGAATCAATAAGCATCACTACAGAACTTGAGAGGCAGCCATACTTAACCTCCTCCATCCCACTACACTGCTGCAAAAAATAGTTAATGCTGAAATGGTGCTACATACTTTAGAGGGTTCCTAGACCCCTACAACACATTGTCAGATTATACTGAAAAAGCCAGTGTGGTGTTGAAGAAAGGTCTCTTACTCGTGCAGTTTTTACTATTTCATGCTGATTAATAACATGGCATATACCACTAAATAACCCTTAAAGAACTACAGGTTTTTTTTTTTTTACCTTGCAGAAATGGAAGATTTGTGTTTTAGGTCAGTTTCTAATTGGTCAAAGCACGAACCCCTGCATATTTTTAGCTCAGCCCACTTTCTTGGTGTCCGAAATTGTTTCCCCTCTTGCTTGCTGCCTTCCTCCCTCACTCCTCCTCACCCCCCTCGCCCCTGTGTGCCCTGCGCCAGACTGAGTTCAGCCCCTTCGGCTGGAGGCTCGGGTTTATCTGGAACCAAAGAGAAAGCCATTCAGGAGCCGCGCGCCGTGAGGTGAAGGAAAGCTGCGGACGCTGGGGGGGAGCGAGAGAGGACCGGGAACCGGGGATTTGACCTTTTCCGCATAAACTCTGGTTTGTGAGGGCGAGCGGGGAGCCATGGCGGTGTTCTCTGCTCTTTGGGTGCTCTTACTGTGCCAGCTTTTGACATCATCCTCAGCCCAGGTAAGAATTATCAAGTCCCGTATCCCTCCTTTCACTTAGCCGCCTGCATCATGTATTTATGGTGGTGTGTTTTTTTGCTGGTAGCGTTTGAGTTATATTCCTAACTTAGGATATTGTAAAAAGTTAATGTGACCTGCGGATCCAACTATTCATAATAAAGGCTATCCATTGTGTTGATGATGGTGGATGATGACAGTCGCTCCCTATTACAGCTGCTCTGGGCCTGACCTGCATGCTCTCCACCCTAAAATCTGATGCTTTCTCTGAATATTTTTTCCACTCCAATGCTCTTTATTCCTCTCGTGCAATTATCATTGACTGGACGTGGGTGGTATTTTGTCTCTCTGGTTCTGTAGGCCTATTTTTACTCTCCCGTGTCAGCCTGATTGTGTGCAGGTGGCTGTGCCTCTCGCACTGTTTGGTGAAGTTGGGGTTATGTTTTCCCTGAACCTGTGGAATGCACGGATTGGAGATCAGTGCCACAGCGCACAATGTCGCCTCTGTTCGTTCAGGCTCCCTGGCTGAGTCGAACGCAGGAGCTCATTTGGAAAGTCCTCAGTGAAATCAGTTTATTTTATTTAGATGATTTATTTGTGTTTTCATATAAATCTAGTTTAGCCGTCCTCTTGTGCGTATTAGGGAAGATTTAAAGCGTCTTTACGGGCGCCTGTTTGCATCACAGTTTTCATGCTGTGCAGTTTAACTGAATTTATGTCTAGTTACATCTTTAGAATTAGGCTGACACATTTAATTTCGTTAATATTGTCTTGAGTACAATTTTGCTAATTTTCTTATTGATTATCATACTGTTGATGCATGTTGATGTTGAAACATTTGTTATCACTTTCTATTGTATTCATTTCATATCAAACCACAACCTACATGTGTATACAGTATTTGTGGTGTGGAAGGAACAGTAGATGCATAATATCACTCAGGGAGTGATCAGGAATGCCTGATTTTGATTAATTTTATGTTGCAGAGGCCGGGCCCCAGAGGAGCTCCTGGGCCACCAGGACCCCCAGGGCCACTGGGAAGGGATGGCACTGATGTGAGTTGACCAGACTCCAGCAGTATCTTCACTTAAAACTAATGTGCCCTCTAACTTTTGCTTATTTTAGATTTAACCAACTCCAGTGAGTAGTAGAGTTTTCCTTTCTGTGAGTTATTAACTGATTTATTTCTCTCATCTTTTAAGAAAAATGGGATGTCAAGTTGCAGATCAATATCACCAAAAATTGGAATAATATTTTTACATTTCTGCCACAGCCTCCATAGTGATAGTTTGTTCAGTGGATAGCTCAGTGGCTTCACATCTTTTTCATGTTGTATTTAAAAATCGAATTCCCACTCAGTTACCTTTGGTAGACAATGTTTTCTTTGTGCATAAATGTGGCTGAAATGTTTCTAGATGTTAGTTTTTATCACATTGACTCCTCCCAAAGCCCCTCCTACAAGTATGAAATCATAATCATGGATGTCAGGTAGGCAGGGTTTAAGCATGTGTCTACTAAATTGAGTTATGTGGGTGAAAAACTGTCTGGTTAATTATCCTTTCCTATTAAATGGCTTGTACTTGTTCTTTAGTTGGCCATATTAACTAGTACAGTATAGTATCAGTCAGCCTGATATGTGTGGATTTCCTTTATCTTATCTTATCTCAATAAATGTGGAAAATACAAGAACAATCCACTGAAATGTAAGCAACCAAACTCATTACTGTTTAAGGAATTTTGCTGGTATGTAGGATAGGATGTTATGGTAAAAATATGAGTAAAATTTGATGTGATCAGAGTTTATTTGCACAAGTTAAAAGAGGAAATTAGATTATGGGGAAGCCAAGTAAAAAGAAAAACTTTGGTAACATGGTGACATACTTCATTAACCCCTTTAAATTTATATTTCCTTTATATTTATGTGTTTCATTTTTGTCAAACTTTTCTGTTATATGAGAAAATGTTGGTAAATGTTGGATATCCATGTCAGGAATATCTATTTTTTTAGTTGAGATTATTTTTGTGACTCCAGTAAAGTTTAGGCAGACAGAGGGCCCATTCATACATTCCCCAACCCTGTGAGACCATCTAGAGTTTCACCTCACACCTCCTCCCTGCACCTTCAGCCCCGTACAAACCAAACTGAAGCTTTTATCATGTGACCAGTCAGCATCGGGTCAGTTTAGTGATGTTTGTTCTTCCCCACTGCAGAAGCTAAACATCATATCCTATATACTGAAGCAGGCCAGAGACTGTGGTCACTGGAAGTATTTGGGCCTGGTGTGGCAGTGTACAACAAATGAACAAAAAAATGAATAAGATGCATGTTTCTGTCTGGCCTTATTACTTACTTTTTCTTTCTTGTTAACAGGGTAAACCTGGACCTGCTGGACTGCCAGGGAAATCAGTAAGTATTCCAACAAGTCAAGTCAGTTTTATTTAGGGACTGAATGAAAATTATTGGGGTGGTGATGGGGGCGGAACACTTTGTAAAAAAGGCAAGGCCTTTGCCAGTGTTGTAAATGTTTTCTTTGAATGTTTCCTCCTCTTGACTTAAAAAAAGAACTGCAACACCCTTCCCACAACATGTCAAAATAATATAACAGTGTTACAACTTGTTTAACTGTGTACTCCAATTTTAGACCTTAAAGTCTTAATGTAACTTCTAATGTGCACCACCGATGTACGCGTTAATAAAACCCTGATGCCGAGACAGAACTGCTGTCCTCTGCGCATGGCAAAGTACATCTTAATGAACCATGGTGCAATTGAAAGTTGTCTTTTTGATATAAATGTTTTGTAGCTATTAACTGTATTTCAAAGGAAGCCTGAAATAAAATGTAAACTTAGGACGAGAAAAAAAAAGACCATCCCCTGCTCTCCCAAAAAAGTCAGACTACTCTACCTTAAGCCAAAAGTAAAATTACAATACCCTCCCCTTTTCTGACTCCTTCTCCCCCCTAATAGTTTTCATACAGTCCCTTATATAGCCCAAAATCACAAATTTGTCTCAAAGGCCTTTACAGTCTGTACAGTACTCTCTATCCTTAAACCCTCGACCCGGATAAGGAAAAACTCTTTTACGAGGTTAAACTGTTTTTTGTTTTGTTTTGGCTGCATTTCATGATGTTCAGATAAAATAAGTACTTGTGCACTACTTCATAAATCTCTTGTCTGTGTAGGGTCAAAAAGGGAAAGCCGGAATACCAGGCTTACCAGGTAAACCAGGCCTGCCAGGACTTCCAGGGGTGGACGTAAGTGTCCAATAAACACACACAGACAATTCTTATATTAACATCAACACACCACCTTAGTCTTTGTCAAGAGATGTCAGGAATCAGTGCCTAAACAGAGTTCCTGCTGTGAAATTTAAATTTTTATTATTATTATTGACAATGTTTAAAATAACAGCAGAGCATGAGGCACTGATGTACAGCTGAATGATGTACTTTCTCTTCAGGGTTTGACAGGCCCTGATGGTCCCGCTGGGAAGGATGGACCCCTAGGGGATGCAGTAAGTGTGTCTTAGTCTTTTGATCTTTCTGGGATCTGCTTAAAGATGCACCCAATTGAATTTTATGACCTTCTCTACTTCAGACTGCCCCCACATTAATCAACCAGTTGAAGTCAGCCACTAGCGAGACACACGAACACATAAGTATGCAAAACACGTGCATGTTGACTGGGTGGAGTTCTTCAGGAGGGTCTAACAGGGACACGGCCCGTGTTTCCTCTGTCAGCCTGGATTTGTCAAGCCAGCTCAGCCTCTTGGTGGGAATATTTTTAATGAGCGATCAGAATCGGCTTTATTTCTGCTGCTTCCTTAATCCGGCCTGGAATGCGCACTGTTTCCCACCAATCTGTGAGACTGTAGGGGACGATGATCTGTTTCCCCGATGCTGAGGGAAACGGGTATTATCCTCAGAGAGATACAAGAGAAGACATGATTACAACACATGTGGCATCAAACTACATCTGCACTGCTACCTCTTATGATTAAACAGGAAGACTATGAGAGAATGAAGACTGAGGAACCCCCCCCGGCAATTCAACTACTTAGCCAACCTAATAAGGAAGCTTGCATCAACCAATGTCCCTAATTACTCGGATTACTACACTGTCATGGCTGGCTCATAGTGCTGAAGAGTCGTGCAAAGACAAACAAGATCAAACCGGTGGAGTTTGAGACAGAGCATATAAGCCAGTGTACGGCAGTATATTAGCTCACTAAACCAGATACGCAGTAATCAGCTGACAGTAATTATGACTGTTCATTTTCACAACACAGCTTTTTCTCTCATTTTAGCCTTAGTATTATATTCAGCTACCTCACATCTGTTTGTTTCTGATTTGCGTGCCAGTAGTCTAGTTGTCTAGTTTGCAGACTGAGGAATGCAAGTAAGTAAATAAGTAACATCACTGCGTTAGGCCTGTTTATTTGGAGTCTTTTGCCCTCTCAGACAACACAAATACAGCTGTGAGGGAGGTAAACAAAGAGTTAAGAGAAGGAGGAGGAGAAATGATCATGCAGGATTAGTAAGGAAAGAAGAAGGGGCATCACAGGAAACCACAATTTGATCTTTTATTCATGGAACAAGTTTGTAGGAGTATTTTTTTACTGACACAAATAATGGATGAAACATGTAAATAAACATAAGTTAGTGAAGGAAAGAGGAAGACATACATGGAACAAGTACCAAAAATACTTGTTATTGTGTCCTCCACAGCTAACAATACTAAGTATATGAATTGTTTTGGTTTTTATTGTACAGATAACCAAACTGCATATGCAATCAGAGTAACTGATTTTGAGAAAAAAAATATATAAATGATCATTTTAATTTATCGCAATAATTTCCAACGTCCAGACATTTTTCCTCTCAGTAACTTATTAAATTAGTTGCAAAGCATATCTTCCACTGTGTCATGACGTACAGCAGAAACAGTCTTCCAAATTACTGCATATCAGCTTTGATTTCCTTTTTTTAAACACTGCTTTTGTGGCAACTGGCAACACCTTTTTTGAAGGTATTTTTAGAATATAAAATTAATTCATATATAGCAACAACACTCCTTGTCACTTATTGTGTCTAGCTGCAATGCGACTGGCAATTGTGTCAAGCACCACACACACTTACACATTCATACACAAAGCCTTATAGTAACCACCCTTACAATAACTTAAAAGAGCTGTTGAGTGGCAGCCCCCATTAGTAGGCTAAACCCCATGCAGAGCAAGGTTTAAATTTGAATCTGTTGATATAGTTTGAATTGTAAACACTCCATGTACTCTCTACAACATAGAAAGGGACACAGCTGCTCATTATTGTGCATTTGTTTTTAATTAACAAGCCCAAATTTCAGATAACTATGAGGAAAACATTTCTATTATGTTCACACATGGATAAGCATTATATTCAAAGGGTTCATACGTAGGTCTCAAGATTTCTTTTGCACTGTTTACGATTATGTCCTAGAGGTTGATTGTGTTGATTGCTCTCCACAGGGTGAATCCGGACCTCCTGGGCCACCTGGATCTCCTGTAAGTACCCCCACATACTAAGTAACACCTAAGAAGCATCACACAGGTACACATCACTCTTCTGATGTGTAACCACTTCACTCTGACCACTGTTACATTGACCATATTAGCCTAAAAGACTACGGCTTTACTGTATACACCATCTTATCCCTACACCAATCATTTCAGCATTGGATAATTTCATGCTAAGAGAATTAAGTTGTAATTCTGCTCCTGTAAATTCAGGCCTATAACTCAGCTCTGATCAGGCTTAGGTTGCCCTCAGTTAATGTTTTTGAAAGCAGCAGTGTCACATATTGTCTCAGGAATACTCAGATTATAGTTTGCTCGGATCTAACTGGACAGCAAAAGTGCGTATCCACCTCACAGCAGCAACCTGGGACAAACGTTCAAAGCGAATTTAACGCAGTAGTACATCTCGTGGTGGATATTGATGTTGTGAGTAAATCTAATCATTCCCTCTGTGTTTGTGACTTAATTTGCCTTCCTGTGTCTTCCGTAGGGCAGAGGGAGACCAGGAGCTCCAGTGAGTACACAGCACTGTCTTTTTATATCATTCTTATGTGCAGAAAGACGGACATTGTGACATATTTGCATAATTTTTACACATCACTATAGCTTGTCAGCATCCCTGTTTGCATCCTGCTTGTGCATGTTACACAATGTTGTAGTCCTGATTGCATGCTACATCTACACATGTACTCTGATGTCTTGCACACACCCAGTGTCTTTTGTTTCCAGGGACTACCTGGAACCAACGGGTTGCCAGGCGGAGTCGGACCCCAGGGTCCAGCGGTGAGTATCTGTCTCATCTCCCCAATTACACTTCCTGTCATCGTCATGGAGGAGTTACATCCTCTGATTTGGAATGAGATAGTCAGATAATTCTTGTTATCTCTTCTTTTTTATTCTATGCTTGATTCAATACCCAGTTGGCTACAGAAAACTGTCAAATTATCATCCAGTTCATTTATTTGGCTAAATAGAGAATGGCAGTGAGATTCATACACGAGCCTCTGCAGCAGAAACAGTAAAGCTGATACTGATTGAGATGCAGCAGTTTTTTTTTAACTCACAGCTCTGCTGAAATCAACCAGTACAACACTGCCCTAAATTCCTATATAATGTAGCAGGAGCAGGAGGATAAGAATAACCACTGGAGAGGAAGGGCACTTTAGTATGTGGACTGGCCTAGTGTTTCTACTGGGTCACACTTTATTTGGATTATCCAGTGCTCATACTCAGCTTATGTGTAATTAAAAGCTCACTCAGTTTCAGTAGACCCTATAGTATTGTTAGCAGCAATGTGAAGATATTTTATTTTTTTATCTGGGGCAGGTTGGGGTTAGTATTAAAAGTACAGTTTGGGTCAGTATAAGGATTGTTGTCAGGCTAATGTGTCTACAGAGATGCAGCAAGGAAATTAAGTATTATTGAACATCTAGTTTTTACCACTTTTAGGTGAGTTGTAATTTGAGTTGTTACAGATCCCCTCCACATGTTTTAAGACATATCAAAATACTCTGCTAGGAATAATAATTTGTGTCTGATATGGTTGTCCAAGTGAAGTGAGCAAATTATATATTTTTTTGAGTAAAGGGAGACTTTAAGTCTTCATTTAGCTGAGATGTTGCAGATTCGCTCTAACTTTGATACAATCAAGAAAAAATATATCTATCACTGAGATGCTGAAGATGCTACTAATCTTGGTGCTATCTATCCATTTCTCAGGGTGCTGAGGGTCTTCCAGGACTTCCTGGACCTGCTGGCCCTGATGGACCACCAGTAAGTTGCAGTTACAAATACAAATACACTGTATTTTCCCACTGCCACCCGGTGGATCTCTTGTTGAATGTCTGTGAAGTCAGATGCAAATGCACTGAACCAGGAGTGTATTAACATTAACATTAATAGCTAATGTGCTGTGTGTTGTCGCTTCTCCCTCTGTCAGGGTCTGCCTGGTACTCTTCATGATCTCAGCGGTGACCTTCTGGTAAGTTTTCAATCATGCACTTGTGAGAGCAGCGTAAACTGAAGATGCGTCCCCTGCACACAGTGAGTGTAGAGTCCTCAGTGTTTTGTCTCTGTCCTCTGCAGTGTCCTGCAATCTGCCCCCCTGGTCCCCCTGGTCCTCCTGGGATGCCAGGATTCAAGGTAAATATAGTTTCTGTCACTGTTCTTTTTTGTAATTGGTTTGAATTATATGCTGCTCAATGTGTCTGTGAGAATATACACAACTCAGGTCACCCTGCAACCTCACAATGCATTTCCTTGTGTCTGCATTCAACTCTGTGTATTTTTGCTCATGTAGGGTCACACTGGGCATAAAGGAGACAAGGGAGAGCCTGGAAAAGATGGAGAGAATGTGAGTTTATTATGTGACATAGATATTTTGGCTGCTGACAGTGATGTAATGTAGCTAATGAGGTTACAGAGTAGAATGAACCTACTATGTGCAAAATATTGGCTTTATTGAGTACAAGTGCTCGTCTTTCTGTGATTTGGTGTTTTGTTGCCGTCCTAAGTGTCCTGTTCTGTCTCTAGGGTGACGCTGGTCCACCTGGCCCACCAGGTATTCCTGGGACTGTGGGTCTGCAGGTGAGATACATAAAGATTATTCAGAACTTCAGTTATTTTTCCTGTTCATGTGTTACTTTTCACTTGTTACCTCCACATACGTTTTTGCCATTAGCATATTTAGTACAGCTTATCCAGGCAATGTTTTAAAGTGCCTTCACAATGCTCTAATGCTGTGTTTCAGGGCCCACGTGGTCTCAGAGGTTTACAAGGCCCAATGGGATCTGTAGGAGACAGAGTAAGCAACTTTTAGAACATGATCACTCCTTCCTTGTTCAGCGTCTTATCACTCAAAATGCAGACATTTCAATTTGTGTGTTTCCTTTGACCTCACACTCTGTTTGTCTCTATAGGGCCTGCCTGGTTTCAGAGGCAAACCTGGCATTGCCGGCATCATAGGAAAGACAGTGAGTCTCTCTTTGTTTGTAACACACTTGAAATGAAAATAGTGTTTGGTAGTAGTTCACAGCCAGAATAGACGGCTGGTCCCATCAATGAATAGCTGTGTGTGTTTCATCTGATGTCTCCAGGGTGATGCTGGAGAAAAAGGACCACAGGGATTCAAAGGACCCAAAGGAGAAATTGTAAGCAAAATACTTTGATTTGTGACTATTAGTTTCACAAGTACATATAAGATGTATAAATAACGCCCTGATGTGTCTTTCCACAGGGTAAAATTGGTCCCAAAGGAGGTCCTGGGGGAGCAGGACCCAAAGGGGAGCCTGTAAGTGCATATCTAAAAAATACTACATTTTTAACATACATCACCTCTCAGAACCATGATGATCACATGTGATGTCTTTTACAGGGTATTCCTGGCAGAGATGGCAAAGACGGTACACCAGGATTAGATGGCGAGAAGGTAAATTGCACCTTTTCTTTCTGCACGCACTGGGCTTAAATTAGCCGTGTGTCAACGGCCTGAGTATTGTCTGTGTTGTCTGTGTTGATAGGGTGATGCTGGACGCCATGGGGTAGTCGGAGAGAAAGGACCAAACGGCCTTCCTGTAAGTATTTTGAAATCGACTTGGGTGTTTCCTGTCTAATTGATAATAAAGGATATTATTTAAATCCTTCATTGCCTTGATTCTCCAGTCTAAGTAGCAGTTAGATTGTAACACCCACTCTTAGCACCATTCTGCACATTCATTTTCTCAAAGTCAGTCCTAAGCACTGTTTGTGATTAGTGGAAATGGTGTGTTAAACTCCTGAAAAAGAAAAACTCAGTTGGTATACTGATGAAAATGTGTATGCGGAAACTCTCTCAGTGAAGTCATTGTCATGTATTTTCCATTCCAGGGTCTACAAGGAAAGGCTGGTACAAAGGGATCTAAAGGAGAAGTTGTGAGTATTACAACAAAATAGAAACAGACTGTAACCTTAAAGATTACGACCACGGAGGACAACTTTTATCTTCTCCCTTCTTTTACACCAGGGTGATCCGGGGAAGGCCGGGGAGACGGGGCCCTCTGGAGAGCCAGGTATTCCTGTATGTATCTGATGGGCTTTTTGTGGGGGGTATTACTGGGTCACAGCCTCTCTGACATGTCACTTAACCCCACATGGAACTTTTAACAATGTTGCATCTGGATGCGAAACTGTCCTGACTTGTCCACGCCATCTTTCGTCTCCTCCCTCAGGGTGACATTGGCATCCCAGGAGAGAGGGGGATAGCAGGACCCAGAGGAGTGGCTGTAAGTTAATGCTTACACTATAAACTAAGGCAACGTGTACACGTATCTGTCTTCAAATTGCTGCACAGTTATGAAAGCTTCAAAAGGATATATTACAGGACATTTAAAAATAATCTTTGCCCCATTTAGAAGCCAAGTTATTAGACTTTCTGCTGCACAGATGGTCATGTGTTGAATTTAACCAATTACAGAATTTAGACTCAGTTTCCAACACTTTAAAGTATATTGTTCTAATAACCAGTGTGGATATTTGAATGCATAATGACATGAAAAAGAAATGGAATTAATGGACCCATCTTAAAAGACCACAATGCATAGCAACATACAGCATGAATTTGTTCACACTGAGATAAAACTGGAATTGTAGGATAATAAACTACTGCCCTTTGAAGTGAAATGAATGAAATGATATTCTGCTACAAAAGTACTAAGAGTATTGCGGCTGATTCAGTGGCTTGTTAAGGTGGAGTTTGTTAATAATGAAGGGCCAGTGATGAGAGCAGGTATTCATAAAGGAGGAATTCATAAACAGAGAGGTCTTTGTTTTTCACATCAGACCCTGTGGCAATGAAAAAAAGGATAAAACAGCATAGGAATTAACACACACACACACTCACACACTGCATAATGAATCATACTTCACACAACCAGCATGCCCATTTTTTTTTGTTCTTCTCTGAAATGTTAGCAAGAAAAACATCTTTTTGTTTTCTGTTTGTTTTACTACTGGATGCTCTTCCTAGTAGGATTATATGACAATGTCTGTTTCCAACAGGGAGGTATTGGACCAGTGGGCAACGCTGGGCCTCAGGGAGTGAAAGGCTTCCAGGTCAGTTGCATGACATCACCAATCCTTATCTGTTTTGTTTTTTTCTTTTTACAATTATACGTTAACTCACTGGCTGTGTGTGTCATGTACTGCAGGGGGTAAAAGGAGCCTTGGGGGATCCAGGTCTTCCAGGTCCAACAGGAATCCGTGGAGAGTTTGGTGAAAGGGTGAGTTTGACGTGTGTGACAATATTAAATGTGTCCCAGGGCTTAACGTCATCAGGTGTAATCCCTGATAAAGTCTAGGGCTGCTTAACTTTCTTAAAATGTTATCATTATCGATTAATCTACCCGTTGTTTTCTCAATTCATCAATTAATCATTAGGTCTATAAAATGCAAGTCCTAAAATGTCTTGTTTTGACCGAAAACACAAAGATATTCAGTTTACTATCATGGTAGACTAAGAAAACAAGAAAATTCAGATTAGAGAAGCTGGGACCAGATAATTTTAGCATTTTTTCTTAAAAATCCGATTATCAAAGATTAATTTCCTGTTGATCAACGAATCAATTAATTGACTAATTGTTCCAGCTCTAATACAGTATGTAAAAAAAAAAAACAGGTAAAAGCCCCCAAAACTCAAAAAAATCTTCATTAAGGGCCAAATTAAAAACATAAAACTCCACACAGACACAGACAGAGCAGAGATATGTAACTATCCAGCTGCATTCATGGGAGGGTACAGTACTGTATGTCAATAACCAGGTCCTCCCACCTCAGTCTTAGTGGTATAAACTCAAACTGCAAACATCTCAAACACAAAAAGGCCTCCTGTTCAGAATCGGAGGACAGAACAAAGCCGGTCTTTATGCCGCTCCTGGTTCCCCTCAACCAGCCCACCTCACTTCCCTTCATCCCCCCTTCCTTCTGCCACAGCCAGCCGTCCACAAAATGTCTCTACATGGCTCTCATTTATTCTCTCTCTCTCTCTCTCTCGCTCTCCTTTTTCAACCCTATAGGGTCCAGTTGGAGCTTCTGGAGCTAAAGGAGACATGGTAAATATTTCTAAGTCAAAGTTCAAGCTGGTCAAGCTTAAATATGACCTGCACTGAATGCCTTTTCAGGAACATTTCAGGTAGAAAAACATCCATAATGTGTTTCTTTTCCCTCAATTATGATGCTGAAACTGTTTTATCAGCCCAAGAGATTATAGAATTTCCTAAGTCAGGTATCACTGTTCAAACGAAGAGAAAACACGTACAAAAAACAAACTGGAGCTGTGAGATTTAATCAGATAATTCAGATCTTATGTTGTCTCTCTAGGGTGTGGCAGGAAGTGATGGTTTACCAGGAGAGAATGGAGAACCTGTAAGTATTTTCTCAATTTTCACTGTTCAATCAGAATCCAATCGCATGCAGTATTAGTGACTCTAGAGACTCATTACTTTGTTAGCAGTAATTAGTTATACAATTGATCCAACACTCTGCTACCCAACTGCCGACTAGGACCAGAAGGAGAAAACACAGTACACCTATTTTAAAATCTTTACATTGGCTTCCGGTCAGTTTCGTATAGATTTTAAATTCTTTTACTTGTTCATAAAGCACTTCATGGTCTTGCACCAGCCCATCTCAGTTTTTTAGTTGTTCCAAAGTGCAGGACAAAAACTTTATGCTCCGAGCCGTCGGAACAGTCTGCATGAGGATCTGAGAGCAGCTAAAAGTGTTGATATCTTCAAACGTAAAGCGTGAAACCTACCTTTTTTTTAGCCTGGCTTTTGATTAGAATGTTTTATGGCAATTATTTAAATTTTATTTAATTATTTATTATACTGTATTGTATTTATGTTGTCCATTTTATTTTTTTATTGTCTTTTATCGATTTTATTGGTTTTATTATATCACTTTTATCATTTATTCGAATCTTCCAATTGCACTAACCTGTATGAAAGGTGCTATACAAATGAAGTTTGAGTGATTGATTGTATGTAACATTATGTAATGCCAAATCATAGTTTTCACTTATGTTTAAATAAACGTGTCCTTATTTTCAGGGTCCTTTTGGCCCAGTTGGACAAAAAGGACAGGTGAGCTACATCAATTTTTTCATTTACATTTTGTTACTTGTGTGTCCTCTGACACCTTTGCAGTGGTTCCTATCTCTACATGGACCCACTAAATACAGTAGATGTCCATCTATTAGCACAGAACATAGTTAGATCAGATGTTGTGTGTGGGTGTAATTAGCAGCACAAGTTTGTTCCAAACTCCCTCACAAAACATTCAAAACTGGTGCCTAGCTCTGAGCTGTTGCCCACTTGTCAGACTCATTGCACATGATTCTGCTTCACATTCCAGGTTTAATAGGATTAATTAGAGATAGGTATTGCTGCCTTCGCTTTATTGGCCTGTTCGCTGCTATCGCCACAAGGGAGAGACGAGTCACATTAAGCTGCAGCACAATTTATGTGATTAGAAACACAGTACTGATGAGCCTCGCTCTCATAGTCTCATTTACTGTTTGCTGTGCTTGTTGGAGTAATTATCAAGCATCAAGACGCCATATGAATCCGCCCCCGCATTGTCTCAACAGACCCAGTTTGCTCCTTGGTTGGTGTTTAGTCAACGATCCAATCAGAGGCTTATGGATGTTTTTAGCTCCAGTTTGGAAGAAATTGATTTCTTCATTTTTGCTAAATATAATGAGTTATTTAACGGATAATTCTTGTTGATTGTAGCCGGGGAAGCAGGGTGAACTGGGACCTAAGGGCGTGACAGGTCCACAAGGAGAGCTTGGGGCAAGAGGGCTCCCAGGAAAACAAGGACTAATGGGCTTCCAAGGGGAGCAGGGTCAGCCTGGAATTGCAGGAAAGACAGGTGTACCTGTAAGTGTTTTTTTTTTATCTGTATACAACTGTTTACAGCTTATGATTGATGGAAGCATATTAAATGTTGATGTTTCCCAATAAACTGCCTGAATGATACACTTGTAATGTCTTATTTACTTGTGTTTCAGGGTAAACTAACAAGTGAGCAGCACATCCGAGAGCTGTGTGGCTCAATGATCGATGGTGAGAAATCCTAATTAATCTCTGTCTGTAGTTCACTCCAGTGTTGAATTAAAGGCAAGCAGGGAATTGACCTTCTGGTGTTTTCTATCACACGCAGATCAGATTGCACAGCTGGCTGCTAACCTTCGAAGACCCCTGGCCCCTGGAATGGTGGGCCGCCCCGGCCCTGCTGGGTCTCCAGGAAAGCCAGGAGTCGCTGGCTCTATTGGGCATCCAGGTGCCCGTGGACCACCAGGGTACAGAGGCCTGCCAGGAGAACTTGGAGACCCAGGTCCCAGAGGTATGAAAAATGAAATCAGTCAAGTGGTTCCCAATCTAGGGATCAGGCCCAATCAGGATCAATCTGAGGGGTCATGAGATGATTAATGGGGTAGGAAAAGATAAAAATATACAGTTCTGCGATACAAATTAGCTCTAATCTTTTTAGATAATTTCACTTCTTTGGGCCTTGAATAGTTTTTTAACTGAAACCACCTGAGAAGTTTAGAGGGGAAATCAGCAGTCAGGAATCAACTGCTAAAAACTCATAGACATCTGGAAATGCAACAAGGGGCCCCAACCAGACACTGATTTTTAGTAAGGAGTAACAAGCCAACAAGGTTGGGAGCCACTGGTTTAATCTTAAACAGTGTATTGTATCTTGTAAGCTTATCATATATTTTTGTATGTAAAATCTTAATCTGAAAAGTAAATAATTGACTTTCACCATTGATTAAAATGCTCTGTTTTTACAACAGGTGATGTTGGTGAGCAAGGTGATAAGGGATCCATTGGCAAAGCCATTGATGGGCCCCCTGGAGACCAAGGATACCAAGGTATGTGGCCTTACACAGTACACTCTAATTAGAGCTTGAGCTGATCGGAGCTGGAACATTGTGCCCTACTAGTTTTAAAGTTGTGAAAATCTGCTATGTGAGAAAAGTCTACTGTGGTATCATTTGTACTATTGGCATTAACTATCATAACAGATTTCCTGACTGTCCCACAAGGTATATATTTAATTTGCAAAATTGTTAGATTCATTATGCAACCTCACCGTAGGAAATATTTTCTGTTCTTCAAACACAAGTCTATTACAAAACTGTTCAAAGAACAGCAGTACTTTGTCTTTTGCTCATTCTCTTTATGCTGTCCACAGGTCTTCCAGGTGTACCTGGAATTGTCAAAGATGGGCGTGATGGATCTCCTGGAGATCCAGGTGAGCCTGGAGAGTCAGGCAGGGTAGGTAGGACTGGGCACCAGGGACCTCCTGGAATCTGTGATACATCAGCCTGCCAGGGAGCATCAGTCGCTGGAAAATCCTCCAACCCCAAAAACCATTAAACATGACTTCCTGCAACCTGACGCCATCCACCCCAAGGAGGAAGGGTGATAAGTGAGGGAAGGAATGAGAGAAGAGAGTGATCACAAAAATGTCCTCTTTATTTAAATACATGTATCACAAGATGGGAAGAGTAACATCAATATGTGTGATATTTTGAGAGGAACAGAGGAACATCCCAGGATTGACATGAATCCCAGAGCAACTGAGAGACAAAAACATCAAGATGACATCCAGAAATAAAGTGGACAGAGGCACGGAAGAGTCCAAGAGAACAACTGCATTGCTCCAAATACTACAGTATCACATAACAAGACTTGACTTACAAACAAATGGAAAATGAATGATGAGTCCTTTGTGTATAAAAACTTTGTACATGTTGTTTCCATGCCCCCATTAACTTTGTTAACATCCTTCTGGCAGTTGACACTCTAAACAACAAAAGTGACTGTCTCTGAAGTGAATGTACATGTATCATGGCCCATTAATGTAAATCACAGGTGTTACCTCAACATACAAGCTTACAGTGTAAAATATGGAAATAGGCAGCAGAGGCAAAAAGCCTCTGTCAAGGAGCTGTGTATGTACTGTAAAAGGAATAAAAAACACAAACACCCAGGTGCCCAAAAATTGTGTAGATTAATGCAAAAAAATTACTTTTTGATAGTCTTTTTTTACAGCTTGTTTTTTGTTTTGTTTTTTAACTACATGTGAAGTTGATTCTCTAGATTTGAGAATCAAAAACAAAATAAAACTTGTGGATGCATAAATCAGTCATTGTAAAATCAATTTAAGAATCTTACGAGCAAATCATTTTTTTTCTTTTTTTTTTCTCTTTTTTTTTTACATCTAAAATTATCACATCCACTATGTACTACCGGTGCTGTAACTATTAAATATACATGACCTTAAATACTATTTATTATTTGTGGGTGACTGTTGTATGTACAGTAAGATGCTACAGCGACATGTTGTAAGAAAGAACAAATAAAGCCACTTTTCAGTAAAACATTACTCTTCTCTACATATCAAATGAACAGTCTGTACTTCAGAGTAATATGCTTAACACTATGAAAGTTAAGTAATCCCATTAATTCACAAAATAGCAACACTTATTTCCATGTAAAACACTTAAATATGTGATTAAAGAATAAATGTATGTGGACAAGAAAACTGAACAACATACTGTATGAACAAAGTTTAACAAAAGTAAACAATCTAAAAACATTCAATGAAAATTCAAGTAAACACAGTTTGAATGAAGCACAAAGGGTGCACATATAATTAAAATGTGCTAAATGTATGATAGCTGAAGAGCTGAGATCTAATCACTAGAGCACCATCTCAGCTGTCTTTCAAAGAGAAACAGTGCCACCTGTGTATGACTCTCTGAAAAACCCTTTTTTTAAAATGTTGCCTCTCAAAGGGGAATAAATGTATCAGTGGTAGAAGGAATGGCATGACAATTCAAACACTAGCTTGATACAGTGTGGTTTTGAGATGCAGCTGGAGAAAACCAACCATGTTTGAGCATCACATGGTCTGAGACTGGAAACCATCCACTTTCTAAATCATTGTTATGTAGTCAGAAGCAGAGCTCCTCTCAAAAATGTTACAACACATCGACCTAACTCATAGCCAGGCCTCATGGGACAGCCCAGCTACTTTAGAGGTTAAATTAAAATGTACTCAAATATCTGGCTGATTTATTAGATAAAATAGTGAGGGGGTCATTGTTCTACTGCACGAGGAATGCACAGCATCTCGTCCATCTCCCGGTGGATTGGGTCCTGGCCTGAAGAAGGGCTGGATTTAAGAAAGAGTCCTTTCTCATCAGTGAACACCTTCTGAAACTCCTGTAAAGGTTGAGAATAGCAGATTATTGTGGTTAATGACAGATAGTACCATTACTGTATAATCTTAAGTATGTGCCTATCTAGACTGCCCCTCTCCTTTACTGCAGGTGGTGGTGGCACACTGTCAGCATAATGTGGTTAGATAGATCAGGGCTTATTTTAATTTGCTGCCATGTATTTTTTAGTATGTGAATCAATTTCCACAGACTGAACTGCAGCAGTAGATCATCCATCACATTTATTTCAAAATAAAGTTTATTTGATTTTATACTGTAAAAGTAAGAATTTAATTTGAACTCTAAATAACAAAAGTCATATAAAGTCAGCTGCAGTTCTTATTACTCAGACAGCAAGACGCAATGTAATTAAGCTCTTATCTCCCAGCCCCAGGTTTCTAGTTTAAAATAATTCAGTTGCAGGATGATCAAGCCAAAATGCTTCACATCGATCAATATTTTAACTCCAACATTAAACTGCACAAACTTACCTCTTTGACGGTGTCTCCATACGTTTTATTGATGTATCTGAGGAAGGCAGTGGTCCACTGCAGGGTGGTGACTTTGTCTGTATCTGACTCACAGAACGGCACCAGCATGTTCAGCTCATCACAGCACGAACGAATCCTCTTCCTGTGCAGCAGCAAAGACAATACAGATGTTTATAATCAGTGTTTCTCAAACTCAAACTGACCTGCGACCCTGTTCTTAGAACCTAAAGTCTCATGTCCCAGTGGCTTACAAACATGATATCTATCTAGGGCTGCAACTAATGATTATTTTCAGTATCAATTAATCTGCAGATTAATTTCTTAATTATTGAATTAATTGTTTGGTCTAGAAAACATCAGAAAACAGAGACAAAATGCATATCACAGTATCCTAGAGCACAAGGTGACATCATCAAATGTCTTGTTTTGTGTGACAAACAGTCCAAAGCCATAAATATTAAATTTACTATAATGTAAGAGGGGAATTCTCACATTTGAGCAAATGTTTGGCATTTTTGCTTGAAAAATTACTTAAACTATTAAATGATTCGTTTTCTTTCGATCAACTAAAAGATTAATCAACTAATCGTTGCATCTCTATATCTATCTAACCCTATTTCATTTATTTTTAACATATATTTAACAATGTCTATATCAGGAAACTTCAAGAAGTACTTTTTTTAGATTTACTTTTTCTGTTTTGCCTTAATTAGACAGTAACAGTATTGAGAGACATGAAACATGGGGAGAGAGAGGGATATGATGAGCGGCAAAGGTCCACCGGCTGGTACCAAAGATTGATTTAGAATTAACATGGTGGGTCCTCTCTGTTAAGCAGAGCGTTTCAAAGTTTAGAGGTCAGTAAACAGTAAACAAGTTATTTTCTTAATTAATCTATTAATCGTTTGGTCTGTAAAATGTCAGAAATGAGTGAAAAATGCCCATTACTATTTCCTAAAGCGTAAGGTGTTGTCCTCTAATAGCTTGTTTTGTCCGATCAACACTCCAATACCGAAAAATAATTGATTTACTACCACACAAGACAAAGGAACACAGCAAATCTGCACAATTGAGAAGCCAGAACTAGGAAATTGGTACTTTTGCTTTACTTAAATGATAAAAAGATTATCACAATATTTGCAGATACATTTTCTATTCGTCAACAATTAATTGATTAATCAACTAAATTTTTCCGTGCTAATGTAATTCCTTTACTATGGATTAAAACTGTCCACAGCATATAGACAAATTTTTGTAAAAGAAAAATCCCACAGAGCAATGGTTTGCCTTTGATGGATGTGTAAATTACAGCAACGCAACACTACACCTGTCAGTAACAGGTAAGATGTCCAAAATCTCAATTTACTACTCCCTTAGTACCATAGACTAAACTAATGAGTGTTTATTATGTAGGGAGTGTACAGTGAGTGACCAAGGGAGTCATTTTGGATACAGTCTGTAGTGATGGCTTAGCTAGGCACACACACTTAAAAACGTAAAACTAACATTATATCACACCCCAAGGTAATGTATAGGACTGTGACTATGGCCCAGAAAGAATACACAAAATTGTGATTAGAACGTACATTAATATTTATAGTTAGCATTAGTATATATTAGTATTAGTATTTCATAAGACCATGTCACAAACTGTGGAGGGTGCAGAGACACCTTCAGCTGTTAGTAAAGGCTGCTCACCTGCGTTCCCTCTCCTTACTGTTGTGTCTCTCCCTGCGCTGGCTAAGTGACAATTGAGGTCTTTTCCTGGTGCTCCTCCCTGATTTTCCAGCTGAGTCTGGGGTCACCTTAGACGCCTTGACGGGTTGAGAGCTGTGGTTGCTACCGTGCTTCCTGGAGGCAGCAGCAGGTGTCCCCACATCATCTATAAAAAACATGAGAGTGTATAAGACTAAGCTAGACACACACTTAAGTATTTGCAGTGTAGTATAACAAACAACAAAAAAATGCAACTTTTGAAATAAGAGTAGGTTTAGAGTACTAATTATTACTTTCTATGTTCACCAACTGCTGCTCCTCTGTTGAGTTGCTGCCACTTGTATAGTGAGCTTTTGTAACAACCCTCTCCGGGCGAAAATTAAATGCAAAACTCTTGGGGATGATTAAACCCTGATGCGTGATAGGTTCAACCACATGAGGAATATGGCTAATCACCTGTGATTGAAACAGGGGGAAAAGGATTAAACAATGAATTCTGTCTCCTATAAAGCTGTAAGAAAGTGCATTTTGATATTTTCTATTCACCATACTTGTTCACACATGTTGGTGACTGGATTAAATACACCCCCTACAAATGGGCTGGAACCCTCAAAAGGATTTGCTCTCTCAGTTTTCATCCACTTCTGCATTTGAGGGTGTATGACTGCCTCCTGAGCCTCTGCAGACTGCTGAAGCATTGTCAAAAAACTGAAACACAACAGAGATTTTGCACAGTCCATAAAAATGAATACTTCAGCATTATGGGGCTATATTTACTAACAAATAGGAATACAATATATTAGTGACGCCTACTTGTTAAGAACTGTGCACTGAATATCTTGCTGCCTTGGGGTGTCCGCAGTCATGGTGTTGAACCTTTTCTCCAAGCAAACTCTAGCAGCCGATCTGGACCGCTTCTGCGAAGACGTGCTGCTGTTGGCACGTGGTTCAGTCGGACTGTCTTCACCTCTGACTCTGGCCAGCACAAAACCTGGGACCTCTCCATAAGAAGCTGGTGTCTTTTCTCCTGGCATCACCAGACAGTGTTCATCAGTTGAAGTTGATAGGTCAATAGCTTGAGTGGTTGTAAAGGGAGAAATCACTGTGGATCCAGTGGGGTCTTTACCCATCACTGTAGCAGGGTGAGATTTGGTATCTGGCCCATCTGGAGGCGCAGCTTGTGCCTCCATGTGTGCCTGGATAAGGTGTTGAAGGTTTGTATATTCAACCTCTGACATCTCCATCAGACCAAGCTCAGTTCCCAACATCTGCCCATGATCATGTGTCAAACATCCACCCTGGCTCAAAATCACCCCAACAGAGTCACAGGTGTGTTCTCTGAATGATGGTGAAGGTGATGTTTGGATGGTTTTACAAGCTGAGGAAAATGATGACATCCTTCACTCTAGATGGGATGGAGATCAGGAAAAATATTACATGTCTTACATTTCCACCAGAATCAGCCTTATTGGTCAAGTTTGTGTACACATACAAGGAATGTGACTCCCGTTTTTAGATGCCCTCAATGTACTTGAAATACACAGAAACAGCCATAACAGGTAAGAACAAGGACAACAAAGCTGAACAAGTAAAAGTAAAGAATAAACAGGACTACTATGTACACAAAACAGGCCATATAACAGGCCCTGGAAGCTGACTCGGCCAGAATGTTATCAAAATGGTATCCATGAACGTACATGTTAGCATAAATTGTTGTTCATGTTAGGCTAAACAAACTAACAATGACAATGCTAACATTAAACAGTTTATCCACAACTCCAAGATGTCAGTCGTGGACAAACTGTCCGAAAGCTATCATAGCTCGTGAATTTACGTTAGCGAACGAGGAACTTTAAGCTAGTACATTTGAGATGACGTTGGCATAAGCTAACGTTCAAATCTAAGTAAAACCTCGCCACCTTAAAACGGTAAATTATTATAAACGCCTTAATATTTTCAATAGTCAATAATTAAGTCTTTCAACTTATAAAGGTTTGATAAGTTGCAGTTATTATTCAGCTCTCTGTATGGGCCTTACTGGGTCTTCAACTTACTTTAATGCCAACTCCTTGACCGATGGCCGCTGGTGGCAACTGACGTAACTTGGTGTCCAACTCCCAGACGTTGTTACACTCTGTGGCTGTCACAGCTGAAGTTTCTGGATTATTTAAATGTATTAAATGTTATACGGAAACCTAATAGAGTGTGACAATATCTGAAATGTTATAAACAACCTTTTAAAAAGCAGTGATGTAAAGTAAGTAGAGGTACTTGTCACTACTCACATTTCAGAGGGACATATTTTATTCCTTATAAAATATCATTCAGTGCTGTAAACAGTGGTGGAATGTAACTAAATACATTTACTCAAGTACTGGTACTTGTACTTCACTTGAGTATTTCCATTTATGCTACTTCTACTTCTCCTTCTACTGCACTAAATTTCAGAGGGAAATGTATTTTTTAGTCCATTTATCCGACAGCTTTAGTTTCTAGGTAATTTGCAGACTAAGATTTTACATACAAAACATATGAAATTATAAATAAAAATATATATATTTTATAAACTGCCCAACACTAGGCTGTCTAACATAGTTCAAATCAGCTCTACCTCGACCAACTACAACAGTAAAATGTTAATTACACATGAATGCATCAGTAATAATAATCCAATAATGAAATATACAATAGTAAAACCCTCTCAGGGGTCATTTTTCAGTATTATGAGTACTTTTACTTTTGATACTTTAAGTACATTTTGTTGATATTACTTCTGTACTTTCACTTTAGTAATATTTTCAACGCAGGGCTTTTATACATTAGTAATAACCTATAATATAAGTTAGTTTAATACTTAGGGGAGTGGTTTTACATTGATATAAGGTTATTATGCATCAACAACCAATAGAAGCTTAAGATGTCCACCGAATAGGACTGGACTAGAAAACGGGTGATTTAAAAAAAGAAATCTGTTTATTTTGTCATTTTGCAGGGGCAAAATAACCTGCAAAAGGTGTTCTTCTACAAAATACTTTGTAGTAACACACATAGAGTTCCTTGATTCCACTCATGACATTATGTATTTATGTAACATCTTCATTTGTAAAGTAACCACTAACTGCAGCTGTCAGATAAGTCCAAAGTACAATATTTTCCTCTGAAATGGAAAACATAATATGGAAATACTCCACTAAAGTACAAGTACCTCACAATTGTACTTAAGTACAGTGCTTTAGTTACATTCCACCACTGCAATTACCAAAGCCAGATCAATATCAACTCCTTGGTGGACGCTGTGATGCCTAATGGACTAAAGATTCAACTGAATGCTGTCGCCCCCCTTTGGTAAGACATGAGCTTTGCAGGTGGCTGTGGGGAGGGTTATGGACAATATTGCTACAGGCAGACTGAGTCCTCTATTAGCATAGAATTTATTCCAAGGACTTTCTCTTCCTTTCCTCTCTCTCGTTTACCCATTGTCTACCCCCTCCTGCTTGTCGCAGCAAGAATCCTTAAGAAACCTGAAAACTCATTAAAAGGTAATGTTTGTTTTTTGCAAAATACCTAATTTTACTGTGAAAACAACATGACTCATTCCAGCACACTGCCCTTTTATGATTCAAGACTGTATTGCCAACAATCTACATGATGCAAGAGTAAACGTGCCAAAAAGCATTTCCCTGGAATGGGGATTATGCCATAATGTGTGTCAAAACCAGTTAAGTTCCTTTCACTCTTGCTGGAGCTGTTTTGACCCAGGACAGGTAAAACCCAACAGACTGGTCAACATTTCTCAAAAGCATTTAGAGTACGGAGAGTCTCCTATAACAATAAATGTGCTTGTTTATGTGTCTTACAATACTTACCATTCAAATGGATATATTCAGTGATGGAATGTAACAAAGAACATTTACTCAAGAACAATTTTGAGGTACTATAGCATTCATATTTTATGCTACTTTATATTTCTACCCCACATTTCATAAGCAAATGAAAGGTACTTTTACTCAACTAAATTTATTAGACAGCTATAGTTAATTTTTACATTAGCATTTTACATACAAAACATATGATTAGCTAATAAAATATTATGAATTGCTGTAGATTACCTACCAAACAAAACTAATAACACTGACATGGGCATTTTTTCTGCACAATGTTTACTTTAAGTAGCCTACATTTTGCTTATAAGTTTTACAGACTGTACTTTTACTTAAATACAATTTTTGAATAGAATTTTCATGGAGTGTTCTTAAATTGTGGTATCATTACTTTTATTTACAGATCTGAAATCATCTTCCACCACTAGATATATTAATCAGATATATTAATTAAAAGACAATTAGAAACCAGTTTTTATGTCTATATTCATCTCAAATTTGAGGTTCTTTAGCCGTGATACAATCAAGTTGTACTGTCTTTACTGTCTGTAAAGTCTTTTATAGATATTGCTTCTGAAGAAACACCAATCTCTGGCAAAACAGAAATACTGAAATGTGTCATCCACCTCTGTGAAGGTGACTTAATTGTAAAATTGTAAAAATATAAACCAGAGTAGATTTATTCCCAAATAACAGAATAGTGCTGGCACTGTGCTTTAATATGGCATTTGTTTTTTAAAGTAACAGATTTTTGGTACTACTCACATAGCAATCAATCAATCCAAATATTGATAACAAAATCAGACAATACAAATTTAAAAAGCTATTTTTCATTTTATTGACTTCTTGCCTTCTAAAAGAACAATGAAACAAGCCATTTTATGAGCAGAAAAACATAAAAGCCAGATCAAGGCTACTGTACAGACACTATGGCTATGTTAAAAAAACAAAAAAACAAAAACTGTACACTTTCAGTATAAAACATTTGACTTTTTCCAACTAAAAATGCACATCAAGTAGTTGAATTTACAAGTGATCAATTAAAGTTTAAGAGGCATTTAGTCATAAATAACAAAAATAAATGCATGTACTTTGAATACAAGACAAACTAGAACATAATTAAGTCTAATACCTTTCCATATCAAGCCACAGTGTCTGATCTTTCACATGGCTTTGCCTGTAGGTCATGTTGAAATTTCAATAAGACATGGACAGCCACTTTCCTTGAGAAAAATACATTCAGTGTGTGTTATGCTGTAGTATCTCTATCCAATGTAATTTTACTGTCCTGTGTGTTATGATTTGTCTTACTGTCTAACTTAGCTCGACATTGCTTTTATTTCCATCACTGTCCATACTTTGATTGGTTTTAATTTCTACAGACGCACCATGAATCCCCTGCTTATTAGTTTCATTGCCCTCTTCCTTTTTTTCTTTTCCACCCCCAGTGCCTGCATCTACAGGTGTACTTATTTTACCAGCAGGACTTTTGTCCTGCTCCTGTCTTTGCCCTTTGACCAACTCTCTTTCTCGACTCACTGATCTACCTCTACTCCAGTCCCTGTCTGTTGGGTGACCTATTTGTTTACGTTTTGGGCTGAAGACATCAGGGTTGTTGATCATACGATTTGGGAAGCGTATAAGACCTTCTGTTGGAGTGGGAAGTAAGGCTGCTCTGTGTCTCTGGGGTCTTACTGCTTGCTGATTTTGTCGGTTGTCAAAACCAGGGCATGAGTTTCCTCGACTGTTTTGAGCTGGACCTTGGGGCCCACTATAAGGTGCAATATGTGGATCACTAGGGCCTTGGAATCTGGTAACCTGATGAGGACTATTGAAATGAGGTGATGCTGGCTCAGATCCCCTTGAGTCTAACCCTGGGCCCTCAGAGTTTGTATCCCACCTCCCAGGCCCATGTCTTATATCTGAACTTTCAGGTGCTGGCCCCATCATTTCTGTTTTATCAGGACCTAGCCTTCTCATGTCTGGACCTCTCCTTTCCCTCCTAAAATCATGCTCAAGTCCTTGTCTACCTGTTCCAGGGATGTTCATGTCTACACCTCGCCTTTCAGATCCTAGCCCCCCACAATCTGAAAACCTCCCATCAGTCCCTGAACTTTCAACGTTTGTATTTCTGTTTTCATGCCCTGAGCGTCTTAAATCTGAACCTCCAGGTCCTCTCCTGTTTGGGCCTGAATTCATCAAGTCTGGACCTGCCCTATGAGCCCCAGGTCCTTCCATGTTTGGCCCTCTCATATTACCCCTGAAGTCTGGCTGCCTCCAGTCATTCCCCATATCTGGACCCTCTCTCATATCTGATCCTTGTCCTCTCATGTCTGGACCTCTTCTATCATGGCCATGTCGTCTATTGTCTGGATCTCTTTCTCCTCTGAAAAATGGTCCAGGGCCCCATCTGTTTGGCCCAGCGCCCCCTCTATCAGGCTCTCTCCATTCATTTCCAGGTCCTCCCCTACCGGGCCCTGGGCATACCATATCTGGGTCATCCTGGACAGGCCCTGGATCCCTGCAACCTGGACCACTATAATCATCCCCTGGACCTCTCAAAGGGCCTGGAAACGGCATATTTAGCCTTTCCTGTATGGGCCTTGGACCCCTACTTCCACGGCCTCTCCATTCCATACGAGGACCTTGCCTACTGTGTTCTTGAACCTGCTCATCTGGACCTTCTTGGATGGGCCCTGGACCCCTGTTGCCCTGTCTTTTCCAATCATCTCCTGAACATTCACTTTCATTTCCTACAGCCTCCATATTGGGCCCTCTTCCATCTGACCATTGTTGCTCTGTGTCTGTGTCTCTCCTATCAGGTACGGAGCCCCTGAAGTCTGGCCCTTTCCATCTGTCTCCCCGATTTAGACTGCTCATATCTGGCCCTTGTCCTCTAATGTTTCTTCTCATGGGCCCTGGACCCCTCAAGTTTTGACCTGTTCTATCAGGTCCTGAGCCCTCTATATCTGGGCTTTCTTGGATAGGTTCTGAGTCAGCCCCTCCCCAGTCATCTCTTCTATTTCTTAGACATTCTGTATTTGGACCTATCTGCCTGATGCCTGGGCCTCTAAAGTCTGGACCACCTGATCTTCTCCAATCAGGTCCTGGGCCTGCCATATCTGGACCTCTCCTTTCAGGCCCATGTTCCCTGAAGCCTGAGCCTCCTGGTTCTTGTCTGTCAGGCCCTGGGTCCTCAATGTGTGGACCTCTACTTTCACAACCTGGCCCTCTAAAATCTGGACCTCTTGGACCTTTCCTATCGGGCCCTGGACCCTCCATAACAGTTCTTTCAGGCCTCACTCCTCTGAAGTGTGGACCTCTCCTATGAGACTCCATATCCTCCATATCTGGAGGTCTTCTTTCTTGCTCAGGACCCCTGAACTGTGGGCCCCCTGGAAAGCTCCTGCTGTTGCCTGTTCCCTCCATATCTGGAGGTCTTCTATCTGGCCCAAGTCCTCTGAAATTTGGACCTTCTGGACCACTCCTGTCAGGCCCTGGGCCCTCCATGTTTGGACCTAAATGCTGGATTCCTGGTCTCCTCATGTTTGGACCTACTGGCCCTCTCCTGTTGAGCGCTGGACCCTCCATACCAGAACCTGATCTTTCCTGCCTTGGTCCCCTGATGTCTGGACCCCTCCTGTCAGGCCCTGGGCCCTCCATATTTGGATGTCCACTTTCTGGCCCAGGACCCCTGAAGTGTGGTCCACTGTGAGGCCCTGGACCTTCCATACCTGGACCAATTCCTTCAGGCCCCAGTCGTATGAAGTCAGGCCTAGGACCCCTCATATATGGTCCTCTCCTGTCAGGCCCTGGTGCCTGGAAATCTGGACCACCTGGTCCTCTCCTGTCAGGCTCTTGTCTGTCTATAGAGGGACCTCTCCTTTCATGTCCAGGTCCACTAAAATCTGGAACTCCTGATTCTCTCTTGCCAGGCCCCGGACCACTCAAAGCAGGACCACTCCTATTAGGACCTGGTCCACTGAAATCTGGAACTCCTGGTCCTCTTCTCTCAGGTCCTGGAGCCTCCATAGCTGAACCTCTCCTTTCAGGTCCTGGTACTCTGAAATCTGGACATCCAGGACCTCTACTGTCAGGCCCAGGACCCTCCATAGCAGGACCTCTCCTTTCAGGTCCCGGGCCTCTGAAATTTGGACCTACAGGTCCTCCCTTGGCAGGCCCAGGACCCTCCATAGATAAACCTCTCCTTTCAAGCCCTGGTTCACTGAAATCTGGACCTCCAGGTCCTCGCCTGTCAGTCCCAGGACCCTCCATAGCTGGACCTCTCCATTCAGGCCCTGGTCCCCAGACATCTTGATCTCCTGGTCCTCTCCTGTCAGGCCCTGGGCCAACCATATCAGGACCTCTCCTTTCAGGCCATGGTCCCCTGAAATCTGGACCTGCTGGTCCTCTCCTGTTAGGCCCAGGACCCTCCGTAGCTAGACCTCTCCTTTCAAGGCCTGGTCCCACAAAGTCTAGACCCCCTGGTCCTCTCAAGCCAGGTCCTAGATTGTCATTAGTTGGACCTTTCCTTTCAGGCTCTGGTCTCCTGAAATCTGGACCTCCTGGTCCTCTCCTGTCATGCATTGGGACCTCCATGTCAGGATCTCTCTTTAAAGGTCCTGGTGCCATAAAATCCGGACCCCCTGTTCCTCTCTTGTCATGCCTCAAGTCCTCCATGTTTGGGCTTCTCATTTCAGGCCCTGGTTCTCTAAAGTTTAGGTCTCCAGCACCTCTTCTGTCAGGCCCCTGGCACTCCATGTTTGGACCTCTCCCTTCAGGCTGATGGACTCTCCATTCATCTTGCATAAATGGCCCTCCTCTGACTGGACCTGATCCTCTCCTATCTGGCCCTCTCCAATCATCTCTTATGTCCGACCCTGGGCCACTCCAATCTGGATCCCCCATATGTGGACCTTGGCCTTGATTTTGACTTCTCTGACCCCTCATATCAGGACCAACAAGACCTGGACCCATCCAATCTGGATTTGTTATGTTTGGCATGGGACCTTTGTTATCTTGACCCATTTGTTTATTTGTCCTCTCTAGCCATAGACCCTGTATATTTCTTCCTTGCATGTCTGCATCCCTCCTATTTGGACCTGTTTCTCCAAAGTCTCTGCCTGAATTCCTTGCATGTGACTCAAGTCTATCAGCCCTTGTATCTGAGCCACCCATGGTACCCATATTTTGACCAGGCCCCATGTAACTTCTTTCTGTCATATCTGGCCTTCTTAATTCATGCATAGTTTCTGATTCTCTCATGTCAGGAACATGCACACTCCTTTCAGCCCTAATATCTGGCAGTGGTTCCTTGAAATGTTCTCTAGGCCCACCACTGTCTTTGCCAATGCCAGACATGTTAGACCCACCACTTTCATAATTTATGTTTGGCCCTGGTCCTCTCATGGGTACATCTCGTCCTCTTTGTGGGCACCCCCTTTCAGCTGTCTTTGCTGGGGATAGTCTATCTGCTCTTAGAATTATACCGTCTGAACCTGTAGATGCACTGGAATCTAAACTCCTTTCTTGACCACCACCCACCCTGCTCAAATCTGCATCTCTTCCATATGGCTGAAAACCCCTTTTCCGAGGGCCCTTTTCCTCTAAAACTGGACCGCCATCATGCCTTGATTGCCTCTGAACTCTTCCTGAGCCCCAAAAAGATGGATCTGGACTCCTTATATCTCGACTTGGATCTCTTACACCTCCACCCCTCATAGCAGATCTCATACCCCCAGTATGTGGACTTTCACCTCTATCTTTTTGGCCTCTACCTCTTCCTACAATATCTAGAACCCTACCCTCTATCCGTGGACCATCTAAAGATTGATCTCTCCCTATTTCCATCACACACTGTCTCACATCAGGGCCTGGACCTTGTATTTGTGGGTTCACGCCTTGCATACTAGAACTTTCCATTTCTTGCACTGGACTCCTCATCCCGGAACCTCTCATAACTGACCCTGAACCAATGCTATCAGTACTGTGATGCTGATTACCTGGTTCTCTCATAATTGGCTCTGAACCCTGTGTCCCTGTCCCTGTCCCTGGGTCCCTGATGTGTTTTCCTTGGCCGCTTATAGGTAGGTCTCGTATGTGTAGTCCAGAACCCCAAATATTGGGGCTTATGCCTTGTGTGCCTGGACCTCTCATATCAGGCCCTGGGAATCTAATTCCTGTTTCTCTTAGATATATCTGTGACCCCCTATGTCCAGGTTCTTTCATATCTGGTCCTGGATTCCTTTTACCTTGACCACTCATACCAGGTCCTGGACACTGAATATCTGAGCCTGTGGCTGGATTTGAATGTCCTCCCCCTTGACCCAGTATTTCTGGATGCTTTAAGCCTGGACTTTCCCTATTTCTAACATTTGATATTGGACCTCCAACAGCAGGCCAGAGTATATTGGACATTGTTGCTTGACCACCAATAGGCAGATCATTATTTTCAACTTTACCAAGTGGCAATGAAACACTGGTATATGTATCAGGATCTCTGATTTCTTCAATCTTTACAGAGTCACTCTTTTCTATGCTGCTAGGTTTCACAAACTGTGGCTCTGGATCAGGGCTCTGAGGAGAATCTCGAATGGGCGGATCAATTTCTCTCAAAGGAACTGTACTTTCAATTTTGTTTTTAAGCAGAGTTTCCTGTTGAGAGGGTTTATCCACCTGTGTAGAAGAACCACTACCTGTGTTGTCATGGTCACTGACTGAATTTCTTTGAAGCTCCTGGGATTTTGGTGGTTCTGAAATCTCAACATTCACATTGTGAAGGTCATGTGAAGAGGGAGAAAAGTCTTTATCAGGGTTCTCAACAAGATTACATTTTAACTGATGTCCATCAAGGTCATTTTTAACAGTAACCAAGGTACACGGTAATGTGTTACTCTCTACAAATTGTCCAACAACAGAGTCTGAAGAGTCTGGAGCATTACACGGAACACTTACATGCTTTGATTTCTCAAGGAGTTGAGGGGAAGGTCCTCTGTGTTGTTTTGGTGAAAGGGTGAAAGGAGATAATGGGGATCTTCTACGGCCATGAGAATGTCGGCGTGCAGTATGCTCTTTACGATGGCGACCCTGGCGTTCAGACTGGGCTCTAGCTCTATGCCTTGACCTATCCCTTTCACTTCTCCTGTGTCTATCCCTTTCTCTACGTCTCTGGGAATGAGAAGGAGAACGCTGCTGTGACCTTCTTGAAGGACTTCTATGGCGGTCCCTTTCACGATGACTCCGCCTTTTTGGTGACGACCTTCGCTTTCTGCTGTGGTATGAATTTGGAGGAGTGTCCTTGTGGCAGGCACTACGCCCTGTTCTAGACAAAGATGAATCACGAGTCTTTATACTGCCTCCTTGAAATACATCCTCTTGAATTTCATTAAAAAGTGATTCGTCCTCAGGATCATAAGCTACATCAGAATCTTCAATCTCTCCAGCAGAGGAATACTTCTCACTTTCCTCAACATTTTCCTGTGTTTCATCTTGCTGTGTAACAGTATCTGTGTTTAAATTAGGGATGGTAACTGTGTCTTCTAGCTTAACAGTCTGTGAATCCACATTTGAACTGTCCACAGTCTCTGTAAGGTTGCTTGTCATGTCTGTTGATTCTGAAGGCCTTGCCTCTGTTTGCATTATTCCACTCTGCAGAGATGACAGTTGACTCAGAGGCAAAGATTTTGGTGGGGGAGACATCAGGGAATCTGAAACAGAAAAGTGAGCCATAAACATACCCACAGCCTCTCTCTGTTGACGTAGTGCTTCTTCCTGTTCTTTTAACTGCCGTTTTTGCTCTTCAATCTGCTTATTGAGCTCCTCAAGCATCCGCTGTTGCTCAGTTAGTGTTGCAGCTGAGACAACCACAGTGCCTGTAGGAAGGTTCTGCGCTACTCCAGCTGGGGTGGAAGTTTGCGCTGGAGTGGAAGTGGGAGCTGGCATTACAGCCTGGGTGGAAATTGGGGTCGGGCATGATGGAGAATCTGACGTTTGAGTTTGAGGAACAGGGGGCTTTGTTACAACAATATCACTTTGAATATCTGCGAAGATAGTCTCATCCTCTGGATCATAGGCCACATCATCGTCGACAAAACCTGACACTGCAGGCCCATCTGCCTTAATTTTTTCTATGCTCTGTGGGACAACTATTCCATAGCCCTTTGCTGGCTCATACTCCTCTTCTGGGTCATATGGTCGGTCAAAGTCATTTTCTTCTTCTTCTATTTCTTTGACTTTGGATTTCTGTCCATACTGTTGTACAATTGGATCCACCAATGACCCTGACACCTGAGAAAACACTGGAAGCTTCTTAACACAAACTGTTGTTGTTGTTGTAGAACTTCCGTCAGAAGAGTCAGTTTGCTTATTGAGGAACAAAGACTTCAAGATAGTCTGCAGCGGTGTCTTATCACTGGATGCTGTTGTGGGATTCTTATTAGAGGTGGACTGAGTGGCAACAACAGCGGCTGAGGTAGAAACAGGAGGGTTTGCTCTAATGGATGTCAAAAGAGATGGTATGGTAACTGAGCCAGAAGAGGAAGACTCTGATGGTGACCCAGGGCAAGATGGTGAACCAGGAGGGGTGGTGCTAGCAGGAGTCTCTGGATCGTAGGGTTGGAATATCTCCAATTTGTCAGAACCATAGAGGACCGGAGGTTTTGGTATCCACATAGGGTCTTTGGACATATGAACTTTGGGTCTCTTCTCTTCAATTTCCTGAGCCAAGCTTCCTGGACGCTTTGCCTTCTGAATGACTGCCAGACCCAGAAGAAGATTGGGTCGGTTTTTTTCAAGCCCTGTGAAATAAAGAAATGTGAGATAAATAAATCATTAGAACAAGTGTAAATATAATACTGACAATTGGCTCCCTGTTGTTCCATTTTTTTCTAAATGCTTGACTGACGATTGTCAGAAAGGTTAGATAATTATTCACACAATATATGGGTGTGCAATACTTTTCATTAGGGCTGGGACCTCTATCAGTAATTACCGAAAACTCAGAAACACCAATAATTAAAATGACTAACGTTCTGTATGCTGAGCCGACACCAAAAATGAAATGCAAGATGAAATCAAAACCACAATTGAATCTTATAACCCATGATCGACAAATTTAGAAAATTAAACTGTTTCCTGCTAAACACCTCTGCCAGCTGGTGTCTGTATTGTCAGCTTAAGACAGTTTCCTAGAGTAAAAACTGGATACAATTTCGCAATATACAGTTTGTAAATAAAAACATATTACATGATAATCTTAATTTTAATGTAACAACCTGTTTAAAAGCAAGTACACATTAAATATTTAGATTTAATTTAAACATGTATTCAGGTTTTCCTTTATATTTTTTGTTCAAGATTATTAAGGGATAGGAGTGAGCGATGGTGTTTTACTGGGGATAACATTTGTCAATTATTTTTCAGAAGATAGTTATAGTTATTAAAATAGGTGAGGTAAGATTATTCATTTGGTGAGATATTGCCTGAACATACTTTAAGCTGTTACTGTTGAGTCTTGGAGGTGTTAATAAAGGTGCTCGGCCAAGCCCAATAATGCAATAACGTTCATTATATATGACTACAAGCAGTAGTCGAAGCATTACCTGGTCCTTCAAGAGGTTGTAGTATGGATGGGATTGACTCCTTTGCGCTGAGTGGGACAAGGTAAACATCCTTGATGGAACGGCTGCTATTTGCAACCACACCAAAACGACCTCTGCTGCTGAAATAGGAAAACAGCGAGACATAGGCAACCTCTTCCTCCTCTGTTGCAGGGTGAAACCGGATCACACATAACTCCTAATAAGCAAAAAACAAACAAATGAAGATGTAAAATATTGATAGATTTTCAATATTATTGTACAAAACACAGAAAGAAATACTATATCTACTGCTTACCTTTGTAACAGATGTCTTTAGTTTTGCAACATAGTCCCACACTGTATCAGGCAAGATTCGTCCTCCGATTTCTATGGTATCAGGCAGATCCTAAGAACAAGAAAAACATTTTTCATATCTTTGTCAATTCAACTAATGAAAATGACAGATCTTTTTGATACAGCTCTGTGAATAAAAGTTTTTATTGTGCAGTACAATACCGCTTTAAGATTTTCAGCAGATCCTGAAACCAGATATCCCTTGGTGACAAACTTGGCTACACTGAGCATGTTTAGGAAGCCTTTCCACAGTATGTCTTGCTTAGCTATGAACTGAGAAGTCTCTCCATCAGCTGGCGATTCAGATATCACGGTCCTGAGACACAAACAACAACAGCACAATAACAATCATATCCACACATTGTGCTGATTTTGCTCAAATGTATACTACTAAAAAAGAATAAAGCAGAGTAATTCTATTCTATGCGCTTTATACTCGCACACTTCTTTAAATACCTTGAGGTTGTGCCATAGAGTCTGGGATCTGCAGAGGAAGATGGCTTCATTAAGATAGATTTAGGCAATGTTTTCATTGGTGGTAGTGAGGTGGCTGGTGCTGAGGGCGAGGCAGATCTAGTCTCTTTAAGAGGAGCATAAGGGGCTGATTGGTTATTGGTTGTGTTACTGGGACCGGAGGTGCCACTAGACGAAGCAGATAACCTGTTTGCTGCAGTGCGGGGGTCACGCCTTGTGATGGTTACTGTGGAGACAGCTGGAATCACAACTGGTGTGTATGCTCTCTTTTGTGTAGTAGCTTTAGGAGTGTCTGGAGTTGGGGACGCAGGGGACTCCATGACAGGGGAAGCTGGAGACTCTAAAGTAGGGGAGGCTGGAGAATCCATTATGGGGGAAGCAGGGGATTCTACTATAGTCAATACTGGAGAGTCAATGGTAAGGCGTGATGAAGGATCCATTAGGAATGATGTTGGAGAATCCATGTCAGGTGAGTCAGGTGGCACTCGCAGAGGGGAGTCATCTCCTGCAGACTTTCTCCAAGAGGGTTCATATTTATCTCTTGTTTCAGAAACCTTGGGTTTTTTCTTTGCAGGTTCCTCCTCATTTCCTTCTACTCGTTGACCTTTGGGAAGGAATAAGAATCTACTTTGAAAAACTAAAAGTAACAATGGGTCATTGGATAATAATGTCTACTAGGTATTGCACAGCTGTTGTAAGACATATTTTAAATTTACCTGTGCATATCTTGCATTTCAGGTCAAAGAGGTGAGCTTTGTGCTCCGATGTTGTGTCCTTAAGCATACAGGCGAGAATATCTGGTACAGCACTGCCCTGGCTTGGCTGGCTTGTTCTGCTCTTGAGAACAGGAGCAGGAAGACTTTTCTTCTGTTCCTGAGAAGCAATATATATGGACACAAACACATAAGCAATAGGACTAAACCCACAAAGATATCATAACATGGTCTTTCATGAGAATTTTTTTATATGGAGCAGGAGAGAAAATATAATGACCATATAAAGATTTTAAATTCCACCAACTGAATGCAAATGAGGCAAGTACACACCATGCTTCTATCGGGTCTAGCAGGATTCAAACTGGGCAAATCAACCTTCACTGTTTCAGGCCTCTGCAGCAAACTTGTCGTTTTAGCAGCTGCATCCTTATCCTAGATACAAGCAATGGAAGACGATAATCACTTCTGACACAAATACTGCTTGACCCTTATGAGGCCTGATAACAAGTTCAATTATACTTTACCTCTGTTGTTTCTTTTGGACTTGGCTCTGATGCCTTGGTAGCCTGCATATCCTTCTGGCTCATCCTAACCAGTCTGAAGGGACCGATCTCTCCACGAACAACCCGATACAACAAGCCCTAGAGAGAACCCATATCTGGACTGTCAGTTTGCTAAAAACATAAATAACTGAGTTGTTGTTATACAAATTTACTGAGAGTAGTATTCAAATGTATGGTAAGAAAAGAGATCAGAAAACAGACGTGTTTTTATCAACTTTGAACAAACCTTGTTTCTTGGGTCTTTCAGGTTGAACATTATAGTTCTGTACTTGTTCATGTATTTGCTGTCTGTGTTGCGAAATATGTCAAACATCTCCATCTCAATGTTTGCGACAAGCTTTACAACTTCACTCTCAGACATCTCCAAGTCCTCACAATCACACACCCTTGACAAATGAAAAGGCAGTTAGTCAGTGAATTTGTTTTGCATCCGTGCTCTAACAGATTGAGATGCAATTTTTACACTTTCATTCTTGTAAAAGAAAAAAAAAACACAAATATGTTCCTGGATTCTATAATGTGATGAAAATAATCTGTTTTTGTGAAGGACACCTATGAGTTCTACTCACACATTTTTAATATTGGAATCATGCTACCTCCAAAATGTGCATACTTAATAAAAACGCTACTAAAATGTAGATGACTGACAAGTATGTAAACTGGTCAATAAAGACACACTGTAATAATAAAAACCTGGTACTGAAATGAATGGTGGTGAATTTATGGTGCATCTTCCTCCCCTAGATGCTGTGGGCTAAAGTATGTTATTGCATGTTTATCAAATCATGTCCATGTTGTTTTTATACATGCTTAAAGGTGTTGGCATTCACTATTTTGGCTCCTACCATCATCAACTTCTCATAGGGCTCATTATCAATTTACAAGTCAGATTCATCAAAATAGTATAGTATGTGTATATGACAAGACTTTGCATTATCAAAAAATCCCAGACTGGGGCTTTCATACAAGCCTGTAAAACAATTCTCACCTTTTTATCAGGATGCTGGTAAGGGAGCGCTGGATGCTCTGTCTGACCTGGTTATTAGGCTGAGAGGGTCTGGAGGAAGGAGCACTAGGTGCAGGTGGCACCGGCAGATTTCTGGTTTCGTTCAGCAGCGTGGGGGCTGAAGAAGGCTTCTGGCCTGATGTTGAGGCTGACACGTGGCTGGACGGAGGCTGGGGTCCAGACTGCTTCTTTGGTATGACATATGTGGTCTTACTGACCATAAGGGCCCCTGTTTCATGATGTCTGGGGGCTGAGGTGGATGGGGATTGTGTGGCTGGAGACAGACTAGATTTTTCAGGGTTGGGTGGTATACAGGGATCTGATTCTGAAGATTGCTGCTTGGACACACCACTGTTGATTGGCTCCTTTGCTTTTTCTTGAGAGTGGCTCTGTGGTGGGGCTGGCTCAGTGGCAGGCTGGGAAGAGGAAGCAGCATCTGTGGAGGCATCCTCTGGAGATTGTTTTGAAGGAGTTACAGCCTCACTGTCAGCCTCTACCTCTTTACTGTCCTTGGCTGTTAGAAAAAAGGACAGCAGGGCATTTTGTGAATATGAAGAAATATATCTATCTATGAACTGTAACATAATCCAACATGTCACAAGATGCAAATCAGTGGCAACTAAAAAACAAATAAGTAATCAAATTGGCATTTGGAATTCACAAAATGCTGATTTTTCACCTGCAAACATATATGTGAATAAATCTGTAATTGACATGGGGAGAAAATTACAAATTGGGCCTATAAGGCATGATTGTAAAATTATTAATGAAACTAGAAGAAAAAAACTGACATATTCCCATCAACAATTTACATAAATAACTGATGCATGAACTAATTATTTCCATATTATCACAACATTCCACAACAATGACCAATGGAAACAAAACTGTCCCTTTTCTTGCCAATTTTCTTCTGATTTATAAAACAGTACAACTGGTATTAAGCACACATGAATACTGTGTTTATAATGTACTTGCAGCGTTACAACACAACCTAACTTTTTAACATTAATATTAATACTGGTGTGCCGTCCTATTCTTTACTGAATAATTCAATGGCTACCTCTCTATGATATATAACATTTAGTAAATTTAGTAGTTTGTTTACACATTAAAGATATTTTCATAATTTCCATTCATAATAATAATGTGTCCTTGTAACACTTAAGGTTCATCAACTGGATTAAAGACACTCTAAATGTTACCAAAGCCATACGTGTTGTACTTTCAGGACACAATGTCTCATGACAGGGAAGAGTTTGGATCATTTAGATTTATGAATACCATGACACACACAGTATACGCTATACTTTGCAAAATGCCTGGATTACTTGCATCGAAGACTTTAACATTGTATTAACATACACGATTTACACAAGACAAATCTTTTAAATTTTTTTATCTGCTTCACATCTTAATTTATGAAATTCATTAATCAGTGAATTGTTTCATATAAAATCACTGTCCCCATATGGAACAATGCCAGAGTGCAACACATCCACAGTGATGGCACATATGTGAGGTCTGGGAAAAAACACCAGCTGTTATTCCTGGTGTCCTCCAGTGACCTTCAATCACTAAAGTTTATCTTCTTGCACACTTCTCTGGGAGGATGTCACAACATTCACAATATCCTTCTATACTCTGCTGGCATTTTGTAAAACTGTTTTCTTCAGTGCCATTTTGGAGGATATGAGTGATGAGCGTTTAATATGGGATTACTGAGGCAGTGCTGATATGTTAAGTCATGATAATTAAAGCCCTGTGAAACAACTTCTGATAAATATGGCAGTAGCTGATCATTTGTATAAGGAAGATGACACAAACATTAAAAAAAATATTGATAAATGTGATCTACTGTCGGTTTCAGGATAGATAAGCTCTGGTGTGAGGAGGGACATCAAAGACAAAAAGAAGATTTCTTGACTTCCTGTACTTGAAAAAGTTAAAAAAAGCTTTTCCATGTCAAGAGACAATACAAAATTACCAGCTCTTGATAAACCATGTCTCCTGCTCATTTCTATATAACTGTGTGTAAATAGCAGAGACCTAAATCATGTTATTTCTAGTGCTGTGCCCCTGGGCACCATTTTAACAAGGAAAATATCAGAAAATTAGTTTTCTGCTGTTAGGTTTGTTTTTACACACAAGTCCTAACAGATCCAACCCAAACATGGAACTTGCATTTGACTGATTCTCAAAATATGAAGGTGGTGATAAAGAGTTCGACTTGCACAAATTATGGATTTCAGCTTTAGTGTGTATAATACAACAATACAGCACAGACATTTTCCTTTACATATCTATGAATGTAAATACTGTATATATTTGTTGTCTGAGTCCCACTAAGGATAGAGACAATGTAAAACGTCCCATGTACAAATGTGTGTTCATTATGCATTATGTTTCCATTATATGGATGATGTGTTTCAAGTCCTCAAGACCAATGAACAGGTCATGTCGACCATCCAGTTAAAGGAGAATACCACTATATTTAACCATATAGACACTAACAAATATTTTAATATATATTTAAGGTTAGGTCTCTAAATGTTCAGTGTGGAGTTGCTTGTGAGAGTAAATATAGTCCCACTGGAGATAATAAGAATTAGCCTATGGTTGAACAGTTAAAGGCCTGGTTTTACCGGACAACATGGGACGACACAATAAGTAAGTCAGAAGCTGAGATACACTGAATTACTAGCCAAGCTCAAGCAGTGAGGCTGTACGACCACAGTAAGCCCTGTAGAAGCTGTGCAGTATGGATTGGTAGCGTTTGAGGATTTATGGTCAGAAGGGGGTAAAGGCTGCTTTAGAAAAAGTCAGCATGGTGAAGATGAGCATGGCAGGGGGAGATGTTCTGGGCTGAGATTAGGCCTACACATAAGCAATGTGACAGTGTGGTGTAAAATAAGTTATACTTTATAAATCCTATTAAATTCATCCTCTGCATTTGATCCATCCACAGTGGTGGAATGTAACAAAGTACATTTACTCAAGTACTGCACTTAAGTACAAAATTGAGGTACTTGTACTTTATTGGAGGTTTGTTTTTCTCATGGCACTTAATACTTCTACTCCACTACAATTCAGAGGAAGGTATTGTACTTTTTACTCCAACTCCACAAATGCCAAACATTTCGTGGTTCCAGCTTCTCAATTGTGAGGATTTGTTACTTTTCCTTTTAATTATTTAATTTATTTTTAATAATGTTGAGGTTTGGACTGTTGGTTGGAAAAAACAAGCATTGTGAAGCTGTCACTTTGGGCTCTGAGTAATTGTGACGCATTTATCACTATTTTCTGAATTTGTACAAACTAAACAACTAATGAAGAAATAATCAGCAGATTAATCCATAATAAAAATAATCATCAGTTGCAGTCCTGTACAAAATACAAATCAAATGTAAAATCCTGCTTTTACATTAATGAATTAGTAATAATAATCTAATGATATAATATAGTTTAACAGTTACAAGGGGCCATTTTTCTGAGTATTTTTACAGTGCGGTATTAGTACTTTTACTTAATAAAGGATCTGAATACTTCCTCCACCACTATCCGTCACAACTATTTAGGAGCAGCGAGCAGTCACAGTGCAGCACCTGCAAAGCAACTCTAGTTCTGAGGTCAGAGGTTTGGTCAAGATTTATGTGGAGTAGCGTTAACTAATAACTAACATGCACGTCTGGGAGGCAAACAGAGCACCTGCGAAAAAGAAACAAGGACACATCCTCTCATAGATTCAAAAACAGAAAGAAAGCGAATGATCCTGGTTTAGTGTGTCATCCGCAGACACCTCCCTTTCTGCTTTTGGACACTGACAGACAGGTAGACTGAACGAAAAAAACTTAATAAATGAACTAACGAATGAAGGAACGAAGAAAGGAACAAACATGCAAGTGAGTCACTTTCTGCATCTAGGAGGTAAAGAATGAAGAATCTTTATTTGTGCATGAATATGCGATTGTGTGTGCGCACGAGTCAAAGTGAGGAAGAAACAAAGCGGGTAGGTGTGGTTTCAAGGTATGATGTTCTCTTGAAGACCCTGTCGTAAGGAAAATCTCAGAACACCTCTTTTAATCGTTCAGAATACACATACCTATGAGACTATGGTACATTATCATAAAATCAAAAATATCTCTTTTTAATTAATATTTAGATCAACCCAACAAGTAAAACAAAATCTTTAATATTCATGCAGACATCACAGGCTGATATGCAATTTCTTTATTTGGGGGTTTTGGTGATGAAGCTTCAGTGAAAGTTCAATAAGTAAGCCTTTTTTTGCCTTTTTTCCTCTGTGGGCGAATTTCTGCCATTCCCTCTCGCTCTAATCATCTCTGTCACTTCTGTCTGCCCACGCTGTCAAAGTCACAATTCTGACGTCACCATGTCTAGCCAATGACCTTTCTTAGAGCCAGTCTGTCCTTAGATGCTGTTCTTTAAATATCATAGCAACTCTGTCATTCTGTCTTGCAGACCTACTGCTGCGCGACCCACCACTCCCCATCGCCACCATTACCTCCAGGATGTTCAACTGAGAGTTTCCATCAACCACCTGCTGGCTTTACTCCTCCGCCATCAGCGTCTAGACTCCAGGGGACCCTGTTCTATCTCTTATCTTCATAAAGGCCTATGATAAACGACAAAGCTTCACATCGATGGTCTAATCGCCAAAGTTTTCTCTGTTGCTGACCTCAATGAATACTATTATACACTTCCAATTGCTCTCTCCATATTAAACTACTACATTCACTATACACATTATTGCTGTTTTCTTGGATCACAAGATGTACACATCCAGTGAGAATGAAGTACATTAAGGCCTTAAAACAGTGTAAATAATAGCATTACTCTAATTAGAGTTGTATCTGTAATGAGATCGGGATCAACCAAAAACATCATCCCCACCCATCTCATTTTTATTTATAGAGCACTGTACTCTTTTCCTGATTTTCCCATTGCCGCTTTAGGTAGTCATTTTCTCCTCTGCAAGAGAAACTCATATGTGCCATAAAAAACCCATCCCTAATCTGAACAACTGCTCACATTAGAAGCTATCTTAAGGGCTAAGATGTTTCATAAATCCTGTATATCTATGACTTGCAAGCTTTGAGATTAAATGACTGTAATAACTGGTAACATCACACCACTTCACCTTGTTTTCTGTTTTCTCTTTAAAATAGGAATTTCCTTGTGATGACCGTCGGTACTTGTTTTCAGACCTCACTGCACACATTGGTTCAGATTTGTTCAGCGAAACAAAATGGCAATTCAGTCTCATTGTCAGTCAAGTAGCTACTAACAAATCAAAACACTTCCTAGATCTATCTGATATCAACTTTTACATGCCTCCCTTTGCACAAAATCAAACTTTACACAGCAGATTTAAGTTGGCCGAATCAAACTCGCAAGTAGTTGGATCTATACCTCCACTGAACATATGTATATACTTCATAATAACTGAACCAACCGTCCTGGAACAATGACCTGTGTTGTTATAACCTAGGTTATCAGGGAAACTGATTGGACCTGTAAGAATGGCAATTTATATATTTATTTCCACAGCTCAATAAGCATTCTGTTTCATATTTAATGGCTCTGTCCCAAATGGTTGGGATATGTTGCAGTGAAGATCAAATGAAAACACAGCTGGAAAGACAATATGCACGCAGTCCTATGTGATATATTAAGGCAATAGACAGCACACTGCTGGTTCATTTATCAAACCATGAGAGAGAAAAGAGAAAAATGTTGTCTTTGGATAGGCAAGATAGGCACTTCAAAAACAAACAAAACTACAACTACAACTACTTTACAAGTAGTATTATGCACTATTTTATATTGTATTTCACTGTAATTAAATTCCCCATTCTTAAATTCTGTCTTTGGTTTTGAGAAAATGTGCAGATATTGTGAACAGGTTAGTTTAGTTAAACAGTATAACTGCTCTAGTTACATAACTGAAATCTCAGGTGAAATGTTAGTATATTTCATTTTACACTTTATTTACCATGGGCACATTTGTTGAATATGAATGCACAAACAGTTGGTATTTCAACAGATGGTGTATAGGACCACAAGGTTACCACTTATCTCGCTTTAGCTCTGTATGTGCTCAGTTGCTTGCATGTGTGAACATATTATATTTCCCTAAAATGGCACTGACCACAGCATGTGAACAGGTGAAATGTGCTGAGAATGTCTTCATTCATTCTTAATCAAAAAAGGTGCTGAAGATAAAGATTAAATTTCCAAACGGTTTTAACCCTAAATGTCCTGCTCGTGAAGCAAAGCCGGGTCAGCCCAGTTCTTTGCCAAGTCAGCAGGTAAGTTCTCAGTCATTTCTATATATATCAATTTTGTTTCATTCCAACCCTGATAAATCCAAAGTAAACTGTAGGCATAAAACTTTAATGTATGAGATCTTATGAACAGAACTGGATTGAAAAGCGCACCAATGCCTGTTTCATTTAAAAGCAAGACTAAAAGTCTACAGCCATGCTAGCGGTTCTGTGAGGCTGTACTCGCAATGAGTGAATGTTAACATGCTGATGTTTAGCAGGTGTAAACACAAGGTACAGCTCTGGCTGAGGGGAATGTCAGTTTTGCAGGTATTTGGTCGTAAACCAAAGTATTGGACAAATTTGACCTGATAATGGCGCTAGATGAAAAGTTAAGGAATCACCAAAGTTATTACAAATCATCCTGAGGGGGACATGAATGTGTGTGCCAAATGTCATGGCAATCCAACCAGTAGTTGTCAAGACATTTCACTAAAAACCAAAAATGTCAACCTCATGGTGGCACTAGAGGAAGAGTCAGAGGATCACCAAAGTCAGTGGGATTCATCATCCGAGAACCATGAATGTATGTACAACTTTTTGTGGTAATCCATCCAATTGTTGAGATATTTCAGTCAGGACCTAAGTGGTGGAACGAACGACCTACCGACTGACGTTACCATTCATAGAGCCACTCCGATAGTGTGACTAAAAACACCCTCTAAAAATTATCTACAAAGTATATCTTATATATCAGAGAGTTCAATATTCATGAAATGCAACATCCTTGTTCCAAAGTGAGAACCAAAGCTCTAATCCATCATTTGTAAATCATGTGCCACAGATGGCCAATAGTCTGCAGGTTTTTATGTCAAACATAAGACCACCATGTGATTTCAACCTCATGTATTCAGGATGACAATCTGAGGACACGTCCCCCTCCATGGCATGTAACTTCTGAACAGGAGCTTTTGAGTTGTCACTGAGTTAATCTGAACTACTGTTCCCCCTTAAAGCAATAGTTTGACATTTTAGGAAATACACTTATTTGCTTTTTTGTCGAGAGTTAGATGAGAAGATTGATAAAACTCTCATGTCTGTACAGTAAATATGAAGCTGGAGCCAGAAGAAGGTTATCCTATCTTAGCATAAATACTGGAAACAGCTAGCCTGGCTCTGTCCAAGGGGAACAAAAACGGCCTAATAGCACTTCTAAAGCTCACTAATTAACATGAATCCATGAAAACTTGAAAATAACAAGTTGTCACTCTATAGTGGACAACGTGCAGGACTATTTCTTGAGCCGAGACTAGTGATTATAGGCCTTGTATTTAACAGACAGACATGAGAGTGGTGTCCATCTTCTCACCTAACTCCCACTAAGAAGGCAAATGAGCCTATTTCCCAAAATGTCGAAATTGACTTTTCTACATTATATTCTAGATAACTGTCTCACTGTAAAAGAATTTTAAATAATGTGTTTGTGGACACATTTGTGGAAATTCTCCCTTTTATGAAACGACACATTCTTCAGTTTTGATTTGTGTTGATTCATCCATCTTTCTTCCCGTGCTGAGAACGGGTTTACATGTGGAACATAAGAAATTTAAATCACTAGAGGGCTCACTGAAGGACAGTCATCAAGGCAAGACAATGGGGTCAGTCTCCTATTAACTTTTAAAGAGGAAGCTATGATTAGTGCTTTCATGAGTCCCAAAATATAACATCCGTAGTTTACGTGGGATTTGACCTCAGGGACATTTGACTGTAAGAACAAATTAAAAACATGACACTAGATCTCACTGTTGTTGGCCCAAGTTGGAGAGTTTGTGTACAGTATGTCAAGCTGCTGCATTGAAATAGCACTCATTATTATATGTCAGGCTGAGTTTCTAGTACATGCTTGGTTGGTGTTTTGAGAAAGAGTCATATGAGGTTTTGAGGGAGAATATGTACTGTATGTAATCATGCCATATGTCACTGGGAGGTGATACATTGAGTTGGTTTTTCTACTCTACGAGCACACATAACTTCACAAAACAGGGCAAATACTTCAAATATGGTGCAACATTACTGTTGTGGATATTTTATCATATAACTGTGTATTGAATTCACTATAATTCAACAACACTAAACTTTGGAGATTGAGAATGCTGGAGAAAACTTAAATAATATTTGATAAAACAAATCAGAGGTTAAATAATCTGTACTATCTCACATCACTGTTAGGAAGTTGGACAGGGGACAAACATAAAAAATACAGAGGAGGCATAATATCTCTTATAAACTGTGAAATACTGGTAATATCAGTAGTGTTTTCTCTTTGGTTGCACATTATTCGTTTGGCCAGTAGAGGGTGCTCGTGTTTCACAATTAAATGTTGAGGCATTGAACTTATTTAACCGTTAGAAACATGCAGAGGAAATGCAAGTTTTGAGAGCATGCCATGCAGAAACAGTAGTAATGAGGTTTAAAAGAGGAAACAAAAAGCTACAATGGAGATCCAAGACAAGATGAAAGAATAGATTTTGGCTAAAACCTGACATTTATTGGCAGCACCTGTCATAGAAAATGCATCTGTTTTGCTCAGGCATTAAACTCTTACTCCTGCTCACTTCTCAAAACTAAACATTACGCATGCTAGTTTGTATGCACTGACCCTCAGTGAAAAAAATGCCACTGTCCCAGACTGACTTGTTACTGCTGTAAACACTGAAACAAATCAACAGGAATCACATGCCTTTCCCACGCCAGTTACACTACATCATGTCACACTGCAGCTCAACACAACAGAGTCTAACTGTACACTCTTGGAAGAAAATAAATCATTTAATCAAGAATAGATTCAATGACACATAATGTGTCACTTCACTACCAAGCAAAATGGCTTAACATATAAATAAAATATAATATTTCAGGTTTTAGTAATACTGACATCCCATTTAATGTATAATTTTGATAAATGTTTGTGTGTGGGTAGATGTAATCCCAGTGGACCCTGACAGGACTTCACACCAAACCATTAAAAGCATCATATGAGCGGATTAGTCATTTGGAAGTTGTATGAACAAAGCCAGCGTTGTGCTCAGCTGGTGTCGTGTCTTCGGTAGAGTGGTGTGAAATTTTCTGACACTGGTTTGAAAAGTTTGAAATAAATTAAACAAACAGCCCTCAGTGAGAGCTTCGCTCAGACCTTGTCTAATGGTTTTGCCTGATACAATTCAACACCTTGCCATTACACTCACGTAAAACTCTACTACGTTATGTGTATGCACCTACAAAGTTTTGATTATTTGAAAAGCTGCAACTGCTACTTGTGGGCTTCTATGACCAGGGAATTTGTTATTTGGGGAAATATTAATCCAGTCTTCCCATTATGGAAAGACTCAGTATTTCCATGATGGGAAGACTGGATCAAAACTGAAGACTCTGTCCCTTCCAGTGACTTCAAACATGTTGGGTTTCATTGTGTTTTTTTGTTGAATGACGCAGAACAAGACTGCTAAAAGCCAGAGATTTCAACTAAAGGCAGAAGACAATGAAGCAGAAGTCGCTCTTTGCAACAGCAACTCCCACTGACAGTTCAGAACAGAAGATAGGAACCTTGGTCATTTGCTTAAGTGATTATGGCGCACCCTTCAATAAATGAGTTGAATGTCATTCAACCATAAACGTGGAGCAGAACGTGTTGTGACAATGAACTGTTCTGGATGAATGAGATAAAGTTTTGAAAAGATTTTCTTGATAAGGGCCTCAGTGAAAACATTTACTGTGGGCCGCCCCAGTCAGCATCTCCCCCTTTTTTCTTGTGACTATCAAGTACAGTGTGCACTTCCCCCACTAATAGTGAAAGTTAAAAAAAACCCAGGTGGGGAAACTGATACCTGGTCATCACTGAAGGCAATATCACCACACAGACTGCAGGTGTTCGAAAAACAAAATTTCACTTATGGTCTATGGAGTGTATGAGCAAAAATTGAAACTATCTGGTATTAAATTCGAACATTACGTTTTGTAGGAACACCCATCTAGTTGGAGCCACAAAAAACCCAAATGTTCCAATGTGCTGATGAAAACCCATCCGTTCCCATGACTATTCATCACATATAGCTCATCTTCTTTAACAAAACTGTAAATGTTGTGCTTGCTTTCTTTTGTTGGATAGATTATTTCAGGTTATCTTTTGGCAAGACGCAAAAGTCACTTTAAACATCTAAAAAATTAAGGATATCTGTTATCGGAGGTGATGTGGAAATAATGTTTTATACTATCTATACACTGACTGGAAAAGAAACACTTTTGGAAAGCTAAATAGCTATAGGTTGTCTTTGATAGAGTTGTCAGTTTATCTTAAGATCCGACCAGCAATACAGTGAGGCAGCAATACTTGCAACTTGACATTCACACTGAGGATCTCTGGGAGTAGTTTGAGGTCCAGAAGGAGCAATATCCACTCGTCATCTTCAAAAAGCCATAATTTATAGTTCAGGCCACTCTGATAAAGGCCACACTTAGTTTCCTGAGTTCCATGATGTCATGTGATGCAGAGATGAAATTGTGCAGCAAATCATCACGTGCTGCGACACCACCGTTCATCAGGATAACACCTCTGTTCACCAGGCCACACCTGCCCTGCGGACTGCTGGTTAGCAGATGCTGTCTCAGCCTGCATCACCTCCTGACCTCAAGCCCACTGTGAACCTGTCAGACGCCCTGCAACACAACAGCTGGAGACGTGACCTCTGCCTGCCAGGAGCACGCAGCTTGGTCAGGACCTTCTCCACAGATGTGGCAGCACCTCACAGCTGCACATTCAGTGGCTCGTTGGCTCCATGAGGTTTCAAGCAAAGGTGGCTGCAACAGGTGATCACCAAGGGTTCTGATGGACTGCTGGACAACTATTGTAAATGGAGTTATCTTTTAAGAAAATTAATTAGTTTTCCTGTTATTGTTTTTAATGTAGTATTAGATTTCCTCTTGCCGCCAGTATATATCAAGACTTCCTAACAAGTTCCTAACATGTTGATATTTTTATCTATAAAACTATAGTCCAACTGAAATGGCTGTGGACACACCTTCCCTCTCACTCTGGAACCTACTTTGATTTTTCAAAAGGCAAAAGACATGGTAAAATTCGAGTTTCAGAAGTCTCTAAGTTTAAAGGGTCAGTTTACCCAAATTACATAAAACAAATCAATATTTTCTCACTTAGCCTCACCAATGTCTAGTCATACATGCTTTTATGTGGCCAGGTTTTGATCTCTGAAACCTCTGCCACCGCCCCAATATGAAAGTGGTGAATCACATCACGTCACTGAAAAAAATCCAGTAGTTTTTATTTTAACTACTTCTTCATTAGAAAGAAGTTCCAAAGAAAACTATTTATAGCGAGGTGTGGGGATTTCCCAAAGTCCCCAGGACTTTGTAAATACATTGTTGTTTTTTTAATGTCAAATGCTTTGAAAGCACCGCAAACTAATTCATTCACCCACATTGTTTTGGTGTAGCAGCAGAAAGATTTCAGTGGCAATTTGACCTGCAAGCTTTTTCACTGATGTTTGAGAAACAGGATTAATAATTATTAGTTGATTAGCGCAAATCAATGTGACCTTTAGCTTTAATTTTTGTGAATAAGGGAGCAGCTTAACAAAGCAGGATTAATAAGTTAGCTGGATAACTGTGCTGAGTAAAACCTGGAAGAGGACAGTCAACCCCCGACCTCCTGCTTCATGAAACAGACTCCTAACTGTCATAGGCCTTGTTTTGCTACCATCACTTCACATAGGACATACTGTATTTAAAACGCTGTTCTGTTTTTTTCTTTTTGTGGGGGGAGGTAGGGGTCTTTTAATTATCTCCTAGCAGTAAAGACTTTTACTTACTTTTAACAGCCTTCCAAAATATTTGCAAGGGGTTTTGTAAACATGGCAGTTTTATATGTTTAAGTTTTAAGCTTCCAGACTAAAATGTGAGATTAAAAAATGTGGCTACTGCTGTTAACGCCTTTAAACCTACATTTATTATTAGTAATGCAGAAATCTGTGTGTTGCATCATACTGACATATTGACGATTTAGGTTCAGTAAACAAACATCCCATTACATTCTGGCATCTGTGTCTGCTGATAATCGACAAACTATAATTCAAAAAGTAGACCTACTGTCTGCAGGATGTACGTTTATATTGCATACTTTTGTTTGTAAAGTGTTCTTGTGAATGGAGGGTGAATTTGCTGTTCAAATTTTCAAGTGCCACACTAGTCGTAAAGGTAGCAAAAAAGGGTGTAGCAACTGACTCCGTGTCAGCGCTCAAAGGAAAACACAAAAATAGTTTTAGAAAACAGATGTGTTTGCTGCTGTCTGTGTGTTTGTATACATACATACATACATACATACATACATACATACATACATACATAGAGAAATGTGGATGAATATGTGAGTGTGTAGGCAAAAACAAAAGGGGGAGGGGTTCAGAATATCAGCAGTATGGTTGTATTCATACCGTAATGTTTTCTACCTATTAACAGAACTAAATGTGACTTAATATGACCCAAGTATGATTATTTAAACTCTACACTTAGTTACTAAAAAGATGCCTATCCATCTCTAGAGTTTGTATGCATGTGTGGTGAACTGTAAGCTTTCTTCGTGTGCAGTAGGGTGAAGTCCTTTTTCTCAGAGGAATGGACCATTTTTCTGATGGTGGCCAGCTGACACTTCGAAATCATCTTCATGGAAATGTGACAACAAATCTCCCATTCACTGTTCGGTGAACTCCAGGTGAAACCTCATTCTAGCATCTGCACTGATGAATCCTCCAGTTCCCTCTGTGTCTCTGCAGCAGCAAGAAGTCAACTTCTCCCCCATACCAGCTGCCAAGTCCCTATTCATTCAGAATCCTATCCAAGCTAATATTGGTGTGTCTGTACAACGACTGGTCCAAGAGTGCGTTTGTGTGTTGATGGATAAGGCACTATAAGTTGCAGCATCAAGAGGCTTCATGGAAATGTTTTTCCTGAGATACATGAAAAGTTGTTTGAGCATGACACAGGACAAAGAAAGTTGTAAAATGTTATGTACGTGCATTTCATGTATTAAGTGCAGCAATTAGTTCAATTTACTTACTAAATGTTTTATGCAACTGCCAAAAAAAAAAAAGAGAGAAAACAATGAGATGTTGCCTGATAGACACATAAGACTACTAATGATTGTGCTGTCTGTAGGGTGAAACTGCTGGTGCTTGAACATCAGGGTCTATGTTTGAAAAGATGAACCACTTTGAGAAAACCATAAGGTTTGAAGAGGTGACGTGCCTTGCCAACATTGTGGCATTACGACATCATTAACCAGGTTTCACAAATCCAGTGTATTCAGTGGTACTGAGGAGTTGTGACAGGTTTGATGTGGGGGAGTCTCTGTTTGATGCCTGTGAGCAAGACATGCTGAGTGCTGTAGCTGTTATTATAAATGTCTGCTATTACACCAGCTGTAGGGCAGCTACGGCAGGTCTAAAAACACTGCTGACTGACAAAAGATGCATACTACAACACTCAGAAAACATGTACAATAATTTAATGACTGTTTAGATAAGTTAATTCTACTCCTCCTTGCTGTAAAACGGTAAAGGTCAGTCAACAATCTTATTTGGGCTGTGCTTGATTTGAGGTTCAAGAACTTGTCTGACTAGTTCTGACGAAAGTATTTCATATAAGGGATCCTGTGAGATCCAACATTTAATTTCCTAAATGTTAAAAAAAAAAGAATATCTTCACTAAGATATGTGCACTCCATTTTAATAAATACAAACTTTTGGGCATAGGCGTTCCTTCAGGCATGTAGTGTGCAATGAAATTAAGTGTGCAGATCGTAGTGTGTATAGTATGTAGTATGTAATAAAATGGACTGTACAGATCCTAGTGCACAAAGCTTTTCTGTGTATGACCATCTTTCCAGCGCTTGGCAAAGCCCTTTAGCCAGATACGCAGTGGACACCGTAGTAGTCAAGTGGACTACATAAAAAATCCCTAAAGCAAATTGTCTAAAATTATCTCGTTTTTAAACAGGAGTTTGACAAAAAAAAACCTTATCACATGATCTTTATATGTCTACACATATGCAATGGGAGTTAAGGAGTTCACACTTTTTTGAGTATCTGATTTTTTAAAAATTGTTAATGATAATTAATAATAATAATAATAACTAAAAAACAGAATGATGTGGTTCAATATTTAAAATGATGAGCAATGTTGTGTATATGTGAGCATCTTCCTGTTGGCTCTGAGCTGAACATGTGAAATCGTACTGTATGCTTTATGTGCACTGCGGGTTGTGGTGAGAAACACACCCTAAACCTTGACTGTAAAATATTCTTCATACTCTGAAAGGCCGGCAGCTTGTTTCACAGGATGTTTCCAGAATAAGAGACTGTTGCCAACAGTGTCACGTTCCTCTTTACCAACTAAAACTTCTTCCAACTTGTGTTCATCATTCAGTGACTGATTGTCATGTTCTGCAGCACATATGTATATTCTTCAGTGAGAACCTTTTGAGTTTGCAAGAGACCTTCGCAAAGTCAGACAAACTGAACATCGGAGCAGTGTTTCAATACACTGATACCAAACACGGTAATGCACCCTGCCTACCCAGCACTACCCCACACACAGTTGCTGTATGTTGCAGTTAGCAGTTTCCAGTTATGAGACTGATTTAAATGAGTGTGTCTAGTCAAAAACTGGAATCCTGACTAGCCAAGACTGTTTCAGCACATTTTTGGGCATTTAGAATCAATAAAGAAACTACAAAAGTGAACATACTTACCCCACTGCTGACCCCTGCTACTTATCAGTCATCCCAGAGAGAGAGTATGTATGCATCCAAGTGTGTTCGTGCTTGTGTGTGATTGTGTTACGTAGTGCCATGATTCAAAGAGGAAGGAAAATCTGTAATGCCAAAAGAGGCACTTTGTGCCTGGTGTGTGCTGTATGATCTGAATGTGTATGAGTAGCGAATGGTACATACACGCTGTGTAAAACTTAGATGATGGTATGGAAGTGGCCTGAACTTCTGTGAGACTGGGGTCGCAGGCTAAGGGAGATGTAGCCTCCTTCTGCCCTCCATCATCTTCCTTCATCTCCTCCTTTTCACCTTCCTCCTCAGCTTTTCCTGCTAATCTCTTAGACATCCTACCCGACCTCTGACCCTGTGATGAAAATATTTGTCAAAAATAAAGATACTTCATAGTATAGAATAGATACTGTTTCACATTGAATCAGACACAAAATGTAGAAAAGACTCAACAAGAAAATATATTACCTATACTAAATGTTTAAAATGTTGAAATGACTTACCTTTGCTGTGGGTCTGGCAGCAGCAGCAGCTTTTCTCTGTGCCCGTCCTCTGAACTTGGGCACCTTAGGGCCAGAAAGAGTCTTCATGGTGACGGCAGCATGCTGAAGGATGCAGTCAGTTCCACAATAAACAGAGTCCGGTAGGGCTTGTTTGGAGCACCCGGGTCCAATGCACAAAGGAAGAGAGTCTGTCTCCATCTCAGCTTTGGGTTCAGGCTCTGGCCTTGTCACAGGAGCCTCCTCCACCTGCTGCTCCTCCTCCACCACTACGGTCTCCTGAAACCAGAGTCTCATCTTAGACCCCAAGATCAAACTTCCGTCATGCAAATCAGCCAATGACTAATGATACAAATATAATACTGTGATGATATACAACATATTTTCTGTCACACAGGAATGACTGCTGCTGCTGCAAACTAGTTGAAAAGCTACTTATATTTTGTTGTGACTAAGGGCAGTGAGCCATCTGGAGATCACTGGCAATCCAAATGCAATTCTAACCTTGAGGGTTTGCTGCTCCTCATGCACCTCCCCTTCTTCACCATAAGGACTTAGTGTCAAGCATTTGGAAAAGCTGAGCTCAGGTTCTGGCTGAAGGTAAGGCTCAGGTTGGAGTTGGCTCTGCTTCTTTGTAGTGCAAGGGGGGCAGATGTACTCTTGCCCTTTCCTCTCCATCTTACGGCCCTGTGTCTCACTGATACCAACACAGTTGCCATGGAACCACTCCTGGCAACTGTCACAGCAGATCATGAACCTAGAAGCAGTGAATAAACAGTGATCAGGAAGTGAAACTGACAGTTGAGGTATGCAAACCTCCGAAGCTCAGATTGCCAGAAATGAGCATATACCTTTTATTGTGTTTTTGTCGACAGATGCAGTACAGAGCATTGGAGTCATAACCCTCAGAGTCCAATATGCCTGAATACCCTCCTACATTCTTATCGTCCTTTTCTTCCTCCTCCTCCTCCTCTGGTGCATCATCATACTGGCCAGGAGTTACATCAGTGATCTGGTCTAAATCAGTGTCTATGATTATGCAGTCTGAGCTTGATTGGTGATCAGGGCTCAGAGTTGCATCAGAGTGAGCAGGCGATATCACTATTTCAGCAGGGCTGTGTGGATTTTCTTTTTGCTCCTCTTGCAACTGCTGTTCAACTGGATTAACAAGCATCACCTCATCATCGTTGTCCTCATTGTCTGCAGTGCTTGACTGAAGCTCCACTGCCCTGCCCCTGCCTCTGCCCCTTCCTCTACCTTTTCCCCTACCTCTTCCTCTGCCTCTCCCCCTCCCTCTGGCCTTTCCTCTTCCACCTTTCCCCCCTCTTGCTCCTGTGCCTCTCTGCCTGCCTTTAGATGCCAGCTGCTCTTTAATCTGCATCAGAGTCATTTCATCACTGTCCTCTTCTTGACTAGAGATCGACACCACATCATCGATTTCCCCTCCTGCCACATTGTCAGGAGCAACAGGCTGCGAAATCTCCATGTCATCAGCAGATTCCATATCATCAGGCACCTCAGTTCCATCTATAACCTGTGGAGGAGGGTCCTCGATGGCATCAGTGGCTTCTAAAATGTCAGGGACTGCCAGCGCATCCGACATGTCCGTTGACAAGCCCTCATTTCCGCCGAGCAGTGAGAAGGCAGTGTGGAAGGCAGACCCAAAATCTTGCCATAAGCTGGGGTCAAGGCTCCCTCCTGCAGAAGCTTCTGAGGCTGGCTTGGCCTCCTCTGATACAGGTGAGGATGGGGCAGACCACTCGAGGTCATCGATAACAGTCTTAGTTGCACGAGCATTTCTCTGGGTGGCGCAGGTTTCTGGAGTGGCCTGGGGTGTCTGGTTGGTTCGACGACTTCTGCCTCTGCGTACAAGTGGAGGACTGTGGGTTAGGTCTCCGACTTCATCCAAGAACTCCCTTCTAGCAATGGTTGTCCGCCTGAAGCCCCAGGACTTTTTAACCTGAGACAGGGACGGCCTAACACTCGACTCTGCCCCTTCCGACTGGTTCTGCTGCTCGTCTATAGAAAGACAGGAACAAACAGGATCAACAAAATCAGAACCAAAATCTCATTCATGTTCTTTTACAGCACAAGTCTGCTCATTTAAGCAATTCATAGACTAAAGTAGGGGTGTCCCCGACTAAGAATTTACATAGTCCAATCTGATTGGTCAAGTCTTGCCTATAGTCGACTGATCAATACTGACCTTGGCTATATATCATGATTTATTGGGAGAAACCAAGCAATTCTATGTAAGGACAGATATTCAGCACCCCCATATAGCCAGAGTGGAATGATCCTTTGTTTCATAACCACATTATCCAGCCACTGCGTGATTCGACTGTGAGATTGGCAGTTGAATCAGGCTTCTAGATGGAATCATCGAATAGCTGACTATTCAGGGGCACCCCTAGACTAAAGGATGCGTTTTACCTGAATTACTATCATCAGTGATGTTGTTATTTTCCATTGGATCCATACTGACATCCACAGGTAACAAGGCTGTCAAAACACAGAAGATATAACTTGTTAGTACACAAGCTTAAAGGAATGTTAACTATTGGGCAAGTTGGATGAGGGCTGAATGCAGAAAAATAGCTTACCTCTACAACCAATATGCAGATGGCTGCCAAAGCCTAATTTTCAGGACGTGTAAAAGTGTCATTCCACTGGTCTCTCTTTGCACCTGGGTAAATTAGGGAGGGAAAATACACCAAAGAATCCACATTAGATTATGAGTCAATAATAACCCACAAACATGTACTATAACAGTTTAACTCAATTATGAATACCAGCTGTTGGAGATGGCAGTAATGGCCCACCATCCCATATTGAAAGGTTCATTCAAAAACTCATACCTCTAATACATGTATAAAAGCACTCAATTGCCAACAAACAGTTTCAACAAAAAGTGAACAATAGAACCTTCATGACGGTAGGATTTATTGAAGGGCTGTTGCATTAGACTACATTCGCTTTAGCTACTGAGTGTATATTTACATCCATAAGCTTCGACTCAGACTCAGTCAAGTCAACTTGGAGCTTTCTTTTATCCCATCTTACAGATGAAGATGAGAAAAGTGAAACAAATGGGTTTGATAAAGAACACATTTGACATGTGAAAACATAGCATATCAAGTTCCACTTCTTTACTTGTGAAGACATTATATGTTTAATAACTTCATAAAGGGTAAAGGATTGTATGGCTAGCAGTATTTACAGTACTGAAATTATCTAACGTTAGTTGCCTGTTGTATTGAGGCCTAAAGATTTTACCTTCACGCTACCGTTATTTCTGGTGCTCACATAGCAAAACCAGCCGGGTGCAGGTGGTTTATTTATGCAAAGACTCGTCAACAGTAATAAGTGGTTGGGCAGTCCACAATGTTCCTGTAACGTTACTCTAAATTTACACTCGTTAGCAAAACAGAAACGAAACCCCAGCCCTTACTAGTTTCACTACCAGAGCTCAGTCGGCTGTAAAAGCGCAGAAACACAGCACCCTTGCTTTACAACGCCTGAAACACTCAATGGTTATTTCGTAAATGGAGTAGAGGAGTCTTATTTCTGGTGACGATCGACATTGTTGTCTGCAGCTAGTTTAGCTAACACCGCTAGCTGCTATACTACCTGGTAATAAATGCAATGCGCTACGAAGCTACTTGTCTCCAATGATACTGACACAAGAATTAAATGTTGCACGGTTGTACATCAACACCGTGAGGAAAACTGAAATCATACCTTGGATACAAATGATTAGTTTCCAGTTACTAATGGATTCGCTCAGCTAGCTAGCTAGCACAGCCTTCCATTTTCTCAGCCTTGCTGATACGCAATCTCGCGAGAATTTCGCACAGGCAGAAAGCAGAAAGCAAGAAGCAATGTGGTTTCCTATTCTTCTTCTTCTTTGAGGTTTTACGGCAGTTGGCATCCACGATGTTGCATTACTGCCACCTTCAGGTTTTATTCTCCCTCATTGTCGTCCTCAAAAAACTAAATAACCATTTCCTCCCTTGAACACTGTCTCTACATTGATTTTAACAGTTCCTTTTTTGACGGCTTCTTTTGCCAATTTGTCCGCTCTCTCGTTTCCCAGGATACCTGAATGTGCTGGGACCCACATGAACGTGATATTTTCCCCCTGCCTACCCATTCTTGAGTTAGTAAAAAAGATTTCATAAAGCCGATCCTGATGACTCTGTACTTATCTTAATGATTGCAAGGACAAACACAGAATCACTACATATTAATATAGTGCTGCAACCAACCTGTTAAATACATTATAATGCCATCAAGATGGCAAACAATTCAACAGTAAACGCATTCAAACAATCAGATGTCCTCTTCTTAAATTCCACTTGGTAACTTAACACAGCAACTGTTGCATCTGTTTGCAGAGCCTTTGATCCATCTGTTAAAATCTGTCTTTATATGTGCGGCCCCTATTGGTTTCCTGTTCATCTATATCCCCAGTTTAGGGGACAGTTTTTAGTTTCAGTGATTGTTTGATTTGTGGTTATCTCCATTGAAAGAGGTCAGACACTATAAATTGATCAAGGTCCACTGTACTAAGCTGTTCAGAGTATTTTTATTTTTTCTTCACGAGTCCATTTATTGTATGTACAATATGTAAACACGAACAAGACAGCTCAAAACAGACATGCTCACAGGAAATAATATCCAGCCAAAATGCAGTTTCTATTTATGCCTACCGAGGTCTTAGACACAGTCTGATCAGCTTTGGAGAACTGGTTAACCGGAGACTTTGCTCCCAGCTGACATTCATGTGAAGTAATTTATTTTCAAATAACTTTGTTTTGACACATTGAAATGTGATTCATTAAACATACTATAAAAACATATAACACTATAAATATTGTTCAGGTATTTTCTTACAAAAACTTTGTACAGTTTACATTTTTTAGTTATTTTTAATAAATCACAGATATTTTTTATGTGGGTCTATACAATGCAGAACTACAATACAAAACTGGTATGAGCCAAAAATGTCACTGCTGATATGAAGAGGACACGGTTGAAAACAATGTTTAAACCTGAATTACTCAAAATACATGAATCTGACATGGTTTACATAAAGATGACACTTGCATAACTCAAAATAACCTCTGATGGCACATGAAAAATGAGTATCAACTGTTGGTCGTTTCAAATTCTTTGTCTCATAATATGGAGAGCAACCAACAAAATAAAATAACCTTGAAGTACTTAAGAGCAGCATTGAAAGTGTTAATGTAGCAAATATTTTGTGGGTTGATACAATCTTGCTCAGCGTTGAAACAAAGTGGTAACAGAGCTATAACAAAACTACAGTATGAAAACATACAAACTCACATTTTATTTCTCAAGACAGACTACTTTCACATGGCGAATCCACCTGAACACAGACTTGTGGAAAAGTTGAATGAGAGATGAACCAAATAAAAATGTCCACCAAGCAGATGTACATATGGGAATGGAAAAATCAAAGTGATTTGTCACAGAGGTGCAGGCCTTCAAGCTTTAAGTATGACGCGACAAGCCCCACAGCGGCCTTGCAAAATGTGCAAGAGTATCTGTAGTGTAGCAGTTAGGTCACAGTAACGCCAGCACTGTCCTTGCCCTTGTCCATATATGTGGGAGAGTTGCTTTTGTCCGATATGGATCCTGCTCCTGGGGGCAGGGTCTGTGTGGCAGGAGAGTGGCCTGATGGTTTGACTGAAGGGTCTGAGTTGGGCTCTGCTTCTGACTCCTGCTGCGAAGCTGTGGCTGGAAGGAAAAGCAAATTATAAAATGAGAACATGGACACTGTATATCTGCTTGTGTTGGTCTGCAGAATTTTCCTCTTGTTGGGGGGAGATAAGGTTGTGTCTATAAAACATAATGATGAGGTAACCTATTTGTATTTATTATTGCAGTCACACTATACTTTATCAGTTGGTTAGATATATTATGTGGGCCTTTGAAAGAATGAGTGCTTGGGTTGAGAGGAGCTAGGTGACCATGGGGATGGGGTTTATAGGAGGAATGGGATGGTGTCATAGTTATTATAGATTTGACATTAATTGCAAGATACTGTAGCACAAATATAGTAAAGGTGGAAAAGGAGCTGCCTTATAATTTCCATTTTACTGTTAAAAAACTCACTGCAGTCAAGAGTGAGAGCATTTTTGTCCGTTTCAAAACAATAAATTACAAAAAAATAACCTGTCTGAAAATAATGAGTTTCACATCAGATTTTAGTGTGACTGGATAGAGATTATCTTTGAAAAAAATCTACTTAATCCTAGGAAATCTCCATCCTAGAAAAGCAACAAGGAAATTACAATTATGTCTTTTTGTATAATACACGAGAAAAACCCAGTCACTAGAGTCCAGTCACTTTCTAATTCTCAGTATAAATCTGGTTAACATCAGGAGAAGAATCCATCCTAATGGCAGAGAATATAACATATATTCCACTACTGTACACGGTAGTCTATTCTGTAGCACAACAGATTACCTTCTAATTAATGCAAATTTACTGCCACGTGTCCTACACGTTAAATAACATTTTAGTTTTGGATCACAGTTCTTGAGGAGCAATTACTGATTCAGATTGAGAAAACAGCCTGAGGACGATTCTGAGAAAAACACAAGTGTCCTCAGGCTACCTTCTATCCTGCCTATAAATTAACTTTAAATAACAAATTATTGACTAATAAAATACTTGAGCATAATATTTGTGTGTGCTTCCCCGTCTTTGGTAGACTAAATTAATCCAGTTGCCAAGTCATTGTGTGACAGCTTTGTGCACCACAGCGCCCAACATAAATCAACATCAGATGTTAGTTACTTTATCAAAGCAGGCTGCTCAAATCTAATCTATATATTGGACACACTAGTGTGCCATGAGTGTGTTTTCTGTTACCTGACTGTGTGCAGGATTTCATGTGTTCTGGCCAGTGGGCTTGCTGGCAGGGGTAATCACAGTAACTTGTATTCCAGCAGCAGTAGAAGATGGCCTCCTTCCTGCAGTTAGCGCACCACTGTTTCTTTTTGGTCTCGTCCACTGCCTGCTGCTTCTCCGACTCCATCTGCTTTTTCACGTCAGCCACCAACCGTTCTCTTTCCTGCTCCAGACTCTGCCTCATCTCTGCCATTGTCAGTTCTGCATTTAGGTGAGACAACACAAAAAATAACTTGAAACTCATACTGTGAAAAAGAAACACCTGTATTTATATATTATTCATGAAAAGACTGGTTCAGTAGTATATCAACTCTTAGATGTGTGGTGACACATTCCTGGAAGCTTGAACCTTACCGAGATTGTGCTTCATCTCAGACAACTCCTGCTGGTGCAGCCACTGGAGCTTCTCAATCTCTATCCTTAACCGTCGAATCTGAGGCAAAAATACACAGAGATTAAAACTTGCCAAGTATTATTATGACACATTAATAAGCATCAGTCTATATGTCAGAGTTTACCTCTGCAATTGTGTTTCCTGATGTGCTTTTGGAAAGGTCATTGTAGATTTCAGTCATTGTCCCTTTTATTGAGTCCATGATCTGCAGAGTTTTGGCAAAAACATGTGATATTAGTCCACAGTTTTAATTATTTTCTGTACAAATGAAGAGAGCAGTAATTCAATTTACATGACATAAACTTGCCCCTTAATTGTTTTTATGTTGTGGTTTTTCCTCACATTATGTGACATACATGATAATCAGTGCAAAATTACTGATTATTAAGAGGAATAATACCTTTGCTAAATGATAAACTACTGCAGTCCTTTTCTCATTTCACACATTTAATCACAGAGCTGAGGATTCTAACTTACTTTGTTTGTGTACTTGGCTATATCTGCAGCCACGTCTGCTGAGACTGTGGGGATCTGCAAGTCTCCGGACATGAAAGAAGAGGAGCTACCAGATGTGACTTGGGCAGCTGTCGATGAGGAAGTACCCTGAGGCAGGTCTTTTTGTTGCACTGCGGGGGATAAATGTGGAAAAAAGAGGAATGATACATATTTTAATACACATTTTATTCTATTATGTTAACTTTAATATTAAGATGAATGATTATGCTGGTGTATATACCTTTGGCTGCTTGTCTGGTCTGGTAGCGGGTACTTGAGGAGGAGTTCTGCTGTTGTGACTGCAGCTGCTGTGGGCTGCGTGTCTGCCCTTGACTCTGGGCCTGTGTCTGCACTGCTGACTGCTCTCCATGCTGCTGCTGCCTCTGCACCTTCTGCATATGCCACTTCTGAGAGGACGTCTGGAATTTGGTTGGATTCCACACCACTGCCCGCTGCACGGCCTGAGCTGTCTCTTTAGGCAGTAGAGGGCGCTGTTTCTTTACAGCTGCAGGTACAGGGGATGTTGCGGAGACTGAGGTGGAGGCAGGAGAGGGAGCGCTGGTGGATCCGCTGGTAACTGTGGTGGCACTGGGCTGACCAGAAGCTGCAGTCGAAACAAGGTTGAGGGCTGCTGTGATGGTGGGTTGCAAAGAGTCTTTCAGGTTAGAGGCTGCTTCCCGTGACGGTGCGGCTGCTGCAGCAGATGAAGGCAGTTTACCTGGGCAGAAAGAAAATCATATTGCTCTTTAAGAATGAGGCATTCTGGATTTCTAAATTGGGCACTTTAAGCCCAAGAGGGTTAAATGAGGAATTAAGACTTGAAGCCATTTTTGTAGAGTCTACTGAAGACTGTTTGTCCTCAAGGGACAGGATTTTTTGAGAACGATTGGAAATTTAGTTAAAAAGGAACACCACCAATTTTACACATCAAAGTTTGTTTACAGGTCTTGAGAAGTACTACTGCATATGTGAAAAAAGTTATATAAAGCATTTTATAGCTCTAAAAGGAAATCTGATTTAGCACAGTTCCTAAATAAGATTTAGCATCAAGTGATGTCACTTGAGTCAGAGTCGGTTGGGGCTGAGGACTACAAGAAGTGACCTCTGTAGCACGCCCCTCAACTCTGCTTGAGGCTAGCAGCTCGATGCTACATTAGCCGCTACTAGCAGAAGACACCCGAATCGCTGACTAAACTGTTGCCGGTTGAATTGCATTGTGGGTTATGTAGGCACTAAGTTTCGACAAGGAAGAAGAGTGTGTGGAATTAAAAAAAACAGTATCACTGGTTCTGCAATTTTACAGGAGTGCAATGCTACATCGGTGGAGCAATCTTTTAAGGGATGTTTGTGTTAAGGTCAACCGCAGACTTTGAAATTAGTATGGGTTAAACATAAATGTTTAGAGACAGAGGCAATTTGAGTATACTGTGTTTTTAAAACTGAAAGGATACAGAATTTGTCGCATTGTTTTGAAAAATTCATATTTAACCTCTTTACCAATTGATGGGTTAAGATGAAAACATGTATTTGGTATATTCTGAAAAGATGTTTGTTATACATTTTGTATCTATGGCAATTTATATTTCTCCTGTAATTATTTGTATCCACTAAGAGTAGTGGTATTTAGTCAATAGTATTTCTGAGAAAAAGATAATGATGATAATGTTTGTATACTGGGTATCTATGGTGATTTATCACACTCATCACTGATCCATATAAGGATACTGGAAAACTATCTCAAACACCACCCTGAAGACAAGATAGCTGTGAACGTTTGGTGAATAAAGTACAGTGTGCTGGAGAAGAGTTGTTTGGCGTGTTTTCATTTTGATGGACTTGTTTTGAAGTTCACACTGGCCTGCACCTCGCTGAAAATGGATACAGTATTTCAAAGGCCTCACCTTCCAACTTGGCAACATTAGACTCTTTGGGGGTTTTGGCAGCAGATGCTCCCAGCTCTCTTCTCGCCCTCTTTGAGTCACGGCCTCCATGTTCATCCCCCAGGTCAATCACCAGCTCTCTTTCAGAATCAGAGTCTTGCTCAGCCACTGATGTGGCAGCACCTGCTCTGCCCTCCTCTGGGGCTTTGAGCTTGTCAGTAAGGGGCTGAGACTGGGGCGTTCTGGGTTTGTCCTGGAGGTCCCGATCTGGGCCATTGCTACCCTTTTTGTCTTTGAGCAGGGGTTCAGAGGTGGCTTTATCCATGGTCCCTGTAACTCCCTCCTTATTCTCTCCCTCTGTGCTTGCTTTGGGCCTTTTTCTCTCTGCTTTGTCCTTGTCGTCCTGGGCGGAGCTCTTTGGCTTGTGTTCCTCGTCACTGAGATACTCGCTGTCACTTGAGTCAGATTTCTCAGAGTCCTCAGAGTCACTGTGATCCACACCTTTATACACATCTTCAGAAATCTCATCTATCCCTGTGTGGAGAAACATATATTCTTGATTACGTTTTTAAAAGTGTTAAAATAGACAGAGCGGAATAAAGAAATAAAGACTTTCGTCTTTGGTAATAGCCTGACAAACTGTTTCCCAGCAATCCTAAATCAGATCCAATCACACTGTGTCCGATATTGCATGTTTCAGCTACAACATGTTTTGAGTAAATTCTTCATAATTTATCACAACATAAAACATTGTTGAGCAAAAATATAAAATTAGGAAACTGTCATGACATTCACAATTTACTGTACCAAACTATAAAATGAAATACTTTGTGCAAATGGACTACATCCCACAAAAAACTGAAATATTCTTGACATTACTGGAAAGAGTTTATATTAATATCTAGAGTCAGCACATGCACAGTACAAGAATAGAGATCTGTGCCAAAAAAATAGCATAAGGTGATTGTGTATGTACCAAGCTGTGCCTTGCAGCTCTCAATAGTCTTGTCCAGGCTCCTGATGGGTCTCTTTGGAGTAGGGAGGGCAGCTGACGATCCCTGTTGATGCTGATTCTGCTGCTGCTGTTGTTGTTGTTGCACAGTCTCACTCAGCTCCTTCAGATCCATCTCAGCCTTCACCCGATCTGAAAGGAACAGGTAAATGTTCGATTTCAATACAAATTCAAGTATTAGCTAACATGATGATGATGATATGCTGATTGTTAGCCTTTATGACATCATCATCACATTATATTTGTGCTGTTGGTACTGACCCAGGTTGAGATTGAGGATGCCGCCTGTGCCTGCAGTCCTTTCCTGCTTGGGCACAAGTCCAGGGTTAAAGGGTTTGGGGCTGCCTGCCACGCTGCCTGCAGGACCCATCTTCCCTGAGACAGGAGATGCTGTAACAAAATTTTAAAAAAACCCAAGTTTAGTTATTTTTGTTTTACATGTTGAGGTAAAAAGAAATTGGCTACTTGGGGGCAGCTAAACAAGTTGTGAACACAAAATTGGCATATTGTCACCTTTCAAGTTGATGAGGCGAATTTGTTAGCAAACAGTTGCTTATTGACACATCCAGCAGATACAGGGCAACATTATCATTAACTTGGAGTCATGTTTCTAGCCACATTGTGAATGTAAATCCAATATTCACTCTCTTTAGCTCTGATTTTTTTGGTCTCTACCAACTCCTGAGGGAAATATATGGCTCTTTGTCTGCTAAATGCTCCACTGTGTTCACCAGTTAGTCGCTAGCCGTGTCGGTCTGCTGTGTGGTGCTGGGCAGGTAGTGTACAGTGGGTTTCTAGAGCTTATTGCTGAAAACAGCTGCCTGCTGCGGCCAAAAACTACAGTAAGAGAGCCGCGAGAGTGAACCAAAACAGTAAAGTTGCTGGTCAGACAGCAAAACAATGAGTTGAAACTCGTTACAAAGCTCTGTATAGCCGAGGGGAGCTGCAGATTCAGGTGATAATTCTCTGTAGGTTCATCACTACAAGCAACCCCTTTCGCACTGTCACATTGTTTTCACATCGTCATTTGATACATTATAGCAACTTTAACATGTTATTTACCAGTACAATCCATTGATTCCTCTCCAGTGCTGTAGTGGAAGGCAGGATTCCTGCTGGCCTTTTCCATATCCTGCTCCCCATCGGACCCTGTGTGAACCGAAGAGTTGGTGCTCATGGGAGACCGAGGCATGTCTGTCATTGAGACCCTCCGACTCATGCCACTGGGTGTGGAACTCTTGCTGAGGACCATCTTCGGAGACGCGGTAATATCAAAGTTGAAGCGAAGTTTATCCAGTTTCTCTGTTTTCACTGTCCCAGCACCAGGGTTGGAGGGGTCCAGGAGCATCTGTAGCTGGTTGTTGGGTGTGTAGGGAGTGCGGAAGGGTGCATAGTTGAAGACCCCAAATTTCTTGCGAATGTTTTCCACATAAACCTCCATCTCTTGCATGGCGCTGTTGAAAATGCTCTTTGTCTTCTTCACAGAGAAAGGGATCTCTTTGGACATGAGGTAGCAGTTGTTGATGGGGACCCAGGCCCTACATAAAAGCACAGCAAAAAGCTCAATAAAACATTTACCAACTTAGAATAACCAGGAGACTAATCTTGCCTTAGTTTCTCTAATACACAGAGCCGATTTCCTCTACAATCAGGGTGCCAGCCACTAACAGATAAATGTTCAAATTCACCAGCCACCCAATAGTAAAGTGTGTCATTATTTTGTGTCTGAAATCTACCAGCCACTTTCATATTTTACCAGCATTTGGCTGGTGGCTGGTGCTAATTTCCATCCCTGTCTACAATGCTTAAAAGCTTATCTCACCTGTCATGTTGTCCAAAGAAGCGTGCGTCTACTTGCCCGTCCTTTTCCCGAAGTGCTTTTGCTGGCCAGAAGGGAAAGCCCTTAAGCTTAGCCCAGACCAGGGGGTGGGGTTGACTCTATTAGGACATAGCAAAATAATTAAATGCTTCACAGATCTAAAATTTAAATCAAAATGTATAAACACTGCTTAAATATAGTATTTAAGACCGTGTAAACACCTACACATGGCTCACAAAACCAGTTGTCCCTTTTTTGGCATGCAGACAGGTAGCACTCCGGACACACCTCGATCTCATTCATCTAGAAATACAAATTGAATGACAAAGACGTAATTAATTTATAAAATCAGACACATCTTCAGAATCTTTGCTATTATTAAGTTAGAAGAGCTTCTTTACCTCATGTTCACAAATCTTGACGATGACTTTCGCAGTTGCTGTCAATTTGTGATTACCTGGAATAAAGTCACAAGCTTCATTCACATTTTCTTTTGTAAATTGTAAAGGGATTACTGATATATGTCAAAGTGGCCTACCTCCATTATAGATGATGCAGTTGTGTAAGATCCATTTCATATCAGCAAGAAAGGCTTCAGTGCAGCCATACATTTTCTTTTTGATATTCTATGTAAAAAGTGAAAATAACTAAATCAAAGACAAGACACTTCAATGAAAATACTTCTCTGTTAAATATGATACAAACTGAGCCACAAATCTTGCTCCACAGTATTGTATGTTATGCTTTGTTTTAGGTATTGTATCTGTATTTTTTACTTGTGTACTGTAGTGTACTCTACACTTGGGTGTTTTTTTTGTCTCATTGGTATCTTGTGATCACATTTGTTCTATATGTTTCTTGTTTTACATGTTCTTGTACTGCTTTTATGTTTGTCTGGAATAAAGTCACAAGCTGTCTGTATGTTTTTATATGCAATTCCCATCCTTAATGTGTCCTCAAAGTTGCAAATATGACACTGAGAGGGCCACTCAATAAGACTTTGCAGGTTTTTGTGATCCTCTCTTGCTCGTTCCAACATTTATTTGCCTACATTCATCCAACAGTTTTGGGAATTTTTCTTTGTGCATTCTGTTTTTACCATTTTTATGTGCTAATCAAAGAAAATAAATAATGTTACCTTCTCTAAAGTACACAGGTCCATAGGGTGGAAAATGTACTCTGCATAATCTGGGTGCTGTTCCAGAGACACAGGCTTCTGAAAAGGCTCAGTCTGCTCAGTTTAGGCAAATATGAAAAAAACAAAAAAACAGATGCATTAGCCAAAATTTAGATGTCTAATTTCCTGGACTTTAGTGTTTGAATATAAAACACTTTCTTAGACACAGAAAGAGTATAAGACACATATTAAACCAGCACACAACTGATCTTTACAACTCTTACCCCAGGCTGTTTAATCTTTTGGAGGGCAAATTTGAGCAAGTAGGAGAGTTGGTCTATTGTCAGCATTGTCATTGCCTTGCTCTGGGTTTCAATGCATTCGGCAACTGTTATTTTCTGCAACAACAAAAAGTTTAATTATTAATGACAATGTATATACAATGAAAATAAACATCAAGCAAAAGGACTAAACACTGATACTAATATAATTTTACATCTTAACTTTTTAAGTTTACATTATCTGCTGTCTTTTAATTTAGCTTGTACATATATTTAAAATTGTGCCAATGAAAAAAGTGGATAGTAACTTTCCCTAAATGTAAAGAAGCAGTTCAAAACTTTAATCCTCTAACATCTCTCAGACTTGTAGTGTGAGCAATTAGCTTGCAGGGGTGTTACACCATGTGTCATGGAAGTCCTAGAGTTCACTGATTTGTTCCTCTCTGGCTGAAGCTGTTCATGGCACATGGTCTGACACCCCTTTTGTCAACTAAGCAAGCAAGATTGTGCCTTGAGTTCCACAATCATTTGTGTACACCCACACACATACACAGGTCTTCAGCGAGATACCTCACACTCTGGACAGAACCAGTCGCCCTCGGGCTCAGCTGGTAGTTTGAGGCACTTGGCGTGGTACACCCTGGGGCAGAGCTCACAGCAGAGCACCTGGCCCTCGCGGTGGCATAGCCAGCAGTAGAAGTCATTCCTGCCGTCCTGCGGTACAACATCAACAGGGTCTGTGGTGAGTGCTGGCTGCTTCATATAGTAAAAGGGACCATGTCTTAGCTCTGACTGAAATGCAGGCAAGAGAAACAGGGGGGCAGGTTTCAAAAAACACGCAGGAACACAAAAAAGGTGCAGTGCAACAGAAACAAGGTAGCAGTAAGGTGGGATAAGCAGGGTAAGAAGCATAGAGGGCAGTAAAGGTGATGAACACAACACAACACGTTTTAACATCCAATCAGCTGACCGTTTCAACTGTGAGTCGAACAAGACTAACCCAACAGGTTTTAGGGTGGGAGCTTCGGGATAATTGCTGTTTCTTTTTATGTTAATTAGACAGCTCATCTTTCACCTGAGATTAACAATGCATGATATTGTTCTCTGGTAAGTACTGGTACTTTCCTGATAGTACATTAATGGATCAATAGAAGCTGATGCATTTGCTTTCCCATCTGGTATAACTTGAGCATACACAAAGTCAGTGTTTGGTATTAATCTATCATGAGTAGTGGTAGTGGTTCAATTGCAGCTTATTTGAGAATCAAAGCATATATTCTAAACTTATCAGCAAGCCATTAACTATGTTCACATCAAACACCAAATATTACACAAATAAAAAGCACCATATTAATTTGGCAAACAGATAATAAAAACATATGCATCAGAGTCATATATCACCAAAATGCATGAAACTTAAATTCAGCAAAACAACTGGACATAAATATGTGATTGATAAAAACACAAATATGTCTCAAAAGTAATAAAGTAACTGTGAGGCGACCATGCACTCATGGCACTGCTCCGAACCTACACAACACGACAAGACATATCCACTGTCACAGCAGGTAACATCCATACATGTTTATCCATCTTTAAGCTGACAGTATACTACAGTCAATATCAAAACTGGCGTGCTCTCACAGGCAATGTGATGGGTTTTTTTTAAAGGAAGAAGTCCTGCATTGGGCTTTGATCTCTGCAGCGTGTGCAGGCCTCCAGTCAGAGTTTGTCAGAATTTCTCTCAGTCTTGTTCACCAGGTCAGTACCTGTATTATCACCTTTGAGGTAGTCTAGATTAGAGAAGAATACTAAAGGCACGAGTGTACCCCTGTCAGAACTGCTTGTCGGACAGTCAAATAACCCCACCCCCACCACTTTCCTAAGTTGAATTGGGGGCGTGTTGTGTCCAACAATTTTTGTAACTTTCTGAAACCGACAATCCACAAGCTGTGGGGAGATGAAAAAGGATCCAAGGTTTGAACTTTCAAGCGCTCTTTCAATCTTTACACAACTTTTTGTGGCACATTTCGTGTGTACCACAATATGAATCCCCTCCAGGAGAATCCCAGCATTTAAAATGGTATCTAGTCTCCCGCTTCTCTATGATGGCAGGATCAACTATAAAGACATTTGATTTCCAATGAGGTCAGACAATGAGTTCTACAAACTACTTCTTTTCGAGCATAACCCAGCCCTTAGCAATTTGTGACGGTTTATTGCTCTTTCAAAGTGACAAATTGCTTTTGAAAGTGATGAATTGTTTGCTGGGTGGAAGACGAAGCAGTCCAAACTCATGTTGTCTTTATTTTGGATTATTTTTGGCGCCATCTCCAACTCCACTTTCTGCACTTTCAGCGAGTACACTGGCATTTGCCCCCAGCACTATACTCCACAGCCTTTGAGAACACGCCAGATTTTGAAATCAGTATACTGGAGCCTTACCTGGTCTTTGCTGTTACAGTTGACAGCCCCAGGCTTCTTCTTTTTCTTTAGAGGGCTAGGGGACGTGTCTGAGGGAGAGTGTCCGTTGGAGGAATGGGTGGGACTTGACACCTTTCTCTTCTGTGGTGCAACTGGTCGTTCTGCTGACCCCAGTGGATCAGGAACTGGATGCAGAAAGACAATCAGTTCACACACAGGACAAGAGACCAGCTTGTATTGTTCACTGCACCCAAGTCCAACACATTACACAAGCTTAAGATGATTAAAAGACATGTCATGACAGTAATCTAGCTATTCCTAGAATAAAAGAGGGTGAAAACAATCATAAACCATAATACATCATTCCCATCATCCCACTTTCTTAGAGCTTATTGAGAAACCAAGGAGGTACCAAGTGAAGCAAGTCAGTTTCAGCTGAGAAATTTCATGGTCAAACTGGTTCAGCTTTTAGAATTTTGTCATCATGATAACATTGACATCTTGTACTAACAGCAATCACACTGACCCAAAAAGCAAGTATTGAATATGCCACATATTAAATTAGCATTTGATAGTAACAAATAGCCCTCTAAACTAACTAGACCCTGTGTTGATACTTGACACAAAATCAGGCAGGCAGCCAGGCATAATGGATTATCTTTGCAGTCCTAAGAGACCAACAAAATGCATTACACTGCTCTCGAAACTTACAGTAAATAACCTCGACATTCTCTGAAACTAAGACGCCTAAGATGTTTGACTCCTAATGCGAGGTACCCGGCCTTAGAGACTTACCTTTGGATCGTGCAGATGCATCCATCCCCTCTACCACATCAGGCTCTGTCTTTACCTCCTCCTCAGCCAGACTGCAGAGCACCGAACAAGAGCACACAGAAAGAGAGGCAAACACAAAGTCAGAGAGGGTGTTCAGAAACCACATCAGCATAACAGTAAACAAGTGGAGCACCACCTAAGGCACCCAGGTCCCAGAGGATCTGTCAATAGGGACTCTGCAGGTTTCCATTGTTATTGTTTTCATTTGATTTCAGCACATCTTTTGACATCGTGGTATGAAGTTTTAAATCCTTTCCATATAATCAGTGACAAACGAGTCTGAATATGGTCTTTATGTTTTAAGAGAGAGAATAGTAACAATCGCCATGGCAACGATCTTCTCCGCTAAGCACAAGTTGATATTCACAACGACACATTGGGCCATTTAGCTGACATTACCCTGCACCTCCGTCCTTCAGGACAGATTGCAACTGTAGATTGTAGTCCGACTAGGTTCTGATCTTTGCTGTGCTTTGTTTATAATAAATGGTGAATAGTCCTATAGTAAGGAGAGAGTCAGAGGGAGTCGGTCCATACTACTGGAGGAACAGCGTCTCATGGCGATTAACGGTATGTTTCTTCTACCTCTCAAGCCCCTTCAGTAACAACAGGCTACCCCCAAAGGATTTGGGCCCATTCTTGGAGACCAATAGCAAGAGATCCATCTAACAAGCTTCAAACAAGGTCTATCTAAATATTTCTGGCCTAAATCTTTCCCACATGCATATTTAAAGCAGCTCTGCTGCCAAAGTAATGTTTATATCACCCAATCTGTAAATTTGATGCCACATATTTTCTATTTTGGAAACATTCACATACATAATTGTGGAGAAGCATTTTGGGGTGTTCTCAAAAAACTCAAAATATCTGCCTATTATCCTGCTGTGTTTACAGGCTGATGTACAGACCAATATTAATATCATTAATAGATTATGAATCAATCCAAAAGCTAAGAATACAGTATATCTAGCACGGGAAAAGCCTGATTTCCCAGGTCTCCAGACCTGCTCTCAGCTCATTTCCTCTGAGGAAAAAAAAGGATGAGAATAAAGGGGGTCTGCCGATAAATGAAAGTCTTTGAGTGTTTGGCTCCTCCTTTGTCAGAGCAACAGAGGGCCTCCTTCCAAGGATGTAGCCTTTATTCACAAGCCCCGAGAAGAAAACCTTCGCAAGGACCCCTGACAGGTCACACACTTGACCAGTTCATAGCTTTGGCTACAGCTCTGGTTTCCAGCTAGGATGATGGGTTTACAGGCTTTGACTCAAAGGTCAACCACATTTGTGGGATACGTTTTTTTTCTCTTCTGAAAGTAAAGGAATGCTCTTCATGTCCCCTCCTCCAGCCTTAAAGAGACATTCCACACAAAGTTGATCAAATGTCAGTTCGCTGATAGGCATAGGGAGGTTAAAATACATATCCTAAAGGGTTTAATGAATCAGATATGACAAAAGAGATTGGATGTGATCACATCAGCTGTTAAACCTACACTCATTTAAACACCAAGTCAACCTTGATGTTTGCTTCACAATTCAGAGGTTTAACAATGATTAAAGACCTTCTAAACTAAATACCAAATACTGTTAACAAGCCAACACTGTAGCTCACAATCCTCAAAGCTATTCTAAATACATTCCTTGTTCTTTCAGGCATTCAAACTGGCAATCACAGAGAGCTTATCAAACTGAAACTTAGGTCAATAAATGCATCATAACTTGCATTGTCTGAAAAATGACAGACATGGGTTGAGCAGAGTTACTTTAAAAACATGGCATATGGGTGTCTTGTTTCAGCCTGCCAACAGTCACACACACACGTACACACCCCAACCCCTCCGGGGCCTTCCTGTTCCGGACTGAGTGAACAAACGAGGCCCACATGAAAATAAGAAAACGTTAGCCAAGTCGCTCTGCTACGTGCACCACAGCCCTGAAAAGAGAGAACACTCGCCATCACCAGGCAGAGCTGCTGAACAAAGTGCCACAACCCCATATTATACACACTTAATACCAATGGCAAGACATTGTTGCAACTACCAGGAAGACAGGATGACCAGCAGTAAAAATGTATGCTGATCCAAAGGGCATTCTCAGATCAGGAGCTATGATCCATCACACAAGGAGAGTTAGGCAAATAAATCCTCAGCAGATTCTGGGATATATTCCAGAGACGCGGGTTCAAGAAAACACTGACAGTATTCCCCTCTGCAAGTAGTACCTGATGGACAAAAAGGAAACAACACTGACTCAGTGCCTTTAGATTCCACTCCTGTGAGAGACGAGCAGGGTTCTCTCGTCACAGAAAATGGAGGCCACAGCTTGCTCCCCTCCCCCCTCTCCCCCATCCCCCACTCCGAGGCTCAGACTCAGGCACTGGCACATCCATGCAGGAGGACCAGAGAGATCTGTGGAGATTACAGTCCAACATTTTAAAAAACACGACTATGTCAAGACAAACCCTCCCGGACGATCACAGAGATAGAGGAGAAACACAGAGAGGGAGACACGAGAAAATCCAGTAAAGTGAGAAGCACTCATCTGTGTTTTTTTGTTTTTTTTATGCTTCGATCTTGGCTTCCCTCCTTCCCTGTGAATACTGCTGTCATAGAATAATTAGATTTCATTTTGAAGAAAGAGAGACCAACACTGTAAAGCCACACTCAGATCCTGGCAAAGCTATTCTCCCTTTATGCCTTAAAGAATATGCAGTTTTTACACATCAAACAGACAAATATCTGAATAAATGGCCTTTCTATATGGCACTCCAGGAAAGCCATTCGATGCAAACATCATATTGTACTCTTTGCACTGGAACTGCCATTGAAAACACTTGTGATTAATACCACTGACTAAAAAACACCCTACTCACCCTGCTACACAAAACCACAGCGTGATTATTAGGTTTTGTAAAATGACAAGATACATCCAGCTTTCACAAGACCAACAACCACATGCAGGCAAATTAAGAAATGCAAACTATTAGCTTTTACTTTTCCTGAAATCAACAAAAACAGAATGATTAAAAGCAGAAGGTATAACATCTTAGTCTACATTTCATAAAATAATGATTTTAACTACATAAAAATGCCTGTTTTAGCATTACTCCTTTACATTGTTGAAACAACGTCCCAACACCAAAGTATACTACTAGTATGCACAAAATATCCTGTATGAAAGAAAGATTTGACCTGGATTTTATATAAGGCTGTAAAGGGTGAATCAAAGATGGCTGTGGAATTTTCCAGAAGGCCCTTGCTCTCCCTGCTGCTCTCCCTCTGATTGTCAATCTTTAACCTCGACTGCAGCTGCAATTGGCTGGAGGGCCAACAGGGTGGAACATTATTGGTTGGCTGTGCTATGCCACACGGATCACAGTCTGCAGGCTCCCCTCTTCCTCTTAAAAAGAATTTTTGCTGCAATGCAGACATTTCCCCCTGCATTAGACGGTTTATATTCCTTCAATTTAGCTTGCCCTTCTTGATTCTGACAGTATAAACCAGAGGGGATTTGTAAAAAGCCTTTTGGGAGATTATTTTCGTGGTTTTGATGCATAACTCAATGGCTCTGCTATTCAACCTCTGCCGCCCTGTTTATAGGCTACATTGCTTCAGGAAGAGGATCAGACGATTTGTCCCAACACCATAACGTTACGCATTGCTGACAATTCTAACTATCAATGTAGCATTTATATTACAGGCTCATTCAATCACTGTGGAGTAATTCATTCCTATTCAGTAGTAAAAGTTACCTTTTGGTTTTGGTTTTATAGAGAGTGACTTAGTCGTAGTCTAAGAGGGAACACTGTAACGTTAGAGGAAACATGTCTTCTGTCAGGCCACAAGAAAAAGAAAACATTCTTTGTTTCCCCCACACAGTTGATACTGCTAAAACGCCGATACATAATGTAACTCAATGTACAGTCTATGCTCTGAAAAATATATAATGGCAACAAACAGTAAATCGTTTCCTCATACACATTCTCTTTGTTTAGATTTCTTAGAAAATATCTTGATAGAAAAACTGCTTTTTTAGCTGTATCTTATGTATCAATAACATTTCTGTTTTATGTGTAAAATCAGGAAAAACCTGTAGTAAGGAAAAGAGAAAACAAAGCTAACAAATAGATGAGAATTTTAAATTCTCAGACATTTGCATATACATATATATATATATATATATATATATATACACACACACACGCACACGTTATTTAAAAACATGTAGCGCATCATGTCGTTTCTCAGTCCTGCTGTCTGATCTGTGAAGAGAAGACTAAAGTTCTCCTATGGAGAGCTCTCTAAAACACAAAATGGCCACTGTCTGTCTGAGAATCAGAGAGTGGAGGAAGCAGTTTCACAATAGTGCTGTAGAGTGGACAAAGCCCCGGGCTGTAAACTCTGGGCCTATGGCTGTAAATAGAGGTAACCTGTGTCTCAACATATTATTAAAACGTATTTAAAAAAGACTAAAGACCAGACTGGAAGAATTTGAAGAGGATTGGACAAAAGGTTTGTTTCACATAGGCTCATCCTCTGACCAATATGGACCGTAGAAACTCATCCTCAGTACAGTTTTCTAAAATGTGTACTGAGTCATACAGTTTTCAGTTCCTGAAAGCCAGTATTCAGTTATGCCCTGTACTCCTTGTCCTAACAAGCACATCTGTTGCCCCCCATGTCTATTCCCCGGCCTGGCACACAAGAAAACAGCACAGAGCCAATCCACTTACAAAGGGTACATAATACCCCCCCTCCTCCTCCATTGCCCATCCCCCATTCTTTCTCTGCCAGGCTACACAGGACTGCCGCAACAGAAAGGAGATGTGGGTGCCATTTTTAAATCGAACTCTCTTTTGCATTATAAAAAAGGAAAAGGATTTGCCATGTCCACTCTGCCTCCTGTATGGCAGCCTGGTTGTCTGGGGCACCCATGTGACCCTGAGACACAGAGAGAGAGCAAGGGTGAGAGTCGTTACCCAACCCCCCACCCTCCGCAGCGCTGTGGAGCAGAGAGGCCTGGCGAGGCCTCCAATCCACCCCAGCTCCTCCTCCTCCTGCACACTAAACTGATTTTAAGGTGTGCACATTCATCATGAGAAACCAACAGTCACCACACTACAACAAGAAGGAAGCCATGTTGTTATCAGAGAGTTGAGATAAAAAAGACAGAGCTTACCTCTGTGGATGCATGGCTGCCTGACACACTGTTATGTCAACACTTATAAAACATGGAGGACACTCTCAGCCCTCAGCCGGGGAAGGCTCCGCTCTTCAGGCAAGGCGATCAGGCCCCAGTGATGTTAGCCAGATCCTGACTGGTCGCTTTCCTCACAGGCAGGATACAAGGCCGCGTCTGATTGGCCGAAATGTTTCCTGAGTAATTATCTTTGTTCAGTGCAGGCAGGGGCAGCACTGTGAGTGTCAGAGACAGGGGAAGAAAAATAAGCAGAGAGCTAGGCCTAAAACCACAAAATAACATGATTAGAATGAGTATTTTTGACATACAAACCCCATATAACAGTGTTTTAAGCTTCCAAGTGTAGAATCTGGCGGTAGTTGTCTTATTTGAAGGCTTTAGAAGTAGAAATGGCAGCATGTAGACTGTGAAGAGCAGGACACCATGGCTTCTCTGCACAAACCTCCATTTTTTTTTATGTGGAGAGGGCCTTTGTTTAAACTCCTCCCTCCCTCTTGGCTGTTTCCAGAGAAAAGAGACTGTAGCTCCTCACCTATTTTGGCTGCAAAAAATAAAAGAAAATCAGGCAGCTAAAATGAAAAATTATACAGTCAAAAGACTTTTATGCTGTGTTGTAAAGGGAGGGGGAAAAGACCTAGAGTTTTGAGAAAGCCATGCCTTTTTATGTCACACATGACCGTTGTTACTGTAATAACCTTAATATATAATGCCCTAGTGAGTGTTAACCAAACACACAAATATGTGTACATGCCCATGTTTGGCAGAATGTAGCAAATATAATAAAAAAAACTAAATTAAATATGTATCTCCCCATCTCCTCCTCCATGAGAAGGAATACTAAAATTTAAAGGTGATTTGAAAAACACTGTAGGAGCTTTAAATGAAGTAGGTGGGTTTTCCTCTTCAACGGCTGTGCTGTAACAGTGGTCATTAATAATTAAACACAGCTGGATAAAGCACCGGTTTTTGTTGCCCTTTTGACATTCAGCAGCAGTAAAATACTCAGTGATCAGAAAAACATAATGAAATGAAATCCTATATAATGTTCCTATTTTGCTATTTTGCTTGTTGACTCAACTCTGGAGATGTAATTAATAGTTTTATACTGGATTATATTATATTGAAAGGTGTTTACTCCTCCATAGATGTAAATAGGGTGTCCAAATATTAGAAAAAATGTACTGTAATCCATAATAACACCAACACAAACTATTCCCTCTAAAATTGCCATAGAGTTCAGTCGACATTATAACACACTTCAGCAATAACAGTGTTAAGACTGTTTTACACTACACATGGTTTGCCGTTATTGTGGTTACTGCGTTCCTTTCAGCAGTAGATGGACTGTATGAGACTGGATTACACTGACATTACTACGGTTTTAGTCTTCCACCGTTAGTCTTTCAAAATATTGGAAAAATCCTACCTTAAAGTCCTATATTTCAGCTGAATAAAACACTATATTTATTGTTGACTACCACTGCCTTGTTCCCACAGAAAATGAGCAGCGTTGAATCGCGATACCATTGTAGATAGTTTTCTGTTGGATTGTCTTTGAACAGTGGAGCCAAGTGTACTTATCATGCAAAAAGCAGCGCCCAACGTGGGGCTCGAACCCACGACCCTGAGATTAAGAGTCTCATGCTCTACCGACTGAGCTAGCCGGGCTACATGTCTCATGTAAAATCATTATAAATTATAAATTTTACTGTACGTAATTCCGGTACTATTGTAACACATGAGAAACTGCGTCACGCTGTACTGGTGTGTAAGGAACTGAGAAAAGGAGAGTTAGGCCCTGCTATCCAGGTTCGGTCTCATAGTGACCTCTAGCGTCAAAGAACAGAAAGTGTTATATTTAACTTGAGTCAGCTGAATGTTTCCTTCAGCTAGGCAGCAAATTGTTGAGTAACTAATATAAGGTATTGGTTGAATGGTCATGTTAAACGGCCCAGTTAAACCCACACAGGACTAACGTTAGCTACTTAGGGTCTTAACAACAAACCATTAACATGACTATCTGTCGCTAGCGTGTTTTCCAAATTAGCTTTCTTTCATAGACGGATAACACCGCACATAAAGCTCAAAGTAAACTTAAATTAACGGTTAATTAACGTTAAGCTAATTAGGTGACTGGCGGCAGTTACAACGTTAGCTGGCGTTCGTTAAGTAGCGTCACAGCAATGATGGGATCGTTTGTCTTGAATGCCATGTAGCGTAATCGTTAGTTACCCTCCGTAAATTGTCTGAATCACCGTTAAGTTAGAGGAAACACATTAAAGCCACCACCAAATGACTTATTACCTGGTAACGGGTGCACTGCCAGGCAGACAAAAGTGCAACGTCCGGTCGCCTTTTTCAAAATAAAATATTGAGCGACAAATGTACCCACGAAACAGTAGTAACTGTGTTCTGTTGCTAATATTTTGTCCCCACTGAAAGACGGATATTTTACTTGGGTAGCAGTAGAAATACTACAATATAAAAATACTCTATTAGCCTACAAGTTAAAGTTCTCCATACAAAAGCATTCAAAAGTACTTGTCATGCACATTGGACCCATTCAGTGTAAAGTAGCATGAAATGGAAATACTCAAGTAAACTAAAAATACTTTCACTTACAGTACAGTAGAATGAAATTAAGTAAATGTAATTAGTTACTTCCACCACTGGTCTCCACAATACCAAATTACACATACAACACTATACTAATACCACCACAAACACTGGCATCAATATTTACCATGGACACTACACAGGACACAACTTTAAGACAGTCTAAACAGAAACTGAACATCAGTGTCACAGTCACAACAGTTATATTAATTGCAGGGCTTTTGTATTTTGCATGAGGTTGCATTACATTGTACAGCAATTTATATTTATCTGGCCACTGGGGTTAACAATAGGTAAGTAAATCCGTAAAATCATAGGGAAAATTAACAGGGGGAAAAAGGCTTAAGAGGTGAACCTTTTTTGAGTTCTTGTTGCCTGTAAGAGCTATAGGACATAGCTATAGGAAAAAACAAATACATAAACAGGGTCATTGAGAACTATTGGGTTAACAATGGAAAACAGACAAATTAAAACAAGTGCAATACATTATTCCAATGCACAATTATTTTGGAACAATTGATGGTGAATGTAATATTAAATTAATTATAAATATGACCAACATCTCATGACAATATAGCACAAACTACCTTTTGATTTTTAAAAATATCCTAACAGACTTTCAAGATCACTTTGTCTTTTCAACACTGGCTTTGGGGGATTTGAGTAATGTACAGTGAACCTTTGAAAGTAATGAACAAAAATCAGTGAACACCAACAAAAAACAATCTTTATGTTTCTTGCTAGACAGAGGAGATGTTCCTGGAACAAAAGTAGCTCGCCCGTTAAAGCAAAAGAGAGATCATTAGAAATACCTGATTTAATTCCTGTTGTTTTGCATGGCCGGAAACCTGTTACTACCTGACAACAGGTTTTCAGGGTCAAATTGATGTGGTCATTTTAGAAACCATACTTCTGGTGGTACAGCAGGAGGGCTGTGGATTCGAACCCACAGGCCGGCTGGGGCCCTTGCGTGGAGTTTGCATATTCTCCCTGTGTCTGCGTGGGTTTTCTCAAGGTACTCAGGTGTAGGTTAGGTTAATTGGTGACTCTAAACTTGCCCGTAGGTGTGACTGTGAGCGTCCAGGGTGTACTCCGCCTCTCGCCTAATGTCAGCTGGGATCGGCTCCAGCCCCCCGCGGATGGTATGGATAGACTTCATTCTGCAATATGTACCCTGTGAGCACGGAATAAAATAGATAAACAAAACTATAATGGTAGTCTTATGGTCTTAAAACTGGCCCTCTACCTGACAGGCCCATACAATTGGGTAATAATGCAGGACCTGCCTCAGATTATATTGTACTTTAGTGGTGTGAATTCTCTAATAAAGTTGCAATTAATACAACTATCATAATCATGGGGCTCTGGGGCAACTTGCCCAGTTGGTAATCCAGCCCTGCTATTTTGATGTACAGTATAATTTCCAAATAGACCTGTCATTTCAGATCATGCTGAGGTGAAATATTACATAGCCCCAAACAAGTATGCATCAGTAAAACTATTATAGCCCACATATAACTATCTTTCCTGAAAGTGGGCGCTTACGTGGAGTACATGAAGGCACCACGGGCCTGGGTTCTCCTTCTACGTCAATGACGCTGGGCGGTTCATGAATGGGGTTTTGAAGTGGGAGGGCCCGTCTTCTGACTTTACCAGGCAGGGGGAAAAGTGGGTGTTGTGCTGTAGTGTTTGGTTTGGTGCGATGCATCTCCATGACTGTTTTTAAACACACGAGCAGTGGGTTCTCTGTGCTTAAGTTACGGAGTGCGGTGGCGCGATCAGAGCAAACATCCATCAGTTGAGACGTGCAGCGGGGGGAAAGCTAGCTCCAGCCCAGCTAGACTGACGGCAGCCCGGAGCCAGAGAAGGGAGAGCCGCGTCGGTGAGCCATGGGTTTCCGCAAGAAGAACAAGAGCCCGCCGGTGCTGAGCCACGAGTTTGTGATCCAGAATCACGCCGACATGGTTTCGTGTTTGGCCATGATTATCCTTCTCGGCCTGATGTTCGAGGTACTGTGTGAGTGGACAGGAAAAGCGCAGGAGCTGTGGTTAGCCGAGTGATGTTAGCTGCTGCAAACTATCGTTAGCTGACATGACAGCAGCACTCCAGGGGCAGGGCGCTAGCGTGTCTTTCTCCTTCCCTTCTCATGTGTCTCTCTGATTGCCAAAGAAGATGGCGAGGAGGCCCACTGGCACAGCTAACAGGTCATTTTACCAGTCGGCTAATCCATTGCCTCCATAGTAAACCAATACATGTAGCTATCTGGCCCTTGGCAACAAGCTAGTCAGGCTAAATGTCTGTCTGCATGCTACACATTTGATCACCAGCCGTTTGGTTCGACAGAGCAACTATAGCTGACTAGTACCTAGCCACGTTTGAATGAAACAAGATAGCTCCCCCCCACTAACCTGTCCCCACCCAAACTCAGCCACCAGGCTGAAAATACTGTGAAAATGGATAAGATTTTGTCATAATCAACCTTTATGAAGAGGAAGATGGGTTATAGCTTGGTACAGAGTTATCTATGCCTATACTCAAGGAGAAAGTGAAGCCCATGATATACACTCCTCCTAACACAATGAGAGTCATTGTAGCAATGGAAGTGAACATATATACCTCATTTTGCTGGAGACCCCTGGGAGCCCCTCCAGGCAGCCCCTGGACGTCCCCAGACCCCACTTATGGGAGTCAGTGGATTCAGGATCTTGCAGTGACACAGCAGTCCTCACTCATTACATATGTGCATGAAATGATGACTAAATTGTTCACAATTGTTTGACAGTTTGATACTAAAAGAACATGGATGTAGTCTTTACGACGTTCTGTTTATGTTCTCTAACATGGGACAATCCAAGAGGATTATACACACATTTATTAGTGTTAGTTTATCAACACAAAGTCTTGGCTTCCTTTGTATGAAAGATGTCAGTGCTCAGCAACAAACCTTTCCTCTGACTAATAATCTGTCCATTAATCCTGTTTCTGTCTTTGTGTTCCAGGTCACAGCAAAGTTTGCCATCATGTTCATCACAGTCCAGTACAACGTAACACAAGTTCTTGGTGAGCCAAAGTTTATAGGCCCAGTGATCATTTCAGTTAACTGCATTTCCCTGCATCTGACGCTTCATTGATTGTTTATTCTGCCTCTTTAGCTGTTGTTTAGGATTTAAGGTTTTAACTTTGTGTTACTCTTTTTCTTTGCAGATGAGAAGATTGAGCCAGTGAACCTTTACCAGTATGGCCCCAAAGATGTGGCCACTGTGTTTTTCTACCTGCTTATTGCGGTCATCCTTCATGCCTTGATACAAGAATATATTCTCGACGTGAGTACATCAACATCCAAACTCAGCAGCCATCGTATTGGCCCACATTGTCCGTTGTTGTTTGCACACAGTGGCTTATTATTTTGATCTTTTATCTTATGTGTATAAACATGGTATGAAGGAAACAAAAACTATGCTAAAGAATCTCTCTCGCCTGCGTACTCACTACAATCGTCTTTGTCTAGTTCCTTATTTCAAAAGCGTCAAATAATGCCACATGTGTTGGCTCTTTTCTGGTCCATGACTTAAGTTTTGGAGAGCCGTTTGTAGGTAAGCAGGTCCAATCCTTCCTAAAGCATTATGACTGAAACAATGCTCATGTTTCTCCTGACATCTTTTGTCTTTGACGTCAATTCCCAATGGGATATTATTAATAGAAAAAAATATTTTATATATATATATTTGATTCCAAAAATAAAAATCTTTTTTTGGACCACATTCAACAGGATTCTTAAAAATATCTGTCTCTCTTAAAGGAGAGGATCCCACTTTTTCATGTCTGTCTTAAAACAGGTGCCCATGTGAACATTGAAACAGGTTTCGCTTGCTCTAATATTCCTCCTGTGAATACTGGCCGTATACTGCACTTAGAATTTAAGAGATGGGGGATAAAAACCTCAGTCCTTGTTCTGTATAAAAATACATTCAATTTGGGATTCGGTGTCTTGTTCAAGGACATTTCGACATGTGGAGTGGAGGACCCTGCAATTAACGGACGACCCGCTCTACTTACTGAGCCGCCCAGACTGAAGACAGACTTGAAAAAAATGTGAATTTATCCTTTAAGGTCAAAGGACTACAATTACAACATTTGTGTGCAAGAAGGAAAAAGTGGAAAACTTGTACAGCTGCTCTATTTATGCCGAATACAATTTACATTAGAGCTGTGACAGTTATAACTCTGTAACAGGCGGTGTTAACCTCCTTATATATATTAATGTGTTCACCTTGTGTATTATTTTGCTTTATTTCAGAAAATGAACAGGAGGTTGCACCTGTCAAAAACCAAACACAGCAAGTTCAATGAGTCTGGACAGCTTGCGGCGTTCTACCTGTTCTCCTTCATCTGGGGCTGCAGCATCCTGACAGCGGTACGAGGGTCAGGAGTCACAGAAACACACCGTCCCAGCCTGCATTAGGCTTTAACTTATGCAGTGTCTCTTTTTCTCGTGCAGGAGGACTTTGCAACAAATCCTACTTTCTTATGGGAGGGTTACCCACACACTCACATGGTGTAAGTAGAGATGTATAGACTCCTGCACATCATGAGCTCATATTTTAGTGATTAATCCCAGAAAAATCTAAACAAACAAAGTTTAAGATCCCAGTCCAAGCTTTATGTCATAGATCACTGAGAGATAATGTTTTGGATTCTAGGTCAGGCCGTGTTTCCTTCCCATTTTCTTATTGGTTTGACTTGTTGTGCGTGTCACTGGATTTTAAAAAGAAGTTACAGTGCACCATGCACAACATAATCTGTTATATATTAATATGATATAACTTCTGTCCACGCCGAAATAACACCCAGGCTCTTATCTGCACAACCTGTCCTCTGTTCTAGTTTTCAGGTCAAGTTCTTCTACATTTGCCAAATTGCCTATTGGCTCCATGCACTTCCTGAGCTGTACTTTCAAAAAGTACGGAAGGTGAGGATCATTTTAAACACCGATGTACTTGTGAAGAAATGTTTCACCTTTTTGTGGTAGGTTAGCAGAGCAGCAACTTATTTACATAAATCAGTGGTCTTGTATTGCAGATGTGAGGTGGCACATTGACTCAAGTGAAAGTAAAAGCTGTCAACTTTCAATTTGGGTTTTACAGCCACATTGACAATATAACCTCTTAATAGATGAGAAGTGATGAAGAACTTGAGTGTGAGTGTGTCAACAGCAACACACAAGACTACGATAAAAACTAATTTTACTAATTATTGTCACAGTTTTTGTGCAATGGCCTCTGCAGTCTGTAACCTGTGATGAGTGCAGTGGTGTTTGTACATCAGTCGGTTAATGTCCCCTCTAAGCACTGCTAATCCCCGCTGGCGTTTTCATGTGTCAGCTGACGGTTGCGCAGATGTGCAGTATGGAGCATATAGGGGCTAGGAATACCGTAATTAATCACGCCTCTGTTGCAGTACTTGTACACAAGCAAGAAGAAATGTTTTATTTTAGTGGAATTAGCATGAAGAAGCTATCACTTATGTCAAGGGTTAATTTGCATAGAAAATGTATCATAGCATCAAAGATAAAGGTGGTTAAGTGTGTTTTAAGGGTTGCAGACTCCACAAGAATGTTTCACTATACAGTAAATTAAATTACTAAAATCTACAGTATACTTAGATACTTATGTCCAAAGTTAAAAATGCCAAGAGCTTACGTGAAGAAATGTTTTGTCATACCTTTTCAGTAGACTGTACTGTTTGTGGTAGCTGATGTTGCTGCTGCAGAGCTGCTGCTGTTACTAACAAACTGTCTCTTCCTTTGTTTTATTTCTACAGGAGGACATTCCCCGCCAGCTCTATTACATTTGCCTTTACGTTGTCCACATCACTGGTGCCTATGTCTTAAAGTGAGTGAAATGATTCATTTTTCTGAGCGTATCCTCTTGAGGACGAAATAAAGAATATTCTCAAGAAGCATATTCTAGGTATATCTCTCATAAAGATCTAATTTATCCTGATAATGACTGAGAATGTTTCAAACCTCAAACCAGTACCTGATAAAATGGTTTTAACTTTTTACTGGGTAAAGCAGTGTTACTAACATGGTACCTGACACAAAGCTATTTGACTTTCATTTTTTGTCCTCAAACAACCCCATAAATATCATCATTAAACTCAGGTCAGCTGACTTTTCATATATATATATATATATATATATATATATATATATATATATGGGGAATTGAAACCATAATTCACCATGTTTCATACTGTACTTTGACCCTTTGAGCCCTACTTGTTTTTTAGAGTCTCTTCCCTTTGCTCATCCCCTTTCCTCTAAGACTATTAATCTAAAATAAATGCAATGTGGGGAATTGATATGAAAGTGTTATCTCTCCCGGTTTACAGCCATGTTCTATAAGAAGAGTATATGTTGCTGATGGTGTTCAGTCTTGTCTCTTGCGCTCCTGTAGTTGACGTTTTCCTTCTTCGTTGTTGTCCTCAGTTAATTCTGTGTCGTTGTCCCTCTCTCTGTGTCCCGTCTTTTTAGCCTCCACCGACTGGGCCTGGTGTTGCTGGTCCCTCACTACCTGGTGGAGCTTCTGTTCCACGCTTCACGCCTCTTCTACTTCAGTGATGAGAACAAGCAGAAGGGGTATTGCTTTCATTCGTCTAACAAATAAGTTGTCATTTTTGGTGGGTGGCGATGCCTCCCTGATCTGAACAACCTGATGCTGAATGTCTTTTTTTCCTTTTACAGTTTTACTTTGTGGGCGCTGCTTTTTGTCATCGCCCGCCTCCTCACCCTCACACTCTCAGTTCTGACTTTTGGCTTTGGGCTGCCCCGTACAGAAAACCAGGGCTTTTCCCTAGTAGAGGGCAACTTCAATGTGCTCACCATAAGGCAAGTCCAGATGGCAATTGAACAGGAAGAGCCCTTAATGTCTCGTACCTAGCAAATTTACCCATTATACTTAAAAACGACAAAATGGCAAAAAAGTTTTGTTTTCCTGATCACAAGTTAAATCATTTTAACTTTTTGTAATTCCTTAAAATTTGTCCTCCCCACCCCTCAGGATGACTTGTCTGGCAGCTATCTGCCTGACACAGGCTTGGATGATGTGGAAATTCATTAACTTCCAGTTGAAAAAGTGGAGGGAGCACAGCCAGAACCAGGCCTCAAAAAAGAAGACAGTCAGCCCAAAGAGCAAGCCTCACAAAAGGGAGCCTACAAGGGGTGAGTATTCAAGAACCTCAGCATCTGGTCAGTCACCCAAATGGACATAACGTAATCCTGTGTTTCAGTTTATGTCTCAAACACTCTATGTTTCAGTTTCTTTGGAATACATGTATATCTGAAATCACTTTCATCAGGAATGTTTCTATTCACTTGTCTTGTCAGTAGGTGCTGCCAATGGGGTCGTGAAGCCCGACGATAAAACATCACCACGGGCAAGAAAAGCCAAAGCTTCATAGAGATGGAAGAATTTGGGGGGAAAAACTGAGTGAAGGAGTTCTGACAATGTGACATAATGTCTTCACACAACATACAATTTTGTCTACTGCTCTCCAAAACAAATGTTTAAGCGCACTAAGAAACCTTATGTAACTGTCCCTTTGGGGTTGAAACTCCATTTTGAAAAAGTTCAGTGTTACTGTCTGCTAGAAATGTTTATTATTAATTTGGATTGTCTGCAGATGGGACGTTGGCAGGACAGTGCTGGTTTTGATGCTTTAACAGGATAGATTTAGCTCTTCAAAGTGTCCTTTTGTGTAAACTACGATCACTCGCCGGGTACTTTAAACGGAGTTGCTCTTCAGTAATTTGACATGGAATTGCAGTACCTTAAAAAGCGAATTTTGACTTCAGGGCAACTTAATATAAAGTGTTAATCTACAGATTAACTGTACGGGGTGTCATTTTAAGTTTGGGCCTTATTCAGTTCAAACTTGCAATTTAGGCCACTGGCTCATGTTCCAAAATAAAGCCTAAATTGCTTTGCAAGAGAGCACTTCGGTATTCTGCTGTTGTCAGGAAAAGATCCTAAATGAATTGCTCCAGAGGAATATATTTGTGCTATTTAGGTATTTGGCATAGCTGCAGCCAGAAAACTGAAGCTTGTACTTAACTCCTTGATCATTTACTGCCATTATTTGACAGCCTCTGCCTTTGAAATCCAACATGTTACAGGATTGAGGCACTGATGTATTTTTGTTTGCTTTTATGACTAGCCTGGTAATCAGCTTCACCCTGTTACAGGGCACTCATCCAGGTTAGGTGACTTACCAAGAGGAAGCTGTACTGTAACCTGTGATGCTGTACTGTATGCATACAGTTAAATCTTTATAATGGCATGATTTGGAAACTTGAGCAAGAAAACTGTGTTTGAGGCTGCAAATTCAGTCTTTTATATGGTAATGTCAATGCATGATGGTTTAAGGCTAAAGACTTTATGGCTAGTTCCTACCTGTGCTGTTGAGTTTGCATCTCTCTCTCTCACACACACACACACACACACACACACACACACACACACATTCAGTGGCCTTTTTACAACTGCTGCAAGAGGTTTGAGTTATTTATTTTTGCCATATACTACAGATAGTTATTATTTTATATGCTTTGAAAAGCTATAACCAGCAAACACAGCGGTACATAGCAACTGCGTTTAGTTAATCCAAACAATACAATCTTTCTTCAAGTGTCCTTATAATGTCACTGGTTTGTATCACTTGTTCGGCTTGTGTTGCGTTCTGTTTGCCTTCTCTGTTCGCTTTTTTTATTCTTGGGTATCAGGGGACAAGCTATTCACCACTTAACACTATAAGTTACATCCCACGGTGCAATGGGAGGTGTGTTTGTAAGGGGATGTGTTTGTATGCCTGTGCACTTACTTGTGTGTGTGTGTGTACAGTATTGTTTTGCCTACTGTGTATGTGAATTAACTGGGCGTGAATGATGATGATGATGGTGATGACAACGATGTTTATTGCTTGTCTCTCGTAAAAAAAATTATTGCCTGCGTGCAGAGCATGAAATGTGACAATCTGTTCATTGACTCCTGCCCCGTTTGTTGTATTTCACAATCATATCCTGTCTTTTAGTTCACTTTGGTTGGGCCCGTCTCAGTTCCCAACACGCTTCTGTGTGACACTGTAACACACTGGGTTGTGCATAGGTGTGTGTTCTATAGGTCACTGGTTACTAAATGCTTATGTGTTCAATGTCTCTGCCCCTCAGATGCCCGTTCCTGTGTGAGAGAGATTCTGTGATTTCTGTTTGCCAAATGTGGCATGTTTTGTCCTTCCTGCTTCACCTTTTCAATGATCCTGACATTGCTATGGAGCACACGTATTGTACTGTTGGCCATACTCTTTCCTCTCATGGACCAAGTCCTGCTCCACTACAATACCACTGTGCATGTGAAGCTCTGTACATAAAAGACTGTACTACCTGTCTGCAGACAGTTGGAGTTTGGAGTCTTTAGTCTAGAGCAGGGAGGAAGATTCCATTCATTTTTGCTCCCTTTAGCGCTCCTTATTGGGACTTTGGTGATCTTTAAAGCCCTATGTCTGTGTATGGCAGTGTCATAGGAGGGAAGGAGGAGCAGAGGACTTATGTACCAGCGTGTTATTAAACTGTCTCAGATGTAAAAGAGAAAAAAAAGCTGACTTAACCCTACACTGTACTAAAATATGTGTCAGATTTTTAAGCTATTTTTATAGAGGGGAAACTGTTGAAATTCACTGTTGTTTAGTACACACGTGTGAATATTTGTTTTGCATCCATATTGATATGAATTGTTTTTTATATAAGAATGAAGCTTGCTGAACTGTTAGCGTGGGTATACATTGTGGTATGAGTGTAAAAATGTACTTAGCCTAATGGTTTATTTAACTTCATGGCCTTATTAGAGCAAAGTGAACTCAATTATATAACAGTGCTCAGTTGACACTATGCTGCAGGTGTACACTGCAGCTTTCACAACTACATGTTTTATGATAGTGAAATACACCATCATACTGACACTAGTCATTATCACATCAGTTTAAATATATGATCAGAGGAGCAAATGGTCAGTATGGTGTTTTATTTGTTCCAGTCCTGCAGGTGTTTTTCAGTACTCGTGATTAAAGGCCCGGATGTAGAACGAACAAACTACATTTTGCAGAGTGAAACCATCTGCAAGCTTTTCTTGCTCATCAGATGTCACACTGTCCAACAATCAGCAGACGTTTAGGCTCTGAAACATGAGCCACTCTGCAGTTCGCGGCCCCCTCGCTTTGAGACACAATAGCCTCTATAATCCCACAGGAATGCACTTTTTTTGCATAATATGCATTATGTCAGAGCACCATAACACTGCTCACTTGGGCTGTTTCTGCATTGATTCTCAATGATTTACAAATTGGAATTAAAACTGTGTGCATTTTGTAATTGTTGAAAACTAAAAAAAAAAAAAAAAGACTGCAATGATTTAACTGTATGAGCAACCTCTAGGTGGCAACAATCATTAATGCATTTGACCATGAGATCACTTAAAAAAAAAAAGACCTGCACAGCAGAGACACACGTTTATTGTATTCTGCATTGTCCTTGATTTGTCTCTATTTTGTTGCTTGTTTATAGATGTTGCGATATATTTCCTTTCCAAATATGTTGTCTCTGAACTGCTCTGATGGTATATATTTATGCAAATTCTTGTGTGAGTTCTGATCATTTTACTTTGTCACTATGTTTTTTTTATTTCATGTTTGAATAAAGCTTTTATTCATTACACAAACTTGTTGAACATATTTTTTACATACTGCTCAGAGTAGTAGTAGTAGTAGTAGTAGTAGTAGTAGTAGTAGTAGTAGTAGAACTGTCTCCATGGAAACATTGCAGTTTCAAAGTGCACAGTAAATTATGAGAGCTGTAGATAATTATCCACTTCTGATGTGAACCAGCAGTGAAAATGTCATTCATAAAGCAGGGAGACGCACAAGATATTGGTTTTTGAGGCTTCCCTCTCTCACCTCCTGCTCATTACATCTTTCCACCTATTTCACTTAAGGGTATATTTGGAGACCTACTTGATTTTAAACATTTTTCATTTCTACTACCCTTTGGGGATGGTGTCAGGAGACATGAGGAAATATTGGCCAAATCCTACTTCTTGGCTAATTACCACCAGGGGGCAACACTGAGCTTTTTGCCTGAGGGACAGAAGCAGTCTGCAGGGGCATAGCTGCATACAGACCTGCATTAATAAATCACTAGTCAGAGTGAGAAAGACAGAAACATTGTCTTATCACACAGTATGCAGCTCAACACTCTTGAACAGACTTTAGTATGCAGTCAACCAACAAAATGAAGCAAATGATGGGTTGCACTATGTGTTTATCCATATGTGAGAGTATATTTCAGATAGGGAGACCTCCACCTCGCCTCCACTGTTGTGCAATTTGACTGGTCGGGCACTGTAAACATGACATCTGCATCCATGGATGGTGAGGAATGAGCACAACACAGAGAAGAGACACCTGCAGCTCACTGCTAATGTGTTGTGTTGTTTCTGAGTAATGGGTTTTCTCTGGGCAATCAGACAGCATGATGGATCAGTGGGAACCAGAGAGGCAGACTGGAGCTCTGCAGGGTCAGCACAAGGACAGGAGTTCACACACGCGCTCTCCATCACACACGCGCACACTGATGGCTGTATCCCCAACCCAAACATACATGACCTGAACCCAATGAGGGTATGCTTCAAAAGAAAACTTGCACAAAGAGTCCAGCAGCAGGGACCTGCTAAGGCAAGGGGGGAAAAAATCACTATCCGGCTCTTTCTTTTTTCTTTAATTCCTCCCCTTCATCCAATGAGGATAAATCTCTCGCTGAATCGTCAGTATTATGTGTAATTTCCATATAAATTAGCTTCATTAAAAGGGGAGTACTTTCTTATTTAACGAAGCTCATTTGAAATTCTGTATTTAATAAGACATGCAATCCCAGACTTGCAGACTAATAGCCAACAATTAGCAGGACTGGAGCATGTGTGTGTCTGTGTGTTTGTGTGTGTGTGCCTTTGTGTTTGCGTGTGTCTGTGTAATCTCTTGGAAGTATTGTAGTTCCTCAGTGTTATTTTCATTGATTGTCTCAAATGAGCAAATTGAGCAGCAGCTGCTCTCCCAGCCAGGTTTACTTGCAGTGATCCATGAAGCACGGTGGAGATCTAAGACATTCATGACCTCACAGCTATTTGCGCGCGAGCAGACAAGAGGGGGGTGTTTGAGGTGAGCAATAGAGCAGGTGTAGACCAATGAAGGACAGAGTGTAGAAGGGGTGGAAACATCTGGACGGACCAGAGGAATGGGAATGAAAAGCAGACGGGAGTGAAGACAAAATGGTAAAGGAAGTGAGAGGAAGAGAAGCAGACAGACGGAGTGCGATGTTGAGCAGTGTGCTATGATTTACAGTAGGACTAAGCAGAATAATGGAGGGAAGAGTGTGTGTGTGTGTGTGTGTGTGTGTGTGTGTGTGTCACTAAGAGGAGAGCAGTGTCCATCTGAGCCAGCAAATGCAAATTAGAGCAGACTCTTAAATGGTACACATAAAGAAAGGTGAACTAAAGAGGCTATAGACAACAGTGAGATAAATGAGAGAGACGAAATGACTGGATGGGAGGAAAACGAAAGAGAGGTATAAGAAAAGGCAGAAAAGGAGATGTCAGTAGGTATATTTTCATCCAGCATCACCCCTCATTAAATGCCCCCCCCCGCCACCTTATTCAATATCCAGCTTTTCTACCATTTAGTATGTGCATGTTTATGTTTGTGTGTGCGTGTCTGTTTTAATCAGGCAAGTTAGTTTAGAACAAATTCTTCTTTAGTAAGAGCTTGGCAAAAAGCTAAATACTTCTTGATGCAAAGCCAGGCGAAAAGAAGAATAACAATAGGAGACAAAAAAAATTAAAAGGCTCTGAGGCTAAACGTAACTGCTTATGTGTGGAAGTTCATTAATGGCAAAACAATTGAAAGGGCATAAAACTAATTGAAATGGAAATCAAGATTTGAGTAAGCACAGGGACAGATTAATGAGCACAGAACAAGAGTAAGCAGGGACAGAATTGAGTGTAATAGATGTTTTGAGCCTGCAAGAGAAATGTTGTCACAAGAATTGTTCGTTTGCTTGGTATCCTGTTGCACTTTTTCAGTTTTGGAAGTTTACTTCCCTTGCAAGCAATCTCAAACTGAAAGCAAAGTATAATCCAATGGATTTGACCTGGACATAAAATGTTATGGCCCAGTCACACCAGCATTTAAAATAGCAGAATTTTGCAGCAAAATCAATTCACGTCAATGAACTGTGTTCAACTTAGGTGAACTTCTGACAGGCAAATTCACACAGTTGAACAGCAAGCTGTCTTGGCAGTGTTGACTTTTGAGGGAGTGGAGAGCCGGAGAGTCCAATGGAGGAAGCTATCATGTGATGATGACAGTTTTATTTCACCTCCTCTGTCAGAGTATAAACTGCTCCACAAAAGAGGAATGGTTTGCAGACAGTTATGAGACAGGAGTTGATAGTACAAACACATCTTTTCAATAAACTGTTTGAACTTATTGTTTTGCTAGCTAGCTTGAAGAGCGAGTTTAAAAAGGCAGCATATAGACATGTCCTTATAAAGCTTATCCAGAAATTGTTTTCCTATCAAGCCTCGTCGTAAGTTCATAAAAGCTCAGACTCTGACAAAACTGCTGGGGAAAATTATGAGAGCACATGTTGAACTGAGTGCACGTTAGGAAATCAGGATTTTGTGCTTAAGACTTGTTTCACGCTTCCAAATCTGTCCTCGTGTGCTCTCAAATCTAGATTGATTGCAGCTTGAATTTGTTCTGTGCTCACTCAATAGTTTTGCAATTAATAAACTGCCCTACATATAGTCATTATGTTAAGAGCTTTTGTACTATTGTGGTCAGTCCTTGCTGCCTACGGCTGTTTGCAGGACCATACCAAAACATGATACTGTGTGGCGTGTTGCAGTGTGAGCTTGTGGAGCTAGTGAGGACCTCAGTTATGGAGTCAGCACGTGTCGCTTTTGCCTCAAGCGTTCACATTGAGCAACACAGAAATCAACAAAAATGTAGAGGGAATATGAATATGATTTATGCATGTCCTCTAGACTGTGCGGAATGTTTTCTGTGCGTATGTGTGCATGCAGCTGTGCAACAACAAGCTGTGCAGCTGGAACACGAATCCTTACTCACCTACACACATGTGCATGCACACACACTCATGGCCCAGCCGCAACTGGGACAGCTGACAGCACTAGCAGGGTCACGTGTGTTTATACAGTCTCATCTGTTCCTCCGTCACCTGAACTCTCTCAGTTGGTGCACTCTTCCACGGGGACGGCAAACACACAATGCCAGGCTCCATCTTCCCCTCTCACTTATTCCTTCGCCATTGTGGGTTTTGGTTTTGCAAACAGCAACTTTATCACCAATAGAGGCTTTCGAGCCAGTGATTCTACAACTGTCCCCGTTTTTTGCTTGATCTGTTCAATCGTGTTGTATTGATTTTGCATTGGATGATGCAAAACCTACCTCAGTAGGTTTCACAAACAGAATTGGAGACAGATGGTAATAGCTGAAAGAACTGGACCATATAGTGGATTCATAAATGTATGACAAACTAATTGTTTCCCGCAGCTCCACCTTTACCTTTCCTCCTTTATTTGTGGCCAGATCTCCCCGTCTTTTTTTTTTCTCGATTACTTCTGTGTAACTTCCCTCCCTTTTGAATACAATTTGACACATAATATATCCATGTGAGTGCTAATAAGCCGACTTCAAACTGTCTACATAGTCAAGGTCACCTCTTAATCATCCTGTGTCTTCAGGCAGCTTCCTAGCAATATGTAGGTGTGCGTGAAGTGCTGTCGCTACTACACCAGCCAACTAGACGCTCAAGGAACCATGTTTTCAAGCTGCCATCTTTTTAAAAAATTGCCTTGATGAAGGCCCTTCGACGAAACACATTGATGATTCTTCCAGTTAGTCAGCTAGTGTTGCCGAGTTCGTTTTTTTTTTCAGAGTTCAAATTGGGCAGAGGGGCTTTTGATGGTGGACACTAAGAACAAAATATCATAGGCAAACATGAAACCTTAATGTGTACAGTAAATATATTCACTTGGTCCGTTCATAGTGTATTTATTCACAAATAGGGCTGCAACGAACAATTATTTTAATTATTGAATCATCTATCAAGTGTTATCTCAATTAATCATTAGATCTATAAAATGTCAGAAAATAGTGAAAGATGCCCAAGTTGATGTCCTCAAAATGCTTATTTTGTCTGATCAAAAGTCCACAACCCAATAAATTATCAATTTACTAACACATAAGAATGTTAGGGAATGTTTGGTATTTATGTATTTTTGTTTTAATAATTACTTGAATGATTAATCGTTTCAGCTCTACATACAAATGTAACAGCATTTTCTGCATATGGGTTGCCTCTTTTCTCTCTCCATGTCTCACATCTGTGTGTGTGTGTGTGTGTGTGTGTGTGTGTGTGTGTGTGTGTGTGTGTGTGTGTGTGTGTGTATGCGTGCTTGTAGCTGTTTCACCACCATCCTGAAGCCTCGTCCCTACCTGTTTGGAATTTTAAACAGCTTCCCTGTTCCTCTCACCTTCCCACAACTCTCTCTGCAGTCCCCTAAATTCTCACTGAGGGACTGTCTCAACAATAAACTGCATGCTGGTACATAAAACATGATCATCTACTGTTTACACTGTAACCATCTAATGGATTGATATTAGGCAGTAAGTGTGCTTTATTGTATCTTTGTTCGATGCTGAGGTGCTGGTCCAGTAGAAGTTACTCTGTTGGGTGTGTGTGTGTGTGTGTGTGTGTGCATGCATGTGTTTCCTCACACTACATTTCATTTTCTGCCATTTCCGTTTTCTTTTAGCCTCAGGCAACACTATGGAATTTTCCAAATGATGGACAATAAGTACCATAATAATGTGGTTTTAAATATTGTGGAACTGCAACCTGAAGCCAGCTGGCTATAGAAAAACAATTCTCCACTGTTTCACTCTATCAGGAACAGGCCTAATGAATTAAAAGTGTTTCGCTCCAAAATGCAATAGCTGCACAGCCACTTAAAAGAACGCTAGCAGATATTCTCAAAAGCTGTTATTTCCAAAGAATATATTTAAATGAAATTATTTGCAAGCAAAGGTCTGAAACAACTCTGAATGCCGATAATAATCCAATTACGGCTTTGTAGTTCATGTAGTAATCGTTTCGTAAAAGTAGACTAAGTCTCGTGTTTTTAATAGTAAAACTCTCCAATTATACTGGCAGTCCCCCACCCAAGAATAACTGATGTTTGTTAAAGGATCGTACCGGTGGGTTCGCCTGCTTCAGCCCATTTATTACACACTTTACATTACTGCCAACCATTGTCCAAAGCATACAGTAATGTTTTTAATTCTGAATGTCTTTTTCCTACCTTCCAGGCAGCCATTAGTTTCATCTCATTTAATATGGAATGAAAATCAACTTGTGCTTTGTAGTTGAGCAGCTAAAATATGCAAAAATGCTGTTATGGTCCTTTAACAAATGGAAGACATGAATAAAATAATGATTACTGTATCTAGAACATATTAATTTCAGTTATAAAATAGTTTCTAAGATGAAAGTAGTGTTCACTTAATTCATTTAGGTAATTTCTGTGAAACACTTTTGAGAAAACTTGTTAACAGTGTGACTTATTGGTATCAAGCCTTAAAGAGTAACTTAACATGAGGCTGAAAAGCAGCGTTTCACGGCCCTCTCTGGTAGAAAGTCACAAGTCTGTTTCACCTCTGACCACACCCACCAGTCAGGTGTGGTTGGGTGTGGTCAGAAGTGTGCTCTGTTGCACATGTAACAACACCCAACAGTGATGTCACGGTGTACTGACACACTTCTACATCACTGCAGCACAGTGAGAGGTTAAAGCACTAGAGGTCAACAAAAACAGGATTTTCTGGGGCTGTTAAAGATGCACTCCGATGATTGTACACATGAAGTTCAGTTGTTCCCACTGAGGAGTACTACTCAGTCTGTGAAATCAGTTGTATAATCTTCTGTAGCTCGGGAGGAGCTTTCCAAAGTTTGAAAAAAATAACCCTAATGATGTCATCGGGGTTATCTAGGGACTACGCACTAAAATTCTCAAGTACAGATCAAGGAAATCTGGCTCTGCTGCTTCTTTTTATTTTTAGCATTCTGTGTTAAATCCTTCTGGTGCATCCTCCAACTTTAAGGAAGTGCAATACCACTTTTAGTTGCTTTTTAATGATAGTTATGTAAAAAAAAAAAAAAAAGAAAAACAAGCACCTTTAGTAAAATTGTAAATATACTCTCTGGTATACTGTATGTTTTTGTGGTGTAGTAGTCATGCATTACAGTGTGTGACTGTTACAGCTTTCCAACATAAATGGTTGGTACAGAAAAGTACAGCTCATCTTGAAGGTCACCTACTGTACAGTAATACACTGTGAACTGACTATGATACTCAATGCTATCATTAACAGTTTCTCTTCTCTTTACAACCTTTTACCTGCATTTAGCTTTTACACGTGCAGTTATTGTTTCAGTACAGCCTGCCAGTGGACCTGAAAATGTGCTCCAAGTCTAATTTCTTTTAAAGGAGGCTTAAAACGTCTCTAAATCCTTCGGCTCGGACTTATCCCTGTATGTGTATGTGTGTCTCTATGTGTGTATTACAGGGTCACAGTGTAACATGAAGGCATACACATTTGGTTTGGTTGTTTTTGTAAAATTAGCAGTTGGTTTCTTTGTGTACGAAATGCACAAAAGTGATGAACTTTTCGGGCTATGCTCTTCTAATCGTGCTTGCATTTTTCCCGAAATAGTAGCCTACTGGAATTAAATTCTAAGGATCTTGCTAATGTATTTTTTGCTTTCCAAGAATATTCACATTTTTGCATCCCTCTCTTCGAGTTATATTCTAATCACATTTTCTTCTCCTCAGTCGTTCTTTTAGTTTTGCCTGATGAATTATGCCTGACCCATGAGGCTAATTGCTTTAAACCTTCTCCACAACCCTATTTCAATATTTTCTTTCTCTCCATAGTCTCAGAGTCAAACTGGTGTAGTTCTACCTTATTTTCACTCCCTCTCTGTTCCTCCCAGTAAAATTTCCTCTCCTCCTCCATCCACACCGACAACTCCACACTTGCTTCTTCTGTCCCCTTTTCATACTTTGTGTTTCTTTAACACCTATAGGTTTTCCCAGCTACCCTTCTCTTCAGGCAATAGGCACCATTTATCATTATCTGTGATCTTGTCTCTGCGTCTACTTAAACTGCCTTAAACTAAACTCCACTATCTCATCATCTTGTCTCACTTCTCTCTCACCTTCCTGTTCTCATCTTCTTTCAGTCCCACTGTCATTAACACAACAGGATCCTTACTCACTCTGTGTGTGTGTGTGTGTGTATCTATCTATCTGTGCTCTTGTCTGCCTGGCATCACCATAGTGACGGATTTTGGTGCTGTCTGTCCCTGCCTTGTATATCTTGGCAGCAGTTAGGGCTCTGTGCCGACGTATCCCAGTTCATAGGCCACCCGGCTCCGACGTCACTGCTCCACGCTGACCCTGCCAGCTCGCATATGGAGCCCACATATGGGCCTCATCTATAAGAGATAGGTGGCCTGAAGGAGCCACAGTCCCTCCACTGAAACAAACCCAGTTCACAGAAGGCTGGCTCCCATAAAAAGGCTGCAGGATGTGAAGTGACATTTTAGCATTTGTCTGTTTCATGAGGAAGAAAAAACAGAGTTTTGATAGAAGAACAGCCCTTTTCTTATATTTGTAAAAATACTGACACACATTATACTATAAAAATGTCCCCGACATCTTTATTTTAGAAAAACAAAAAAATAACATCTCTGTTGTGACCTACAGTATTCATTTTCAAGATTTGTTTCTGTCATCTTATTCACCGAAGTGTGCCATATGAATTGACACTCACATGTTACATATTACTCACAACTGCATGGTATACAATATAACAGTTACGTAAGTATTTAAGAAAAAGAAAAAATATACAAATTGGAGATGAAAGGATTAGTCGACAGTCGAAACCAAACATTTTCTGTTTCCAGCTTGCGATTTCAAGCTGGTACAGACACCTTGAGATGAGATGAGATAATTAACAAGTCAAGAAAGATGACAAAACACATCTGCTGCATAAAATTTGCTTATGAGACAAGTCTTTTATCTTTGGTATTTTCTTGTGAAATATAACTTTACCTCCTCAGTCAGGCCTATAAAACCTATTCAAACAACAATTTGAGAAGGAAAAAAATCCCTCTTTTCTTCAAGTGCTCATAGTTCATCAAATATAATCTTTGATGAGGGGTCACATGTTAACTTAGCTTAATTATAAAGAGTCACAAGCCACAAGGGTCGGGAACCACTGCTTTAGATTACAGCAAAAAAGGTCCATATTGAAATATTACAAGGAATAGATAGGACAATAGACAAAGACAAAGTTATTAGGCTATAAATAAGACACTTAAAGATGCTCACCCCCAACCACGCCCCCCAGGACAGTCAATTTAAAGGCCCATACCAGTGTTTTTTGCTAATTTTAGTTCTGTAACTACAAATCATGTATGTATTTGAATGCATTCTACCATTCTAGGCAGCTGTTGGTTTTCATTAATTAGCAGACTCTTGAAACTTGCTCAAATTGTCATAAGTCTACATTAAACACATTTTTTTATTTTTGCATGGTAATGTTATTAAAGTGCGGATTGATTTGTAAACTCTGCACTGTGATACCTCCCAAAAATAACAAACATAAATGCTTGATGTTCACTGTGATGGTGTACACAACTCAAGACACAGCTAATAGATAGCCTAATGTAAGGAAATTAATTGAAACTGGATCTGTAGGCACGTCTGCAGACAGAAAAGCATGTTTTACAAAATGGCTAGCTGTAATATAAAGTGTAAGATGTGTAGTGAATTGGCTAAAACATGCAAAACCACTGGTATGGTCCTTTAAAGTGTTAGAACTAATGCCTGCTTCCAATAAAGCACGCCACTGGCACATAAACGAGACTTTTATTTATCCAAATGGGCCAACTCATCGTTATCAAACAAGGATAAGACCTTCGCGTCCTGATTTGCTCTTAAGTTTAGGGCTGTCTACTTCTGTGTCATCCCCTCTAGCCAAACGAGTTCTTGTTGTAGAAAGTCTGGAAATAGTGCTCTTTTCGCCTCCGGGCCCCATTAAGCAAACAAGTCAGTTTGCTTTTCGTGGCGTCCTGGGTTTAACTGAAAATACACACCGTGGCATCTCTCTCCGCTCTGGTGTCGTCGCTGACATCCGTCTGTAGGCTGCTAGACAGACAGTGCCTGCCCCCCCACACCTCCACCTCCCCCTCCCCCCTGCGGTGGTGGAGTCTGCCTGTAGTCCGTATCCGGCTTGGACGAGGCAGCCGGAAGCGCGGCGCTCCAATCGAACGAACTCCTTTACCCAGAAGCCCCCGCGACGCCTCAACTTACAGAACTGGCTTCTTGGGCTTCGGGAGTGTTTCCCATTTAAACAAACAGTGCCGAAGATGGCGGAGAGTTAATGGTGTAAAGAAGAAATTATCGATCCGGTAGAGAGATACGTCCACAAGGTAAGCCCGTGCTGCGTGTTTGCTAACATTCAGCTAATTTAACCCGACTTTGCATGTGGTTTGCATTTCGATAGAGGACGGAAATGTACTGACTTGGGTTCCCAGCGGCAGTGCACACACAATATTGGCATCGGTACGGTGCGGAGGGCACAGTGCATGGTCATTTAGTACATTGACAGCAACGATTTACTAACCTGTTCATGACGGCGATGAAGTGCATGCTAGGTGTCATTCATTCGTCTGTCAGCCCGTGTTGCAAAATGAATGAATGCTTGGCAGATTTGATAAACTTAACTTGATCACGCAAGCTGGCCAGTTTACGCACAAGCTGGTGGATCACAGAAGTGTTTCCAATAGAAACATGGTGAAGTTTTTTGGGGGGAGAGCACACACACTTTTAACAGTCGCAACACTCACGCTTAAACACACACAAACAGGGTGATAGTTAACTCTTTTCTCTCGCTTGCTGCTGACTGTCCGCGATAGTCGGTGGGGACACAGCTGAGCCTGACGCTGTCGCAACATGAGGGAATTTGGACCGAAATGTTTGTTGATCAAGTGCATGCAGACATACTCAACTGTGTATCATATGCATCGTGTTTGAATGAGGCTACTGGTGTATTTTACCGGTTTCGTTACTACAAACGTGCGATGCGGGAAGAGACAGACGATGCTGGCTGTCTGTCAGTCAACCAGTCTGCCAGCCAGCCAGCCAGCCCGGGTCCCGATTACTGAGCGATAAAAAAAAAAAAGTGAACTGACTCTACTGTATGTCTCCAATGTGCAAGTCAGTGCACTGAATGGTGCATGCATTGCTTATAAATGTGTGAGGGGAAAGAGTGAACGGTCGATGTGCTTGTGTTTTTCCCCTCTTAGGTCTCCTTCATAACCCCTCCTGTCATCTACTTCATCCTTAATAACGCGTCTCACTGTATATCTGCAGGGGGCAGCAACGTGGCCCTGTGCATATACACTGTCCTGTAACCCTGAAGGTCCACGGTCTGATTCCTGAAACAGCAAGCCTGTGTTGTGTGTGTGTGTGTGTATGTGTGTGTGTGTGTGTGTGTGTGTGTACATGAAAAGCACCATGTCCTTGAGCATGACACCAGAGCCCTACTACAATACCTGCTTGCACTGGTTAATAGCAGTCTGCTCTTCAGTGTGTGTAAACGGTAGCCTTGTTGAATGGAAGTGATGCAGATTGTTTGTGTGTCAGTGTAGACAGGTGAGGAATGCCAGGTTGAGTTAATTACACTAAGGCCAATGTTTAAATTCATATCTGTTTGCAGCTTTGTTTTGTGGCTGAATAAGGGTGCAACTAATGATTATTTTCATTACTGATTCATCTCTTATTATTTTTCATCTATAAAATGTGAAATAAATGGTAGAAAATGTCCATCCCAGTTTCCGAGAGTCCAAGTTGACATCTTGTTTTGTCTGACCAACAGTCCAAAACCCAAAGATATTCAGTTTACAAAGAAAAGCAGCAAATACTCACAACCAGAGAATGGTTTGAGTTTTTATTGACATCAACAAGCCCGAAAATAGAAAGCCTCTGTGTTCGATGTATAGTTTGTCAACTCATTCATATTTTCTGTTGATAGACAAGTCATTTAATCGACTAATCGTTTCAGCTTGTGGCTGGACTGTCTGTCTGCCTCCAAAGTGGAGGGGTGTGGCGACGAGAAGGCACGGCACCCCTCTCCTGACAGATTTACAGTCAACTCTGTGGCCCAAGTCTCTGCACACGTGCAGACACACACGCGCCTGCAACCTGCTTACAAGGAATCGCAGTGGACTGGGAGGGGTGTGGGCAAGCTGCGCGGACCCATAGGCACCCATGAGGGGTCTTTGCTAAGCGGATGAATGCGTGGACGAGGAGGGTGACAGTGATGCATGATGTTTGCTGAATGGGAAAGAGGGGACAGAGGTCAGCAAGGGATGCTGGTGACTGGGTCAGGCGCTGGGGGCAGGGCTTACGAGGGTGAGCGGGAGGGAGGCAGGACCTCACACACCAGCCTGGGAACATGGAAAGCACTGTGTGTGTGTGTGTGTGTGTGTGTTGAGGAGGAGGAGGGAGGGGTGTGTGTGTAAGGTAAGGGAAGGGGCTCAGGTGGAGCCTCTTGCTGGTATTCTACCTGGCTTTTTGTCTTTTGTGTCCTTCCTGGTCTTTTGTTGATCTTGTTTCTGCTCCTCTGCTCTGCCATTTGTGGGGGGGGTTTCACCTCTTTTGTGGAATCGGGAAGTTTTCTGACACAAACGGACCACATTCTTTGCTCCCTCTCTCTCTTTCTCTCTCTCCTCTGTGGTATGTCTCTCGCTGTCCCCTGCCTCCCCAAACTGCAGTATAGTGAGCTGAACTGTTGTGCTGTTGTTGTTGGGGCCCCCTTTCCCATGTGTCAGGATGTGTTAAACAGGAATTAATCTTCACCAGCTCTCATTGATTTCACTCTGTGGAGGAAGGGTCTATGTTTTTTGTCACTTATTCTTGTCCTTTACTCGGGCATCTCCAGTCCAGCGGTGGATATCCCTGCGCCTGATTTGATGTGGTCTTACTAGATTTGTCCCAAATGACAAGTGCTGGGTGTCTTTTGATACTAGTGACAATATGGTATTTGAGTTATCAAAACAATACTTTTTCCAATACCTTGCTTTGAGGAATAGAAACATGACCGTTGTTTGGATCACCCTGTCAGTCCTCTAAGCTTAAAGGGGAAACACTAAAAACAGAATTATAATGTGTCACTTGTATGATTTTGCATATGTCAAGTCAATATTTGCCAACATTTATGGCTCTCCTCTCAAGCCAGAAGCCACAGAGCCAGCATTTCCGCCTGTAAAATTATCAAGAGACACATTTTGCTGCTGCTCTTCTGATAATGAATTGGAGATAGACAGGGGATTTATGTGTTGGCTTTAGCTTTGACACCCAAATGAGCTCTATTTTATCATACAGCTAACAGTTTGAAACCAGAAATACTACCCACATCCCGTTTAAAAAAACATCTTGGCTGCTTTCAAGGCTCATAAGGCCACTCTCCACTTAACTATCAATGAAAGTCCTTCACAGAGAGCCTTTGAAAGCATTGAGATTTATTTATTTAACATTAGAGATGTAAATTTATCCTCAAGTGTTAAAGATTATCTTAATTACTTGTTGATTCTTTTATTATAGATAGCTTTCCCCTCTGTCTCCCTCTCTTCCTCTTCCTCCCATAAGTACACTCAATTATTTTACACTCAGATGAACTGATTTTATATTTCTAATAAAACAAATGCAACTTCCTTTGTTTATTCCTTTTAAATGTGCTGATGATCTCATTGTCAGTAGTGGTGTGTGTGAGTGATATGCTATTGCTGCGTGTTTTGGAGTCAGTCCTCTAGTGGTTGCGCCGGAAGCTGACGTGAGTCAAGATGATACAGGAAGAAATGTTGGTGCCACACACAATTTCTCAGTCTCGGCACCACCTGCAATATTACAGATCATTATTTCCAAAAGCTGCTACACTTAAGTAAAACAATGCAAAGGAATGACTGAAAACGCCATAATTTGAGGTGAACAAACCTTTCTTTTACAAAGCAGTCCAAAATAAATTGCATCTATTTTATCATTTTTTTAATATTTTTCTTGTGCTGATATTTGATTTTTTGGCCATGACACTGACATATTATCAACCTTATTAAGTTGATGTGGCAAACATGTTAGCAAACAGTTGCCTATTTAACATTAACATTATTTTTTAGTCGTGTTTATAGCCACCTGATGAATCTAAGCCCAAAATTCACGTTACTTTTTAGCTCTATTTTGGTTTCCACCAACTCCTTAGGGAAACTTAGCTGCTAATGCTCTATTATGCTCACCAGCTAGTCGCTAACTTTGTCCAGGCAGGTAGCATAGAGTCTTAAAACAGCTGCCTGCTTAATCAAAACAGTAACGTTGTGGGCCGTAAAACAGTTGAAAGTGAAAGTGAGTTGAAAGATGCTAAAATGCTCCGTAGAGCTCAGTGGAACTGTGGGTTTGTCACTACAAATGACCCCTTTCACATTACGCATAGTCCAGTTGTTAATATAAAAATCTTCATTAGAGCATGACAAGTTTTTTTTTTTTTATGTGGCATTTTTGCATGTATCTGGATAAACATGTATTTTGTTTTGTTTTTTTCTACACTCATATTTACCCTCCAGGGTTAGAGTTAGAGTTCCACTATGAAACAAAACACACTCAAAACCAACCCATCCCTGCAGCCAGGGAAACCCAAGTCACAATTTATGTGTGAAAGGAAAACAAGAGTCCTAAAGGATAATTACAAAAAGAAGTAACATTTTAAAAATCTAATTTCTCATCTGTCACTGATGCACTAGCAGAGAGATGACACTTAAGTGGCAAGCCAAACTGTTATTAAGAATGGAGAACATTGACTAAAAGCGTAAATAAGCGGTCTCTGCACTGATTTGCATTTTTATTGGTTTATGCAATTTGAAGAAATCGGCAGAAACATGAAGTGAAACATTTCATGAGAGAAATGTCACTAAAAATTCAATTATAGGAGAAATTCTTGTTAAATGGAAGCTACAGTTTGGGTTTCCTTGAGCAGCGTGATATAGTAGTTCTCGACAGAGAGACCACACGTGAAGTAAAATTTGTGAATGACATTTCTGTCAAACAAACCACGTGTATGATGCAGGAAAATAAATGCACATTAAACCCGCCTTTGACCATTTACACCATACTGTTGGTTGTGGTTGTTATCGTTCATCAAGTGTAGTTGCATACTCATCACCACTTTACTTTACTATACCAGAGCTTGAATAAATCTCAAATTTCAGTTCACTAAAAGACGTTCTATGTTTACATGTGAGAGTCTAAATGGAAGACTGTGTGTGTGTGACATTGAATTTATTTATTTAAAAAGAACATTTGAAACAACTCACTTCCTGCAATCACATTTGCATATTTGTAAGATTTAAAAGAAAGAAAATTTTAGAATCTCCACTACACTGAGGGAGCGAGATGGGGAACGACGTGCAACAAGGATTGTACTCAATCCGTGGATGTTGTGGTTCATAGTCGGCACCTTAACATGGTTACATTCTTTAATAATTCCTTGGTGACCTAAAGTTATTAAAGAAACCTGTGTTCACTTTATGTACCAAAGCCGAGCAGGTTCAAACGTAAAGCTGGACAATAAACCAAATTTATTGAATTACCAACATTATGAATCTCTTACTGACCTGAATTTATTCATATCACAGTTTTCAATAAATGTCAAGGAAGTGACGACAGCTACAACAACCAATGACATCTAAGCAGAAGTTTAAGCAACCATTCAGCAAACAGCCCTGTAATTACACAAGACAAATATGTAAGAAGTAAGCCAGCTCGAGAAAGAAAACGCATGCAGTGATGTATGTAAAATTAATAACTATTTTGATAATCAATTATTGTTGAAGGCAATTTCTCTGGTTCCACCTTCTCAAATGTTAATGTTTACTGCTTTTGTCTTTTTGATATTCTAGTCTAATTGAATATCTTTGGGTTTTGAACTGTTTGTTGGACAAAACAAGCAATGTTAAGTTATCATCTTGGACTGATGATGGGCATTTTCTCACAATTTTCTGACATTTTCTAAACAAAAACGATTAATCAAAATCGAAAATATCGAGCAGATTAATTGATGATCAAAAATAAGTGTTAAAAAACTGTCAGTATTTATTGTTAACAAGGTAAATCTGACATTAAACATTAATGTTTATATTCTCCTGCTCTAGTCAGGCCTGTGTTAAACACTGATGTGGAGCGGGTCGTGAAACTGGGTCACTGAACACGTGTTGACCCATTCAGACTAACGGCAAACACAGGTCATGTCCTTGCGTCGGTCTGAAATTGATCTAAGACTTGCGTTAATCATTTCTGCTATTTGACATGTCAGGAAATCCAGTTGTTTTGTCATTTCAGTAGAGACAATGGGGTTTGGGGTTTATAAAGATGTTTTTATGAAAGTTAAGGATCTGAAAAGTAGTTTATACATTTGTCTGTGATAATGTAATAAGTAAATATCAAGCAGAGTTGGAGGAAGAGCTGAGAAAAGGGGGATGAGCTGATGGTCAAGTCAGAACAACTGTCGGCTGTGTATCCTCGGTTTCTGTTTCCTTTCTTTCCCCAGAATGCCTCGGTGCAGCTCATGTCCTCTGTTGCTTTATTTTTCTGAGAGCTATTTCTTCTGTGAGAGGAATGTCAAGTGCCCATCTCGTCGCATTTCTCCCTGTTCTGTGTTTTGTTTTGTTACTTGCGATTCACTCTTGATCTTGATTTCCGTCTTTTCCTGCTCCTCTAGTCTTGTTCACCTCAATCTTTGTCCTCTTCGTTGTGCTTGTTTCTCGCAGTACAATTAGCTGGTGCTCAGGACAAAATAAATATATAAATAAGTGAATGTGTTAATATCAAACATATTGTCTTTGTACGGCCATGGCTTTCTATTGTGTTAGCACAGATCCATGTGTGTGAGTAAGTGTGTGTGTGTGTGTGTGTGTGTGTGAGAGAGAGATGAAGGAGGGGGGAGGAGACGTGGAGAGTCGTTTTATTAACGTGGCGACTCCCGCTAAAATTCAGGGAGTGCTGTTGCATCCAGCTGTTACTGGTTGCGCGAGGCTTCGTTGCCATGGCAACACAGCCCTGCGCGCCTGCTCAAGGTCGTTCATCCAGTTCTGAACTGAGCAGCATGCTGCACATAGGATGCACACGGAGAGAGAGAAATAGAAAAACTACTTCAAAGTGACCAATCAAAAGCACTTCAGTGACGTTGTGGTCGGTGAACAAACTCAGCCCTCCCTCCACCCTCCCCCTCTGATACACACACACACACACACACACACACACACACACACACACTTACTTTCTTCAATAAAGAAACAAACAAAAAAAACTTTGGCCTTGGGGCTTGTAGGTTCTTTTGCCAGCTGATAAAATATTTAGCTGGTCAGTGGGAGAGTGAGGGATACAGTGGCTGGAGAAGAAGCGAGCAGCAGAGCTTGGCTTTGTGTTTTCCTTTCTCTAATGGTGCATTGCTCTGAGGCTACCTGGGGCTTCTTTCACCTCCTTTCCTCTCCTCTCCCCTCCTCTCCTCTCCTCTCCTCTCCTCTCCTCTCCTCAGAGGGCTGCAGCATCCCTCGGGGGCTCTGCTGCATGTTTGCCGGCACTGACTGGACTCAGTACAGCACACATTGTACGTTAAAGGCCCCAATACACTGTGTGATAGCAGCAATCTTGCAGGTTCATTGCATGTCACACTGTGCGAAATTGGGTCTAATAAAATCTGGGTCGCAATCTGTGTCAGAAAACATCAGTTGTGAGGCATGTCATTGTGCCATGAATTCCTAGTGAATTGTAGTGCTACGAAGTAAATGGAGGAAGACTCTGCAGAGTGTACAGCCATGCTCTGTGAGGCTGTACTTAGGCAAAGTGGTGCTTTGAGCTAAATGCTAATACTAGCATGGCAACATGCTCACAATGACAATGCTAACTTGCTGATGTAAAGCAGGTGTTATGTTTACCATGTTCACCATCTTAGTTTAGCGTGTTAGCATGCTAACAGTATGTAATTAGCACAGCTGAGGATGATGGGAATGTCATTTTTCATACATTTTGACCTGATGGTGGCGCTCAATAAAAAGTCAGGGGATCACCAAAGTCATTAGGATTCATCCTGAGGGGATCATCATTATTATCCGAACCAAATTTCACACCAAACTGTTCCAATAGTTGTTGAGACATTTTCACTCAAAACCACAAATATCAACGTCACGGTGGCGCTAGAAGAAAAGTCAGGGGATCACCGAAGTCAGTAAAGTTCATATTCTGGGGACCATGAATGTCTGTATAACATGTCATAGCAATCCACCCAGAGGTTGTTGATATATTACAGCCAAAGTGGTGGGCTGACAGACATTGCCATCCCTACTGCCTCGCTGCTAGCATGACTAAAAATATGCAAGCAGAGACATGTCATCAAAAGGGGCGTGCCATATTTATGGTAACACCGATATAAATCCTAATGTGATAAACATTTGTCTTATCATGATATTAACAGTATTGGGACATGCTGACACACGTACGCCAGGACTACATACAGCAGACATGGTTGAAAGTCGGTCTGATAACATCAACCTTAAGAGAAAAAGAGCAGAAGTGGTACATCACACTACAACACCTTGTACATTGACCACGAGACAGAAGAAGTTGGGATCTAATTCAGCTGAAGTGGCAGTGATTGATCGATCACATTGTATGTTCACTTGGGAGTAATTCATCAGAGAAGCACATCACAATGTTGGGATAGAAAGAATGTTTAGAAAAGTAGAGTCAAATGGCTCAATCAGTGATTTTGAGGCAGGGATGTTTGAGGAAAAACTCAACCTCACACGCAGAAGAACACAAGCAGTCAAACACCATGCTGAAGTTATCTTCATAATCACAAATAATATTGTATCAATATGATCTGCATCGAATCGAAGTTTGATATTAATCAGCTGGTCTTAGCTGACTAATACTGGTCTGTTGATATCATAATAAAGTTTCTGCTTTTCCTCTATTAGAATTGGTGGTCACAATCAGCCAGTGGGCCAGTTTATTCTGCAAAATTTCATGCCATATTCTGATTGGTTGGTTTGTATGCTGTGCCGTCGTAGCAGCAGTGACATTGTGGGAATTTGGTCCCAAATTTTAGACACTGTGAGAATTTTGCCCCATTTTTGGTCGCCAAAGCTCTAAATCAGCTGTCAGTGTCTCTCAGTGCGATTTAAGGCCACATTTCAGATTTATGACCAAAGATTTGACCTCATTGCTCTCATGATTGTCAACTTTTATCCGGGAGCATCGGAATTTACGCAGTGTAGAGACCTTAAGAAACCTCACTCGCATGTAGTGCATTGCTGCTCTGCAAACACATGAAGGTGAGATAGCAGAGGACCACATATAGGGCTACAGATAAGCACTTACCTATTCTTGTCTAACGTGTAAAGACAACATGCCCTGGTGCCTAATATGGAGGGTGGTTTTCTTCCTCTGCTACTGTTTTTTTCTCTTTTTGCACTCTCAAGGTGCAAACAGAGTTCAGCAGGATTTTCACAAACCAACACATAAAGTCACCATTTTCTGGGACAGCAGTGACGAATCGTGTCTCTTTTTGTGGTCAGTGACGTGATGGTTTAGGGCAGGCGTGTGTGTGTATGTGTATCATTGTTTAAATGAGAGTTAGAAAAACACAATCTGTCACCTTTTTGTGAGCCCCAAGCAAAGGAGAGCTGGGTTTTAGGGGGAGGAGGGGGTTAGTTTCATGTTTCTTCTTGCTGTAAGGTAATAGATGCTTATTAAAGGGGTCCTCAGAGGGGTGTGTGTGTGTGTAAGAAGGCAACTTCTGTTTTTTTACTTACTTTCCATTGTAAAAATCCAGACCTAGTTTATGTGTTTTAGAGCTCCTTTATGTGCCTATACACACACATACATACACACACACACACACACACACACAAACATTTATGAGGTAGGAGTTGAGGTAAATGTTACCAGCTGCAGCACAGCAAGCAAGTAGCTTCAACTCTGCCTGAACCCGGCTGTTACGTGACCACCTCCTCAATTTAATTCACCCCCGTCCTGCCTTCCCCTCAGCCGCCACACCTCCTATATCACTCTACCCCCACCACACACTCACACATATACACACACCGCCATCTCCATCCACCAGCTCCTCTCTCCAGTGTCACCAGCAGCAGAATCACTCATCTCAGGATAGCGCGAGAGCACTCCAAGGTCTGCTACCCCCACCTCGTCACCTTGGTGTGCAGCACCGGGCCGGCCAAGCAGGCTTCGTATGATTGGCTGACCCTCTGCCTCCCCTCCGAGGTCACACTGTTGGTGCTGTGATGTCACAGAGGCTTGTTTATCCGTACCTCCTGTCAAGCTCAGTTGCAACACACAGTACACAGTAAACTGCACCTTGCGTAAGCATTCACGACATTAGTGATCGCGTTATTCGTTCTTCATTGGTCCTCATTAGCTTCCACAAAGTGGTCGCTAGTCTTCCCAGGGTCCACACAAAAAACACACAATAAAAATGTGGTGGCAGCGTGGAACCGAACACATTTACACCGACAGCAGAAGCAGAGATGTTTGGGTCAATCATGGTCGGCAGTCGTCCCCTCCGACAGATGAAGGTAGTCTGTGTGAACATGGAAATGATGCAGTCTCTTGTCTTTGACTAATGAGGTCACCACAGTAATGGCAGCTTGTCTACTTCTGCCTAATCTGGATCCGTCTATAAAGAACCGTTCTCATCATACGATTTGTTCGTGGACGTGGCACAGCCAGGTGACCAGTGCTCACTGGTATTATACCTATGACAAAAAACAGTATATACTACGTTTTCACTAAAGAAGTGTGGTGCATTATTCCAAATTATGTTTTGCATGAATGACAGAAGACTACATTTTTATTTAGCCTCCACATTTAGCCACGATAACTGTTTATGCATCTCATACACTTTAGCACGGAAAGAACAATGAAGAAATCATCAGACAATTTTAAGGTTTGTTTTTTTTATTTTTTATTTTAAGATGTTTCTTAGCAGCACTTGGCCTAATGACTGGGCAGTAGGCTACTCCAGTGTGACAGAACGAGTGACCGAACAATGTCAATCATAACAAGATGGAACATATGCAGAACATTTCCTTGTAAATGATCTAATTTAACACCCAGTAATTTGATTTTAGCGACCTCCTGAACTGATGTCCCATCTATAGACAAATTGAGCGGAGTGGCTTTAGTAAGAACATTCCTATTACCAAATCCAGTACATTTAGTTTTGTTTATCCCCCAACCCTTTATTGATTGATCCCATTTTGGCTCAATAGGTGATATCAATGCCTTTAACCCCATGAAACTGTTGTGTAAGAGACGTTTGGATTGCTCAGTGAAACATATGACTCAGGAGATTTTGAAAGCGTGTACATGACATGCAGAGAAGACGCAGGCTCAGGCTTTAGTCAAACTGCTGAATTTCACATTCTGCTGTGGACGGGGACGAAGCAGAGCTACTACCTTCACCCATCTGTTTCTGCCAAGCTGGGAAGAGGAAAGAAGCCCTCCGTGCATCGGCCTCAGCTCAGGCAGAGGGAAGGGAGCGTCTTTGGTTGAATCAGCTTTTCTTCTCTCATTTTCTTTTACTGCCTCCCTCACAGTGAATCTGTTAGTCCTGTGAGATCCGAGTCGTAGTAAACAGGCAGTGACATCCGCATGCTCTCTGTAGAGGAAAAGGGGCCAGAATTTAAATATTGATTTGATGCAACGTGAGACAAAGATTCCAGTTCTTCTTGTGTTCCTCTTTCGGGGGGCTTTTTATAGCTGTTGTTTGTGTATTTTTAGGTGCAAATCAGACTTTACCCAAAAAGAAGGCTTCGCTTGTGTTAAGGTTCTCCTCTCCTTCTGCTTCTGGCGGTGCATACGTGCATGTTCCTGTGTCTCAGTTCGGCATCAGTTAGACAAGATGCCCAGGATGAAATATCATCTCCTGTTGGACTCGGCTGCCCACTCAGGTAACCATCAGGTGAGCAGCCACGGCTTTGCCTGCAGATCTAGAAGGCTGCTGGTGATGTTTATTGAGCTGATCAAACCCGACTAATGGAAGACTGACTGACAGACTGTAGACATCGCTGGTAGATTCAGGTGGAGTGTGCTGGGGGAATTTCCTCTCCAACTATTTGCTACATGACTACATGTCTACTGTGAAAAACTTACTGGATACCATTTGAACCTATAACTCTGGAGTACCAGGAAGGCAGATGTCAATGGGGGGGGGGTCACGTCACGTCACGTCACCCTGCTAGCTACTTTTACATGCCGTAATATACATTCAGTTAAGACAAATAAGTCCCGTTTCGGCCTTCTTCCTGTGGAGCAGTGCACCGTGTTTGTAGTAAAGTAAAAATTCCATCCAATAAAACAACTATTACCTTGCTGTCCTTTCCATTAAATAAAACTCCCTTGGTCTCCGTAGCTGATATCCTGTTGGATCTGATTGGTTTTAATGATCCCTCTCTGTTCCATCCCAATATCCTGTCTTGACAGGAAGCACAGCATATTAAAAAGAGGTGAAGTGGTCTCAAGATGCCGTGTCATTGTGACTTGAATGACATGCCACGCCACTGCAAATCACCTTAAGTGTCCCTGAAGAAGGCAGCTGCTTCACTGTCCTAACATTTCAGTAGCATCTGCTCGGAACAATATATCCATACTGCTTAGGAAACTAAAGGAGGACAGCACACTTGTAAATGTATGTCGACCCCAGGGGGATACGGCTCTTAATACTAATAATGTAACCAACTGTTTGTCTAATTTGTTTTATATTCGTAAATATATTTGTTTTTGTTGATCTAATTTTAATATTATGCCCTTTTCATTCGTTAAAGAGAGAATTCTCTTCACTTCCCTTCATCCCCCCCTGAGGCCAAAGGTCACGCTCAGCTTCAAATCGGTATCCCTTTAGCTGGTATGGATTTAATGCCTTGCTCAATAACACTTAAAAGCCGAATCTGTCATTTTGCCGATAGTATAAATTCCAGTATATTCATATATAGCATCATCAAAGAGTGCTGGCAGCATTGAAGAGCTGAAGTGTTAACTGACTGCCATGTCCGCCGTGAATGTGCTTTTGTTCTCTAAGGTGTACTCCAACAGCGCTCTATTCTGCATCCCATAACCATAATGTGATATGGCTAAATTCATCGCTGACTGATGCATGGCAAGCTCAAACCTTCAGCTTAAAAATCTGTGTAAACGACCTGGTTAATCCATACTATGTAACAAAAGTTGCTTATGTTGCTAACATGACGGACGCACCACGAACAAGACGACATGTTAAAACACACCAACAAGAAGATGGTGGCCATTTAAGTAACGCTAGCTAAGATTGAAACTTAACTCTCTACATTGTCCAGGCTGGACGAAGAACCCGAGACTCGAGTGTCGACGCCAACCAATAAAACATCAGAGACTCTGGCAGCTGCATAGATAATGCAGAAAAGCAAATTGCTCAGGTGAAAGACAAGGCTGATTATCTTGAAAATTTAAAACAGAAAGCATCAACTAACTAAATGTTAACCCATCATATTTTTAGAATTTGGCATGTTTTTCACAGTTTTCAAACATTACTTATGTAAATTAAGGCTCTAATCCTGTTTTGAGTTTTGGTGGTGGTGACGCCCTTTGTTTACATTTGCACCACGGATTGTACCTTTAACAAGGGTGGATGCCTGTTATCACAGGGACTTTTCTGCCTACTCGAATGAAAGCAGCTTAGTAATGTTTATGTGATCCTCCAGTAAACACACATACACGGTGGAAACACACGTGTTAACTGAAAACCGGTTTTCTCTCACACGTCGGTGACAGGCCTCCAGTAACGGCCTCGTGGAGAGTACGTGTTAGCCCAGCACGATCTCTCTCCCTATCTCACCAGGACTAAAAATAACACCATCTCCACGCTAGACTTTTAAACAGAGAAAAGGAGGGAGGCAGAACACAGAGAGAGAGAGAGGGTGGAGGGATGGGAGAAGGTGAAGATGACGATGGCATGAGTGCGAGAGGCAGAGTGAGAAAACAACAATCAAAGTGAGAGAAAGGGGAGAGGAGATGGACGGAGGGAGGGAGAGCAGAGGTGCAGGGAGGAAAAGAAAACAAGTCATTAATAATTTACTTGGAGGACACCTCTAGTTCGACCTTTAGTTCTGGTCAGTGGTGTTCAGCATGGAACAAAGTGTTGTGCAGAATGTTGTATAGTGTTGGGAAACATGATCTGACTGTTGTGTACCGTCCGGAAGTCTGTGTGCCCACAGGGACTGGCCAGGTGTGCTCAGGTGCTTAGTGGGCGTTCAGACCCAAAATAACACTGTGTTTAAAAAAAAACAAAACAGGTACCAGTGAGAAGATGAAATGCGATCGAGGAAGGACGATTTAAGTGAAAGATTCATGAGCTTCCAGCTGCCAAACAGGATTTTACAATTCTGGGAAGTTATCCTGACAAAAATAATAGTATCCTCCCTTGTGACTAACTCAAGGTAAAGAGTACAGTTACAAAGTAATCTACCAGGAATGTGTGCTTGCATGTATTTGGTTTGCCAGTGCTGCGTGTTTCAGAGTGACGTCGCGTTGCAACAGTTGATCCAGGTTCAAGTGTGTTTTTTTTTTCTTGGTGTTTTTTTTTTTTACATTTTTGTTCCCGTGTTCTGGTCTCTAGGGTTAAGTTGTAAAAATCCACTATCAGAGATCCTCATACCATTTCCAGTGATCACTAAGTAAGCACGTTGGTTTACGCTATTTTCATAGACTATGAGTCCAAGCAAAAGAATAGGGAAAGAAAGGGGCACGGGCAGCGATAAAATCGACAAACAAAAGTGTAAAAGTTCTTTTGACAAAGATTGCAGGTGCTCATCTGAAAATACACACATAAGGGGTAAAGCTTGAGAGCTATGTATGCTATACTATTTTGTTTGCTTCTTTGCTGTACAAGTCCACTGTCCTGTGCAATACTGACTGAATCAAACTTTTTGATTTAGCTGGCTTTGCAGGAGGTGTTGAATTAGCTGTCGTGCTTAGCCAGCTAAGAAGGACTCGGTGTGCTTCAAATGAAGTGCTTGTTGGACTGTCTAACAGTATCTGAACCCCCCACCCACCTCACCCACACCTTTCTGATGTCGGAATTGCTTTCGGCTGCGTCCAAAAAAATGTTGTAACTTTCCGAAACAGACAATCCGACAAAGCACACCCACTTCACACAGTAATTGGCCAGGTGTGTGGAGGTGTGAAAGTAAGCAGGATTTGAACATCTCTCTAAGCTCTTTTTTTTTTTTTTTTACTTTCCTCACTTTGTTTGAGGAGAGACTGTCCGAATGATGACAGGTTTTACTCCGCCTTCAAATGTGGCCTTTCAGTATAAACACATGGATGAAACTTTACACGAACTAGTTTGTTTCAAGCATTGAAGAACTGACATTTTTAGCACTTTTTGTCAGTTTCAAACAGTGTAAACAGGAATGGACTTCGTTATGACAAAGCAGAGAAAAATGGGTGTAAAACAGCGAAGCTTAAACTATCTGGAGAAAGTTGAACTGGACTGGAGTTTTGATTGAAGACTTCATGCTGTCTCCAAAAACATTGTGTGTTGCATTACACAGGAATAATCCTGCCAGTTTCTATGGCAGGATGAGGCATCTTGCGTCACCTTGAGTTTAGATATTTCAGAGAACAGTTTGACAGTCCGACATGGCTGGACGACACCTCGTGCGAAATAGCTTTAACACATTCAGAAGGTTTGATTGGTGAACCAGGAGACTGGTCACAAAGCCATCATGCTGACAAGTCCTTGTTTGTCATCACCGATTTAATTCCTTGCTTCGCTGCCTGCTGTATGTATTCTGGCGCTTTACTTGTCCTTTTGACACCACATTACTCCGAAACACAGACATATATTCAACTCTGACTAGTGAGGACTAATTTGTGACTGCTCTGCATTTAACCTTTGTCCTGACACACTTCAGCCGCACAAAAGAACAGAAATATAGCTGGAGGGGTTGGGCAACTTGTTGCTGTGTGATTACGGTGCTATGACAAACACTGTGCAGGGCGTGTTTGTTTTTGAGCGCTTTTGGAGTTTGTATTTACCAACAAAACAAACCGAGGTCCTGGTTAAGGGTTGGGGACACGGTGATGCTGATTTTTCCACAAGCTTTGCTCTGCTTCACAGTCTCAGTTTGCCACTTTTGCACAAAAGAGAGAAAGAAAGAAGGCAGGGAGGAGAGAAAGGTTTCTGGTTTTAGTGCCACAGGGGGGTTGGGGGATTTCAAGCAGCAGAAGAATGGGCAATGCAGTTGACATTGTTAAATTTCAAGTGTTTTTCAAACAGCCCATTTACTGTGTAACCTTAAACCCTGGGGTAACACTGGGGCCTCTCTCCTTCAGGCAAGGTGTTACAGACCATTTTACCATAGCAGCATAGTCAGGTTAGAGTGCTTGTGCTTATGCTGGGATGTTTTACAGATTCTTAAAATCCCATATTTGTGAGACTTTTGCATCGATTAAATGTATGTTTTCCCCTGAAGGTGTTTAATGTAGAAGTAGCACCTAAAGTAGAAAACCAATAACTTTAGCAAATCAATACTTCAGCTCACAAGTCTTTGAAACAAACTTTAGCTGAAGCTCACAAAGAAGGAAAGACTTGCACATTGTGGACTGGACCGATAATAACTAGTCAGGAAGCCATTAGTTGCTTTCAACGTCTTCGCTACCACTATCAACCCACCTGAATTTGACACGGCCACAAAACAAACCACTGCTCTTTCGTCTAGCCTGAGAACTGGTCGAAAAAAATGGCCGAATGAGAAAAAGAGAAAATGAAGCATTGAGAGAAAGATGGATGAAACACCGCTGAGATGTAAGGCGATCTGTTTACTTGAGACACTGGAGGTGTTTTAATGGCTGGTGGTTGTGGAAAGATAAATCTCAGCGAAGAGACGATTCTCTACTTGTTGGTTGGTTGTCAGTAGCTGGATTTGTATCCAAGTACTTTGCATCATCATCATTGGATAGTTTGAAAGGTTTGAGTTCTGTTGGACGCAGTGCAGATATTGTGAGTGACATGTCTTTTAACAACAACCTACAAAAAATACCAGGATGCCAAAATTCAGTCCGTTGCTCTTTTCATACTTAATTAATTCTCCCAGAAGTATCTTGTGTGGGTGACAGCCGTCATAAGAGCTGCTCAAATCTCTAAATGCTATAATAATGTGCTGTCTTTCCTATTTCCTCTTATTACCTGGAATACAAACAATTCAAGAAAATGGAAACCTTCCATTGTAGCATTGCTGGAAGAAGTAGTTAATTAATCCATTTGTCGATCAACAACAATTTTGATAATCATTTAAGTCATTTATGGGGAAAAATGTCCTGTTCCAGCTTCTCAAATGTGAGGATTTGCTGCTTTTCTTTGTTAATATCAGTGTAAATGTAATATCATTGGGTTTTGGACATGTATGGTCTTGTTTGGTTGGACAAAACACCTTGAACTCTGATGGCCATTTTCACAATTACTGCTGGAAACAGCTAATTCTCACATTTGAGAAGCTACTGCACTATTTCAGCAGTAGTTGCAGCCCCAACATCTAATGATAATGTAGCCTATAGAGACATTTTTGTTAGATTCTCTTAGTCCTGTGGTTGGCTTACCTCAACTTTTTGTGATTTGTCCGTCACATCTTTCCTCGACGTCAAGACTTTTTCCACCAAGGTTGCGGAAAAGAAGTCGGGAAGCTTTCTAATCACACAAGCTTACATTTCCATCAAATATGAGCAACATTAGACACTAAAGAATTTTACTATCATATCCTGAAAGACAATTCTTGCGCATTCACCATGGATAAATGTAACAAACATTTAGAAAACAATATTATTAACATGAGAAGACAAGCTGGCGATATTCTATATCTTTGTTATTGTCAACAAAACCAACGATATGTTAGTCCGTCTCTCAGTGCTTGCCAAGTACCCCAGCCTGTCGGTGGCTCTCAGCCCCAAGCCCATTCCTTTCTATTAAATCTTTAAAATTGTGTCAAACTTATATAGGTAAATTTAAAAAAAGGCTAAATAATGTCCTAAAACTGCTGGGCACTGTAGCTTTTTTTAGCAAACGTTACTCAAACAGGAGTAAATAGTGTATTTGTTGGGGACTATTTTAATCCGAGGATGTTGGTGCTCTACTTAGTATTTACAGCAGCAGGACGACGTGTGTGTGGGATTTACTGAAAATAAACTAAAGTGCCCATGTTCATGGTAATGAAGGAACGTGTCACTCAGTGCAACAGTGTGCCTCAGAGGTATATTTTTAGTAGTTTTTGGACAACAATGGCGCTCTACGGCACAGAGGGATATCAGGGTTTGGATACAAAGCTACTTGATAATAGGATACTTTTATTGTTGGTTTTGGTATTTTAATGGGATTTGTTGACAACAAGAAAATTATAGAATATCACCAGACTTGTACTTTAAGTCCAGCTGATTGTGACAGACATGTTTTATTTTCTGGGTGGAGAGCTGGATGGAAACGCAGCGTCTGTGAAGAGAAAGTGAGCTACAGGTGGAAGGGTGGACACGCATCTCGTCACGTCTCCGAGCCCACTCTGTCCACACTTCATCTGCACACACTCGTGATATTCACAGCCTGCTGCTCTCGTGAGGATGTGTGTTCTTGTGTGTGCGCCTGCGTGTGCCTTATTATCGCAGTCAGGTGGATGGAGGGGGCAATTTGCGGTTGATGTGGGGAGAATAGAACACCAGGGAGCTTCTTCAGTGACCATGGCTGTTGATTAATCAAACACGCACATACACACACAAACAGTGATGAAGAGGCTATAGAAAAACACACACACACACACACACATATATATATATATATATATATATATATATATATATATATATATATATATATATATGTATGTATGCATGTATATATATATATATATATATATATATATATATATATATACATATATAATATGTTATATTATAACATTATATACATATATATATATACATATTATATACATATTATATATATGTTATATATATATATATATATATATATATATATATATATATATATATATATATATATATACATACATATTATATATATATATATATATATATATATATATACATATTATATATATATACCCGGCCTAGAAGCCATTCTACTTACCGTCGCCAGCCATGCCACTCTGCTCGCTCTATTTGCAGAGGCGCCCCTCCCCTCTCTGATGCTATGATCTAACTGCAGCCTCCTCCCCCTTCATAGACACACGCTTACACTCTCCACGCTCACATGCCTGCGCACACACACACACACACACACACACACACACACACACACACACACACAAGGGTGCTTATACACCCACCGTTCAGCACACTGGCAGCGTGCGGGGTGTGTCTCTGCAGTTGGTCTCTGAGTATTTATGTGTATGTTGTTTTGATCAAGTGACGTTAACATGGACTGTGGACTCCTGTGTCAGTGTTGTGGCGTTCATTGTTCATCTTGTGGTTTTCGACCCACACGCCATCTAGGTGGCATCTGTTTCGTAAAGCAGAGGAAAAGTGCTGAAATGCAAAAAAAAATAAATAAAGAAAACAGAACAAAAACCAATAAAGCCTCCTATTTTTTCTCCCCCCCTTCACATTATCCTCTTAGATCAACAACAACTGGGTTTTGCTTTTTTTGTCCTCTGTGATCAAGGGCAAATAAACATATAAGAAGGGGGGGTGCTGCTTGGAAAAGGTGGGAATAAAAAAAAAAAAAAACAAGTATAAAGTGGAAAAAACAAGAGAGTTGGTGGAGAAGCAGAGGCGAGCTTCAGATCTTTACAGTCAAATTCTCAGAGTGGGTCAAAGTTCCCCCAGCAGCCGGAGACGCGCTCTGATTGGCTGTGGAAAGGTGAAATTAAAACCACGGTAAACTTTTGACCTCGCAGGAACCGGGAGAGGAACGCCCATCGCTGTAGCGAGAGCCAGCTTCTCCCTCCTCCTCTTCCTCCTCCTCGCTGCTCTCCCACCAACCCAACCCTCCCTCATCCTTTCCCCTCTGTCTCTCACTTTCTCTCTGTCTCTTTCTATCTGGCTCGCCCCCTTCCTCCTCCTCCCTTCGTTCCACCGTTAAGTCTGTCTTTCCCTCTTGTTTTGCTCTCTTTCAGTCCGAACCATCTCTCCGTTTCAAACCCCCTCTATCTCCAGCTCTCCTTTGCTGTCTCTCTTTCCCCCGATGAATTTGTGCCTTGCTGCATATAGCCTGATGAGAAGGAGGGAGGGAGGGAGGGAGGGAGGCACAGAGCAGGAAAGAGCTGGGGGAAGGGTATAGAGAGGGAGGAGACAGCTAGAGAGGGGGGATGGGAATAGAGACAGAGGGAGAGAGGCAGTAGAAGAAGAAGACGCGGGGAGAGAAGGGCAGGAGGAATGCAGCCTTCTTGACTGTGTGCTGCACAAACTGCTCCCTGTTAGAGAAGAAGAAAATCTAAAGAGGAGTGAATGTATAAATAGACATGTAACTGTGGCTCTGACTAAGATTTGCTGAGCGGCAGGGCGGGGAGAGCCCATTTTTACTGCTAATGGTTTCTCTCATTACACATCAAACGACTGGGGGTGTGTGTGTGTTTGTGTGTGTGTGTGCGCGGAGTGGGCCGATTTTAAATGATTTCATGAGCCAACTAAAAGAGCAGCCCTCTCGTTCGCTGCTTTGATGCCGCGTGCACGCACGTAGACACACGGGCTTGCAGCTGCATTCGGCCATTAGCAATTTCTGAACGACACAGTGTGGTGGAGTACTGTCTACTGTAATTGTTGTTGCTGTTCAAGTAGACAATCTGGTAGAGATGTCCCCCAGCTGATCCTAAGTATCGGTATCTGGGCCAATCTGGGCATATGTTAATGGATCGGCATCTGCTAAAATAAAGCTGATCCTTTTTTTATTTTTTTACTGAACTCTGCTGTGTTTGGTCACCTCAGACTGCTAGTGTTGCAGTGCTGCTCTCCTTTACCACAGCTGGCTCTACAGTGCAGCATTTTCGCTCCATATGCGAGTGACAACTAATGCATGTAAATGTGACGTTCAGGTAACAGCTTCTCATTTTTGGCTTTCACGGTCCGGCTAAAATGACAAACGCCACCGGCGTCAGGTCACATCAGCTGTCGCTAATTAATGTTTATTCCGTACTTGACACCGAGACAAAATTGAACTTGGCTGTTGTCTGGTTAGTGTGCTCTCTGCAGCCGGTGTCTTTGCTCAGCCAAAGATCTCTTGTGCGTGAGAAGCTCCACTCTGTAACACCGCTGCACAATTGTGAGTCCCATCAACTCCAACGAAGTGATACGTCTTCTCTCTAGCGGATCGCGCCTCATCAATTTCAGGAGTTGCATTTTCCCAGTTAAACCTTCATCTATATCAGATCAATAATTTAGCTATAAAGCTAATCAGCTTTATAGTTTTGAACCAAGACCTACAGTATTTGGATCAAGTAGCTCGTAAAAAATAAGGTGTGTCAAATTAAGTAGTCTACAGCGTCTGATACATATTCAGTGAACATTTAAGTAAATAAAAGTATTGGATCAGACTCGGATCAGGATCAAGGCCAAAAAAAAACTTGATCCTGACATCCGTACAAGCTAGCAATAGGATGTAGAAGTTATTTTAGTGTCTTCCCCCTCTTGTGCTGCACACGTGCATGTGTAAACATAGTCTCAATGCCTGTCATCAACGAGATGGCACATACAGAGGGCCGTCAGTTTTCAGATTTTAATGCGATTGAAGTAATCCTTTTTGGTTTGGATTAAGCTCTACGACGAGTGCGCAGCATCTAGCCGGGAAAAAGGTGCGGAGGAGACGAGAGCCAGAGCCGGTCGTCTAGGATGAGAGGAAGCAGGAGGAGAAAGAAGGCTCAGGCAGATTTTTTTTTTCTTTCTTTCTTTGCTTTCTCTGCAAGTGTAAAAAAAAAAAAAGCAGTGAGTTAAGAGAGGAGGCTGTGGATGTTATTGAGTTAACCAGACAGAGCTGGAGAGGGAGAGGGAGGGAGAACAGTGGGAGCTGAGAGACTGGCTCGATAGACGAGTGGATGAGGGCTGCGCTGTGGTGCTCTGCCTGCTTCTGCCGCACAGTGGGCACCATATGGTCTCATAACGTATAGAGCACACGTCAAGTTTGTCCTGCCTCCCAAAAACTTGCCTTCTCTTTTCTCCTTCATCCTCTTCTTCTCCCCCCCCCACATCTTTCCAGCCAATTACGTCACTCAAGAGACAGCCCATTAGATACAAAAACACACACAAACACACACACACACACACTCACCATGCATCCCATTAGGGAAGGGGCACCCCACTGACATGCACTCGCACCATCTTCAAGATAAGAGGCACCCCCAACAAACATTTGGGTCTGCACACACGCACACACACAAACACACAAAAACAAACACACGGTTAGATAAGGGCCCCATCCCCCTCTAATGGGAAAGAAGATTGATACCGACAGAAAAAAAAAAAGATTTCTCAAGATGTCGCTCTGCCCCTGCTTAGCTCCTTCCGCTTTAAATATTTAAAGCAACCATGGTATGTTGTTTTTTTTCCCCCCATTGTGTTATTATGGAATTGTTTTTCTCTGATGCTAATGCAAGTTTGCCGAGCGCACAGAGCAGCAGCAGCAGAGCACAGAGGCGAATGAGCGGATCCCCAAACGTACGGTTGATGTGTGCTGATAGTGATGTGCGTGCAAGTGAATGCAAGTTGATTTCTGATTGGGGAATATTGTGTGTAAGGAGGGATCGCTTTCTCCTGCATGCTGTCATCTGGTTTCAAGGTGTGTCGGCTGCTCTGTGACTGAGTGTGTGTGTTTGTTTGTGGGTGGTTATGCATGTTGCCATGCATTTTCCCTGCCTCTCCGGCATGTGCTTTTGTCTGTGGGAGTGATGGATGTCAGGCAGGCAGCTAATGTGATTTAGATGCTCCACCAGGAGTGTGCGTGTACGTGTTTGTGTGTGCAAGCGTGCGTGTCCCGTCCACGTGTGTGCAGCTGAATCTGCAGTGCATGTTTGTGTATCTACTATCCTCTCTCCCTCCCTCCCTCCTCTCCTCTTTTTCTCTCTTCTTCCTCCTCTCCCCCACCCCTCCCACCCCCCATCATTTTTTCCCTGTGCTGTGCAGTTTTTGGACTCTGAGCAAATAAATAAAGGGAGGAGGGGGAGGAAGGGAGGGAGGTGTTTATGTGGTGAATCTGCTCCCTCACTGTCACCACAGAGAGCGAGAGCGTTGAGGAAGGCGAGGAGGAGAGTAGAGGTGGAGGAGAAGATGGTGTTCTCTCGCTAAGACCACACTGATGGGTTATTGTGAACCAATTATGCCCCATTTCCACTAAAGAAAGTCTCACAGCTTATTCACTCGCGCATTCATCAGCTAAACAAGTGCTCTTTCTCCTGGCAGCTCGAGCAGTGAAGAGCTTGAGTTTTATCTGCATGCAATTATTTTGTGAGAAAAACACTTTTACACTGACATACTGTTCTTTCACACTCACTGCACCCTCCTTTTATATTGTTTTTCAACTCTGCCAAGTTTCATTTATTGACCTTTTATATCAACCTTTCAATCTTACACCACTGTAACGCACAAATCCCCCATTTGATACAGGATACTGAACGCGTTTGACCACTCACACCTGACTTTTGGCATCGGTTCATCTGTGGCTGTCACCATTTGTTTCGTACATACAATGGTGGAAGAAGTACTCAGATCCTGTGGCAATACCTCAATGTCAAAATACTTAATTACAAGAAGAAGTCCTGCATTCAAAATCTTACTTAAGTAAAAGCAAAGTAGTATTATCAGCAAAATGCACTTAAAGTATCAGAAGTAAAAGTACTCATTCTGCAGAGAAATTGCTAATTTTCTTGTTGTGGCTAGTTGATGAGGAGCTAATTTTAACTACTTTTATATGCTGTTGGTTAGTCTAATCTAACTGTATCATTAAATTAGTTTATCATATGTTTTTTAATGTAAAGTTGTAATCTGCCAAGTAACTGTAGCTGTTTAAAATGTCGAAATGTTTAAATGTCGAAATGTTTAAATGTAGTGGAGTAAAAAGTACAATATTTACCTCTGAAACTTGGAGTGAAGTAAGAGTATAAAGTAGCATTTGATGGATAAAATCTACTCAAGTACAAGTACCTCAAATTTTACTTAATTAGAGTACTTCAGTACATATTCCTGCTAAACCCAAATTATTATACAACAAATATATTTTCTGGAAAGTCAGCTTAAAGGTTTTTACAGTGGAAGTTCAACATGATAACATTATATAATTTATTTTCTCTATTTGGTCATCTTGTAAAAAGTTAATATAACAACCTACAGTACATTATACCTTTTAAGTATTTCTGGGATTGAGATGAGCAGAATTCTTGGTTGAGAGAGCAATAAGTCGCCTCCAATATCTTCTGTAGTTTTAGAGTAATTCTATAAATCAACTGTTAGAGTAATCAAGAGGTATCAAGACCCAGGTAGAGCTGAGCTCAGGAGCAGGGTTGCAAAGCCAGGTCTAACTTGTTGACCCATTCACACCAGCCTCAAACGTGGGTTTATCCCAGGACTCTGCATTGGACTGACACTGCTGGGCTGCACATCAGAACTGTTGATACTGTTTTTGATAGTCTGTGAATTATTTTGCCTAAAGTGCTTTGGGTTTTAAAGTTACTGTAACATGCTCTTTAAAACATTCTCAACTAAAACAACAAGACAAGATGGTGAGATATTTCCAGCTGAGTTTATTGGAGTTTTAAAGGATAAAATATTTGGTTTATTTAAATGTTCAGCAGTTGGGTGCCAGGCACACAGAATGAAAAAGCACAGACTCCTTTCACAGACCCCCCCCATTCATCTACTCTCTGTCATACAGGAAGTATTTAATTATAGCAGAAGCAGAGATGCCTACCTCTTCACCAGCAGCAGCTTCAGTAGCCCACAATGCAATGCAGTTTGCTGTTTACACATTTTGTAAAAGCTAAATCGCTCAGGCTCACAAAGGCAGCTTTTTTCAGCAATCACTTTCTGCAGTACAAATGTGAATGAAAATCATTTGCAGCAGCAATAATAATTAAAAAAAAATTTTATTGGTATTAGCACCTTTCATACATTAAAAGTGCAGTTCAAAGTGCTTTACATAAATATGCGAAAACATTCAAAACAAATAAATAAGTGCAAATACTGCAGTTTGTTAAGTTGCCATAAAGAAAGCTACCTTTTTTTTAAAGATCCCCTCCAGACATGTTTTAAGACACATACAAATAATAACATAATAGAATAAAAATACATCTGCTGCCTTTGCCTCACTGAAAAATCCAGAATCTATTAGTTTAACCACTGGACACAAAATGTCCTCTACTCAGTGTACGTACACTGGAGGTTTCAAGTTTCCACATCACACTTTTGTAAGTTGCATGTTGGACCACGAGTGACTTCACGTCTTAAACTCAGATTTAAGGTGAGCACAGAGAAACTTCCAGCTTCAGCAGATGAAAAACAAACTGTACATGCACATCATTCTGCACAGTGAAGGTCAAACATCCAAGTGAAGTAACAACAAGCAAAATACATTTTCGTGTGGAGGGGGACTTTACACTGTGTTAGATTTTGAGTGATCATGTTGCCTCCTGGTTTCATGTATTTTGCATGAACTAAATTGACGGTAATTCACGTATCTGTATTTTAGGAGGTCGTCATTCAGGTAGCTCAGTGTTTTGTTTTTTTTGCTGAGAAGGTGGGGAAACCCTTTAGTTGCCATGGCAGCAGAATGACCATCAGAGGGCAGGGTTAGAGATGGAGGGGCGTGTCTCATTGATTGACCTGTTACACTAATTAGGCGTGAACACTGTCCCCCTCCTCAGCCTATGGGCCTCATTCTGCCTGTGCTTTAATCACAGAGGTCTCGTTTTTTTTCCTCATTTTTAATTCATTTCACAACCAGTAACTAAAAGCAGGTGACAACTGTTTTCCCGCAGCCTCACTGCATTTCTTTCTCTTCCCAACGAGGCATGTAACTAGGTAATTTACTCTTTGTGATGACAAGAATGTTCTAGGTATTTACCAAAGCTCCAGTCATTCTATCGCTCTTGGATATGACAGCCTTGCCTCTCGGTTCATTGTTAATTAACTCACAGAAATGGTCCTCTATGTTATGATAATGCACAGCTCCTGCATAATTGATGGCTTCCAATGAGGCGTTTCATTTAATCTAGTTCTCTCCTTGACTATGCAGACATGTCAGACTGTGAGTTTGATACGTTGCGCTCGCTCCGCACGTTCTTGACCCTGAGATTTCTTCACAACACACACCTTGAATCACACGCGCACACACTCGCAAATTTAGTCTCACACGTGGCTGTTAGTTTTCTCCCCGGTTCAGCTGAAGGAGACAGATGAGGACATGTGAGGTTTACTGTCCTTATCTTATCAGGGCTGTTTGTTGGCTCTGCAACGTTACTGCCGTCACTTAACACGCAAGAATGTGTCCATTCCTTCATATAGTCTCTCTCCTCTCTGCACACATGTTCAGCACGTGGCCGGGTTCAAATGAAGTAGCAGGAGCTGTTGTTGTTGTTGACAACGTGCACTTTTATGCCTGTCAGGGTTGGGCTGAAATGCAAGATAACAGTTCAGCAAAGCTTTTTAATGATCTGTCATCCCTCATTTACTGTCACACTGTGCAGCACGTTACTGGAGACTGTTCGTAAAGGTAATATAGAGACTCTCATCTGTTGTGACGACACAACCCAGACTGCCGCACGCTAATTTACTGAACACACAACACGGTGTCAACATATTAACACTGTGAGTGACTTGGCAGTTTTATTGCAGGTTCATGATGTTTTGACAAAGAAAAATAAGCGTTGTATTTACGTAGATCATGCACAGACCTGACTTAATGAATGGAGAAACGTAACAAGGGCTCACTGAACGGTTTCAACACTGAAGCTGTTCTGGTGGCTTTTGGACACTTTATGTTTGTTTTTCCTTTAATTTGTCATCCATATGTACATGTCAGCATTAACGCACCACAAAGTGTCCTAATACAAGAAAATAATGGACAACGTAGAGCTGAAGAACGCCACTATGTGAAGCAGAGTGGTGTTTCCTTCCGCAAGTTTTTTATTTCTATTTCAGGACACCTCAGAATGATTTATGGTACTGATAGAAGCTGCTTTTATATCTTCATATTCTATTTTTAAAAAGTTTATAGTCAGTTTAGCTCATGTGTAGGTCAGTTCTCGCCAGTGGGTGAACTGGTAATAGACAGGGATGCATTGTAAGTATATTTTTTTGAAGGTATTTGATCATAAACCGAAGTATTGCACAAAGTTTTCACCTGACGATGGTGCTATATGGAAAGTCAAGGGATCATCAAAGTGATTGCAATTCATCCTGAGGGGAACATGAGTGTCTGTACTAAATTTCATGGCAATCCATCCAACAGTTGTTGAGATATTTCAGGCAAAACCACAGATGTCAACCTCATGGTGGCGCTGGAGGAAAAGTCAGAGGATCACCAAAGTGAGTTGGATTCATCCACTGGGGATAATGAATGTCTGTGCAAAATTTTATGGCTACCCATCCAATCGTTGTCAAGATAATTCATTCTGGACCAGAGTCTTTTCTATCCTCTGTTGCTCTCTACTACAGTAAGTAAATAAGTAAGTAAAAGTGTAAGTAATAAATAAGCATAGACATGCACAATTGTAACTTGGCTCTGTATACTGTATCTATATTATCTATATAATAACAGGGATAAATTAGCTTTATGTGTGTAGATAACCTCAGTCAGGTAGCTCAAGTTTTGCCTTTTTCAATTGTAGACAACTAAGTTCATCAGGAGAAATAAGAATACAAAGCAAAGTTGAGGACCAGCGGTGCGTGTGTGCAGTGATCCCCCTCATTTTTTGATCTTCAAACATGGACTAACAGTATTTGATACTCCGTGAATTGTAAGAGAAGAAAATTGCCTCTTTTATTACATTGAGTGTCAGCCTGTACTCAAAACAGATGTTGCACCGTAAAGTCATTTTATAGTGGCCTTGAGCTATTGTTACAAAAACCTGATGCAATAATTTTTCTTTCATTTCTTTTTACGGTCCCTTCTCTTTAACAGTTCGTCCACTCTGAGAGTTTAGTTAGCTACTTGTGTGACTGCAGATTCATTGTTGTGGACTTGCATACTGTAGCGTGGTGCAGTGTGTGCTGTGAATTTGGTTTCCTCTACCTTCTTGGAAAGGATGACTCATGCAAACGCCTGTTTCCTTTTTTGAATATGTAAATGCATGTTTGATGGCAGCCTACAGCAGACACACCCTGGATGGCTGGATGCGTTTTAGTTTTAGACCTGCCTGGCCTATTTCTGCCCTGAGCCAGACGCTTTCCCTCTGCTTTTCTTCATCTTCCACCCCCCTCTTATCCCTCTCTGAAGTGTGAAGTCTGAAGCAGCAGGCTGTGTGCTATGATAGCGGTAATTGGTCTAAAGATGGAAAGTTCACTCTCACTTTGTCACCGAACTAAGAAGCAATTTGTTTTCAATGAGTGTTTTTTTTAGCAAGGCTAGTTAAGAACAATATAACATCAAAGCGCTAGTATTTAGCAAAGAAAAGGGGGTTGGGATGATGGAGACAGTGGACAGACTGGCACTTTTTGTTCGACTTGAAAAGCAGCGCTCTGTCTTGTACGAGTTCATTGTAGACGGAGCGGGGTAGCTGAGAATGACTCCCCTCTTTGGTACCCCCTCGTCTGTGGAGGCGAGCTTTGGACTTGGAGTTTTTTTATTAGCCTCTGTGGTCTGATTTGTTTAAGGGGAGGCAAGGTGCCAAGATGTGGCTTGGCTCTTATTTTGCTCCAATGTGAGTGCTGGATTTGTTTGGGGTGGGGGGGGTGGGGTGGGGGTGGGGGACTGGGCGAAGCAAAACTAAAGCAGAGTTACCCAGAGTCCACACACACAATGTACTTTTATGCGTTCTTCACTGTGTCGTTGTGTATGCTGGCGAGCACACACAATTTCCCTTATTCACAGTCATTACAGAAGACAGACACACGGAGAGAAAAATCCTGCTATATAAAAAAAAAAAGAGAGGCAATAAGAAGAAGGGGGTGAAGAGAGGGAAAAGATTACAGCTCACAAAGAAACGACTAGTGGATGTTCCTGAATTTAATTTGCCTATCTATCAGTTGCCCGAAGATGTTTCTTAAAGGCACACATCCTTTTGGCTGGACATGAATGTTTTTGAAAGGGTGTGTTCAAGTTTACTGAGTATAAAACTCAACGTAGCATGCACAGGGTTGGTTTTTGATAGCCGGTTCCACTTTGGATCAGGTTCCCGTTTGGCAAAATACCCAGATCCGCTAAGCTCAGACACCAAACAAATCTCTTATTGGAACATTTGATCTCTTCTCTCTCTTTTTAAGAGCAATGAACAAAACATTCAGACAACGTTAGCAGGCTTCCCAATATAGCTTGACCAATACTGGATTTTTTTTTTTTAGGCTGATACTGATCAATATTTGAGAATCAGATAACGATATATCAACTGAAACAATCTTGATACGGAGCCCTTCAATTGAATTTCTTTTTTTGTAATGATATTGGTATATCTCTACTTCTCAGTTTTAGCCAGTTTTATTGGTTCAAATTAAAGATCACATATGGCAGATTATCAGCTGTAGCAAATTATTTAGTTCATTTCGTAAGTGACTTGATGGAAGGCCAAAGTGAAACGTTTGTCTGGTTAATGGGCTCTCTCCAAGCCGTTGTCTGTACCAAATACCGTTTTTGAGGAAAAAGACACATGGCTTTGTAACACCACTCTATGACCGCAAGTGGACTGCAACAGGGTGGTGAGTCGTCTTGACTGAAATGAACTAACTAATCACATCAAGTCAGTTTCAGGAGTATTGAATCAAAACTTTCATTCATAGCGGGTTAATTATTGAAGCTGATTAATTTAATAGTTCTTAATCAGGACCTCCGATATATGGATCAAATACCTCGTGAAAGAGAAGGTGTGCAAAGTCAGTTACAGATTCATTTAATCAACATTTCATATTTTCCGCTGCTCATCTCATTTTCAGATCGTGGCTACAGGTTGTGAACATTAATTAACTGCCACTAAAAACTGCACCGTTTCTGTATTCTCAGTCAATAAAAGGTGATTATAGATCTAAAGTAAATCTTTGAGTTTTAGTTATTTATAACTTTAGTTAATTGCAAATGTTGCACGCTAAACCTAATCAGATTTGATAAGGGATTCGAAAGGATTTAGATTCAATAAGAGGATTTGATGCTGGATTCAGATTCAATAAAATGTTACTGAGCCCCAGCCCTAGGCATTCAGGCCTAATGGAGGGTTTGCAACCAAACAGAAGTTCTGTATTTGGTTTTGGTTGCAGATAAAATGTTCACTTTTTTTGTTTTCCAGTTGTGTTTTCTGGTCATGGCCATGAAGAACAAGTTAAAGGTCTTCACAGTTCCTTGTAACCGAAATCTGACCCGGGACCCAAGCTGGGTCCAAATTAGGCTGTGTACAGACTGACAGATAAAAGATAAAAAACGCTGTCCTCTCATTCATTTAAATGGTGTCAGTCCATTGACACAATGGGGATGCCATTGCAGAGGGTTTCTTACAAAAGAAAGGCGGTGTCGTCCGTCAGAAAATGGCTAAACTTTTGCTGCAAAGCAACACATCATCCAGCAAGGCGCCGCGCTGGCCAAGCACAAAATGAATGCTCTATTTCTACTGTTTACCTCGCAATTGTCACAATGAAAGATGAAATTATTGCCTCGTGATAACTCGAGAGTTAAATCATGGCTCACACAGAAACAACTATAGTTGCAGTGAGTTTACTGAGAACGAATGTGATTTAGTTTGAAGTTTACTGCCTCAGATCCTCTGCTTGAGAAACATCGCATGCTGATTGATTAGTCGCGTACAAGTTCAGATTCAAATCGACTTTGTTACCAAAAGGAAATAGTTGTCTCTCTCTCCCTCACACACACAGTTGTTCAACATGTGGCTCTCAGGTTTCTTCCTGGTTCAGCTGAAGGTGGACGGGTGTGGTTTCACCACCTTTATCTTATCAGCGCAGTTTCTTGGCTGCGTGCAAATTTACACTCATCACTAACATACGAGGTGAGAAATTGTCCATTCAGCACGCACCTGAGGAACACTTACAATAGCTCAGTAATCATACAGCACCACCTTTATGTGTTGTGCTTCAGCTTGAGGAGAAGGACAAGTCAGTGTAGATCACCGTCAACGGGTGGAAGGAAACTGGAGCACACAGGTTTTTCTTGAATTGTTATTTATTCAGTTCATGGGCTCAATTATAATACAATGAGATGATCAGACCTGTTCATTCACACAATGTTCATAGCTTGTGGATTTGTTAAGCAAATGTTTCCACAAGTCCCTGTCAGTCAATGTGTAATGCAGTTTTCCCTCTGTTTGACATGTATTATCATGATTTTTGACACTTTTCCCTGTGCCACAATGCATGATTTTGCATTGTTTATGGCTGATGCACCGACATATTTTAAGTTGAATACCAATTAGCAGCTTTAACAGAGCTCTGCAACTTAGGGACAAAGAGGCCCAGTAAACATCGATTCATCAGCTTCATCAGAGTTCTGCAATATCGTGTAACATGGAAAGAGGAAGAAATCTCAAGAGTCACAACAAACTGACCACTGAGTTAAATCAGCTTCTGTGACAGTCTCTTATGCTTGTATGGCTTTTAAATGCAGAATTGCCATTGAGATAAGATCTCTGCCAGTTATATCAGCTCATTTTGTGTGTCCTGTTTGTGAGATACTGAGCGGTCCAAGTTCATGAAGTTAATGGCTTCTGTATGAGCATCCATCCATTCCAGTAAAATGTGAACTCTGGCTGCATGTTTATTGCATCCTTTAACTGCTTGTTGCTTTAACAAGAGGAAGATGCTGTTGTGTAAGCTATTTATTGTGTTGTGCAGCGATGAAGCTCAAACATTCGTACAGTAAAAAGGTTGAAGGCTTGTTGAGCTGTCTGGTGAGGAGTAATTGAAGAGCACAAAGAGATGAACAGACGTGTTGAGAGGAGGAGAGCGGACTGCAAAAAGGCCTCTGCGACTGCGAGCTTAACATTTCTCCGTAGACTCAATCTCTGCATCTTAAGCTCATTCACACTGCTTTTATCTTCAAGGCTTTACGCCGGTATGAGCAACGCCACATGCCGTTAACTACCATTTCATTCACTCTGGTTTTCACGGCTGTGTCAAAGTAAGCACAAAGAGCAGTAATGATCGCACTGAAGGCTCTCTTGTCCCTGCTCGTGCACGGCGAGGAGAACTACTTTCTTTTTTTTTTTTTCCCCTCCGAACTTTTGCACAAAAAAAAAATGGAGTCAGTTACTCTTTGTCACAGCTGAGCTATAAATTCTTCCCACTTAAGCAGTCGTTCTCTGGCCCTATTTTTCTCCCCTTTCAATTAATAGGAAACACATCGGTTGAAGGAGGGTCTTTGTTGGTGTGTGAGAGTCCATACATCACCTAAACTAGAGCACTCACCCCCCCCATTCTTCCCTCCTCCGCCTCCTTCCTCCTAACACACACACTCACACACACACACAAACACACACACTCACACACACACACAAACACACACACACACACACACACACACACACACACACACACATACACACCGACAGCCCCCATCTGCTCCCAATCATGGGTGCAGCCAGCGGTCAGGTCGCTGACAGTGAACACACACACACACACACGTAAACATACACAACATAGGCACGCTAGGCATGAGGTCAGCCATAGCTACAAACACACACACACACACGCTCATGTAGGCGTGTCCTGAACTCAGATATTTGGTTGTAAACTTGCGTGCCTCTGACACGACGCTCTCAAACATCCTCATAATAAAAACGAAAGTAAACCTACATCCTATCTCTCTCTATCACACACACACACACACACACACATTGAGGCACAGTGACAGATGAACATGAGACATCCTGGCGGCGTGCTTCACTGATGACAGGGTGTCATGGAAACGCCCAGCGTTCTCCATGGTTACGCACTCTTTACCCCCACGGGATACTCTCTTATGATTGTTCAGACAGAACACTTGAGCTACTACAACAACTCAGCGTGGCTAAAACACACACTCACACACACACACATTGTTTCTTATCAGGATCTAAATGGACACAAATTAGCCTATTATGTGCTTTTGGGATTAGAGCGGCGATTTAGCCTAATAGTCTGTTTTTGTACTCTTGCTCGGAGTCCACCAAGCATGGGAGATATTTGCCAATAAAGGCTGGACCTTTAAATCCAGTTGTGTGGATCTGGAGTGCACATTTAGTGGAAAAGACGTGGAAGCACTTTCTTTTACCTTTTATAGTTCGAGCGACTGGCTGAATTGTGGATCGCATGCTGTCGTCACTTTCAGGTTTCGACCGTTTGGCTTCCTGTAAAACTTGTGTCTCAACATCCCTTTTTGTATATGTGTGTGTGTGTATATGTGTGTGTGTGTGTGTGTGTGTGTGTGTGTGGTTGGTCTGGCTGTGGGAGCGCTCTGTGTGCTGATGCAAATGCACAGGGGCCGCCATGTGTTTGCTCTGTACGCGTGCACCAGTAATGAAGACAAAAGCACATAGCGAGGCACGGCTCCCTCACAGTTCCTTGTGCTCATTAAGCCGTTAATACAGCTTCCTGTGCATGTGTCTTCAGGCCGCTGATTAATAATGCTGCTTGTTATTCATTAATGTCACCATGATGAACATGCACATTTTAGCATGATTGTTTAACTTTTTTTTGTTTGTTTGTTTGTTTTCCTCCAGACTCTATTGACCAGCCCACATACGACCGCACCCCCAGAGTGAGGGGAGGGGGGATCTGATCGTCCATCATCTCAGCGCCGCCACAAGGTGGGCTAACATCCCATATGGTTGGCATGGTAACGGCCTGCTGGGTTTAGGTTGAGCAGTTTGCCAGAGACAGTTTCTTGTTGTTGCCACATTCTTGCAACATCCTCCTGACCTGAACGCAGAGAACAGTGTGTGTGTTTTCTGAAGCAAATGTTTAATGGAGGTGTTTTGTGTTTGAAGTTTGGATTTTGGAAGGTGGAATAGTTTTTGGAGAAAGAGTGGTGGCGGTAACAAGAGGGAAACAAAGAGGGTTGAGCGGATGATTTTCAGGCAGATGAGAAAATGAAGAGTGGGAAGACAGCAGGGAGACAGGAGGAGAAATCAAATTATTCTTTGTGCTCTACCTGCCACAGAGGCTGAAAGAGAGCATTAATCTTTTACTCCTGTCTGCAGGTGACAACAACACACACACACACACACACACACACACGTACCCAGACTTAACCAAACCACACTCTCTCTTTCGTTCACATGCAGTCTCACACATGCTTTTACAGACACGCTGCCGTTGCACAGATAGGAGGAGTGATTGTGTGCAGAGTGAAGTCACTAAGACAGAGGAGGAGGGAGAGTCCAGTTCCAGGCGGAGGAGATACTGGACATGAACAGGAAGAAGAAAAATTCTTCCACAGAGAGTTAAAGTAAGAGAGTAAAAAGTCCCGTTCATTTTCGCCATAGATAATATTAGGCTACTGGCAGTTGGAGCACTTCTGAGACTTGCATGAAAGTCTCCTGTTGGAATCATTAGTGAGCAAATGCATTAAAAAGCATTTGTGTCTTTCAATAAAAAGTCAAAGGTACAAGCCTGTGTACATCAAACATATGAAGAGTCTCAGCATTTTGGTGAGAACTGAAAAAATTCACTGAAACTGAAAATTCAGCAGGCTGAGCCTGACGATTACACTTTGTAGAAACCTTAAGATACATTCAGCACGTTACATCATTTTTCCCAGTCAGTTCTGGATGAATTCAGCAACTGTGGTGCAGTGCTTTCTTTCCCATTTGCAACAATGAATCATATTAAATTTGCTTTAGCTCTGATTCAGGCCTCTGACTGGCTTCTTCTCCATAGCAGAAGGCAGCTGAGACTCATGGGCATCGTAGTATACAGACCATCCACTAGAGCTGAAACGTGCAGGTTCAAGGTAGAATTTATTGTCATTCTCTCCATATACATTACTCAGTTTACAGGGGAGCATAGTTGCATTCTTTGCAAAGATAGTACAAAAACAGTAAAGTGCAGGTACTATTAAGGTGAGTAAAGTGCCTCATTTCATTTAAAACAGTAAAATGTTCTAATGGATAAAAATGTACATAAAAAACAAAACAAAACCTGCAACAATAAAAATAGAAGATATAAAAATGGTAACAGAAATAGTGCCATTAGCAGCATAGTATTCGATTAATCAATTAGTCGATCGACATCAAATAAATCTAACAATTTTGATAATCAATGAATTGTTTAAGCAAAATTAATTGTTTAAGCAAAAAAAATTTGAAGCAAAAATGTAATTAAATTCTCTGGTTCCAGCTGCTAACATGTGAATATTTGCTGGTTTTCTCAATCTTCTATGACTGAAAAAACTGAATATCTTTGCGGTTTGGACTGTTGGTCTGATTAAACGAGCAATTTACATATGTCAACTTGTGCTCTGGGAAATTGTGATGAGAATTTTCACTATTTTCTGACATTTTGTAAACCAAACATTTAATGGAATAATCAAGAAAAAAAAAAAATAATAAAAATGATAATAAAAATAAGGCAGCCCTGCCATCCACCATGCCAAACTGACTCAAAACAAGGTTGAAATAACTCAAACTGATTGCCATAACAGAAAGCATGGTGTATGTTATATTGCTATTTTATATTTGGTACTTTTATTATCTATTTTTATCTTATGATTTTGCACTTGATTGGAGAATGTCATTTTCAGAGACAATGACAACAAAGCTCACTTGAATCTTGAATGTTGAGGACCATCGACAATATCACTGAAAGAAAACACTGAAATGGGAATTTACAGAAGGGATAAAATACTCCCGAAATCTATTCTGCTGGGTTAGACCGCCAGATCAGATGTCAAACTGGGAGCCAATTTCTTCTTTATCCATCATAAAGCAGTGAAGACTGTCCATGGCTTGTGCGAGTACTCCAAGCAAAGCAGCTGCAGCTCTTGTTATGTCACTGGTGTGAGTTTCCATGGTCAGAGCAGGGCTGTGTGTCTCTGTTTTGTCAACAGAGATTATGAAAGAGCGGCTGGCAGGCAGGTAGGCGGGGGAGGCGACAGCTATTTGCATCACCCAGCCTGAGCAAGGCCCGCCCCACTAACTCTGTCACCCTTCCCCTCTCTCTTCCTATCTGCTCCTCCCTTATGTCGCCTACAACCAGCACGCTGCCCACACCACCCTGCCTTCATGGTCGGAGACGGGAGACGCTTGTCAAACAAACCCACAGGAAGTTGTGATGGCAGCCAGTGCCACGGTTCTGCCATCTCAGCATTTGATCGATGGTGAATGAACGTACTCAGCCAGCCATTGTTTTACACAGAGAACTCTTCCATTTTTTTTTTTTTTTAGCTTTTCAGTAGATTTACAAAATGTTAACCTTGAAGCTCTCTTGTACACAACAAACCGTAAGAGTTTCAATTCAACCCTGAATGAAGCTGTAACATTGACTGAATCCACTCTGGGGATGATGCTTAGACAGGAATAAACCCTCCTGTGTACTAGAGACTAAGTACAACACAGACAGGGCACAAAATTAGCACCAGCCACCTGCCAAATGCTGGTAAAATATGCAAGTAGCTGGTAGACTTCGTTCACTCACCAGCCAAAAAAACAATGGTAAACTATTGAGTGGCTGGTAAAATTTAAACATTCACTAGCCATTTGGCTGGTGGACAAAAAAGTTAATTTTGCACCCTGAACACAGATTAAAGATGGGATGATAGATTAAATTTGTTCTCAGTTTTTCCCGTGCACTTGTCGTCTGCCCCCAGTAACTCTTTCCGACACGTTCTTGTTTGTTGCATTGTTTTTTTCCTCTGCTGTGACTCACTCTGTCGTAGGAAGTCGTCTCTCCACTTTGTTTTCTGTCTGCCCAAACCTAATTTGTTTTCATTTCAGTTTATAGCTGCTGCTCATCTGTTTAAATTCTGCTCCCCTAGAGTCCACGAGTTTAACTCACCAGTGTTATTGAAGGGCTGCTCATCTCATTGCAAACATTTTTATTGTGTACACTGAAATGTACAAAAAACAAGAGTGAAAAAGTGTCACTCGGTAGAAAGTCATAGTTCTAAAGGATGTCTAGAATTGGGAATTGTGTGACTTGAATATATGAAGTTAAGTTAGGTAAACTCATAGCTGTCTGCAAAAACTTTCTCCCTCCTCCCAAAACAGATTTCATTGTTCAAATTTTAGAAAACAAATGTGGTTTGGATCTGATTGACATCCATGAAATGAATGTTTAATCCACAGACTCTACAGACTTTTTAAAGGTTATTGTTAATACAATAAAATCTCTTTGCAAACTTAATTTTATTTTGCTATAATAAAACAGTTTGTGATTATTCCATAAAAATATCTGAAACAAAACGGAAAATCCTAGAGGCTGAAATGTCACATGCATCCCATCGACACAAAACAAACAACACACTGACACATTTGCTGTTCATACAGTCACAGCAATAACCCGAGCTGCTCTCTCTCTCCCTATTTCCAGCTTTCATCCATGCCAACTGAATGGAGGAAATTAATAATATCCAGTAAAATGCTTTACATACAGCATGTGAACAAACGTTTGGCTGAATATCGCACAAGCATTGTGGCTCTGTCCTGTGATTACTGAATGAAGCTGGTAGGAATATTTATGTAAAAGATGTCTGAATGACTTAAAGGGCTTTCGATATACATTGATATTTCTTGTATGCAAATGGCGGAAACGTTGACGCCTGTTCGGGGGGCTAGCAGGAAGGTCAGGGGGTCAACAAGAAACATTCAGATTCATCCTCTGGGAACCATAAACATCTATAGTAAATGTCACACAAACCTGGCCTTTAGTGTTCGAGGTACCTTGTTGTGGAACAAAGTGTTGATATTTGTACAACTAATGTATCAGAATTCAATCTCTTACTAGTCAACTCATGTCTGTGGGACCGTCCTGTAGCATGTGAACTCAACTGGGATTGGATTGCATGCTTTCTAATTCATGAGGTGACCTGTTTCCTCTGGTTTTGCCATGAAGCCATAAAGTTTGTGGTTCCTGGTGAGCACGGCTCCCACTGGGCTTCAGGCTCCAGGGTCACCAGCAGGCTGCTGTCCTGTAGCAGACCTAAGAAGTTCAGCTTCACCCCAGGTGATGCCACCGCACCGTTGACCTGAGTGATCCTACTTTTGCACCCATCTAATGACCCGGAAAATATGTGGGTCAGCTGTCAGCGTGAAGGCGGTGACCGCTTGAAATCGCTCGGGTCAAGATCAGGGTTGAGAACCAGGTCAAACTTGGTGTGAGAGTTCAATGCTGCTTACCTGCATGGGTGCACTCACCTGTACGTGTCTGCAGAAGAACAGAAGGCTCTCCCACGACGGCTCAGTCAGCTGGGAGCTAAATACTTTGTCTTATTTGCGTCTCTGGCCGCGCTTCAAGCAGCTGCTGCTTAGTAACCACTCTGATTAACAGCTTCCCACTATTGCCTCTGGACCTGATTAATGTCTTTGAATCATCTGCAACTATATGATTTAGTCTATAGACTTAAAGTAATATGCAGCCGATCAGAAGCAAATGCAGAAGCAGCACAGCCTGGGGATGTTTGCTCCTGTCTAACTCTTAGCCGTTGTGTCATGAATGATGCCTTCCTTTTTTCACTTCATTTCCACTCTTAATTTTTCCATCTTTAAGCTCTTTGTTTTCATGCCAAGGTGTGCTTCCAACTGAGCAGAGTCAATTTTATGTAGATTTTCAACCAAAAAAAAAAAGGTGCATGAGAATCAAGGTGTGTTTCCATTATGTGCTGTAATATTACGAAGAGGGAGGCAGAAGTATTCATAGCTCAAAGCCACACTCAAATGGGGGCTGAAAAGAGGATAATCATTTAAATAGGGGGATAAAGTCAGATATTTTTTGGAAATTATTTATATATTTTATTTTATTTTATTTTTTTCTCTCGTGGAAGGTTTTCAGAGCGTTGCACTTGGTTGTAAACATGGAAAGTGACAAAAATAGTTGTGTAAAGAATGAAAAAAGAGAGCTTCAGACTGAAGAAACCCTGCTTACTTTCTCATCCCCACACACCTGGACAATGGCTGCGTGAAGTGGGTGTGAATGTCGAATTGTCTGTTTTGGAAAGTTACACAAATTGTCAGACGCAGCCCCCCCTCCATGTCGATGCCGGATGTGTGGGGGGTAGGGGGTTTCTGAAGCTGTTCGACCATCCTGCTTCGCTAGCAGCTGACTAGTAAAACCCGATCATATTCATACAGGTAACAGGACACTTTACTGATACGGTGCCGTTTGCTGTCGTAACTCCCTCCATCACCCCAACCTCATCCTTAAAAGCTTGTTTTTAACTATTATTTAATGTTCATGTATGTGTTTGTTAAGGGGGGTTAGTATTTCTAGCATAATCCTTGTTGCTGCTTGGATTATTAGAGCAGAGTCTTTTCCTCCAAATCTAACTGGATACTGTAACCATATGCTTTAAATTTTAAATTTCCTTGTATTTATTGATGTATAAATACATTTCATGAATTAACTAGCTTCCTCTGTCCACATGTGTGTTGTTTTCTTTGCCAACATTTCTGTTTTCATCAACGATACACCAACTTTTCAACCTCAGCCAAGGCTTTTTTAATTTCCAGTGTTTCTATTCAAATTCTAATTCTAATTCAAAATGTGCATTAACCCTGGTGCAGAGAAACTATCTTACTGTCTACTTTTTACTCTACACTCTCACATTTACTGCATCTCACTTTTTCTCCCTTAAATTGCCATCTTCATGCCCATCTCCCTCTTGCTGCCCTCCACACTTCCATCACCTTCTCCCATTTCCCTCTTTACGCGTCTCATTCCCACTGCCCCCTGCTGCTGTATTGTACCCACCGCAGCCCCGCTGCCTCTCTGCCACCAGGCCCCACTGCCTGTGGCGTGTAATTGACTTTCTCCCTGCACTGGAAAAGCGGGCGGCCCGCGCCAGGCTGGAGGTGACCCATTTCCCTGGGGCATTCAGCAGCCTCCTAATCAACCATTCTCCGGGGCCGCCTCATTCACTCTGCAATTAGAGCAACTCCCCCTTTGAGAACTCCATCAATAGGCTGGCAGGCAGGCGGGCGGGCTCGATCGGCGGAGGAGCAAAGACGGAGTTTCACTCAAACACTTTGCTTTGGCTCTTAGAGTTCTGAACCCTCTGACTTTGTACCTCCCCCTCTCTGCTTTTTGCCTCCTCTGCTCCTCGTCTCCCTCGTGGTAGGTTTCATCAGACAACAGCAAGCAGGGGTTTTGTCTAACGATGAGCAGCAGACGGGGAGGCAGGTAGACAGGCACACAGGGAGGCAGACAGGAGGATAGGCAAGAAGAGACGCAGGTAGGCAAGCAGACAAAGACAACGAGACAGTCAGACAGACAGACAGATGGGAGGTACTCAAGGGAGAGATTAAAAGAGAAATTTGAAAGAAACTCAAAGCGGGAGGGATTGAGCAAGAGGAGCGCCGTGTCTTCAGAGCATCTCTTGCTTTTAGAAGAAGATTTATTCCCCCTTGTTGTCTTGCAAGGGAATACACGTGTGTTTCACCTGGTCTTGAAGACATGCATGAAAGCAGCCCTCTTATTGATTCTGTCTCAGTAAGGGGGTGTGTTCGCTGCTTGTTTCAGCCGGATACGATCTTGTTGCGAGCCCAGTGCGAGTGCCCGACTGAAGATTAGAACATTATCTAAAACGAACGCAATCAGACGTTTTCGTGGATTCGCTCTGATCCCACAAGAAGGAGCCCGAGATGATGGTGCATGGTGATTAAATAACAGGCCGGCATCTCTCCCCTGCCGTTGGCCTGATTTGCTATGCAGGAGAGGCAGTGCTCTGGTCAGAGGATAACCATGTAATCAATGGAATGAAAAAGCTGCTCTGGCTGTGAAGGTTAAGAGGGGTACTGGAGGCTTTCAGCCCACTCTGTGCGCCACACATCCATTCCAAACACACACCAGACAGTCTGAATGTTACATCTCCTCCTCTAATTCTTCATCCTCTTCTTCCCCTCTCACCTGTTCCCCTTCCCTCCTGTCTTTCCTTGACATGCCCTTTTCTCTCAGCTCGCTCCCTCCTACTGCCTCCGCCTCTTTTCGCTCTGATTCCCCCTCCTCTGTATTTTTTCTTCCTCTGCATTTTCTCTTTATATCCTCTGTCTCCCACTATATTTGTGCTCTCTCTCCCCTTCATTTACTCTCCTCTCTTCTCTCTTCCCTCCCTTCCTCCATCCTCTTTTCCCTCCCTCCCTCCTACCTTTCCCCAGTGTCAGCTGCTGTCACTGTGGCAAAGAAAGTGACCAATCAGAGCCCGCTTCACAGCACCGGCTTCTCCCTCCCTCCCTTATTTCTTTGGTTCCTTCCCTCTCTTCCCTTCTCTTTCTCCTCCTCCTCCTCCTCCTCCTCCTCTTAGCCTCCTTTTAGCCTCCTTTCGTCCCATCTGCCTCTCTTCCCCACAACCTTTATCAGCTCACTTCCTGGAGACGAAATGTGATGCATTATGGGAGACAGACGGCTGTCTAACGGGGTTAGTTGTGCAGCGTGGCTTACCATCAGAGACACTGCTAATCCTGTGTGTGTGTCTGTTTGTGTGTGTGTGTGTGTGTACCATATGAGCTGATGAACTCATACACAGGCCCACACACACACACACACACACACACACACCTCACATGCTTACTCTCTTTTTCTGAGGAGGAGGAGGAAGAGGAGGAGGAGGCAGACGAGACATGTTTATGTTCGTCAGTCTCTGCCAGGAGAATACGATTTGCATAATATAAGCATATTTTACCCTGCTGTGTACTGTTTTGCACTGTATTCACTTTACAACCTGCCTCTGTATTGGTTATTTTTGCTGAGTTCAAAAGGACGATTCCCATGTCTTCTTTCCTTCACAATTACCTTTATAATAAGAGCTAAAAGGCTAATAGGGACTATTTAATCCCTTCTCTGCCTCTGTTAAAGCCTTATTTACACCTGTATATATGTGTGTGCTCTTTCCTCTCAGGTGCTGATATGTGTACACGATGAGCGGACTGGGGGAGAACTCCATGGAGCCTCTGAGCTCAGAAAACAGGAAACGCAAGCTCTCCACTTGCGACACGCCTGGGCTGGGGTGAGTGTGGCTGATCAGTGCAAGAGAGGGGAAATGCAGGAAAGTGGGCTACTGGGTCAGTAGCCCACTAGCCCGGGCCATGTGGCTCCTTTGTGTGATGTGATGAGTAAGAACCTAAATGTGTGCAAAAACAAAGGATTATATTTTTTTTTACAGATTTTATACGTAGTTTTGATAGAAAAAGCACTTTTTAGACTTAAAAAATAGTTTTCTTTCTTTCTTTCTTTTTTTTTACTATATTTAACCTGGTAAAAGTCTCATTGAGTTTAACCCAGCAAAGAAATAGTCCAGCACGTAACCCTCCGCAAAAAAACACAACACCAGGCCAGCTTTGTCCCCCTTCTTCCAGTCTTTATGCTGAGCTAAGCTAACCGGCTGCTGGCTGTAACTTCATATTTAGCGTACAGACTTCGATCTTCTCATCTAACTCTTGGCAAGAAAGGTGGATAGTTCTGCAAGCCTCTCTCAGTAATGTCCAGTTACCACTATCAGCAAATGACTCTTAGGGTGCAGCTCTCAAAAATACAGTCATTGTGCTCCAGCTACAATAAAAACCACTGCTGACTTTTCTACTAGAAATGTTTAGCTGGACAAACTCTTAAAAGGCATTGTGCCCAAAAAGCACTCAGTTGCTATGCTTCTTCAAACAAACTACTTTCCATGTACCTAGCAGCCACTCTGCATTGTTTTCAAATATATAAACATCCCTGACAATTTGAGAAAAGTGGACTAGCGTTAGCTTAGCTTTAATCTCTGCACATTTCCCTCTGCAGGTGTGAGAGGAAGCGACGAGAGCAGGAGAGCAAATACATAGAGGAGCTGGCGGAGCTGATCTCCGCCAACCTCAGCGACATCGACAGCTTCAACGTCAAACCAGACAAATGCGCCATCCTCAAAGAGACGGTGCGCCAGATCCGCCAGATCAAAGAGCAGGGTGAGTGGACACAGTTGTCTGAAATCCTAAAGGATACTGAGAGCTGGAGCCGGACAGGTGCACTGCAAGTCAGATGAACTGCTGGGAGGTGTGTATAGGAAACATTGGGGAAAGGTGTTGAGGAGGGGGGGGAGGGGAGAGACAGCTGGGGGTTAGCAGACACACACACACGCAAACACACACACACACACGTGCCTCCTCAGAGCCCAGGTGCAAGGACGAATCAGTCATTCATCTCCCACAAATTTCACAGCCTCAACTGTTTATGTTTGGGAGGAAACATTGGCAATGCTTTGTGAACCTGTCATTTGTGTGTGTGTGTGTGTGTGTGTGTGTGTATGGGCATGCACAGCTGTGTGCTGGCCTCGCCAGGGGCTGTTTAATTGGACGTTTGCAGGTAATCACATGCCCATCCATTCTGCTGAACTGCCAAATTATTAGTTCTGTTACAGCTGCTATTGTCATAGTTCTGTCTCCATTATGCAGCGGTCATTTCTGCAGCGAACAATCTAAAAAGATGCAGGCTGAGACTCTTGCTTTTCAGTGCAGAATGGACATATTTTAACTCTTGCATTCAGACTTGTGTCAGGTCAGTTTTTCCATTCAAGGTGAATTTGTCGAGATCAGAGGGAGAGCCGGTGGTGGTTTTTTTGTTCTTGTGTTTCTGCTCGGCTCAGTCAGCCGCCTGCCACCTCGACAGGAAGGGGAAGAGGCTACAGCTGGCCCTGACTGGCTGCTGACAGGTTGCCATAGTTACAGGAAGTGAAGACAGAAATGACACAGGCGTTTAGGCTCGTATCTCGCTTTCTACCTGTTCCTCTTCTCCTCCTCTCACTTTCAGTTGCTCTTTCTGCCAGTCTTCATCTTTGCTCTTTTCTCCATCAATCAGTCCTGTTTTTCACCTCACTTGGATTTTGTGTACTCTGCTCTTGCGTCTTCCTCCTCTTCTGCATCTTCTGCTCCCATCCCCCCTTCTCATCTGTATTGCAGCACAATGAGTTGCAGCATCTTCAGGTTTGCTCCCAGCATCTTAAGATATTGAGTGAACTGATGGAGTGCAGCCTCTCTCTTTCTGTCTCACGCACACTCTGTTTATGTCTCATTCTCCTTCCTCTCCCCTCTTTCTCTCAGTCCTTCTCTACCTAACTTCACAGCGCCTGGCTGTAGGCAGCAATGGCTTTTTTTTTTTTCTTTGTGTGGGTATCTGTGCCCCTTGGGAGCTAATCAGATAGAATGATTCCTGTAGCCGAGCAGCCCCCGCCTCTTTCTCAGACCAAGCCCTGCATTAATACAACCCAAACGCCAGCCGCTTTCTGTCAGCATCGTCTCTGTCCACATCCCTCTGGTTCAGCTCCGGTCCTTCCTCTCTCTTTCTCTCTCTCTTTATCTGCCTGTCTTTCTTTCCCTTTCTCAGCCTCAGCCCCTCCATTAATTCAGGTGCCTCAGCTCCTGCCCCTGCACCATTACAGCTTCCAGAGCCTCTCTAGCTCTCTCCCGCGCTCTCTCTCTCTCAGCCCCAGCCTACCAGACAGTCCCTCAGAGTCTGACACTGAATATAAAGCATGAGGACGGCTGCTACCTGCTCCACATGCACCCAGCCCTCTACTCCTCCTGACGGGCTCCTCAGAGAAACCTGCCTCCGTCCGTCTCCCTCCTCACCTGTAGTTTTATATCAAAAAAAAAAAGTGAAGATTGAGAAACGCTGCCCCCTGCTGGTGCAGCTAGAGTAGTGAATGAGTAGTTTCTTTCAGTTTCAGGTATCGTTGCTCTCACCTTGTGTTTCTCCTTTGCTCTTTTTTTTTGCTTCTTTGTAGGCATCTGGGCTTAAAATGGCTGTTTGTGGTGTTTTTTTTATAATGCATTTTGTCTCTTTCCCCTCCCTTCTCTCTCCCACAGGAAAAGCTTCATCCAACGACGACGACGTCCAGAAGTCAGACGTGTCCTCGACAGGTCAGGGGGTCATCGACAAGGACCACCTGGGGCCGCTCCTGCTGCAGGTGAGTCCAGCGCTCCACCTCCGGTCAATGGGACAATATTTATTCAAGGTTTGATTGGCTGGTGGTGACTTCCTGCCGCTGTGCTCTCAGGCTCTGGACGGCTTCCTGTTTGTGGTGAACCGGGAGGGCAGCATCGTGTTTGTGTCGGACAACGTGACGCAGTACCTGCAGTACAAGCAGGAGGAGCTCATCAACACCAGCGTGTACAATATTCTCCATGAGGACGACAGGGAGGAGTTCCACAAGAACCTACCCAAGACCAACAGTGAGAAACACACGCACACTTACACACACAAACACATTCACAGGGAAGCTGAACTGTCTGTAAACTCTGCTTGACAACTTCCACGGGGGCCAAGGTTTAAAACAAACTTTGAGAGGTTACAACAACTCCACACGCACGTCAGCTATTTATTCATGCTCCTCCGTTCTTAACTCCTTCTCTCGTTATAATGAGGAGCTCCCGGGAAGCCCGTTCACGTGCATGAGAGCTTTTCAGAAAGACACACACACACGCGCACACACACCTGACAAAACACACATGTGCACAGGAGCACCCACCCACCCACTCGGTGCTAAGCAGGCAGAGCGTAGCGCAGCTGTCAGTCACACTCAGTGGTCCAGACAGTGTAAAACAGGCCTGAGCTCTATTCAGATCCCATAGCAGCCATCTGGAAACTACTTACTGCTGAATAATGCACCTCCACACCTTCCTCTATGTAATTCACTGTGTGTTTGCATGTGCACGTGTATGTCTTATTGTGTATATTTACATGCATATATGTCAGTGATGGGATTGTATTTTTTGAAGGTGCTGCCCGTGTGTGTGTGTGTGTGTGTGTGTGTGTGTGTGTGTGTAAGCCCATGAGTATGTGCACAGAGCACTATTTATAAAGCTGATTAATTATGGATATGTGTGCTCGACTGAACCTGCTACTCGATTAACTCCGCAGTAATGTTCCTAAGCAGCGGCGGCGCCGACATGTCATTGACACGTTCTCTCACTTATTCCTCCCCTTCCCCTGCACGCTCCTTTATTCATTCACTCTCTTTATCTTTTAAAACTCATCTTTACCTACTTTTCCTCTGAGCGTCCCTTGTGCCTCTCTCAACTCACTCTTTTCTCAGCCTCATTCATACTTAATATGGCTGCCTACAAAGATGAATATTGTGGTTGTCTGTTTCTCAACCTGCTTCTCGCTGCTCTCCCACCCCTCATTGTGTCTCGCTCTGCTGCTCTGCCCCTTCATTATCTTTTGGACCCATGAATGAAATACGCTCTCGCTGCACATTCCTGTGGGATGACCGCTGACCACGCCAGCTACAGTTAAATACACACACTCGCACACAAGCACCCAAGCACCCAAGCACACACATGCACTAACAAAAACAGAGGCACATTCAATGCACAAAACATGAAGTGAGCTTTTGTTGTTGGCCAGTGTGTTTTTTGACCCCTCTGTCTTGCCTCGCTGTTGGCTAATTGTGTCTGAGGGGAGATGTCGGCCCCAGCGACTGTGCTGCGTTTTCTCTGTCGAGGAGAGAAACCCAAGGCCTTGTTAAATCACCTCTCACTATCAGTTAGCCCCTCCCCACCACTACCATCCCACCCCACACCCCCCACCCTCAGACATGTCTCGCTCTCCTGGGTTCTCGCTTGTATCCTCCCTGCACCTGCCAGACAGAAACCTCCGGCCAACTCAAGGCCCCGATAAGGCTTCACACAGACCTTGGAGGACAGTTGGATGTCTCTCTGAAGTTTGCCTCCCCTTTTTCTCTCTTCCTCCCTCTCCCCTGTGAAGGTGACCCCGTCTAAATGAGTGTGTGTGTGTGCTGTGATGAGGAGTCAGGGCCTAAATGAGGATAGATGGCAGAGTGTCCCTGGCCTCTGCCCGCTGCAGAGCAGACTGAGAGGGAGAGATATTGGAAATCGACACCTTGGCTACATTAATCCCATGGTCCATTTAGCCAGGGATCCGAACAGCAGGAGAGGCTTCTGCTTCTCAATTTAAGAGGGAAAATACATGTTGCAGTGTGGTTTGTTTGTTTTGTTTGTTTTGTTTGTTTGTCCTGTGTGTGTGTGTGGATCCGCGGCAGGAAAGGGTGTGAGCTGTTGTGATATTTGATTACAGGCAATCCATTCATAGCTACATTTGGATTTCAGTCCCAGGAGTTACAAGCTCATTCTGTTTTTACTCCAGAGGATACATTTCTTTCTGTTTGTGTTTCCTTTTAGTAAATGGAGTGTCGTGGGGAAGCGAGGCGGCCCGACAGAAGAGTCACACCTTCACTTGCCGGATGCTGGTCAAGTTTGGCCACGCCCATGGCCCCATGGAGGAGGGGCCAGGAGGGCCACGCTACGAGACCATGCAGTGTTTTGCTCTTACCCAGCCCAAGGCCATGATTGAGGAGGGGGAAGGTACGCTGGCATAGTCCCAAATTTACATACTTTTAGTTCATGATTAAGGGGTCAGTATTTTAGGATTTTACTGTGTAAAATCCTAAAATACTGACACAATACTGAGCAAAAATATATGTTTTGCTCATTGTTATTTCACTTGGTTTGTCCATCACTGGCGAAGGAGTAGTTGTAATATTAAGAATTTGTAACAAGGTGATTGAACTTTTTTTTATGGACAAACCATATCAGACAGTTATTATTCCAAGCAGAGTATTTTTATGTCTTAAAAAACGTCTGGAGGGAAAAAAGAAGTGAAAATCAGATTTAAAATAAAAAAACTCTGGTTGAAAATCTGATTTTAAAAATACAATTTGCAAAGCAACCACTCTGTAGTTTAACAATTTTATATATTTATTTCTCCCTTAGAGTGACATGTGCATAATTAGAAGCTCATTTGAATTTTCTCCCCATTTTTCTCTTCACTTTCTATAACCAGAAACATCTTTTAGCTCTGTGCGTCTCAAATATAACTATGTTTCCTTCTTTGAAATTTTGGAAAAATGGAGACATAAAATCTGCGTAAAAGTGGTTTGATATTATAGGAATAAATTCCCACACATTGACAGAAATACTAGAAGAGGCTCTTAAGATGCAAAAGGAATCAATTAACTATATGTGCAAAATGTGACAAAAAGGAGAAAATTTTGGTTATAGGACCATCATAAGCACAACTTTTGCTATCATATGGGAATGGTCATCTTGGTGACACACTCCTGACATTATTTCTTGAAAATCCTGGGTTCATTTAAGAGTGCAAACTCTTTCATATTTATTTATCTCATTTTAAAGAGCGCAGGAGAGAAGGATTTTTCAGGAAAATCGTTTAAAACCAAAAGCAATGAGCTTTAAGTACATGCAATGATCATGAACCATTACTGACACTCCTTTTCTTTCTCCTGCAGACCTTCAGTCATGTATGATCTGTGTGGCCCGTCGGGTGACAGCCATGGAGAGAACGGAGAGTTTCAATACCCGGCATGAGCTCTCAGGTGAGGAGCTGCATGCCCTAAATGCTCACTAAACAAACACAGAAGCTCAAACAGGCCATGATGTTTATTCTTTATCCATGAACAGGTTTGACTCACCCCTCCTGCGTTTCCTTGTTTCCTTCCCTCTCTCTCTCGTCCTCCTTCTGTCCTCCCCGGCAGGTAAACTGATCCAGATCGACCAGAACTCTCTGCGAGCGTCGATGCGTCCAGGCTGGGAGGATTTGTTGAGGCGTTGCATTCAGATGTTCCTTCAGCACAGTGACGGGCAGCCCTGGTCACACAAACGCCACTACCATGAGGGTGGGTCACACACACACAAACACACACACACACACAGACACACACACACCTGGAATCAACTGCTGAAGTACTTCAAACTGCTGTTAAATCCACAATGAAAGAGCTGGAGGCAAAATCATCAGGATGTCGCTATATTTAATTAACTGTTTACTCAGTTGTGTGTTCAGTCTTCTCTCTTACAATGCTTTATTATAGCTATGAACAGTATATTGTCTGACTGAAATTATTAGTTTTAAATTTGTTGTTGCTGTCTATCTTGGCCAGGCCTCCTGTCAGAAAGAATCTCAATGAGACCTACTGGTTAATATATAAACACACATACACACCTCATGCATTAGTGTATTAATATTGATCTCACGAATACAAATGTCTGAGCGCAACAACATTGATCCTCACTTTAAATCACAGAGTTGCTTTACACATAAAGGCAGTGATTGATGACCTTTGTTATCAGATAAGTGTTTCAGGGTGTTAATTTGCCGTTTTATCTGTCTGCGCAGCCTTTCTGCAGGGTCACGCCGAGACGCCATTGTACCGCTTCTCCCTGTCCGACGGCACTCCAGTCACAGCCCAGACCAAGAGCAAACTGTACCGTCACCCCATGAGCAACGAGCCACAAGGCTTCATCTCCACTCACCTACTACAGAGGTCAGAAACTGACAATACACACTCCATTCAAACACAGCAAAGGATGTGTCATTTACTGTATTGACAAAAAAGCACTTCCAGCATATCTATGCGAGGCAGCCAAGGTATTCATGCCACATGAATAGCTGAAGTAGCAAATGAAGTAGTTTTTATACGCTGGCTGGTATTTTAGTAGGATTAATACTGAGCGTCTACAGTCTGACAGCGGTTGTTGTGGGAGTTACAGAGTTTTCAAGGTTTTTGCTTTTTTTTCAAACCTTGTGCTTGTTTTCCCTCTCCTTCCACACAGGGAACCAAACGGTTACCGCTCAGCTCAGGGTGGGAGCATGATGCCGAACACTATGAGACAACAGGGCATGGGAGGCCCCAACCCGAATGCCCAAATGAACATGAACACCGGTGGAGGGATGGGCATGGGGGGCATGGGCAGCATGAGCAGGGGTTTTGGCATGAACGAGCAGGGCCACATGGGTCACATGGGTCCGATGGGAGGCGGCTCTATGTACGGAGGGGGCGGTGGAGGAGGAAGTGGAGGTGGAGGCATGGGCAACCGCATGATGCAGATGAATCAGATCGGGCAGATGAATCAGGTGGGACACATGAATCAGATGAATCAGATAGGTCCCATGAATCACCCGGGCCAAGGCATGCAGCAGCACCCACAGCAGCCCCCGTTTCAGAGCAGCGGAGGGTTTGGGCTGAGTGGCATGAACAGCCCTTCAGGGAGCCCCAGAATGGGCGGCCCCCAGCAGGGACTCCTGATGTCACCCCGGAACAGAGGGAGCCCAAAGATGGGCGCCAACCAGTTCTCACCTGGAGGTAAGACAATCAGTGTCTAATCATTTAGCATCAGTTATTTATAAATTGATTGACTTGTTTGGTTGATTGGATTCATTTGAGTTATGTTTTCTTTTCCAGGCATACACTCTCCCATGAGTGGTATTGTCAGTGGGGGAGGAAGTGGGGGGAGCACCACCACCTTCTCCAGCAGCTCCCTAAACGCCCTACAAGCGATCAGTGAAGGAGTAGGGAGCTCCCTCCCCTCAACCCTAACATCCCCCTCGCCAGCCCTTAAACCAGACAGCTCTCCCAGCATCCACTCCTCCTCCTCTTCCTCTCAGCCCAGTCAGCCGGCCAAACCAGGCCAAGATGGTACCAAAAGCCCAGCGGGAGGCTTAGGGCCTGGGCCCAGCGACCATCACCACCCCATGCACCATCACCACCATCATCAGCATCCTCAGGCGGAGAGTTCTGGAGACCGACCAGACAGCCAGGCACCTACAGCGACTAAAGAGTCTGGAGAGGGAAGCAATGAGGCGGGGGTGGTGAGCTCCGAACCCCCTCGGAGGGTGCCGGACAGCAAGGGACATAAGAAGCTGCTGCAGTTGCTGACTTCCCCAACGGAGGAGCTGGGAATAGGGGGCAGCGGGCCAACAGGGCCCCCTGTACCAGCCCCACCAACCAGCAGCACTCCTGCAGGTTCAGACAGTAAGGACCCCACCGGAGGCATGACTAGCCCCTCATCTACTGGGGTCTCCTCTTCTTCTTCAGCCAGTGCCAATCCAGGCCAGGCGACCGGGCCAGGGGGCGTATCAGCATCACTATCGTCAGCCCACTACACAGGCTCACTGCAAGAAAAGCACAAGATCCTCCACAAGCTTCTTCAAAATGGCAATACCCCAGATGAAGTAGCTAAGATCACAGCCGAGGCTACAGGAAAGGTGACGCTGGTGGGCCAGGAGGGTGGTGAGGTTGGAACAGGAGGGTCAGGAGCCGGGACTGGGCCTGGGATGATCACAGAGCCCAAGCAGGAGCAGCATAGCCCCAAGAAGGAGAAGACCCATGCCCTCCTCCACTATCTCCTCAACAAGGATGATTCCAAAGAGCCAGTGGATGTCAAGCCTAAACTCGAAGAGCTAGATGGGAAGGGAGCCCCAGGGGCCGCTGGCGGCCCTTCACGGGGCGGCCCTGGATCTGGGCCTGGCCCTGCACCCGAACATCCTGAGAGCAAGATCAAGTCAGAGCCACCTGATGACGTAAGATTGCTTCTTTGTTTGGTCTTGCCTTTGACTACCTGTGATCTGAATGAATATGAATCTTCATAGACATTTACATAATAACTAATTTGGTCTCTTTTATTGTTCAGTTGCACAACCTAGAGTCTATCCTCGGAGATTTGAGGGGTTCAAGCTCTGACTTTTACCCAGATCAAGCCGGAGGTGGAGGGGCTAACGACGCAGGCAACAAACCCCAGGGTTGCCTTGACGACAGCCTGCAGGGTAAGTGGTTCAAGGACCAAAGCCTATGAGAAGTGACAGTTACATGCAGGGCGGGTGCTATGAAATCATATGTGATGATATCAATATGAAATGCCAGTGAAACTACATTTGGGATCATCATATGGTGTCTTTCTGAGTTTCTTCATTTCTGGTCTTCATGCTACAAATACAAGCCCAATTTTCTCACCGTCTCTCCTTTTTAACACTTAATAATTTAATTTAATTCGATTTAGAAAATTCAAAGATTTGTATGCAAACGCAATGCTTGACAGCAAAAGCTGTTTGAAAGTGTGTTTCTGCATCATAGCAGTATTAAATATTAAAAAATATGCATTTATATATCCTCACTTTCTGAATACTTGTTTTTTATACATTCATTCTTATGAAATGGTCCACAAATCCATCAATTGAATTACTCACACACCATAATGTAAAGTTTATAAACACTGAAAAATCTTATAAGATATCAATATTTTCAAAATGCCAGACGGTACTGAGATATCATTTTTCATCCATATCACCTAATTTCATGCAACACGTGTTATTCTCCCTATTCTTGAGGAAGACAGAGAAGCGTGTGACCAATGAGTTTATACTTTTTGTGTACAGGGAGTCCAGGAATGGGTCCGGTGCCTCGGGGGCCCTTCCAGAGGGCCATGTCCATGGACGGGAAGCCTCCAGGTGGGCCTGGAGGACCAGGTAGACGCCCCATGCTCATCAAGCAAGAGAACATGATGGGCAGCCCAGACGGCTACCCAGGAAACATGGGTGTGTGTTCAAGTGGTTCAGTTATTTTCAGCACATTTTTCTCTCACCTCTCTCTGCCTCCCCCTCTTGCTGTTATTAAGTTATGTGTTACCCAATTTAGGTCCTTGACTATATTTGAATTTGTCGTATCCTATTATCAGATAACATTTAAAAGACACAGATTTAAGATGGTAAATGTTGAGGACCAAGACTGGGCCACACTGCTCTCCTTAAACACTTTTATGAAACTGACACATGCACATCTGGTGTTTATGTATTACCAGGACCAATGAATAGGGGCATGGTTCCCCAGAGGTCTCCCATGGGGGGGTCAGGGGACTGGGGCATGTCCCGCTCCAGTGCCAGCCCTGTGGGCTCAGCAGGACACCCCTCCATGATGCGCCCAGGCATGGAGTACAACAATGGCAAGGGCATGATGTCAGGACCTATGGTCAGCCGCTCCAACAGCGTGCCGGGCACCAGGTCTATGCTGCAGCAACAACTCATGGAAATGGGTACGTCTTTAATACTGTTGCCAGTTGTTGATGGAGTTGGAGAGGAATTGTCATAAACACAACTATGTGAAGATATGTACCAAATAGCAGGGAGCAGTGTGAAAATATAGGAAAACATGACTAAGCAGCTGACACTGATAGGAATGCAGGTATTTGGTCATAAATCAAAGTATTGGACACACTGAAATTTTGAGCTGATGATGACACTAGATAAAAAGTTTAAGTTTTAATTGCCAAAGTTGTTACAATTCATCCTCAGGGGAACATGAATGTCTGTACTAAATTTGGTGGCAATCCATCTAATAGTTACCAGCTGGTTAAAAATGTATGCACACTCATCCAGATTACTTCTTTTTACTTATTTTTTGGTGACTACACCCTGATTTCTTTCATTTTTTCATGATGTTACATATGTCAGCTAATATATACTGTCCTGTCCATTACATCCTACCTGTATAACCTGTAGCTTCTGACTGCCCAGACTCTCTGTATGTGTATAAATTGGAAATGTATTGTCTTTGTTGTTTAGGAGGCTCTGCTGACATGGGCATGGGTGTGAGCCCCTTCAGCCAGCAGGGCCAGCCCAACCAGTCCTCCTCCTGGCCAGACTCTATAATGGGCATGGAGGGTAACAGGTCAGCGCAACATCCCTTATTGTCTGTGTTCATCCCTGATTAGCTGCAATGAGCTCAGGAGGCAGTTTATACTGAACCTCTAATGAGTGTGTGTGTGTGTGTGTGTGTGTGTGCCTTGTAGACGCCAGTTTGGCAACACCTTAGATGATCTTCTGGTGCCTCCCTCCACCAGTGAGGGTCAGAGCGATGAGCGGGCGCTTCTTGACCAGCTGGACTCTCTGCTGAATAACACGGATGGCATCGCTCTGGAGGAGATAGACCGAGCCCTGGGCATCCCAGACCTCGTCAGCCAGGTAGGTCTTCATAAAAGATGTAAAAAGATTTATTATCAACATTCTCATCTCTGTGCTCCTCTAGAAGTAAAGTAAAAGGAGAAATGTTCAGTCTGCATATCATGACTCATAAGTGAGCCTTATGTTCACCTTTGCATTGGATATTTCAGTCATGACTCACCGTGTTCAGGCTGTTCTTTCACTGAAGGGAGATAGATGAGCCCAGAGGGATCTGTCTGTGCTGCTTAGAAAAAGACAATTACAGAGCCAACCAATTGGAAATTAATCAATTAGATGGAGAAGTTTGACAAACTCTTTTTGTCCTCTTGTCCTGTCTGCTCCAGAACCAGGGACCTGAGCAGCAGATGGAGCCTTTTCCAGGGCAGGACCCATCCATGGTGCTGGACCAGAAGCCCCTCTATGGACAGGGCTATCCCGGACCCCCCGCCATGCCTATGCAGTCTGGCTATGGAGGGAACCCCATGCAGGGACAGGCCCAGCAGGGGGGGTTTGGGCCCATGCTCTCTCAGATGGGCCAAGGTGGCAGCTTCCCTGGGATGGGTGGAATGGGCGGCATGGGACACCCCCGTGCCAACATGATGAGACCCAGGATGATGACCGCCAACAAGCCCATGAGGCTCCAGCTGCAACAGAGGCTGCAGGGACAGCAGGTATGAACACAGGAAGCTCACTGCTTCATCGGTTTACATGCAAACAAGTAGCTTGTGTCCCAGTTACAGTTAATACAGTACTAATTCTAACCTAACGATGTTCGTATGTAGTCAATTCACACCGGAAGAATTACAAATTTAGGTGTACTTATAAATGCCAATATGCAGATTAAAATCAGTGGAGGACCTTCTTACATCTGGGAGGATGTGGAAAATGTCAGTGGTGCAATGTTACAATGACTAGAAATGAACAAAAAATAGGAACTTGGAAACACATTGTCAAGTAGGGTTGAGATCCCAGAACATTGCCTCCAATTACCAGTATAATCAGGACACTTGAATACAAGAGACTCGGGAGTTAAAAAGATAAATGATTGGTTATCGCAATATGTTAATTATAATCAGTAAAGAAAAATGATGAGTATAATGTGTAAAATGATCATACAGTGTGGAAAAGAGTATTAAAAAGTTTGGCTGTGATAATACTGACACACTCAGCAAGAGAGAAAGGTAATGCCTATGTCTGCCCATGACTATGAATCATGAGACCCGATGTGGAAAGCACCTCGACTTGCTAGAAGTGTGAGGAAGGGAGGAACTACCATGCAAGGATATGTTTGAGTATGAAGAGTGATTCTAAAGAATTGTGTGTAATCAATGAGTATCTGGGAGAGGGAGTAGCCCGGCATAGGGAATAAAAAGAGAGGTCCGAGGCATTCGAGCCTCAGAGAGGTGTGGACGGCGTGAGGACATCGTGGGACCACGGATCGGACTCCAGCCTGCACTAGAGGACCCTGAAGAATCAGCAACAACTTTTAAAGAGCGGCTAGAGACTAGAGGATTCGGACAGTTGCTGACAAAATTGGGTTGCAGGGAGCCTCAGCTCTCCCTGCCATCAGGAGAGAGGAGCTCCTTGGGATTTTCGGACTTTGTACTGAGTTCTGGACTACCATTGAGGACTCTTCACCTTGGCAGGCGTAATTAGGAAGGTTTGCAACGGCCGGCTAGCCTCCCTTCTCCTACTCAGAAAAATTAGATTATAAGATTTAGTGAGGACAAGAGAGTAAGGATCTTTTGATTATTTTTATGATTGATTGATTTTTGATTTGATTAATCTGATGCTTAGCCCCTGCTTAATTCCTGCAATAAATGCTAAAATGGATATAAAGTAAATTGTTCCTTCATTCTTACTGAGCTTCTCATGATAGTAAAAAGATATGTTTGTTCAACATCTAAGGATCTTGAAAGGTTATTCTGGTTTTTGTCCACTATTTTATTAAAACAGACCCTAACCTAGCAATTCACCAAGAGCCCAGATCTATGAGAGGAAAGCTGCCGTTAACGGGTGTGTCTGATAGCTTCAGCCGGCAAATAAGGCTACTCAGTCAGGGGTGGTTATCAGAGGTAGCAGGGCAGACGACCGGATGAAGGCAGTTGGAAGCTAGGCGAGTTTCCTCGACACCAGCTTAAATATCTTTAGAATTTCTAATAGGAATAGATTTCCATAGAACTAAAGATCGGACCCTTTAAACGGAGAGCTGGTTCAGTGAGTCCTGTACGGGGCTTTATCTGCGATCTAACAACATATTTTACCTGCTCTCGATAGCTTTTTAATTTTGAAATTGGGGATAGCATCCTGGATTTGCAGCGTAAGTGATGTCTGATGCATAATTTTCTGTCATTACAGTCCATAAAATATATTTCTTGTTTTCTAACTGCCAAAATAGTCCATCTATGTTAGCATATATGTATATGAAAGTGGGGCAGGGTCAGAGAAACATTTGCTCCTCCATCTTATGTTGTTATGATGTTCATTTTCCTTCCTCAGTTCATGAATCAGACACGGCAGGGCATGACCATGAAGATGGAGAACCCGGGAGGCAACCCTGGCATGAGGCCCAGCATGCAGCCTGGCATGGGAGGACAGGTAGGTGACAATAACTCTTAAAGGTGAATCACTGTATTACTTATTTTGTAATATGATATACTTAATGTCACAGAATTTGTTTTAATATCAGAATCAGAATACAAGTATTTCCACACATCCACACATACTCTGGTTGTGGCTTATCCTCCTCACTCCTAGCTCTTTAATTCATCAGGAAACCCCTCTAATGGATGAACCTGGACCAGAATTCACACATTAAAAACTTTTGTTGTATAACTGCAGACTTGATGCTGAAACCCATAAGGTATTAATGCATTACCAACATTTACAACAGCATTATTACCAAATAAAAAGGATTAACACCAGACAAAGGGATTTTCCCCAAAAGTTGGTCTCATTAATGTTCTTATTATTGTTCTTCTAATTATTCTCCAAAGCATTTGTACAACATTTGTAATAGTTACAACTTATAAACCTTTTATAAAGGGTGGTAAAGATCTGATTGCCCTTTGTAGTCTTCTCTTGTCCTGTTTTGTAGCCAATTTAAACCAGACAGTGATGGACGTACAGAGAACAGACTGATTGCCATGTAGAACTGGCTCAACAGATCCTGTGGCAGGCTCAACTTCCTCAGCTAGTGCAGGAAGTACATCATCTGCCGGGCCTTTTTAGGAGTCTATTTTTCAGTCGTGCTTCAGGTCCCGGGAGATTATAGATCCCAGAAATCTGAAGGTTTTTTGGGGCATTTTCTTTGGCTTTAAATAATAGTATATATATATATATATATGTTTTGTGCAGCCGGGCTTCCTCAATGCTCAGATGATGGCTCAGCGCAGCAGGGAGATGGTCACCATGCAGATGAGGAGGCAGCGCATGATGATGCTGATGCAGCAGCAGCAGCAGCAGGCGGCGGCGGCCGCTGCTGCAGCCGCAGGAGGATTCAGTCCCCCTCCAAACGTCACGGCTCCTGGTGGCATGGACAACCCTATGGGAGGGCCAAACATGGGCCCCCAGCCGGGCCCCCAGCAGTTTGGATATGGTGGGAACTATGGTGAGTTTATGGAGCCGAGCGCCCAACAGAATACTGCTGCTCCCTGGTGGTGAGTCCGTGTACTGCAGGGTTCTGGTGTCATGTAAAAGAGGGGATTGGCAGATTTATGTAAAAAAAACTAAATTTTATCAGAAGGCTGTCCGTGTACATCTCCATTGTCTCTGTTTTTTTTATAGTCAGATCAGATATTGTTATTGAAGGGATAGTAAGTATCAGAGCACACTCCCAGGCAACAGGATCGTCATCCATCTATATTTATCGCTACGTATCAATGATCTATTTCCTGTGGAGAGAAGAGTGAGCTGAGGCTGGATGATTTATCTTTACAGGCATGGGCCAGCAGGGAGACCCCTCGTTCGGCCCATCAGGCGGCAGTCCTCCTAACGCCATGATGCCCGGCCGCCTGGGGCCTCAAAACCCCATGATGCAACAGCACCCGCAGGGCGGCCCCATGTACCAGGGCGCAGATATGAAAGGCTGGTCGCAGGGAGGAATGGCACGCAACAGGTATGACATCAAACACATTTACGACAGGTACGGCAACACTGTGCTGTCATCAGGGAGAACGTCTGGCTTCAGGTTTTCTTTTCTTGGATGTGTACAGTCAAAACCTTCTTCCTGTCGCTCTCCCTCACCAGTTCGTACCCTCAGCAGCAGTTTGGTCAGCAGGGACCGCCGGGGCAGCAGCAGTTTGGGCAGCAGGGCAATCCAGGCCAGTATGGGGGCATGATGATGAACGGGGGCATGCCAGCCAGCGGAGGAGGAGGTCACATGGGCCAGATGGGGGGGCAGATGGGTATGAACCCAATGGTGATGGGACGCATGCCTATGGGGCCTGATCAGGTAGGTGCACAGGGTAGGAGAGTCTGAATGCTTAAAGGACAGGTTCACATTTTTTCAAGTTTATCTTAAAACAATACTAACATGCCCGTATGTACACTGAAAGGGTTATTGCTTGCTGTAATCTTTCGTCCCATCCATAGTGGGCACAAAGAAATCTTTTCTTATAGCAGGTGTAAGAGATGGGAGACAAAATGAGTCTGAGTTTGTTAAATTGAGTGAGTATCACACAAATTAACAGTCCAAATTTCCGCTATGTGTTACTATCTCTCTGCTGCGGCTCAACAAGGAAACACTGAGTGCGGAAATTCTTAAAAAACAACAACTTCGCAACAAAGTTTTTACACTTTGCTGAGGTGGAAAAGTTGGTAACGATAAAAGCAAAATGTGGCAAAGTGCAGTGGAAACAGACTTAATCATGACGTACATGAAGCATGTAACATCCACTGAAGCTTCCGCTTCACTGAAGAGATGAAAGTGAGAGATGAATAGTGGTAGATGAATCAAACGTAAATGTTATATTTCCATCATGTTTTCCACATTGTTTTTGACCGTTTGAGGTTCGACTGGACTCGTTGCGTCCTCTTCTTCTGCTTCCTCCTCTTCTGCAGCGGTTTAATGGCACCTGACTGGAGCTGTTTATCCCGATGAACCAACTCCTAATATTCGCATAATGGTAGTGGATGGAAACATGCATTAATTCACATTTTCTTTTGCCAATTTTCTGGACATTCTGTTAAAATTTGGATGGAAAACTGTGGAAAAACAAAGAGGAAATTTTGTACTAAAAAGACTGACTTTGAAAGATATCCATTTTATTTTCCTCACTCCGACTGATGGAGTTTCATATTAACTTCAGCTGAACTTTAGAATTAATTTCTGCACAGAACGAGGACTGAGGATTCAATCGTCGTTGCTTAAATTGAAATTTCTTTAAGAAGAGATTTCTCTGCGTCCAGTATGGAGAGGAGGAACAATTACAGCAACCAATAACCATTTCAATGTACATGTGGGCATGTTAGCATTGTTTTAAGATAGACTTGAAAAAATGTTAACCTATCCTGTCTCATTCTAGTAGCTCTTTTGTGGACAGACCAAACTTTGGTCAATTGTACTTCACATTGTAATTCACTTTTTTCCTCTTCTCCTCCCCTCTATCTAGAAATACTGCTGAGCATCGTGACAGAAGCATTTGTCTCACTGTGATGTCCATTCAGAGATAGGACACGGCTGCAGCACTGGAGTGTGTGGAGGACCCCGGCGGTGTGTGTCTGTGTCTGTGTCTGTGTGTGTGTCTGTGTGTAGTGCTGCACTCCCACCAGACGGGGGAGTGAACTTCCTTCGGACTCTCGGCCAGTAATGGCAACCTGGGGAAAAACAGACAGACTGTCACACGCATACATGAAAACACACAGCGTTCACAAATATCAGAAACACTGTGACACATTTACTCGCATAAACACATAAATCCTAAGACAGTCAGACAGACAGCTCTGTGATTCTTCTCGTAGACTGTAGTTTTAATATTCCTCTCTTTATGAGCGGTGTGTGTGTGTGTGCGCCTCGGTGAACGCACACCACTCGCTGGACCAAACGGTGAAGGTGGACAGACGCTTGAGTAGATCACAGACTTGAACGTGGACGTGTTGAGACATCCTCTCCTTTGTCGAATGTACCATGAAGCTGTGTTCAGATTTAAAACGTGGGATTCCTCTCTTGTCTCTGAACTTCGTGGGATTTTTTTTTATCCGCCGCCTCTCCGCTGCTCCTGAAGGATCTCTGCGACGTAAAGTAAACGCGGTTCTAGACGACGAGCCATCAGATTGTGACACTCAGATGAATGTCATTAAGCAGTAGCACATTGTTTCGTCCTCCCAGGACGCCGCCGAGCTAAAGTACGACTGAATTACTTGTTGGCTGATTGCACTTTAAGGAAAGGCCAACATCAAAAGGATTGTGGCAATATAGAGGCCTTTACCCAAGAATTAATGCATAGCAGCAGACATTTATTGTTTATTTTTGTGTGTGTTTGTGTTTTCCAACTTTTCCTCTCTTGAGTGATGGGGGCTGTGGATTGGAAATGGGTAACCTTGATGATCTTTGTTCTAAAGTGGGAACCAGTAGAAAGGCAGTAAGCACAGATTTTATCCAACGCTCTCGTCTGCAGTGTACCGATTTATTACAACAAGAGAAATTAACCGTTTTTAAGTCATTTTAAAAATCACTCTTGAAACAAACAGACTTCTATTAATGTTCAAAACTCCACTTATATTTATACGGATTCACGACGTGACCATTTTATCATTCCAGAGGTAATTTTTAAATCCAAATGTTGCAGATATTTTGGTTACCTCGCACCAATTTACAGTGTTACTACAAGTGCAGAAATCAAATTGATTGCCAACTATAAGATTATGTCTACATTAGCTCCCACTGTAAGAGAAAGTGTATGTTAGATTTCAGTGTAGGTTTGCAGATTTCTAGCAATAATCCTTGCTCCTGGTTTTCCTCTGAGGACAAAGCTGAAGTATCAGTTACTCAAAGCGACGGCACTGCAGTATTAGACATGCTTTTTTTTTTCTCCTTTTGTCTGTGAATATGAATTGTAAATACGCTTCAAATGTACTATATATAAATATATATATGCTTTTGTAGGTCACATACTGTTTTTGCACAGATTGTAAGGCTTGATATTTAAAAGTGTAATTTTCTTAATCCGTCATAGGTCAGCTTTTATTTTCAATACTTTAACCATCGGTTGGAAAGGAAGGACCTCCTTTTTGTAAGCAGTACGTGTAGATTTTCTTTCATACTGCCACTTTCTTTCACTCGGAAAGCACTCATTGTTTTCTGAGGACATAATCTTAGCTAAAGAGGTGCTAGTGTGTAATTGTTTTTTTAATAAAGTATTTTTCTTTTGACAAAAAAAAAAGAAAACACAAAATATGCCTATACAAAAAGACTTGACACATGATTGTGTTAGGCTTCTAGGGGCCTAGATGTCTTACCAGTATGTGGGGTTGATATTTTCTGAACCGAACCTCATGCTTCCATGTGTGACTTTTAAGTTTCACTCCTGAGATTTCTGTGCTCTGAATTTTGCAGATTTGATCGTTCAGCCTCAGATATGAGACTTAAGGAAATCAGTCCCACTGTATAACTGTCCATAAGTCCTTTTTGGTTCTGTTCACAGATGGTTAATCCAGATGGAAGCAACACAAGAAGTAGTTTGAATCCCTAATTTTTTTTCCCTTACAATTAAATTTGCCTTTATTTGTGTTGTATTTCCTGTGAAGCTTTCTTTGAGAAATCTACCTTTGAACACACGCTCAATCCAAAGATTTTTGTTTGTCATTCTGCAGTGCTTAGAAACAGTTTCTGACGTAGCTCGTGCAAGTACTCGTGTGCTTTTACTGTTGCACATAACCTATAATATACATTGAACTAAATATGTTTAATTGCATATATTATATCCCCACCCATATGACATAGAGTAGAGTCTGGTTCTGCTGAGGTGGTTTGAGTTTTCGTTTGTGATTGTTTTTTCCTTCCTGTAGAACTTATGGCCAGTTGAATTGTGGTGCTGCAAACGGTTATTTCACAAGAGAATGTGGAGATTTTCTAAGCTGGAAAGGAGGTTTCATAGTTGATGTCATTATGTCTCAGAATAATAGCTTGGAGTTGTTGTTTTGTTTTTGTTTTTTAACCCCAGTCTCAATGAAGAACATGAAAGTTTAATCTACAAATATAAAAAAAAAAAAAACGAAAGAAAACAGTCTGTGTTTTGCTTTAAAGGAAAGAAACTCCTCAGTGCATCGTTGGAGCTAAAGAAAAGAGAAAACACATCTGGGAAACATGCAGTCGTTATTACAGGATGTAAAATACTATTGCTTTTTTTTTTTCTTACCTTGTTTCTTGATGTTAATATCGATGTAAATACAAATTTATATTTAAACATTACAATGTCTCAGCTGTCTTTTTGCACATGCAAACGTTCATTTGGAGCATGACTCGACAAGCCATGCTGCACAGTTCAGCCTGTCAGTATGCAGCAATCAAATACAGTATCCATGGTGTAGATTTAAGTGTGTGTGTGTGTGTGTGTGTGTGTGTGTGTGTGTGTGTGTGTGTGTGTACACACCAAATCCTCAGAAGTGAACTGAAAAAGACGAGAGCTTCCTCTCAGACTGGCTGTTGTCAGGGACGTTGAGGGATCACGCTGCCTCTGTCTGCAGCCTCGCTTTTATCTGCTGTTTGTTTCCTGAAACTGGTCACCCCCTCCCCGTGTGAGCTTTTGTCATTAATCATCCCACTTTCTTCCCTTCTCTTAATGAAAAGATCTGACACCTCCAGCAGGCTGCCCCAACCCGGCTGCTGCTGCTGCTGCTGTTACTGTACCCAAACCTACAGAACCCCGTCAGCCCATTCAAAGTGTTGAATAACTTTTCCTTTTTAGACTTCAGTGTCATTTGTAATGAAATTACAGTGTCTGTCAGTTTAAGATCGGCTGCCAGGTTACTGTTTGCTGACTCACTCAACCCTTCAAACTGCAGTTTTGTAGCCAAAGACAAGACGAGGCAGTTTTTTTTCTATTTTCTTTTAATGTAGTGATGATTTTATGTGTTTTAAGTGGAAAATATTGTTTAATTTTTTTAATAAGTAAAAACTATTTACTCTTCATTCTTTTTAGCCAAGCCAGCTGCAACAACTACTCAGTAGATTCCCATGAAGGTTTGTACAGACATTCATGGTCCCCAGAGGATGAATCCTGCTGACTTTGGTGATGCTCCTTTTCCTCCAGCGCCACCTGCAAGCTCCCATTTGTGGGTGTAAGTTAAATTCCTCAACAACTACTGGATGCATTGTCATGAAATGTGGTACACACATTCATATTCCCCTCAGGATGAACTGAAATAAATTCAGTGATCTCTGACTTTTCATCTAGCGCCATCATCAGTTCAAAATTTCAAAGTGTCCAATACTTTGCTTTATGACTGAATACCTGCAAAACTAATGACATTCCCTTCAGCCTCAGCTGTACTTTGTGTTTAGTGCTAATTAGCAAATGTTAGCATGCTAACAAGCTTAACTAAGATGGTTAACATGGTAAACATTATACATTACACCTGCATGAACATCAGCATGTTGGCTCAAAGCACCGCTGTGACTAACAGAGCTGCTAGCATGGCTGTAGACACTTGTTCACATAGTAGTATAGTAGCAGTAAACCCCCCAAAGTTACACCAAGGTTGCTAAAATACTGACAAAATTGGCTATCAGACTTTCATTTTACACAGTGTAGCTCCCTGTCTTCTTAAGTTTGGACTGCTCTATTTCTCTGTTTATTTGGTCTGCATGTGTCATGGCAATTCTTGAAAGGTTACAGAACATAAATAAAAATAAAACCTTTTTTTATGAATAGATCTAGAATAAGTCACCCATATGCTCTCTGGTTGCCCTACCAGACCCAGGATCAGCTTCTAACCTGAGGAAAACCCCTCTGATGGAGGTTTTACTGTTCCAAAAACAGCAGTTGTGGGGGTTAGAATAAAACAATAAAAACAAAATAATGCTTTAATAAAATCATAATTTAAAAATGTGGTATCTGGTGTTTATTTTAACTAGCGATCTTGGCACAAATAATGCCCAAACAGTCAAAATGTCAGTTTCTCTTTTGATTTTATTGACTTTTTTTTTTAATCAGGTGTTATGATCAGCGGTTTCACTGCTTTTCTCCATCTAGCCACAGTCAAGACACTTTCTCCAGAAAACCTTATCAAATAAATATTTTTAAAAACCTCTCGTGAATCCTTATGAATCATATTTTGGCAATCTTTACAATGACATTTGGTGGCTGCTCTTCACTGCAGTATATATCAAATTATTCAACTGTTTCTCCATTTTATTGGCAGAAGCGTTTCAGCTGCTGTGTGGGGGTTTCCTGTGTGTGTATGTCTGTGTCTGTGTGTCTGTGCGTGCGCGCGCAGCAGGACTAGGGTGGAGCAGGAGGCGGGATGCGCCAATGGAAAAGACGCACCGCTCGTCTATTGGACCAGACACGGAGTGGGCGCATGCAAGACGCGCCTACCGAAGCTTAAAGCGCTTTTTTTCCGGGACAGGAGACATGAGGTTTCAAGACACCTGTCAGGAGGACTATACATCCAAAAGCTATATGTGAGGCAACCGGAGGCTGCGTGTTTGGCCATGGACGCGCTGCTATGGTTATTATAGCCTCTCGGTGACCAAGGAGCGTAAAGTTATTCCGCTGCGTTCTTGTGTTTTCTTTGTGTTATTCTTCTTAGGGTTTTTTTTCAAGCCGCATGAGTTCACCGCTGTTTTTAGGTCAGCTGGTCGGGGTTCCGTTAGAAATAATGCACCCCACCATGGAGAAAGACACGACTTACACCAAGATTTTTGTCGGCGGCTTGCCGTATCACACCAACGACGCTTCACTTCGGAAATATTTCGAGACTTTCGGGGACATCGACGAGGCGGTGGTAATCACAGACAAACAGACCGGCAAGTCCAGAGGATATGGCTTTGTGAGTTAATTTAAGTTACTGTTTTCTGGTAGAATAAATGAGGAGTTGAACACATGTAGAGTGAAATATTAAGGTTTTATCAGCCGCTCTGACTTTAATTGGATAGTCAGAGGGCTGAAAACACACTATATCATGTCTGTTGCAGCCAGTAATTACTTTAAAGAGACTTTATCTGTATGGTTAATTGTATTTTTTTATCTCCTGGTTATCACAGCTTCCGGGGGGGGGGGGTTCTGGGCCTTGGAGGCTGCACACACTGCCACTTTGTTCCACCAGCAGCAGCAGCAGCAGCCATGTGCAGTGTGTCTGGTGGTGGCAGTCACATGCTTGAAGCATGAGTAGCAGATTATTTCTTACAAGTGTGTCATCAATTATCTCTGCAGCCCTAACAAACAGACAGACACACAGCATAGCAGTATATAGTGTAAGTTGTACAAGATAAGGACACACTGTGCTGCTCTGTGTGCAGAAACCAGCACAGACAGAGAGAGAGAGATACAAATGAGCTGGTAATAAGCTGCTGCATCTGTGGACAGATATCTTTCTTTTTGCTGTGTGTGTGTGAGACAGAGAGAAAGGAGAAGAGAGAGGGGGGGTGAGAGTCCTTGGTCACAGAGGTGTGACATGTCAGTTGGCTCTGCAAGATAAGGCTGCAGTAGTTTCATTTTGACTTCCTCCCATACACCCCCCACCCCCCCACCCCCCCTTCTCTGCCAGGATGGGTTTGGTTGTTTGTGTAAGTGATTGTGAGTTTGAATGTGAAAGAGAAAGAGACAGAAAGATAAGAAGAAGACATCGATTCATGTGTTTTGGACTGACGTGAAGCCGTTTCAAATGATCTCTGCCTCTGCAAGGCCAGTGGGCCAATCAGCTGAGGCGACCAGTGTGTGCTGAGTTGTTTTCTCCTGCTTTGGGCCAGCGTGATCATTTCATCCCTGACTTCCCCTTAGCCCTGAGCTTCTTGAACCCCGACGATTTCAAACCATCCACTGCCTCTGTTTGCATAAGAGTCCAGAGTCTGATGCTGCGAAACGAAAGCAAGCGTGGCAGTTTTACTTTCAGTGTCCCATTTATTGGCGATGGAGGTGTCTGCAGCTGTAGTTTACCTCATACATTATAAGTGTTGCTGCACTGTGTGTGTGTGTGAGTGTGTGTGTGTGTGTGTCTTAACCTTCACCACCCCTTCCCACTGCTATCTGCCCACTCCTCAACTCACTCCCTCAAGGTGCAAAGATGGCAGTATCTCGTCCTTGGCAGCCCAGTATGAAAAAGAAAAAATCTGCCTCCTACATAATCTCCACTGGAAGCTTTAAAACACACTGGTTGCTGCCTTCATGTAGTGGAGTCAGTGTCTCCTCACGCATTTAGCAACAAGACTGAATCATTCGATGAGAAACAAGGACAGCAGCTACCTCAGGGCCGCCCTGCTCTGGGTCATCGGAGCGCTCGTGTTGCAATCACTCCATCCCCACTGGATAGAGAAGCTTTCACATGCAATTGTGTAGCATCAAGAGTTAGCCAGGGTGATATTAATCAGTAATGCCGTGACTCTGTCAACAGGTGACCATGGTGGACAGGGGGGCAGCTGAGCGGGCGTGCAAAGACACAAACCCCATCATCGACGGCAGGAAGGCCAACGTGAACCTGGCGTACCTGGGAGCGAAGCCTCGCAGCTCGCAGACAAGTAAGTGTGTTAGATCATGTTAGCCATGTTTTAGCCAAATACCTACAAAGCATGCAGTTAACTAAAGGGTAAAGCTGTTGATAATTTACATTTTATGTGTATTTCTATAAGCAAATCCCATAAAAAAGACCAAAACCAACAATGTGTTAGTCCATCTCTGAATACTTTCTGACTTCCCTGCCCTGTCTGAGGCCCATTGGTTCCTTCTGAAGACGTAAATCTTTAAAAACAGGTCACGAATATATAGTTTCACTTTTAAGAAAGGCTAAATAATTCCCTAAAACAGCTGGTCGCTGTAGTGTTTGGCAAATGTTACTGAATCAGGAGTGAAAAGTGCATTTGTTTGGGACCATTTTCAGCTGCGGAATCGGTGTGCTAGTGAGTATTTAAGGCAGCATGACGGTGTGTGTGGGATCAAAATAAACTAAAGTGCCCACGTTCATCATAATGTGAGGAAGATATCTCACATTGCAAGTCGCAGCTTGCATGCTGCAGATTTGGTGAAACGGGCCACAGACTTATCCTTTAATTACAGACAATTTTCCAAAGCAAGAAATAGTTTCTTAAACTGATGTCCTAATTTACAGGTAGCCAATGGCTTGCAGAGACTTGAAACTGTAGTCCACCACAGTAAACATGAGGTTTTCTGTGTTTTTAGGTCAAACATACTGTATGCTACTGTCAAATGATAAAGCTTTGCATTCACAAACTGCTGCATGTCCTGGGGAGATTAAAACCTGGAGGACAGAACAACTTGGATGTCATGAGGAAGCTGGTACTCACATCTGAAATATCGCAGCATCCCACAAGTGAAAACAAAAGGAAGTCATCGAAATATTCCCTGCTTGCAATGACATTACCAAATGATGATAATCTAACTTTTATGAAGACATAAAGGCAGCTAAATTGTCACTGTTTCAAGTCTCTGCATGTTAGTCATGCTGCACTGAAATGAATGGAAACCCACAGCTGCCTGGAAGGTAAGACTAAAATCAATCTAAAATCCAATAAAGATATGTACAAGTTTGAGGTTAGTGGGATAAAACATGCAAAACCACTGGTATTCTCCTTTCAGCCAACTGTCTCTGCTCACTCCCACCATACATTCAATCTCTGTGTACTTGAGTTAACGCACAGCTTTCATGCCGCTGGGCCTTTTCAGTGTTAACCACCAGCGCACATGCTCCATGCTTCCCCCTCCGACGTCTCGGTGCACACCAGACCTTGACAGCAGCTCTCCCTTCACTGCTTCATTTAAAGCTCGCTGGCTGAAATACCATCGAGTGTAGGTGTGATTGACAAACAGTGGCGCCAACAACAGCTGACTGTGTGTCCTTATTCCGGGGGCCCAGCGCTGCGACGCAACTCCCCAAGCATGCGGCTGATGGGTGATGGCAGCGCTTGGTATTTTGTTATTGTGTGTGAGAGCACCGGGAGAATGGGAGAGGGGGAGAATAAGAAGAGCAAGAGGGGATGGGACTGTGCAAGAGCAAGAAAATAACTGCGCATCTGTCTCCTCTTTGTCCTGGTGAAGAAAGAAAATGTGCATTTAGATATATATATATATATATATATATATATATATATATATATACATTTGGACAAAAGGAGGAGTGCTGATGAAGTCATGGCAGTGCTGTAACAGGAGGAATAAGAGAGGAATGAATAGCTGGAGGAATGTTGAAATGAAGTCCGAGGCGGGGCAGAGAGGAGGAGGAGAAGTTTCTCCTTTCTTAGTCAACCTCAGCTGATTCCTGGTGAACTCTGGAGGCAGTGAGGTCACAGATGTTTGTGCGCAATAGAGTGCATCATTATTTTGTGTGTGAGTGTGTCGAGCATGTGTGTATGCTGGGGGAATAACAGTCAGTCTCTGATACCCCCCCCCCCGTATACATGCTAACATCTGAGACAAACGAGCAGAGACAGAGAGGGAGAGAATCGTCTCTGTGTCCTTGTCTGCCCGTCTCTCTCTCTGTGCTGCCGGTAGCTAAAATATCCCTCCTTACCGCTGCCTCTCTTTCTCTTTGTCTGCAGGTCTCTCTGTTGGAGTTCAGCAAGTCCATCCTACGTGGGCTCAGAGGCAATATGGGTAAGACGGAGAAGAATCAATAACCTCTATTTCCACCTCTCTCTCTTTCACTCTCTCACCTGCCTCCTCCTCCTCAACACAATACATTTCACTCCTCCGTCCTTGACATTTGTGAGCACTCGCTCCCGTTCTCGGCTTGGGTTGTGGTAGTTAGTGCCACTCTGCACTGTGAAAGAAAGAAAAAAAGAAAGCCATCACAGCACAAATGATGCTTGTTTAAACTCTGCAGCGCTTCAAAGATGTATTCAACCCTGCGCCTTCATCTATATCTGTACATTGTATTTTGATTTGTCTTCTGTTGTCTCTCTCTCTTTCTGGTCCATTAAATACACGAGAAGCTCAATTCTGAATTTCACTCACGCATGACTTGAGCTTCACTGAGGCAACAAGCCATTTAGTGAAACTTCCCTGCATACCTTCTCTCTTACTTCTCCATACACACACACACACACACACACACACACACACACACATATTCACTCAAACACACACACATGCACACACTGCTGCCATTATCATGTTCGTGCAAGCAGAGACATGCCGTTCATGTCTCTTTAATATCTCTGGGTGTGTTAGGCCGACCTGGGGTTCAGCAGTCCCACAAGGGGTCATGAGCTGAGTTCGTAGTCCTGCGTTATGGGGTTACAGATGTAGGCTACACCTGAGCTGAAGTGCACCTCCTAAAAGATGTAGCTACACGTCAGGGCTGCAGCGGCTACTGAGATACAGTTCGCACATGGAGACCACCAGAACTGTTATTGGTAAGCTTTCTCCTGATGCCCATGGAGAAGGCTGGTTGTGAAGATAACGTTAAGGAAGTTGAGGAAAGTCTGGTCACGATCACCACTCTCTTTCTATCACAATGAATGAAACGTAACGTAAACACAGTAATTGCACGGCAGTAGTCTCCTTCACTAATGAGACAAGGCGAGAGAAGTTACCTGGATGTGGCTCCAGTTAGTAAATTTGTAGCCTACCGCCTCTCTACAGTATATCACTTAATAGTAAATGAAACAATCTAAGTAAGACACGGCCTTATCACATACGATACATGTGTTTGTAGCATTGTCAGGACTGCTTTAATCGCAATATTGGATTTTTATGTGAGTTTTGCAGCAATGTTATTAGAGCTGCAACCAAGAGTCAATCAATCAGACAATTATTTTGATAATTTATTCATCGTTTTAGTCATTTTTCAAGCGAGAATACCAAACATTTGCTGGTTCCACCTCCTGAAATGTGAGGATTTGATGCTTTTTGTTTTGGTCATATATGATTGTAAACTGAATATATTTGAATTTGAGACTGTTGGTCGGACAAAACAAGCAGTCTGAAAACATCTCCTTGGGCTGTGGGAAATCCTAACAGGCAACATTTTATTGACAAAATATTTTATGGGCTAATCAATAATGAGAATAATCGGTTGTTGCAGCCCTAAATGTAATGATGCGCCTTGATTTGCTGGATATGTCAAAAACAAGACATTTCTGTCTGGTTATAAAGTTCTCAGTCTCTAGATTGATTTTCCAGAAAATGTACTATATCACAGTATAAAATTACATCCACCATGATGGAGGATGTATTTTTCATATTGCTTACTTTACTGGAGAGCTGAACGTCAACAGTGGCATCATGGGAGCCGCTGGTGGTTTCTCAGGAACTTGATCTCCTTGGAAACTCGCTGTAATCCGCATGTAACGGACGTTCGGCCTCCTCCCGCAGCCTCCCTGAGTTACAGTGTGAACACAAAAGCAAACTTGAATGACTCAGTTCCTGAGTCAAACATGGAGGATGGATGATTCATTCCCAGGGCTGATGCAGACAGTAGAGCGACGCTGCAGGTCGAACCCGGCAGCTTCTTGTTGTGTAAGTTGAACACTTACTTAGCCTTGACTCAGATATTCTGTTTAGGTAGACGAGGATATTGTGAACCAGTATCACAGCTGTCTGTTGATCTGTGTATGTGGGCGTGCTGTTGACTTTGTGAACAGCATTTTAAAATGAAATATCTGCTGAAAAGACTGGATCTTCTATATTTTCCAAGTATTTCTAAGGAATATGTATGATTGTTGCGTGTTTTAGAAAAGAGCTCTTCACGCTGACTTTCTGCAGGATGACAAGTTCTGATCCTGCGGCTACAGAAAAGTCCATTAAAAACCTCAACTGTTCTGAGTGCTATTAATATTGCAGTCCTCAATTTCTGAATGAGTGATGAGGGAATTGAGGCTGACCCAGATGAGTCTATGAATGAGTGATGATGGGTTGATTGAAAGTCTCCCGCAGTGAAGGCGGACGTTCGAAGCTGACGGGGTCTGCCTTTTTAATCTGTGCTTCCAGGAAGAGTCACGGCTTTGACACCTCACAGACTGAAACAAAAGAGGCAAAAACATCACCTGGCACACTGACTAAATAACACACCCGTAAGGCCAACACACACAGGCGGTGGCACTCTGTTTATCAGTGGAGAAACACCTGCAAATTCAAGCATTAGGATGTTTGTAACAGATGTGTCTATCCAGGATTTGCTGCTTTCTTTCTGTTCTATGTCATCGTTAACTCGATATCTTTGGGGTTTTGGACGATTTATTGGACAATACAAGACTTACAATAATACAATAAGTGATGGGCATTTTGGGCGATAAAGATATAGAAGACCTGGACGTCACATTTCTCCCCAATTCTCCAAAAGCTGCCGCCACTTTACAACAAGGCAAACTATAAGTAATTTTATCAGTGGTTAAAAATTCATTTAATACTTTACAGACCGGTAATAAGCTGTTATAAAGCATAAATAAATCAAATGTTTGTATTTTTAAAGTGGAGAGCTCTTTATTGATAAAGTGGAGCTTACAGTTAAAATGTTAGAACGTCATTCATTTTACTTTGACTTTACTTTGACCTCACTCTTCAGTGACGTCTTTATAAAGTTTTTATTTTGAAGTGGTGCCATAAATGCATCACTTTAGTTTGAACAACCACACATTTAGGTCTGCACCTAATGATTTTTTTTTATTAGCAATTAAGCTGTCAATTCTAAACATATCAAAACATTTTAATAAGAGTCTGAGGTGACATCTTCAAAACAAAGATATTAGTTTACAATTATATAAAATAGAGAAAAGAAGCAAATCCTTAACACACTAAAAAAGACAGATCCAGTGTTGTTGTTTTTTCCAGTGTGCTGTCGGATCCAGTGTTGTTGGATTTTAGGGAACTAAAAGTCAGGATTTCTCGTCCTCTGCTGCTCTGATTTCAATCATTCTTCTTTTTTTTTTTTAATCTCTTAAGTCCATCAACTTTGTGGAAGTGCAAAGCTAAATCTCTGGAGTATTTCTTTAAATCATCTAATCATTTCATTCGCAAACAACCTGTTTATGAAACATCTTGTGAACCTGTCTCAGTTTCGTTGTTTGATGGTGTATTTAGAGAAAAATCAGTTGTAGAAGGAGAAGCGATACCAGTATTTGCCACAGCTCAGGAGATCTCAGTACAGCACAGCTGCAAGATGTGTTGTGCTTTGAGTGAACGGCAGATTCACCTTTTTTCTCAGCAGGAAAATCTCTGTTAAATTACTGTCAGCGTTGTTATTTGTCTCTCCACCTACATGTGACTTGAACAGCTAACTAATCAAGATCTCTGTCTAAAGGAGACCTGAGGTAATAGACTCTTTAAACGAATTGGCAAGCCTCTGTGGTTTAATTCCTTTAGATTACAAAGTAGATACAAATTACGTGTTAAAATAAGGGATAAATAAACCAAATATGAAGTCAAATCTTTATATTTTTCAGTTTCAGTACATGCAAAGGGGCACATCTGTCCAGCTCACATCCCTCTGCTCTGAGGCGAAATGTGTCTTTGACATGATCAGTATGACTGCAGTCACTTTCAGACATTTCTCGGCAAAAACGAAGGACTTTTATTTTAGGAAACGACTTCGAGACATAGCTTAGGTTTTAAACAGGCCTGTGCAGCTGATAAAGAACAGGAGCCTTCACAGTCCATCGCAAAATTACTGGGGATGTACTGATCCAACTTTTTCTCTCATGATACCGATTTAATACCAGCACTCTCTTTTTCCCTAATTTAAAATCTGTATACCACACCGCTTTGAACTCATTGGGATCGTTTATGTGAGCTGACGTGACACCAGGGATTGCTGTATTTTTATTGTGCATTTTTGTCACATAGTATAGGAATAGTTCAATAGATATTCTCTTTCTTGCTGAGAGTTAGATGAGAAGATTGATAGCTCTCTCACATCTGTCCGTTAAATATGAAGTTACAGCTAGCAGACGGTTAGCTTAGCTTAGCTTAGCACAAAGACTGGAAATGGGGGCTGATTTTGTAACCATTTGACAGAGCCAGGCCAGGTTTTTCCCCGTTTCCAGGTGTTTTGCTAAGCTAAGCTAACCGTCTCCTGGCCTAACAGACAGTTATCAGAGTGGTATCGTGGTATCGATTTTCTCTTCTAACTGGCAGCAAGAAAAGCAAGTAAGAATATTTACCAAAATGCCAAACAGTTCCTTTAAATATAAAGTCTGTCTAAATTATGTCTGCAGGTCTTTTGTTGCTCCTGTTTCCCCTCCGTCTTCACCGCTGTGGGGCTTCCCGAGGGGGGGCTTCACTTCAGGGTGTGACACTCACACATGGCTCTGCTAATGTCTGTCAGACGCACTCACACAGTAAACAGCAAATAAAGAAAGATAAACTCAAACAAAGCACAGCTCTGTCTGCCGCGTCGGTGTATTTGCTTTAAGTTTTAAGAGGACAGAGGACGGGCTGATGCCAAATGTGGCTTTGAGGTACAGCTGAGTCGGGGTTGGGGGGGGTTGGGAGGAGGAGAGGGATGTTCTCATTCGAGAGGGAGGGGGGACATCTGTCGCCCATGGCTGCCTGCTGTCTGCCTTTAGCACCTAACATCGGTGCTTGGCAGAAGTGAAATTCTTTTTATTTTTTTTTTATTTTTTAAGCGTTCTGGTGTTTATTTTTTTGAGAGAAAGGAAGGAGATGGATGTGTGGTGAGGCTGCTAAAGGTGGCGGGGCAGCTGGGGGGGGTACTTCCTGTTGAAGCAGTGTAACAGAGAGGGGGAGAGAGGGGAGGAAGGGGGGTGACACAGACGAACAGCACACCTGTGGCAGCGTGTAGTTGTGGCTGGGTTCAGTGAAGCTTTAGGGCCGGTGGTGGTAGACGTGATGCTGGAGCTCGTTTTTGTGCGTGAAAAGCATTCATGGCCAAGTGAAAAATGTTCCTCAGTGAAATATCAGTGAATCATAAACCAGCCTGTGTGGGCACCGACATGTCGACTCCTTTAATACGTTCACGTCCTCGACTGTTTTCTCTCTACGACTCTGATTTTTTTTTTCACTCTTTCTCTGTTTCCTCTTTGGCTGCCTTCCTCCCCCTTCTAAACGATCTTTCTTTCTCTTTCTTCCTCTCTCTCCCACCTCGATCACTATCACGTCTGTCGAGGGGTTTAGGTAGACAGAGAACCCTCAGGTGTATATTTCTCTTACCCAGGGACCCAATTAGGAGAGGCACTTCTGTCAGATGAAAAGCCTAATTTGAAAAACAATAAAAAAAAAAAGGTCGTGTTGGAAGCTTTTTGTAGCACAGAAAGCTGCCGTTTTGTTCAGCTGTCTGTTAAAAGACGACACACATTTTGATCTGCATTTGCATTTTTCTTCGCAGTTCTTCAGTTTTTGGCTCTTGTTGTTTCGTGATGTGCATTTCAACTCTGAAGTCAGCTCCCGCTCCCCGAGTTTAGTGCTTCGTTGGAGCCATAAACTGATGTTGACAAAAAAAAAAAAAAAAAGTGCATAAAAATGTACAAATCTAGTTTGAGGCTGACTTTTAACAAGCAGTGACTTAGCATTTAAGGCTAACTCAACACGTCTGTACGCATCAGGTGCTTCACAGTAAAAACCTTTCAAGGAGGTACATTGACACATATATATATACACATATACACACTATAATGTATGTAGCTGAATGCAGATATAAGGATAAGTGTTTATTAATGTATTTGCCAACTATGACTTCTGTATAAACAGTTAATGAATGATTGATAACACAGTATATTGCTGCAATTATATCTAATGATATATGATTACACACACAAACAAATCCTCACATGAATTAACTGTTTATACACACGTACAAATGAATCACAGGCAGGTTTAAAACTGTTTAGAAATCTCAGTGGCTTCACTAGTGGAAATAAATACATATTTAATTATATCTATATTTAATCAATATAATAAATACATTACATTATATTGTCAAATAATGATTAAGTGTTACAAGTTTTTTTTTGTACTGGTTGTAGATTCTTGATTAAAGGAAGTTAAAATGAAGTGTTACTGACTTTTACTGTGAAGCAGCTGCAGACACGTGATGTGTTACAAACAGCTGCTTACTCATAACTTGATAAAAGTTTAGATATACTCTTTTTTTTTTTTGGTTAGTTTCTTGTTGATGGATCAGAAGCGGATGTTTTTAAACGCTTGTTGGATGTGCAACAAGTGAAAGTGAGATGGAAATAATTTTGATTATGCTGAAGTGGGAACACAGTCTCTTTGTTTGTAGGGTTTACACTTTTAGCACATACAATCTGAGACACACTGAAATGATCACGACTTACACTGCCATGATAATATTCAGCAAACATATCACTTAATGCACATTTCCTCCACATCACGCAGCCTTATTTGTGTTGATATATTCATTTAAATCTCTTTCCTGCTTGCTGACATTAGGGCTGAGTGTCCAGCGCTGATGTTGGCCTTTCTATCTCTCACCCTCCCTCAAGCCGTATGTGTGTGTGTGTGTGTGTGTGTGTGTGTGTTTATCGAGAGAGGACGGAGGGTCATGTGTGTGCGTCTCCATGAGTGTGTGTTTGTCTCTTTGACTGACTCACCCTCCTCACATCCCTGATCTGAACTATTAAAAGCGTGGCTGTCCTAAGGCATGAGGGATATGATGGCTGATCCTTCACCTCTCCACATCTCTCCCTCCCGCTCACTCCTCGCCCAAGGAGTCCCGACCCTGACCCTCAAAAAGACAATGAAAAAAAGAAAAACTGTGGATGTTTTGGGGTTTTCTTCCGTTTTATTCATTACATCTTATCTCTTTTATCCTGATGCCTGGTTTTGAGGAAGGACAGTGAGGGGGAGTGCGGAGGAAGCTGGCTGTGAGGGAGTAAACCAAGAGAGGGGAGGGAGAGGGGAGTCGGTAGAGGTTATTCTGCTCTCATGGGTCTGTTAGTGAGTGTACACCCATGCAGCTGCGCCAATTAGCCCTGCTATGCCTGAACCCCCCCACTCACCACACACACACACACACACACACACACACACACACAGACACTCATCCACATCCTCTTCTAAGCTGCTTAACTGACTACACACAAGTTAGTGTGTATTATACTCGTTTCTTTCAGACTTGCATGTTCATTTTTTCTGCATGTATGATTTGTAATTTATGTTTGTGTGTGAGTGCGTGTGTATATATATATATATATATATATATATATATATAAATATGTGTTTGACAGCCAGCGATGATGCCAAGCACTGGGAGGAGAAAGGCGAGGCGCAGCTCCCTCTCGTATGATGCCGCTGTCACATTGGATCAGTCAGGCAGGCAGGCAGGCAGGCAGGCAGGCAGGCAGGCAGACAGCGGCACACAGCCGTGGGAATGACACTGCACTTCTGCTCTGGGAGAGACTGACGGAGTGCGAGCGAGGAGAGATTGGATACAGAGGGGTCGGAGAGGGGGTCAATATTAGCTTCAGCTGAGTTTTGACTTTATGAGTTGTTGCACGTCATTAGTCTGCAGGTTTTTACCTTTGTCATGGTGCTGCTTTCTTAGCCGGACCTCCCTTAAAGGCACTGAAAGCCTATTATCCCAATCAGCTTCTTACCATGACTGATGGGGTCCTACATGAAGACGTAATGTTCTGCCAAACAGTTTTGGTTATTTCACACAAGAGATTTGTGAATTTCTGTTCTTGTCGCGGTTTTTCTCATTGGTTTAAAGTAGGACAAGGCTCAGTTGGAAAAATATGTTGATTTGTTAAGATATTTCTGTGCACCAATCAGAGTTTAGCAATATTTGAATTAAAATGTGATGACAGTTGTGGGGTTGTTTGCTCATGTTTTCAGGCCACTGTCAATCAAATCTGATCGAACACCACACACCCACAACGATCTAAAAAAGCAGATAAACATTTACAAAATTTAGAAAGTACTATAGTATGATACTTATACTAATAATAATTATAGTTAAACATACATAATTTCAGGGGCTTTAAAGAATCAATTGAGTAGCTGCATCATAATTCCACACTACATACCAATTATAAGCAGGTTTTGAGTTTAGTGTGTTCATACTGGAAAAGTTACAAAACTGCCCCTCTCATTTTTCAAAATCCTATTTTTGCCCCCCCCCAAAAATTGTAAACTCATACTGTACTACCAATAAAACGGGTCGCGAACATTGCATCTACTTTAACAGAGCTCATTTTGCATGACGTCTGCTTCTGGCACAGATGAAGTCTGGATGGCGTGTCCTTCTTTTTATCAGTATACCATATAGACATGTCTGAATTTACTGAGAGCTTCCTGTTTTATAAAAGAGAATCTATCAGGGTTTTTGACAGCTTTAACAATTTCACCATTGAACTGTGTTAAAGCTCAGCGAGAAGCCGCAGCAGGGGGGTTATTTTCTCACTGCTGCAACAACGATTGAGGATGTGTTATACACGATCTTGACATGTACCTCTTTAATAAGGTTTGAGTTGAAAACAACAAACAAGGAATAGTTTGACATTTTGGGAAATACATTTATATTCTTTCTTGCCAAGTGTTAGGTGAGAAGATCGATAAAACTCTCATGTCTGTTTATTAAATGTGAAGCTGCAGCCTGCATCACCTCTGAAGCGCCGCTAATTAACACTTTGTGTCTTATTTGTTTAATTTGAACAAACAAACAAAATTGTTGGTTTGGTTTTTGTAAAAGTGAAGTGTTAATTAATGAGCTTTGGAGGTGCTGGTAGGTAGGCTAGCTGTTTCCCCCTGCTTTATGCTAAGCTAAGCTAACAGGGCTGCTGACTGTAGCCTTATATTAATCATACAGACGTGTGGTATCGATCTTCTCAAGATTGACATTACTCTTATGTCTGTACAGTAAATATAAAACTGAAGCCGGTTAGCTTAGCTTAGCATAAAGACAGGAAGCAGGGAAAGTGCTAGCACTGTCGAAAGGTAAAAAAAAAAAATTTTTTACCGGCACCTCTGAAGCTCGCAAATTAACACATTTGGCTTGTTATGTATGTACAAATAAGAAACAACAAATTGTTGTTTTAACACATTGATTTTTGTACGGATTAAACAAACCAGATATAACAATATAATGTGTTAATCACTTAATCACAGATAAGCTAAATGTCTGTTAGCTGTAGCTCCTTATTAGCGTAGAGTGGCATCTTCTCATCTAACTGTTGGCAAGAAAGTGAACATACGTGTATTTCCCAAAATGAACTAAATTAACTGTTCCTTTCAGTGGGAGATGAAGAGAAAATTCCAGAGGCCTTTATTTGAAATTCTAGTCCAGATCCTAAGGTTTCCAAATATACCAACTGCGTCAGAATTACGGTGAAATGTGTAAAACATGATGCTCGAGACATCTGTAGTTATCCGTTTTATGTGATAGTGCAGCCATAAAAACATGGTGTCTTAAAATGCACATTTCACTCAAGTTAAGTATGATTTAGCTTGGTTTCAATGAAAACAAGCAGATATAGAAATTGGTGTTTTCAGGCAAAATGTTTTGTCCAACTTTCAAGTTAGTCAAGAAGGAATTTTGGGGACTTTTCGGACACAGTATACTGGTTGAATAAGTCCAAAGAAGAGTTAAGTGAGGTTAAATAAGTTTAAAACGTACATATGGGCATTGGAGCCAGGCATACTGTACATACTGGTGTGTGCCTGTGTGTGTTGTGTATACAGCAGAGTGGGTGTGAACAGGCCCAGTCCCTGTGTTTGTTGTGTAAGTACACCTGATCCCTGCCCTCGCTCTGTTTAGGGGTAAGCAGCACCAGCAGCAGCAGGTCGATTCTCGCTGCTCTGGATCACCTGTTCGGACTCAGTGACAAGGTTACTGTCAGGTTAATGGCTTTGACTGTAGGCGCTGGTCACAGGAGTGTAAGTGTTAAATACTGTCATGTTGTGTTGTTTTTACTTAAGCGCAGCAGCATAACCCAGTTCCTCTGATATGATCGCTGTTGCTGTTGCCAGATGTAACTGAGGCAGTTCAGGTTAAGTGGGCAGCCTCAGGCAAGGGCATGACTGAATACAGGAGGACAGAGGAGCACTTTTTTCCTCTCATTATTGCTGTGGCTCGGAGTATCAACAATCTCATACACTGCATCTGTTGTGGCAGGCTCTGTGTGTGTGTGTGTGTGTGTGTGTGTGGGCTATGTGAGTGCACAGGCATTCAGTTCAGAGCAAAACCATATTGATTATTCATTTCAGAAGTACAAGCAATTGTGATTAGAAGTAATTTCTTGTTATTTAGCGTTTCATTTTTTTTAATGGGTGATATTTCATTTGGAACAAAGCGTTTCTTTTTGAACATTTCTTAGGCAGTGTGCTAATTAAACTTAAACACAAGGGAGAAGGTCTATTTTAAGGCAAGAGCAACAGTGCTGATAATTGCTCTTAAAGAAGGAGGAGGAGGATGCTTTTATAGGACTCACGTTTTTTAATATATATTGGGATATAAAGAAAAGGATCAGTTACTGAAGAAATTGCTGTCCGTTTGTTTTGTGTTAAACATGCAACTCTGACTCTGTGCGTGTGTGTCCGTCTCTGGTTACTGTTGTTGTTTATATGACACTTAATAATCAGATCAGATCTCACAGAGGTACACCGAGTGACAGCTCTGAACACACATTAATCAGATTTTGCTGACGTTGTCATCGGATATTCAGACACAGATCAGGTCACTGGTCAGGCCTGTGCGTGTAATCTTTTTCTATTTTTACGAGACACTGTCCTGTGTCACACGTCTTTTACTCTTGGGGCTCATTTGACATATCATCGACATCTGTTATCTTCTACCTTTCCTAACCATTAGTGTCATAGACTGTACGTGTTTTTTTTTGTTTTTTGTTGTTTTTTGTTTTTTTGCACACGTAACTGTATAAACAGCTTGAAAACAGACAAAGAAAAAGAAATTGATCCTCTAAAAAATGACAGAAAAGGTCAAGAACCCAAAGGCTTACACTGTCGCCTACCAGCTAAAAATACAATATAAAGAACATAAATTATGGGGGAAAAAGTTATATATACGAACAGAAAAAAGGCGAAATATGAGGCACTCAAAATGAGAAATGCAGCATCAATTGGATGACAATGAGCATGCATAAAAATTCAAGATTCAAGAGAGCTTTATTGTCATCGACTCAACAATGAAATTGTATCTGCATCTCCAATCAGGTGCAGGGTCATTTAGAGATATAAAAACAACAATATTAAAGTGCCAAATACACATTATAAAAAGAATTAGCACATGTATGTCTTTCTTTAAATGTAATGACAATTTTTTTTTAAATGTTTATACTGAACACTGGATAGGTCTGGTTTTACTAAAGGTGTAGATTTTCATCCAGTCTGGTTTTGTGAGAGCGAAATCGAGAAGTTACTAAAAGATGATGAGAGAGAAAGTGGTAAGACCTTATATTTATATATAAACACACAAAGAATGCTGCTTCCCAGGTTTGTCCTCTTTTATGTGGAGCATTTATGAGCATGAGCGTACATAAAGCCAAAACTAGGCCTGCAGGTAATGATTATTTTCATTCATTCATCGATTAATCTGACGCTTATTTTCTTGATCAAGCGATTATTCATTTGGTAATGAAAAATGCCCATCACAATTTCTCGGTCCTAGCTGGTATCTATAAATTGCTTGTTTTGTCCGAAACCCAAAGATGTTCAGTTTACCATCATAGTAAACCAGCAAATATTCACATTTGAGAAGCTGGAACAAGACCATATTTGGTGTTTTTGCTGAAAAAATGACTGTTGCTGATGAATAACTAATAAGTTAATTGTCCTTATTCCTCTGTCCGTCCAGGCTCACCCAGCAGTACGTCTACCCCCAGGCGTTCCTCCAGCCCAGCCTGGTGCTGCAGTCCCAGCTCAGCCCCACAGCAGCAGCAGCAGCACTCGCCTCCCCTTACCTGGACTACAGCTCCGCCTACAGCCACTACGCCCCCACAGGACTGGAGCAGTACCCCTACACCCCTTCACCGTCGCCCTCCGCTGGCTACCTCAGCTACAGCTTCTCCCCCGGCACTCCGGCGCCCGCTCTCACCGCATCCCCGACCCCTCCGGCCGCCATCCATCCTCCTCTGGCTGCACTCACCACTATGTCTGCCGCCCCGCAGGCCTTCCTCCACTACCCTCTGCACCAGCCCGACCGCATGCAGTGAGCAGCTCTGAGTGGAGCCGGAGCTGCCAAACTGATGATTTCAAAACAGCGTTGACTGTGACATCATCAGGATGAGACTGGACAACCAGGAAGAGAGTGTGATGTAATCAAAAGGGCTTTCAGAAAGCACTCTCTTTCCTGTTTTTATATATATATATATATATATATATTATTGTTGTAATAGTTAATGAAAATGTTCTGTTGCTACAGTCATCAGCATACGATCTGAATGTTTTTCATAAGTGGCAGAAATCAGGGACTGGAATGAGACGACTGGTAATCTTCTGAACGTTTCTCTCTCACCCCTGACCCCTCAGTGCTGAGGTTGGGTGCAGGCTGACTGCTGGAGAGCGGATGGGTAAAGACAATGAGAAATATGTCTGTTTGACATGATGCTGCGGCTGCAGTTTCTCCAGAGGTACAGAGCTGAATGCTGGATATTAGCCAAGCTGAGAGCCGGTTCCTCTTTCAGAAACGCAGGTCCAATTACCTCCTCTTCAAGGTTACCTTTCTGTCTATGGCCTTAGAGATCTCTCTCAACCTGGTTCAGTTTGTTTGTCATTTTTATTAGTCTCTCATCTCAAATGAACAAAATGTTTATTGCACTCCCCTTTGTTCCTTTTATCTACCGCTGGCAAGTCATTACACGGTGATAATCACAGTTTAACAGAATATGCAATTGATAAAGGATGAGCATGAATAAGGTAGACAACACTGGTATTTTGTTTTTCTATTGCTACTGCTAGAACATTACTCAAAGACTTTGTTAACACTTAAAACACAATATGAAATTCCTGCAGCTGCTTATTAGGTTAACTTTTCTGGATTTGGTCTTTGGGGGACTGTTTGGTTTTATGATACTTAAATTACAAAGTTGTCAATACATATCAAGTAAATGTGTTTGGATGTAGGTGTCAAGATATATGTATGTTACTGAATATGTGTGAGTGTATTTGGTGTCTGTTTCTGTGTGTGTGTGAGTGAGTGAGAGCGATGCAGTATACGCCAGTGTCAGGACCGAGCTCCTTGTCCAGCCCATTGTACTGGTCAGAGTTGTGTCTTTGTTTTTTTTCCCCCAGCTGCAGAAAACAGACAAATGCTTTAGCGACAATACTGGAATCTCACGGTGCTGTGGCACCACCTTAGTAGTCATAAACCAAGCCATACATCACATTTAAAACGAATATGCAAAATAAAATGAATATTTCTAAAGAAGTCATTCTATTGTTTTCTGAGTGTGGTCGAATTACTGTAATTGTGATTAAAAACTGTGGGAAACAGCTGCTGCATGACACTACCGGGAGCCTGGAGAGTCACACATGAGTCATGTAAGACATTGAGATACTTTACACTGATGGCCATATTGGTTAAAGGAATAGTTCAACATTTTGAGGAATACACTTATTCGCTTTCTTGCCGAGAATTAGATAAGAAGATCGTTATCAATCTCATGTCTGTATGGTAAATATGAAGCTACAGCCAGCAGCCAGTTAGCCCACTAAGTTGAAAAACAAGTTGTGTTTTTTTTACGAGGGTTTATGTGCCTGACTATGCCAGCGTCCTGGAGTCTCTGCTGGTTACCTGGCAACTGCTCCTGGCCAAAAATTAGTCCAGCACATTAGAACAGCAAAGTGTCGTTTTTACACCTTGTTTTTTTTTTTTTTGTACGGATTAAACAAACAAGATATACAGTAACATGTTAATCGTTGAGCTTTAGAGGTGCTGGTAGGCGGATTTTGTTACATTTGAACAGAGCAAGGCTAGCTATTTCCCCCTGTTTCCAGTCTTTATGCTAAGCTAAGCTAACTGTCTCATGACTGTAGCTTCATATTAACCGTATGGTAAATATTACTGGTATCAATCTTTTCATCTAACTAGCAGCAAGAAAGCAGATAAGTGTACAAACTATTCTTTTTAAATAACTCCAATAGACATTGACTTTGTACAAAGGTAATGTTTTTTTGTTTTGTTTTTATATACTGAACATTATGGCTTGTAGTCTCTAATGTGACTGCACTGTAGCCTACATCTCTTTTCCAACTGCCATGAAACTTAAAGGATAAGGCTAGCGATATTCTATATTTTTGTTATTGTCAACAAATCCCATGAAAACCAAAACCGACAATGCATTATTCTGTCTCTCAATACCACTTAACCTGCCCGTCTGTGACCCTCAGCCCTGAAGCCTATTAAATCTAAAACTAAAGACGTAAATAGTTAAAAATAGTAAACAAATAATTAAATAATAAAAACAAAATAGTTTTTGTTAAGTTTTCTAAAAAGAAATAGCTAAATAATATCCTAAAACAGCTGGGCAGTGTAGTTTTTAGAAAACAAACAGGAGTAAGTATTGTGTTTGTTGGGGACTATTTTCAGCTGCGGACTGATACAGATTTGATGCTCTTGTGATTTCCAGCAGCAGGATGATCTGCTCAAAATAAACTACAGTGCCCTGGTTCATAATAATGAAGGGACATGTCACCCAGTGCAACGATGTGACTCATTGATGTGTTTTATTTATAGTTTTTATAATAATGGCACAGAGGAATAAGCTATACCAGGCTTTGACTACACAGATAATACTTGATAGCCAGATCAATTCATTGTTGTTTTGACCTTTTCATGGGATTTGTTGGCCATAAGAAAAATGTAGGAGTATGTAGGAGTATCGCCAGACTTATCCTTTAACTGTCTTTGTTGTGTCAGGGCTCTGAAGATGGAGTACTGTAGTGTATCAGCTATGATGCACAAGAACAGAAGACAGTGGAAGATAAATGAATGTGTCAGTTTTAACCTTATCTTCTTATCAAACACCAGCAATAGTCCGTCTTTGGGTGAACCCTGTCTTACCCAAACAACCCCTCCCTTAACTACATCTCCCTACACACCTCAAACTAATGTAACCTACAACAGCACTCTTACCACTGTTAACTGCTGTCTTTTATGATTCATTTTTGCCCAAAAATCATTCAGGTTCCCTCAACTACTTCAAATATTAAATGTGAGAGTCTGACATGTGCTCTTTTCGCCCTCTTCTGGCTAAAATTATTTATTGCAGCTCACATTTTCTCCCATGCCCAGCAACTCCACAAAATTTAAAGGAACAAAAATGACTCAAACCTTGTGTCAAGTTTTTATGTTTATTATCATTGAAATGTTTATTGAAACGCCTTGTGCTCCCAGTAAGGATCAAATAATAAAAGGAGATGTAAAGCTTGCACAGCCGATCTGCAGTGAACAGACCTACTATCAAAGTCTGGGATACAACATTTCCTTTGGATTGCGCTGGTTCAGAACAAAAAAGCAGATGGTTTATGTAAAAATGAATATCATAGCAAATACCACAGTGAGGGGAGGAGAAATGATCATGTCTTAAAAATTGATGACAAAATGAACACAGTTCATGGTACGAAACAGGAGAGCGGTAATGAAAATAAAACGAAATAAAAAGTACTGTATCTGCAATCTTGATCACACACATAACACACATATACACACTCACTTGCAAACACACTCATACACACAGGCAGGCGCACGCACATGCACACGCTCACTCTCACACACACACACTTGCACGCACACATACTGCAGAAGTATCCACACACACACACACACACACAAACACAAACCCACAGATAAAATGTAGTGATTGAAAATAGTGAAACCCTGGTAAAATCTAATGGTATCATACATCCACGTCTTGTGTCTGAAGTGCAGAAAACAAAATGAACCTAACAAACGAAAGAAAAAAAACCTAAAATGGAGATAAATTCAGATGAATAATGAAAAGCATGCCCATCTTCACTGGTCTAACCCAACTTGAAACGACCACAAATCCAGAGTGTTGCCCTCTCTACCCTACCCAAACCCCAACCCCAACCCCTCTACTCCACCCTCACCTGCCCCATGCCCTCTTACCCTTCTCATATCATACCCACATCCCCGCCTCACCCTCATCCTGCCCTCGGTCTCCCCCACTTTCCAACACCCGCCTCCCCAAACCTTGCAGCACAATTTCAGGGTTTCCACCCTCCTTGGAATCGCAGATGAAGGCCTGGCTGGGAGGAGGAAGCAGGCAGGCAGGCGGGGGGAGACGAGGCAGCTGCTGGTTCAGGCTCTGGTCACCATTTATCAAAAACACAATGTCCAGTTCAGAATACAGAGTGAGGACTGGGGGGTAGAGGAGTCTTGTTGTGTGTTGAGGTTGAAGGTTGTGAACCTGTTTAAGTGTCGGTTTTTACAGTGGAACTGGAAAAAAATCTTATCATGTGTTAGTCTAGATGTGAGTATTTGGGTTAGTCTTGTGCGATGTTGTGTGAAGACATGGGGGGGGGCGGTGGAGGTGGGGTTGGCGTAGCTCAGGGCCTTGTCCCTCATCCCTCGGCCCCAGTCGGTGAAAGGGGGCAAGGGGCAGGTTTATAGGGCTTGCGTCTTGAGTTCGATGGGCTCCCCGCGGGTGTCCTGCTGGGTCTCGTTCTCGGGGGGCCGGCTGCCCTTCAGTGTGGCCAGGCGCTCGGACAGACCTCTCATGCGTGGGAACAGCATGAAATCGTACAGGAGGGCGCCCATGGCACCTCCTATCATAGGCCCGACCCAGTACACCTGCGGGCAGCAAACATCAGTTTTAACATTGATCAGTTAACACAGTTTTCAGTCATTTTTGATCCCTGCGGAGGTTGATGTCTTCAGTGTGATTCTTACCCAGTGGTTGATGAAGTTCCTGAAGAGCACAGCAGGGGCGAAGGACCTAGCAGGGTTCATTCCAGCACCGGTGTAGTACATCTAAAACACAAGACACGTGTTACTGTATTGTGTTGTAAAATATTTAATTGTTTTTAACATCTATGTTTCCATTTGTCTCACCCCCATGAGATGTCCAATGGTGACGGAGAAGCCAATGGATAGGGCAGCAGATCCCAGGCGTCCGTTTCTCCTCTCATCGGTCACGGCGAAGATGCACACCACAAGCTGCATGGTGAGGAAAACCTCCACAGTGGTGCCCATTCCCAGGCTGATGCCAGGCTGCAGCTGGAGATACACAGATGGACAAAAAAACATTTAAGAAATTGTGGTATCAGAGCTGCATTGATCATATACCACTGAGTTTCTCTTTATTTCAGAAAAATTATGAGTTATTGGAAATAATTATACATACAGCATTTGGTTTTTTGGGTGTTTTAAACCATGGTTTTAATGGCCTGGTTATAAAACATACTCTAGTGATCTGAACCTGAATTGGAATCCTCCTTTATCAAATTCAACAAATTCCTAAACTCTGTCCCATGGATGAAATCAACCTTCCCAGAAAAACTTCTACCTCACCTCTCCCAACATTGTGATGCTTGTTTTCTGAAACATCCATATTGGGTCCTTACCGTGTTCATTGCCATGTTGCCTCTCATGTTGCCGGGTGTGACCCCGTACAGCACAGCAGCCCCAGCTACAGCACCCAGGCACTGGGCGGCCATGTAGAAAATGGCGCGGAAAAGAGACATCTGTGAGCCAACAAGGTAGGCAAAGGTGACGGCAGGGTTGATGTGGCCGCCGCTGATGTGGCCAATGGACTGGATGAGGGTGGCAGCTGCTAGCCCGAAACACAGGGCCACATGAAGGACATGATGAGGCCCGGTGGTCCAGCGCAGGGCAGCGCCCATGCCGAAGAATACAAAGAACATGGTCCCGAAGAACTCAGCGAAGACCGCTCGCCAAAAATTCATGGATCGGAACTCCCACATGGTGACTGTTCACTTGAGGCTGTCCACCAGATGAAGAAGATTCTTTAAAAATAAATCAGGGTGAGTCTAGAAAAGGTAAATGTGTGCCTTTTCGGTCCTCTTCAAACGCCAAAAATAACAAAAAAATGATCTCCCTTTTGTAGTCAGCAAACTCGGCTGACCAAAAACACTCAGAGAGTCAGTTCAACAAAACAGGATTTCAGAACGTCAACAGACGAATCCACTCAACAGATCTTTACCAAGCCGTGAACTGGGTTGGTAAAGTCAACTCAGCTGCGTTCGCTTGCCACCTCTGTCCACCTGTCGCAAAGACATAGGTGTGAGATAACGTGGGAGTGTGGGTGGAGATCTCAGGTGGGATGAGTTGTCAAGAGTAGGTGGGCATCAATGCTAAAGGGGTGTTTCTAAAGTAGAGACGGGGATAGACAGAGTGTCCGGTGGACCTTTTAGCCTCTCTGACGGAGGGGAGAGGGCCAGACAGGGGCTTTATAATACCCCCCCAGGGGCCCCAGGTGACGCCATAATCCCCCTGTAGGGCCAAGGGCAGGGGGCGGCAGTGCTGGACATCCTAAATCAAACAAACTTAACCCCTCTGTCGCCCCCCAATAACAGACCGAGGCCAAAAGAGAGGCAGTGTATCCGAGAAGAGAAACAGATAAAGCAAGAATGAGTGGAAATCCATGAGACAAGACATTTAGTGGGACGTAGAGAGTTTTTTGATAAAGTGGGAAGTATTGTATCTTATGTTCCGAGGTGAGTGGAGAGAGAGAGAACAAGTACGGCGAAGAGCAGCTGGAGCAGAGAGGAGAACGTTTTCTTTGGGGCTTATGTCATCTGTTGACATATCATAACTGTCATAATCAGGGGACACAAATGCTGATGGACAAGGACAGAAGACACACATGCATGCACAAATACACGCACATGCACACACACACATACGCGTATACACACATGCAGATAATACAGTTGGGGCCCCGGACGGAAGTGCCCAAAGCTAACAGCGCTGAACTGACCCATACACTGAAATGCCTGACCCTGTGAAACCATTGTCTGTAACAAGCATGTGGGCTACGTATGGACAGGGACAAGACAAAAATACATATTAAACTAAAGCACTGTCTCAAATTTGCAATGCTAAATGCTAAAGCTACATTTATTGCTTCTGTTTACTGGAGACAATTACACCACCAGGCACTGCAGATGATAATCAGCCACTTTAAAGAGGAGAAAAAGAAGAGTCTCTTTCTAGTGGCAGCGGTCATCGCAGAGGCCTGTGATTATGAACACTAAGACCTGAACTTGACTTTGTCTCGGAGCCCAGAGCCGTCACTGGCACTGCTCCACGGTCAACGGCCATGTAGTGGAGACATCTGACTAACATGTGCAAGGAAGAAAAACAACAATGGTGAAGAGAAAAGAGTGAAAATGAAAACGCAGATCCACACGCAATGAACCAACAATAATTCACATAACACAGCGGATTGTTTCTTATGTTGTGAAAGGGGCTTCTAGGAGGTTTGCATTATGTGAGAGTGTGTGTTTGTCTGTGTGTGTGTGTGTGTGTGTGTGTGTGTGTGTGTGTGTGTGTGTGTGTGTGTGGAGCTGGGGAAAGGGAGAGGTACAGTAGGGCAGCAGGGATGTGGGGGGACGGTGGGGTTACTGAGCAGCACCGGGGCATCGCGCTGACCAGTCGAGAGCCATCACTGTTGGGGGGGTGATGAATGCAGAACGCTGAGCTTGCCCTTTTAACTCCCTTTTATACATGTTAGAAAGAACACACACAATGCAAAATGCTGGCGGCACTGTGGCAGTTATAGCTATTGTGCACGTTGTGTGTGTGTGTGTGTGTGTGTGTAAATAGTTTATGTATGTGTATGTGTGTGCACGGTGCATGTGTGTATTCAAATTACGCTGCTATAGTGATACTGATTGCTAACATGGTTTTTATTTTAGACTTGCTGTCAGATAATATCTAGATAATACAGTGCACAGTGAACATGTTTTACCTCACTTATCAATATTAATACATAATAAATATATTGTTTATTATAATAAATATTGATTTTAAAGGGTCAGTTCATCCAAATTACAAAAAAAAAACATGTTTTTAGATAGATATCTCAGGGATGAATATCAAAATAAACCAAATCTATCTGCATGGCTAAATACCACTTTTTATAATTTGGGTGAACTGACCCTTTAAATTACATGCAAAACATATTTTAAGACAAGACAAACATGGCAGCTTATACCAAAAACACACAAATATGAATAAAGGTTGAAAGCAAAGTATTGTCTCTCACACACCCAAACACGCATGTAAACACACAGACACGTACGCTCATTGTATCCATTTGAAATTACAAAGCTTATTTCCACTGATGGTGTTCTTTCTGTAGAGCCATTACAGAGGTATGAAGGTCCACTTGATTGTGAATAGGAGGCCTCTGAGAAGAGATGGACGCTAACAGGCACAGACATGAGAGAGATGTCGGACTGATTGAGAGCATCATTGAACCCACAATGCGGAGCAAGGACCTCTTTAGCATTTCAAAGCATCTGCAGACACAGGATGCAACTGAAAATGGCGAACATAAGGGTGTTTTTCAGCAGGATTTCAATGAGTCTCCATTATATATTCTAATGATGTGCAAATGTGAAAGTAACAATACTGAATCTCACAATATTGGCTACACTTTCACATACACTAACGACAGGCAACTAGGACCTCAAAGGTCACACTCAGCGCCTTTAAAACGTAGCTTACACATTAATTTCTCTCCACATGTGCAACAAAAAGCAACAGGCAACGACTAATTTAGGCAGAATTCGTCGAACATTATGAACCTCCAGAATGAGCTGGTGAGGTTTCAGTGGAAGGATGTTTACTGAAAGGTGCCAGGTGAACACAGCTTGAAAGTAACCACCCCTTTGTTGCCTTTTTTTATTGTCACATGAGCAACATGCAAATTTTACATTTACTCTGGTCACTTAAAAAGAAAAATAAAACACTGTTGGACACTTGCAGACACATGATGCCTCAAGAAAAAAGAAAACAGTCATATGTGGGATGTCAACAACCCCAAATCAAGCCACATTATTAAAATTTTAAAAGCGAGACTTTTTGTTTGTAAGAGAAAGATTGTCTTATTTCTTCTTTCAAAGCTCCAAAGTTGAATTAATGAGCAATAAAACATACCCTCACTTAACTAAATACACTGAGGGGTTTTGCTGCTACAGCCTCACTTAGTCTGGTATGACCAGTAGCTTATGGTGGCTAATGTTAGCTAACGTTGCCAAATAAAGCTAGTTTATTGCCGTTATCCAGCAAAAGTCACATAGTCTCATTTTAAACTGTTTATGTTTACTACCTTAAGTTACAGGTCGCTGGAGGTGGGAAGTAACAAGCTACGTCTACCCAAGTTTTCAGGTACTTTGGTATTTCCATTTTGAGCTTCCTCCTGCGTATCCTCCACTATGTTTTATAGGGAAATATTGTATTTCTTTATTCAACCACATTTATCTGTCAGCTACAGTCAGCCTGCTAGTCACTTTGATTCTTCAGTTCATAACATATGGCTGTTATGGGGTAGGAATCCTATGTTACCAAAATGTCGAATGTTTCAGCTCAGTGACAGACTGACTTTTAGACAACATCTAAACCGGCGTCCAAAGCAATATACATTTTTATAGCTCTGAAACAATTAGTCAATTAATCGTTTTGAGTCATTTTTCAAGCAAAAATGCCAAACATTCACTAGTTTCAGCTTCTAAAACGTGAGGATTTGCTAATTTTTTTTCTGCTTTCTATCATCATAAACTGAATATCTTTAAGACTGTTGGTCGGACAAAACAAGACATTTGAATATTTCATCTTAGGCTCTGGGAAATTATAATTTTCTGACATTTTATAGAAAAAATGAATTAATGGAATGAATTAACGGCAGATGAACCATGTTGGGATGCATTTTGGGGTTCTGTGTCTTGCTCAAGGACACTTAAACAGGAAAAGCTGGGGATCAAACCATCAATCTTACAGTGAACAGACAATTGTTCAATTTCTCCACCACCTGAGCTACAGCTGCCCTCGAATTTTCTCTTAAAGGTATTACTACTTTCTTCATCACTGGACTGGAGTTCTTCATAAGGTGCTTTAAAACTTGGAACAATAATACTGAATATAGGATAAACACATTTTTTCCTGGCTTGGATCATTGGCAGCTACTGTGTCATTTTGTATATTACACCATATATTATTAATATTAAATAGACTCATATGTGAGAAGTTTAACTTAATGCAGCTACTCCCTTTTACTTTGGTCTCCACCACTGTCAAGCCTGATCTACACGACTGAAGAACTGTACATCTTCATAAAAATCACTGTAATATTGCAACATGTATGTGTTTCTATGTGTTTTTTATTTTTTTCATGCATGTGTCCTCAGTTGTTTTCTTGTTTGTTGGCCTGCTTGGCTCTCATGGCGTTCTGCGTGACTGTGGACAGTGATGACCCGGTCATGCTGGCCGTCTCCACAATCTCGATATCCTTGCAGGTCAGACACGCCACCAGCTTCTGGCGAGAGGCGCTGCGTGCAAAGAAGAACTCATGGGACACTCCAGCCAGTATAGCACCGAGCACTGGTCCGAGCCAATAAACCTGAAGGCGGGCAAAAGAAAAACAGGTCATAATGAGATTTGAGAGATGTGCATAGACAGAGGAACGCTTTCACTTTATCTGGATGGTCCAAGACGAAGAGAACCTGAATATCAGCTGGGCTTTACAACTGAGGCAATACATTAATGTAAATGTTCTCCATTATATGTAAAAGTCCTGCATTCAAAATTCTGCAGAAAAATTGCACCTGTGACTGACGTGATATTATATATGACATTATTAGATTCTAAATACTAATGCATTGGCGTGTAAGCAGCATTTTACTAGGTTTGAGTTTAGTCCAGTGGTTCCCAATGTAAGGGTTGGGGCCCTCCAAAGGGTCACAAGATAAATCTGGGGGGTCGTGAGATGATTAATGGGAGAGGAAAGAAGAAAAAACTAAATAAACCTATATTATTATAGTTATTATGTACATTGACTAAATTGAAAAAATCAGTTGGACAGTTGGACGTTTCCATGGAGACAGATGTGGATTTTGAGGCTCTCTCTTACCCAGTGGTTTTCCCAGAAGCCAGTGATGATGGCTGGACCCAGAGAACGTGCAGGGTTCATACTTGCACCAGAGAACCGCGCCTGACAGAAAAACAACACACACACAAATGAAGCCAAGTCAAGAACAAGTGCTATGTTTCTTTTTTCTTTAAACTTACAAATTTTTATTGGGTTTTCAGATCATGTGCACACATTGATCAAACAGTTCTCAAGGGCAACTCTGACATTTATGTAGATTCGCTTTTCCAGATATTTCATATTTAAACATCATATTTCACGTAAATGATCCACTTTTCCCAATTCCTGTAAAAATATATACATATTTCCTTTAATTCTCAACAGGTAGGTCAATTTTTCCTTTTGATAAATTTCCCAAATAATCTCAAACCATTGCTCTTACCCGGGAGGGTTAGTTTAACACCATTTTCTTTTCTTTTTTTGCTGGCTATAAGCACATTTTTTGCAATGTATCTTTCTCTTCATATAGCCTCCACAATGTTACCTTGTTTGGGATGACATTTCACATAATGTCTTTTATGGTTACATTTACATTGTCCCAGCAAGGCTTAGCTTAGTGCAACTCTAGAAAGCTACAGAGCCTCCAACATGGTTGCTGGGTGTTTAGCTGTCTGCTTTTGACCTGTGGTGTGATGAAGAATTTAGATTATTTCAGCCGAAATCTCTCCATACTCTTAGGTTGGTGGTAGTACACTGTGTTATACACATTTTGTACCGTTCTTCATCTAAAGTTTTGTTATTTAGCTCTAATTCTCATTTGTTTGTTTTTTTATGTACAGCAGCCTCCTTATTCCTATTTAGACCCAGAAGATTTCTTAGGATACCAGAGGAAATAACCTGAACAGTGTCTCACACTTATGGGTCCAGTTTACCTGACCTGCATTGCTGGCCTGTCTTTGGATTGTGAGATGAAACCCATGAAAAGTAAATTCTAATTCCACAGAAAAGGATTAGAGACTTGACATGGTTTGCGATTCAGTGGCGTTAACCATTTAGTAATCACGTCATTGAACACTGTAAAAATGCCAACTTATATTCTTTGGCATAAATAAGATTCATCACAAAGTGAGAAAGTTCTGTTAACTTGTGTTTTTTTAGTTGTGGAACCATTTTAGAACATATACAATGCATGAGTTGACTAAATGTTTTTTAGAAACATTGTTAGTTTAATAGCACTCTACCCGACATGCATTGTATTTGGGTTAAAACTCTTTTTTGTATGTTTGTTTTTGTTGTTGCTGTTGTTTGAGGAAAGTTATGATGGATGTTTGTTACGTGTCTTTTTATACGTGTCTCAGATGAGCCACATGGTCTTCTCTCTGATCAAAAGTAAAACAATGCAAACAATGATGAAGACAAGTGTCATCACGTCAACCACTCCTCGCACTCTTTCTTTAAAACTAATTTCAGCCACCGATTTCAAACTAGGACCGCTGATCCAAAGCCATAGTGTTTGAGCAGTGTAGCAACTTTAGTAGTGAGAAATAAATACAACTGGAAATCAAGTTAATGAACTTGTGACACCAACAAAGCTAAGCAGTTGATAAATTAACACTGAGTCGATTATTTCTGACAGAAAATAACATAAGTCTGTGTGAAAGCTCCTCTTACCCCTATTAGCACTCCAGCAGTGTGTGCAAATCCAATGGCCAGGTTTCCTGGTTCTGGGCTTTCCCTCCGTCGCTGATCCTCCACTGAGAACACCGTGAAGACCATCTGGAAGGTGCACAAAACCTCTATGCCCAGAGCCTGGGCTGCATTCAGCTCTATAGGAACCTGAGTGAGGTAAAAGAGGAGTCAGGAAAAGTTGGCCAAAAGACAGGAATATTCTGAAAAGATGTACTGTCTCTCAAACTTTAAAAGGTAACCCACTAATAATCTGAGAACTGACCCTGTTGACGAAGTATTCTGCAGTGGTTTTCAGCGGCAGGGCCAGGTAGAGGGCCCCGGCTCCTAAAGAGGCCCCCAAACACTGTGCAGCGATATAAACAAGGGCCCTGAGAACATCCAGCCTCCGAGTGGCCAACAGAGACAGAGTCACTGCAGGGTTCACCTGATCAGAGAGCACAAACACAATTACATCTAAAACATGTTACGAATATTGAAAAACAATTAAATTACATAAAAACTCAACACATGCCAGTGGTGGAAAGTAACTAAGGAAATTTACTCAGGTATTTGTACTTTACTTGAGTATTTTCATTTTATGCGACTATATACTTTTATTCCACCACATTTCAGTTACAGCTGTAATTATAGTTACTTTTCAGAGATTTTACATTAAAAAAACATATGATAAGATAATAAAATACAGTGTATTGTTTCAGATCAAACCAGTGGTTCCCAGTCTTTTTGGTTTGTGACCCCTTACAAAAAAGTAGTGTCTGGTTGTGGCCCCTCGTCAGATGTCTTTGAGTTGTTAGCAGTTCTAAACTTCTCAGATGGTTTCTTTAAATAACTGTTCAAAGAGGCTCAAAGAGGTAAAAATATCCAATATTTTTTTTTAGGTTAAGAAAGATTAGAGAAAAGACTGGAAAATTAATATAGATTTATGTAGCAGAACTTTGTTTTTTCTTCCTCCTTTCCCAATTAATCATCTCATGACCCCTCAGATTTATCTTGTGACCCTTTGGAGGGGGCCCGACCCCTAGGTTGGGAACCACTGGACTAAACTACCTGACTGTATATAAAGTAGTTTAAACTAACAGTAAAATGCTACTTATTTATTGTTTTATTATTAATAATGTCATATAATATATCACTCACAGGGGCCATAATGAGTACTTTTACTTTTGATATTTTAAGGACATTAAGTTAATGATAAGTAGGATTTTAAATTGAGTATTTTTACATTGTGGTATTGGTACTTCTACTCAAGTAAAGGATCTGAGTACTTCTTTCACCACTGACATCTGCTATGTTACCACCAGCAAAGAGTTTCCCATCAAGAACAAGTCAATCAGAGAAAGAAAAATAACATTTTAATATGAATGTATGACTATGAGACATTCACCTGTGCCCCACTTATTTCTCCAAAACAGTGTCCCATTGCAACAATCACCGCACCCACTGCCACTGCTGGGTACAGGGGTCCCCCGGGAGCCTCGCCAGGGCCTGGCACAGAGGCACCCAGCACGGCACTCACTAATACCAGGGTGCCGAGCAGCTCTGCCAGCATGGCACGCCAGAACTGTCGACTACGCAGCTCCTCGGAGAAAGGGGACATAAACAAAGATGGCCTATATTTAGATCACAAAACAACTTTTTTTTTAAATTTCGGGGGTAAATAAAAACAGAAAAACTGGAATCTTACTCAAACCCTAACTAGCGCTGGGGCCCGTGATCACAAACATATTGAACTCATCGATAAAGTCACATATTTTTATAGTCAGAAAGCCAGATGAAGGCTGTATACTATATGCTGACAATTATGTTTATCAATCTAGTTCTTAAGACAGTCCTTCTACTGCTATCAAAAGTCAAAGATGACACAAGTGGTCTTAAAAACACTAAAAGAGACATCGACAACACTTATTCAATCACTATATCTAACACAAACAAGTCAACTCCATGTCAGTAAGCTGTATTTCAACACTGTAACACATTCTCTTTGCTGTGTTTTTGATAGAAATGGATAAAAAAATGCATCAATTGTCCCAAAATTATAATACTTCACTATGACACAAGTGCTGCTTGTGCTGCCATAAAATACAAACACCTTGGTGAACTCTTACTCTTTTCATTCTGGATCCTACAAGTGGAAATCATGAGGGGTTTAAACACTAAGGCAATAAAATAAGATGCTTACCTCACGCCACGTCATTTCCAAGTCAATATTGTCCTCAGGTTTTCTTTTTCCTCTGTAAGTCCGTCTGTCCCTCCTCACCTGTCCGTCCGTCTGTGTCTAGCTGTCGGGGTCTGAGGGCTTCAGGGTCTCCGCCACATCCCTCATTAACTTGTAGAGTCTGAGAGGTCCTTTGAAGAGAGCAGCCTCCCCTCTCCCAGTCTCTCTCTCGCTCTCCTCACCCTCTCCTTACCCCACACCCCAGACCCTATCAAGGCTTCCTGTGCACAAGCATTAGTCAATGCAAGAACCTTGAAATATGTCTTTCCAAGGCTGTGTGCATAACGCCCTCCCAATTTTCCTCCAACACATTCTACTGACCTTGAGCAATTTAATGCATCTTCAGAAAACTACCGGGAGCCTTTCACTTATCTTCAAACTCAAGTGATTGTGGGCACTTTAGAGGGTTGCACAATGTCTGGATGAATCAAATACACAGCTGGTTGAAACATTGCGGTGAGGACACAAAATGATATAACCACTTGCGGAAAAGGGACTGAAACAACTTAATCAAAATTATAAGCACCGCTACAAAAGTGGGTCATTTAAAGTTGAATGCCAGTTAGTAGCATATGTCAGCTTCAAATGTTGTCTGTCAGTTAGTGTTTTAATACACAAAACGCAAAATTCAAAGCTCCAAGGAGGTCAAATCAGTTTCCAAAATGTATTTACAGAAATATATCAAATGGAATAGTCTTGAGGAGTATTGTATCCAAACTACAAACTATTTTTTTCTACCTATATTTGGTGCCAGCTATACACCCCAAAGTATGAATGGCCTTTAAGTATAAGTCTAATGAGAGTCTCTATTTTTCTTATTGTCAAAAAATCCCATGAAAAGACCAAAACCAACAATGAATTGATCCTACCAACAGCCAAAGCCTGCTATATATTATTCCTTTGTGCCATAGAGCTCCATTGTTGTCCAAAAGCTATTTAAAAAAAACACGAGTGAGCCACACTGTTGCACTGGCTGACATGTTCCTTCATTACAATGAACATGGGCACTGTAGTTTATTTTGAGTCAGTCCCTCATGCACCGTCCTGCTGCAGTAAATACTCTGTAGAAAACCAAATGTGTATAAATCCACAGCTGAATATATATCACCAACAATTTACTTTTTAAGGAAATTACTGAGCCTTTTTCTAAATGAACCTATTTATTTGCGACCCATTTTTAGCTACACTTGCCATGTGGCTCTATGGATGGCAACTGGTCCTTCCGCCATTTCCGTCACCACTTTGGTCCACATTGAAATATCTCAACAACTATTAGATGGATTGTCGTGTAATTTGGTTCACACATTCATGATAAATTGGCAATCTAGCACCGTCACAAGGTCAAGATTGTTGTTTGTGACTACTTGCAAAATAATGACATTCCAGTCAGTCGCAACTGTACTTTGTGTTTAGTGCTAATTATTAAATGTTAGCATGCTTACACGTTAAAGTAAGATGGTGAACATAGTAAATATTATACCTGAAAAGTCCACATGTTACACTACAAGTCCACAAGTACAGCCAAATGCTAACATTAGCATTTAGCTCAAAGCACCACTGAGCATAAGTAGCCTACAGCCTCACAGAGCTGCTAGCATGGCTGTAGACTCTTTAGTCTTGTTAAATATTAACTTCTTCATTATTAATCAGTGGGTTTGAGGGTGAGTGCCATAGACAGGGTGGTAAAATCAGACTAATGTATTGTTGGTTTTGGTCTTTTCATGGAATTTGTTGACAATAACAAAAATATAAACTATCACCAGCCTTATCCTTTAACAACATGACATATATACATAGAAGAGTATCACATTAACATAACATAGAGGTGTTTGTGGCTTGTCCTGTTGTCTCCTGTCGGGCTGAACTGCGTTGGCGTGTCCTGAGCACCTGGCGCCCATTACTGCTGCGCAGCCTGATTTTCATATCAATTATAGGAGAAAGGGACCATTAGTGAGCAGAGAGGACCAGAGCAACAAGAACAGACCACATCCTCTGCTTTGAAATGATCTGTTGGGTCATACATTGCATTTCAACATCAGATGTGAGATAAACATGACTCTTCCCTCTGTCCTCTAATTCTTCATCTCCTGGAGGGAAATGAGGTTTTCAAAAGGTCCAGATTTGAAGGGAGATGGACTGGCTTTCCACGTTAAACAGCAGAAGAAATATAGTAAGTACTGAATGAAAGCAAAGTACAACCATAAAACTGCCTGTTGTGTTACGTTGACACTAAACCCAAAGATGTCAAATATGATGTCCTCCCATCCTCCTTTTTTTTTTTCCTTCCACAAACTACTTGTGAGGTGCTGCTCTCTGATCACCATGGGGACAAACTCTTTCATGATGCTGTTGCCATAGAGCCTATTGTGATGCTGCATCTGTGCACGCTTTTCATTTTCACTCTTTGATATCAGACAAACACACACCTTGTGAAGAATTCCTCTGTTTGACTAAAAACTGAGAATATTCACCTTGGCGATGTCGGCGATGCAACAAGCACGCCATGGCTGCTTTGCAACATCTGAATATTGATGTTTTAAACGTGTTCATTTACAACAATATGTATGTTTTAGCAGCAGAATAGATGCAGCTGACATGATGTTTGTGGTCATATGGAGATGTTTGGAGTCCCAATTGATTCTCCTGACCCTCCAGGCATCAGGGGCCCTCAATCTGGCAGACCGAGTCCAGAATGAACTGGTTGGTTGGTTGGGGGGTGGAGGTGGGGTTGCTGGCTTGCCCCATTATGCCGTGGATTACCCCCTCCTCTCCACGGCAACTGTTAAAATGTTATCCCCCCTTTTGTGGGGCTAAGCCCAACTGTGTGGAGCGGGACGGGCGGGGGGCACCCTGGAACCCGCTGGCGTGGGGAGTTTTCAGCCCCCTCCGCCCAGAGTGCTGACACTGACACAATTTCACACAATTTCACACACACACACAAAGTGCCAGCTAAGGGATTTGAGAGAGCGGTAGAGGGCAAAGGGAGAGATGCACTAAAAGACAATACACACGTTTTTATTGTTTTAATTCTGAGTATATCCATATTTTTTGTTGTCGTTTTTAGATGTTTTGTAGATTTAAGTGTAGAATATAAGTGTGTGTGAGTGTGTTGTACTTGAGTCTCTACCACTGTAGAGCAGCTGGGAGTGATGGCAGGACGTTCCCAGCAGCATGTGCCTCAGACAGGACTCTCCAGGGAGCTGCAGAGCCCCGCCCAAATACTTGAGCATATTTCCATCATGGTTAAGGGCTCTTTTTCCTCTCTTAAATTTGACATATTGCAGTGGGCTTGTCTTGTGATATACAGTGAGTTTTAGTAGAGGTATGACGTAAGCAAGTGGCGTGTAAAGGGGCGTGTGAGACTATTTGGAAAATGTTAATCTGCCAGTAAATCCAAAGGCGTTTTAAAAGCGTCACCTTCTTTTCAGGTACGCTGTGGTTTTTATTTTTTGCAATGACACAATTAGCAGGAATATTAAAGACCCTTTCCGCACACTGAAAGCAAAATATCTCTTATTGTTTAGAAATACTAGTGTTTCATATCAGCAAATGGTCCTGAAATGTGGGAGAGAGAGATGTTTCAACCACTTAATTACACTGGAATCCACATCACAATGAAGTATAACATTAAGTATAACATAGACTGTCAGTCAGGTTGTTTAGATGGTATGTTGGCATGTGGTTGACTGTGTCTGGTATCAACGAGTCCACAAGGGCTATCTATATGAATAGATCCACTTGAACATAATGCTTGCGGTTCTCATTCATATCCATATCTAGGGCTGCAACTAAGGATTATCAGGTATTATTGACTAATCTGCCTGTTATTTTTAGTCTGTAAAATGTCAAAAAAAAAAAAAGTGAAAAATGCTCAACACAGTTTCTCAGAACCCATGGTGATGTCTTCAAATGTCGTTTTGTCCGACCAACAGTCCAAAAGATATTTCATTTACTATCATATATGACAAAGAAAAGCTGCAAATCCTCACGTAGAAGAAGCTGGAACCAGGTAATGTTTGAAAGAATGACTGAAACGATGAATCTTATTATCAAAGCAGTTGCTGATTAATTGAATATTTTAAATCGACTAATCGTTGCAGCTCTATTCGTACCATATATGGTGAAAGTGCAATAGTTGTATTAATTTGCTATAAAATGCTGAAGATTCACTGTACACTATATTCAATAACATCATTCATACAAAGAACTCTTAATGGTACTAGATCTGCTCCTGATAAACTGTATTAGCTGTGTGCAGTAAATCCATCTATTTCTATTAGTCGCTAAATGACCTAACCTGCCCAAGTGTAAGAAAAACATGAACACACACAGAAAAGATTCAGATATAAGGCCAAAGAGAAAGAGACATAATACTCTCTACTAGATGTGGTTTTTATTCAACTCACAGTACATTCTACAGATGCACACGTGTTACATCACCTTAATACAACAGAGTATTGTAATACCTCCTCTTAAAAATGATGAATTGGTCCTAAAAATATAAAGGAACAAATTTAAAGTCACCAAAACTGTACATTATTAAAAATTCACTTAACACCACATTTGGTTTTCATGTGTTTTTTTTTCTTTTTTGAAAAAACGTCTGTCCCTTTAAGTGTAATAAGGAACATCAAAGTTTATTTCCTATCAACGGATTTGAGTTCAGTGTAAGAAACATGTTTAAATAAAACCCAGACTGTGGAGTCATCCCGTCGCCTTCAGAGCACGCCGACCATGCCGCGCAACATCGTACATTGGCCCTTGTACAGCACAAAAAAATCAATAAAAAGGAATGTAAGACAGAAAACCAGGCAGGAATGTGCCCAGTACCTCATTATCAGAGCTCCTTCGCAATTCTAGTCTTTAAAAATAGGAGGATTTTAGCCTCACACATAACCACCTTTAGATGTTTTCGCCTGGTTAGACGAGCTACAGACAAGCAGAAGTGTCATTTTCAACACGCATCAATCGCCCTATTGCAGTTTTGAAGCTGCACACCATCTTGTCTTAGGGCAAGTATATAGTATATAAGAGCAACATTTCAGTGCGAGCTGTGTGTTGCAGTAGCGTCCTTTCAGTTGTGTACAGTCTGTGACACAGATCAGGTGATTATTTAGTCTCAACAAGAGGGACAGTGAAATATAGAGTCTTAGCCCAGACACTAAAAAATAAAATAAAATCCTCCAGTTTCAGAAACCAGTGTCTTTCACACAGCAGCAGAAGGTGGGTATGTGTGTGAAATCGTGTGCATGTTTGTTTGTGTGTGTGTTGTTGAAAGTGTGTATGTGTGGGTGCAAGACTTTAAGTGGAGGTTATACAACGTCTACTCGTGACAGTCCAAGAACAGATTCCTTTTAGTTTAACTGGCCTTTTCATAAATCATCTAGACATCTCTATAAGGTAATCTGTACACATTCACTACAAGCTATTGCTATTAAATAATCCCAGCTATTGTAATCTTTATATATATTTATATATAGAATATATAATAAAAATATATTGAGCAAAAAAATTACTTCTAGGCATAAGACCACGTTACATTACGTTTCCATTGAACAGGTAAGAACTGGCCCAAGCTCTGTGAAGAGTTGTGATCCATTTTGTTGTCGAGCGGTGCTAAGCAGGTCCAGTATGCAGCAGTTAGGCTGCAACAGTGTGATCAGTCCCTGACCTTCAGTACGAGTCTGAGAGCCGAAACACTCAGGGCCTGAGGCCATGTCATCGCCCCACAGCAGGGCTTGACCAAAGGCCTCGCTACGACATGGGGCTTGTAAAAGGACGTGACAGGAGAACGCAAACGGGAGATGAGGTGCTGAGGTGAAGATGAGGAGACACGAGAGGAGGAAGGAAAAGTGGAGAGAGACATGTTCTCACTCTCTGTGACGGGGAATGGATACAAGTTCAAGCCAGTTCAGCTGTGGGCCTGGAAAAGATTAGGCCGGTAGAGGAAACAATAACAGACAAATAGCCAAAATCTATACATATATACCTATACATGAGAGAATACACATAGCTGGAAGAACCTCCAGACAGTCTTAGCGGTAATGGGGAGAGTGTGACTGGGACGGTGAAAGCACCAACAGTATACAGCCCCATCATCAGGGGGAATGTCGTAGGCTCCTATTTGTCCTTATCTGAGTAGAACTCCGCCCAGCGGCTCTCAAAGAAACGCCTCATGGAGTGTCCAGCCATTCCCACCTCCGATGTGTCTTCGTTGAACAGCACACAGTTGTTGAAGACCAGCTGAGCGTCTGCCGCAAACTCCTCACAGCTGCAGTACCTGAGCCAAGGAAACAGCGGAGAGAAACAACTGATATTAGGAGGACCAGAGAAGGACATGATCTCCTGAAGAGCCTCTTTTTCAGGACTGGATGATAAGAGTTGCTGCATATCAAAGAACATCATATAAGATATAACAGGACAGAAGAATATTCCCTCAAGTGGGGCATGTATATTTCTTTTATAAATGTGTGAGTACAGAACAATCAGCCAATCCTACGGATCAACAAACCCATAAGCAAAAACACCTGGGAAGGGGCGGGGGAAAGAAAATGTATTATTAAGGCGCATCCCATTCAACTTACCCAATACAATTTTAAAACAATTATCAGTGGATAGTAGGACTAACAATAAGCTTACAGAAACACTAACAATTAGTATACTTGCCACTTTAGGGTAATCTAAATAAAAAAATACATTTTTAGGATCCTTGAATTATTTCTGTGGTATGTAGACCGATTCTATTTTTCTTCTTCTTTTCTTGCAATTTCTTTCTGTTCTTGGAAGTCTAAGTCTAAGATTGTGAACTGGATATTTGTCCTATTTATTGTCATTTTGAGAATTAATGTTTTTATACAGATTTTGTGGGTTTCAGTGACATATTTAACTGTTTTGTACTTTTGATATTATATATTAACCTCTTTTATGTTGACTAATTGGGTTTTTGTAAGCATATTCTAAGTCCTACCTTTTCCTATTACCCACTGATAATTATTTTTAAATTTTATTGGGTAAGTTGAGGGGAATTTGCCTTAATAATGCATTTTCTTTCCCCCGCCCAATCCCGGGTGCGTTTGCTGATTGTTTGTTGATTACTTGGTCCCTAGGATTGGCTGATTGTTCTATGTATGTATGTATGTATGTATGTATGTATGTATGTATGTATGTATGTATGTATGTATGTATATGTGTGTGTGTGTGTGTGTGTGTGTGTGTGTGTGTGTGTGTGTGTGTGTGTGTGTGTGTGTATGTATGTATGTATGTATGTATGTATGTATGTATGTATGTGCAGGCTTATTGTTATTTTTTTGTATGAAACGCCTGATGGAGGTTGCTTGATCTTAACATGACTTCTGAATAAATTCACCATAATTGTTAACAGTGTGCAGGAGCTGACTTTTTCCTTTGAACCGTTGCTTTATGTCTGTATACAGGTGTAGAAATACATTTTTTTCAGCTTAAATGTATAAGTGAAAGGATGAAGTGGAAGCACACCGATGACATCGATTTCCATGTGTGAGTAATGTTTTTGTATTTTCTCTCTCTTCTTTCTTTTTCTCTTAATTTCAAAGAAAGTCACTTTGTATTTTGGTTGACCCCTCACCTTTTTGTGTTTGAGTGTGGTGGGAATGGGAAATTGGGGAAGTTCTACTCGGAAATTAGCCAACCAACCGAAGTGCTGATGATTCAAAATAAAAACTGCAAGTCATAAAAAAATAAAGTACCAGAGAGGAAGATTATGTGCATGTACATGTAACACAGTGAACCTTGAACTATTGTGCATGAGAGCTAATAAATAAAGAAGTAATGAAACATGGAGCATGATCCGCTCTTACCCCCCCTGTAGCAATCTTTCTCTCATGGTGAGGAAGTCCATGGGGTTCTTGATGATGCGGCGGTAGCCTGGCACCAGTCGGGGGTTAACGGGTTCAAGGAACGGCCAGGCATCGGCATGCGCTTCCATCTCCATTAGAATGATCCTGGCAGGAAATAAAATAATTAACACAAATCCATCACAACATAACTGTCAAATCAAATGTCACCCTTTCAACTTAACATTTGTTATAATCCTGTCGTGTAACATTAATAACATGATTCTGCATTTGAATAGCTCGACAGCGATGAAGGCAGGACTCACTCGCAGAAGGTGAGGTCAGGCTGGTTGCGGGTTGTCATGCGACGGCGTTTTGCGGCAGCGGCGCCTCCTTCTCCAGAGTTACGGGAAGATGAGGAGGATGCCACGGTCTCCTTGTACCGCGTTGCCATGCCGCCACTACGTCGTGTTGTCATCTCTTCTTCAGAGCTGTCGTCTTCATATCTCCTCTTTTTCACCCTGGTCCTCTTTTTGCACGAGCGCGGTGAATCACTTTCCTCCTGAGAGACAGAGCGAATAAGGAAGCAAACTGTGCTGATGAGGAAAAAATGTAGCAGAGAACAAATGCCTTGGAAGGAAACAATTGCTGCAAAATGCTCAAAATGATTCAAGTTTTGTTCAGTTTAAAGTTCTTTCTTAGTCAAAGATCACAGGACGAGTTCTGACCTGGGCAACACAGGTAGGACAAAACCAGTCTCCCTCTGGCACCTGGGTGATTTTGGGCCTTAGGCAGTACATGTGGCAGCCACGATCACAGCCGTCACACAGCAACAGGCAATCATCATTGTCTCCCTTCCTGCAAACCTGGCAAGTCTAGACAAAAAACAATCAGAGAAGAAATCCTCATTGTTAAAATGACAACAAATTTTAATTTGGTGTTGATTTTTTGTGTTACTTTGTGCACTGTGCTCCCAAAAAAGTAAGTACACCAAGAACAATCTTGCGGGATAAAGTTACGTACCACTTTAGTCACAGATCTCTCCCAAGCAATGGCCTTCTCCAGCTGAAGTAAACACAGACAGACCTGGGGAGCGCTGCGGCAGCGATCCAGAGCCTGTCGCCATGTTCGTAGTCGAGACGTGATCTCACTTTCCAGACTGTAACAGACGGAAATGATAAGAAAATAAGGTTAAAATATAAAACAAAACCAACTCATCCTCTTCATTCCAAAAAAAAAAAAAAAAGCCCGTTCTTCTGACCTGATGACATCCATGGGGTGCTCTTCTCCTGGGGTAGGGGTCAGAGGAGCGAGGCGCATCACTTCGGCCGGGTTCCAGAGCGGCTCCTTCAGGTAGCGTCTCTCAATGTTTCGCTCAAGGTTGGCCAACCGCAGCACGGCCAAGTCCACCGGGTGTGTGGCGATACGGGGCAGGCCAGACCACTCCTTCTTAGTTCGCACTATCCAGTCATCTTGTGGGTCTGCGTCATGTTCATAGTATTGAAGGTCATCACGTGTGGAGTCTGGATCCGGGATTGTGTAGGGCTAAAAGAGGGGGCAGAGTCCAGACAGGGAGAGTTTAAGTATCAGTGAGGGAGATAACTAAACAGGAGTTATGCACAACTTAATTTTTTCCAAGACTAAAGAATTGTGAAGAATCGTTTTATCAAGTGTTTAAATGGTTACCTCAAATTCTGCCATCTGTGTCTCTGTGTTAGGTTCAGCATCATTCATTGCGATCTGAGGAAGTGCCTTTAAGAAAACACAAAAAAGCAGATACAATGAGTTTGAGTTTCTGCTGTATGTTAGTGTCTTTTGGCTACTTTTCATATTGTTGTGAATGAGACACACATACACAAACACACACCTCTCTGCACATGGCCACAGCATAAGTCAAATATGTCAGTATTTGATCATTTGTTGCACATTTTATTGAAGTATTTTTGGGGCATTTTGTTTATTTATTTTGACGGTAGAGAGATGACAGTAATTAAGAGGAGAGAAATGGGGAGTGACATGCAAAAAAGGTAATTTGGCTGGACTCGAACCAGGACGTTGTGGTTCATGGTCACCACGGGGGTGAACCAAACTTTGCTACATGTAAGTCCCAATATTATCTGTGCTGCTCTCGTCTCTTAGAATCACATTAAAAAACCACTCATCATTTGTCTTGTTATTGTAGGTTTAAAAAATCATCACACTTTTAATTTCACTTTGTTAACTTGAGCTGTGGCTGTTGTTTTGACATAATTGGATTAATCAGGCGTTACTTAATAGTGACACATAAGAAGTGAGGCGATTTCTCACCTTGAGATGGAGGTCAGCGGCAATGACCCGCTGCTCCAGGTCCTCCACCCACTGTAGGGCGCTGATGTCAGCCTCCATTGCTTTCTCCTGCACTTGCCAGGGCTGCTGCAGAGCCTCCATTAGCACGTCTTTCTCCTCTACCTTCGACTCAAACACAGGGTCTGGCCGAAAAGAACACAAGAACAGTTGTATGGAGAACACAGAGACGTGCAAAAGGAAAAAAGGATGATGATGAAGTCAAAAACATTCATTTGACAGAGGCAAAATGCTCAGTGACAAATTCCACTACACAACTGAGATGATCCATTTACCAACAACACTCACCGTCAATAGGTTTGGTGCACATCTCAGCTAAGCTCTCCATGTGTTTGGCCAAATGCTTATGGAGCACTTTCTCCCTGATGCCCCTTGGATGGAGGGCCTGTAAGGTGCTATACAGTTCCTCTGGACCCTTGATCCACCACCAGCCACGCACCATTGCTGGAAAAGAAACATTATACAACACATTCAAAATCAGAAAGACACTGAGAACAACACAATAAATGACCATGATATAAATGTTTCCTGTACATTTTTGTACACTAAATGTCAGCAGTGAGGATTTCTAAATCCCAGGATCTGCTCTCAACTGTCTTATAGGTTAGGAATTTCTGAAATGTGGTAGCAGTCAAAATGATTTAAAAGGAAAACAAATACATCTCTCAGACTGCTGGCTCAAAATCATAACACCCTTTTTAACCAGATACTACTTACATGCTGGTATGGGCTTCACCACCAGTTGTGTGAAGTACTGCTGCTCGAGCTCTTGGAACACAGAGTTGGGAGGTCGGCCACGGCGCTTGGCTGCAGCTCCTCTTGGCCCTCTGCGGGCAGGACTACTGCCTCTGCTACCTCTCCTCCGCCTGCGACCTGGCCTGGCGGGGGTAGTTGGAGCAGGTGTGGCAGGAGGAAGGGGAGCTGGGAGAAGCTGGGGGGGTGCTGGTGAGGCGTTAACAGTAGGGGGGATGTCCTGTGGTGTTGCTGGGGTCACAGGGTCAGCAGGAGCCAAGCCAGGCAAGAGTGGGTCCAGCTGAGGGTTGGGGAGAGATTATTTATTTATACACCATGCAGAATACTCAAAGTGCATTATTATAGCATAAGTAAATGTATTTGTAGTTATGATTGTGGTGGCAAACCTGCATGAGTGGAGCAGCGAGTGCAGGCAGAGCACTCGGGATCTGAGGGAGGAGTTTAGGGGGTGAGGTGGGTATCTGGGGCTCGGTGAGAGAGTTATCGTCGCACGGTTGTTTGGGGAGCAGGTTGAACCACTGTCCCTGTTTTTCTGCCATCTCCTTCACACTCTCCTCTGGTCGATTACCCTCTGGAGCATCCCCTGCTGCTGAGCACGTGCCGTTGGTCACTACTTCCTGTGATTGGCTGAGCCAGCTCTGGAAAGCAGCCTGTGTGAGGTCTTGTGTGCCACTGTTCGGTGATCCCGGCCCTTCTTCGCCCCCAGACCTGACGCTACTTCGACGCCGGCGGCGAATCTTAGCCGTGCGGAGGTGAAGCTCCACTTCTGGTTTGATTTTTCGGGGGCGTCCTCGTCCTCTCGGCCTGCTCATGAGGGATGCAGTGCCAGGGAGGGGGTCCTCCTCTGGAGACAAGGTCTGGGCCTGGGCAGGGGTAGCAGAGGAAGGAGAGGAAGGTAGAGTAGGAGGGGGAGTGGTAGGCATGGGGGTCTCCTCAACTTTGGGCTCCTTTTTGAGGAAGGTGACAGGAACCTCAGCTACAAGGACATCTCCAGAAGCTGCATGATAGAAATGTAAGGAAAGTTTAGATGAAGATGGACAAGTCAAGGGTTTGTAAAGTCTAAAAATGGGAGCAATGACATTTCTTTAAAATTCATTCTCAGACTCACTCAACAGTTCTTCTGGCCCCTCGACCAGAATTCCTCCAAGGTGAGGTAGGGCCAAGTATCTGCGCCGGTAACGGTCCTGGCCCAGCAAGGTGGCCCGCATGGAATGAGACGACTGTAGCAGCTTTTTACGGAAAAATGCTTGGCGCTGTGGAGATCCAAAAGCAGAGGAATATTTAATATAAAGCAACATAAACGTATAAAGCACTGCATCTGTGTAGCATCAGGCTTACCTTGGTTAGCTTATCTATCTGCCTTTCAAGCTCTGGAATGCTAGCAGTGGTAGGGCTCTCACTCTGTAACGGAAAACATCAAAAATTAAATGTAGGAATAAACCATTTCAAATACTGAAAAAAACACAACAGCAGATACGCACATCACTGAGTTTGGGTTCTTCTTTGCGTGTACGGCGGTTTCCTCTCTCCACGGCTAGGCCACTCTCCTCCATACTGAGGTTCTCTTCCTCAGCCACTCTGGCACTGCGCCTCCTCTCCTCAAAACACAGCTCTTCTTCTGAGCGTCCTGTACGACGCGCTAGCGCCGCCTTCAGTCTGCAAGGGAGAAAACAATCAGGATCAAAATGTCATATGGATCTGTGCTTTAGTTACAAAAGAAATCTAAGTAATCTGTGAATTTTATGTATTTGAAGAGAAAAAAAACATGATCTTACTTGCGCAACTTCCCCTCAATGATCCACTTGTTCTTCCTGTAAGTTGCCATGTTTTCCAGCGTGTTGTCAATGTCGCTGAAATATAAAAGCCATGCATTAATAAAGTAAACGAAATGTGGTAGTAACAAACCTTTAGGTTCAAGAGTAACCTACGGAATAAAGAATGAGTTCTTGTTCTAACCTGGTCACAATGTTGCTGCTGTTGAGCTCGTCCACCAGGAAACCCAGGATGGCTGCCTTGGTGTCAGGAGGCAGGGCATGAAATGTTTTGGTCCTCATTGTGTTGCACACTTCTGTATCATAACCGTGAGATTCCAAAAAGATGCGAAGTACTTCTGACACCGTGCTGCGGGTCAGCTCTAACTCAACCAGCTTTTCCCCGAGGATCTTTATTGACTGAAGGTTGGGATGGGGAGATGGAGAGGAAAATGTAGATTAGAAGGTTTATCATTCGTTATCAGGAATTGCATTAATGGAGAAAATGCTCAAACTGTATCACGCACCTGATAATATGATGGCAGGCCTGGATCATGGAGTGCAGCCTCCACCAGCTTAATCAGTAGGTCCTGGACCTCTCCTTGGCTGTCGCCCAGGCCTAAGAGGCCCTCCTGCAGGGTAGCGAGGCTGGGGATGTCCTTGGGTACATTGAGACCAATCACCTTACCATAGCCATGTAGGAACTCAACCACAGCCAGGCAGTGTGCAAAAGCCGTGCCAGATAGAACCACACCAGGGATACGCGACAGCTCTGGCAGGGGCTGATGGAGACAAAGTTCAAAGGTCATGATTACCTTAAATAAATCATCTGCAACCACAGTGCTAATACAGCAGACTAAAAGAAACTGGGTTTCAATTACAAAACTCACTTTGTGGTCAGTGAGACACATGTCCTCTGTGGGCTTCTTCAGTTCTTCTGCAATCAACTGCTGCCTCTTCCGCTCCTCCAGACGTCTCTGTGTCTGCGCTCTCCTCTCTGCTGCCCTCTTAGCTGCCAGAGCAGCCTGAGCTACCGCCTCTGCCTCCGCCTGTGCTTTAGCCAGAGCTTTGGCTTTACTCCGAGCACCCAGCACCCTCTTACCCTGAGCTATCCTCTCCTCATCAGTCTGCTGTATTGGCGGAGGGGCCTCAACCTTGATGGACCTCCTGCGGCCAGGCTTCTTGGGCTCTGCAGCAGAGCCTGATGCTGGCTGTGTGACCTGTGGGGCTGCCGTGTCGGTTGGTTCAGCCTTCAGCTCTAGGTCCTTGGCCTCAAGCTGAACTCACAAAGGAAAGAAAAAACAGGTGGAGGTGAGGAAAAGGTGGTGGTGTTAAGGAAAATGCTGATAAATCATTTTGTGTTGAGTGCTTGTCTGTACCTTGGCTTTCTTTTTTGCCTCCTTCATCTTCTTAATCTTCGCATCCTCCCTTCTCTTCATTCTTGCCTAAATAATCAACGGCAGCAACAAAATCAGGATGAGATGTCAACAGCGTAACAGCTCAACATTACAAAATGTCTCAAATACATACCTTTCTCTTCATTTTCTTTTTGATTTTTGCAAGTTTCTCCTTTTCCTCCTCCGTGAGAGCTTCTATAAAAAGGGAATGCAAACAATTAGACTCCCGTATGCCAAGTCTTAAATACTAGCTATAAACACCTCCTCCAGTCTACATCAACTCACCCTTGGCCTCAAGTCGCTTCAAAAGCTTGGCGTCAACTTTGCTAAGGAGGTCAATCATCTTGGGTTTGGGAGGTCGACCAGGGCGGCGGGCCGGCACTCCCTTCAAGCCACGAACCCTGCAGGGTTTCTCTTTATCAGGGTTTGGAGGTCGACCTCGCCGGCCAGTGATGGCCATGATCATAGAGGGAACCTCCTCATTAGCCAAGAGGACCCACTTCATACCCTGTAACATATTGTAGAGAAGGATGAGTCCCCAAAATGTTTCTACACACTTATGACATGTTTGTAACACCATGAGTTTAACTGTGCAGTAGTTTCCTTTACTGCGAATGATTTTACTTTCTTCTTAAATAGAAAAAATAAACTGAGCAGTACTCAAATATACAGACCTCAGTACTTTCTCTTCCTTCATAAAAATCACCAACAGGCATGCGTGGGCTGAAGCTGAAGTGTTCTCTGGTGACCACACTGTCCGTGTGTCTCTTCAAGTACTGGGCGATGCAATTCAAGAACAGGCGAGAGAGAAAGAAAATAATAGTCAGTGTTTTGACATCATCAATACATCATCTGTTGCATTTGCCTTGAAAGACTGATTTTAATAAGTTAAAAAGACCTTTATGGTTTTATTTTATAGCCAGGAAAATTTACCTTGATTATTTCTGGGAACTGCTTCATCCTCCTTCCACAAGGTGTGTAATACCAGGTTTCGCCCTTCATGCGGTTCTCCACTTTCTTTACACGAATCTCCCTCTTCCAACTACAGTGAAGAGAGTTCATTATTACTTATCACTCCTGTCATACAGCAGTCTTTTTAGACACAGGAGCATAGCAACACACATATAAACACTGGCCACATTTGGAAACATTTTAGAACTAAAGAAAAACACATATTTTTGAGACCTCGGACAAGATGTGTTACAGAGGGAAGCCCAGCTCTTTTTTAACTAATTCACAAATTCACATTTTTTCACTAGTATCAGCTGAAAGATGAACATGGACAGCACGCCAAGACCTCAAAGCAGAAAACTTGATGCAAAATTGAAATGTATCTTGTCATAGTGAAGGATTACTCAATCATCTGTAACTTTATTGAGTAAAACTGGGGTTTAGTCAGGGCAGTTATCCAGCTATCTCAGAAATCATGCTTGTCGAGCATGTTTTAGTTAATTGTATCACATTTATTTAACATTAAGGTTTTCAAATTAACCAGGCATGAAGAAAAAAATACTCAACTGCGCAGACACTAAAATTTGGGGTTTTGACGGCCCTAAAAGATGTTTTTACATCTTTAGCCAATAGTGATTCTGATCTACAGGTTAATAGCATAGGAGGGCTTTTAGGTGGAATAATAATACAGTGATCATCAAGACCACAAGGGAACATTACCCATGCTGCAGTGGGAACTGAACCTGCTCCTCAGTTGCAACCCTCCGTCTGTTAGATTCACCTGTTCAAGAAAATGCACACAATCATGCTTAGCATTAGACTGATAAAACTGTACTATCACGTCTAAACAAAATGCCATCACATGATGTGAAACCCCCTCACAAAAGTCTTCATTACCTGCAGTGGAGCTGTCATCATCATTTTCATCATCAGCAGCAGTTTTTTCGGCATCTTGTTTAGGTGTTTTTACCACGTTTCCTTCTTGGTCTTGTTTCTTGACCCTTTTCACCTTCTTGGGTTTCTCGACTGCTGTGCTAATAGCTGAAACGTTGGCCAGAACAGCTTCAATTGTGGCTGTGATTGGATCAACCTCTTCTGTGGGCGGCCCAGCCTCTCCACATACATCTGATGTTTCCTTAACATCCGCCTTGACAGACTTCTTCCTCTTTCTGCCCTTGGTGACCTCCTCTTTATTGCCTCCCTCTTCGTCAGTCTTCGTCTTCTCCACTTTAGGGGTTCGACCCCGAGGCTTCCGCTGGGCCTCCTCAGGAACTTAAAATAAAAGGGAAAAAGAAAAATGTTTTAATAAACTGTAATCATTTTTTAAAGTAACATTTAGTTGAAATCAGAATGTTGAATACCTGGGGTTTTAACCCATATTGCCTTTGGAGCTCGAGGTTTGCGTGGTTTCCCTGGGGTTTTCAGACGTCCTCCAGCAGCTGACACAGTCTGATCAGTTACTGGTTGGAGTGGGTGTACAGCAGGGCCCTCTACTGGGGTACTGAAGGCAATGAAGTTCTCATCTCTCATCCTGAAGCTCGGGGGAGTCACTGTCTCATTAATAGTGGTCTTAATGCTAATGCGTCCAGCTGAGTCTGGTGTATCATGTCCTCTGGGCTCCCACTCTGCTTCAGGTGCTGAGATGAAACATTAAATAGTGTCAGCAGAATTCAGAACTGTAGCATAATGACATACAAAACAGAAAGATGAGTTATCTGTATTGGAAATACATATATCTCTATTTGGTGACAATGAAAGCAGTGTCCGAAGAAAATTACTTTTTTATTAGGATAATGCATTCTTTGTCAACCCATGTGATACCGGTTTCCATGATCATGAAGTTTAAAAATGTACCTTGACAACTTGGCTGAGATGGCACAAATGAGCGTGAGTTGGACACATCACTTGAGTCGACAGAGGGCTCTTCCATCTGAGAGGTGTTGTTCAGAGAAGACTCCAGCATGGACTCTCCTGTGATTTGGAAGCTGTCCTTGGTCTCTTCTGCCTCAGATGTTTCCCCTTCCCTGGTGGAGTCCAAAGTGTCATCTCTGGAGTCTTCCACAGACAAGCTGCTATCTCTAGTGGTGTCAAACGCGGTAGATGGTTCCTCTTCTGCCTGGGAAGTGCTGTCAAAGTGAGAAGTGTCCTTTCTCAGGTGAAAGCTGTTGTCAAAGTGAGTGGAGTCATCTTTGCATGAGCTATCGCCGTCTAAAAGAGAGGTCTTTTCCAAGACAGAGCTGACATTGATTCTAGAGGGGGTGTCAAATGTTGAACTGCCATCAAACAGAGAAGCAGTATGGGAAGTGTCGAAGCTGTCTTCATCGGTCGGATGTTCTACCCTTGTGCTGTGGAGATGTGAGGTCTTTCTGAGTTGAGTCTGCTCCACCATGGAGTCCTCTGCCTCACAGATGACACTGCTTTGCATGTGGTGCCTTTCAGAATCTGTCTGTTTATTCTTGGGCTTTTGATCGGGAGTGACTGTGGTCTGTGAGGGTTTCCCAGGAAGATCAGTGAGGGATGTGGGTGAACGGATTTCAGATTTATTACTCTCAGTAGCTTCCACCTTCTGTGATGTCCTTTTCATGCCCAAATCAAGTTGAGGGAGGTGTTCCTCTGGTTTTCCATTTCTTTTATTAGCCAACGCTTTCCTATCCTCACTATGACCACGGTGCTCTGGCTTGGGAGACGACTGCTTTAGCGCATGAGAAGGAGTGGTGTTAGGAGAATGCTGCTCAGAGTTAGAACTCTGGACCACTCCAGAAGACGTACCCATTGCAGGAGGCACAGAGACCAAGGCAGGAGGGGCGGACACGGGTGCAGTCCTGGAGGCTTGAGTGGTTTGAAGAGGTAGGGTAGACAGAGGTCGGACTGTAGGACTTTCATGGGCTGCTAGGGAAGGTAAGTTAGAGTCAACAGCTGGAGGAGTGTATGTCTGACGCTGGGGTGTGGGCGCTGGGTCACAAGGCTTACTGCCAATTGAAGTTTTTGACACAGACATGGGAGATATAGATGTTGATAAACAAGAGTCAGGTGGTGTTGAGGTTGGAGGTCCTGATTCTGACATTAGAGGTGGAGGCACACCAATGGATGAGGATTTTGCACCCACTGATGAAGTGGCAGATATTAATTTTGGAGGTGCACCCTTTTCATGCCGAGTTCCAGATGTATCGGGAAAGCAAGATGTCATCAGAGGTGGCTTGGACCCTTGAACCATCTGTTGAAGAGATGAGATGGGTGCAGAGACAGAGTAAGAAGACGTGGACACTATGGCAGGAGGGGAGACAGTTGAACGAGGTCCAGAAGCTGAAGGAGGCAATGACGACTTGGTTTGATGAGCCACAGACTCCGATGAAGGAGAAGAGACTGAAGAAACTCCTGCAGGTCTAGACACACTATCAGTCGAAGCAAGAGGTGATGCAGGCAGGGAGGAGGAAGAGGACCCCGCTGACAGATGTTTGGATCCAGCAGGGGTTATCTCAGCCGAAGCAGAAGTGGGAGGCCTGAGGCCTTGCATCATTTGAGAAGGTGAGGAAAGTCTGGGAGGAGCCGCTGGAGATGATGCAGAGGACATATTGGGAGGTGTTGAGATTTGTGGTGGAGTAGATTCTACATCAGGGGATGATACTATAGGGGCTCCAGGGGCAGATGTGGGAGACTCAGAGACAGCAGGAGCTGCAGAGACCCGAGGAGGTGTTGAGGCCTTGGTTAGAGACGTTGACACTGCTGCAGGAGATGCAGAGAGCTGAGATGATACAGACTGGGGAGGTGTATTCATGGCTGGCTCTCTGACAGGGGAGGCCATTTCTGGACGATGAGCTGCTGGCTGTTCAGAATGCTGACGATAATCACTTGAAGGTCCCACAGGTTTGGGTAGCCTCTGGGCCCTTTCCATGCCATTATAGCTTGTGTCTACCTCCTTGACAGCTTCTCTCGTATTCCCTGAAAGAGAAGAGAATCAATAAAAAAATAACCCTCTAATTTGCAGGAAAAGTATAATATATATTGAAGCATCTGATGGTCACTCTGATAATAAGCTATCCCTAGCAAACCACCTCAGTGACAGTTTTACATAGTCAGACAGTGGCACCTGCTGGATCAGTCTTGGCACTATCACACCACTGAACACTGGCAGTGAGACTGACCCATTACCAGACATTCATGAGCAAGAAATAACTAGTAGGGCTGCAACTTAACATTACATTCATTATCGATTCATTTGCTGATTATTTTCTAATTATTGTCTATAACAGTGAAAATGGTAATCACAATTTCCCGGAGCCATTCCCAGTGACCCATTCAAATGTCTAGTTTTGTCCGACCAAAAGTGCAAAACCCAAAAGATATTCAGTTCAGTCGTCATGTAAGACTAAATAAATATTAATATAAATAATTATACAATTTTTAGGAAAAAATGTAAATACATAAAAAAACTCAAATCTTCACATTTGAGAGGCTGGAACTGGACATCTTTGCTTGAAAAATGATTAAACTTAATAATCGACTATCAAAATAGTTATCAATTAGCTGCTTTAAGCCAAACAATACTATTTTATACAGATGATGTAGAAAACTATAATGCAACCAGGGAGTGTCATGTTTTAATATGATCAGCAGCTGGAATGACTATGCCAAGTATGGCTAAAGAGGAAGAAGACCACATGACTCTATGAGTATCACTCAACTGGTGGCATTAAAGGAGGAAATGTAAAGTAGAGAACAGATTAATTTATGAGGAAATAAAACTAGCAGAAATACATTAGTGTCAAAATGTAGAACTAACCAATTCCAGGCACAAGTGTTGGAATAATTACTTTTTATGGAAACTGGAGGAACACAAAAGGACTGAAAGGATAAAATGAGTCAAAAAGTTCCACAAACACATCTGTAAGTGCGAAGTCAAAGTGGTCACCTTGCATGACAGTAGATATTCCCACATTGCTAGCATGGGGGCTCCTCTCCCTGTTGTGGCCCTTGGGTGATCCACTATCCTGCACTGTTGACGGTGACATCACTGGTGCTGAGGGCATACCCACAGGGAGAGGGCTGCCAGTGCCCCCTCTGCCTAAGCTGTGGTGCTGTGGGCTGCCACGTGGAGGAGTAAAATTCTGGGCAGCTGGGGGCATCATCTGAGCCTGGCCTTGGGGCTGAGACTGCTGTGGTGGCTGCTGCTGGGCAGATGGCAGGGACGGGTGCTGGGGTTGATGCTGGTAGTAGGGCATCCCATTAGGCATCATGCCATAATGCTGTTGTTGCTGGTGCTGCTGGTGGTGGTGTTGTGGGTTACGATGGGAGTGGAGGTGCTGCTGTGACGGTTGATGCGGCGGCGGTTGTAAGGACTGCTGCTGGTGATGCTGTGACGGCGTAATTCCAGGATGTGCCTGATTCTGGTAGGTCCCATACATACTGTGGGAATTATAACTTATCTGCTGCGGGCCAGGGTTACTCCTGTTCCAGTACTGACTCCCGGTAAGAGGCATGTTTGGTGGGCCTGCCACGGGGGGCTGGTGGGAGCTTTCAATACCCCCATTCAGTTGGTACTGTCCATGACCCTGGAAGTGGTGCTGTGACTGAGGCTGCACCATCCCAGGTGTAGGCTGCTTCTGGTGCATCCCGTGCCCAGGAGAGGTGCCCATGGCTGGACCATACTGAGGATGTCCTCCCCACAAGTAGTCATAGCCCATGCTGCTCTGGTGGTGGTTGCTCATGTGTGGGTAAGGAGCTGTTGGTGGGTGGGAAGCAGGCACACCGGACCCGAGTACAGTAGTGATGCCATTCACATTCATTTCGCCATTCATATCTGTTAGACACAAGAACATAAGTCAAGTCAGAAAGGTTACAGTTTGCATTAGTAGTACATTGTGTTTGTTGACTTTGACACACATAGTATAGACTATGAAATGAAAGAATTAAGAAGTAAGGTGGAGGGAGAAAGTGAGGTCAGGCTCTATAAAGTACATAAACTGACACCCATTTTCACAATGAGTCTCATTTTATTTGTATTCTCATACAGTGCTTAAGGCTGAAAATACTCACTCTTCCCCTGCTGAGGAAAACTCATGGAGGACCCGTTAGTATAAAGAGAATCCCCTGAGGAGAGTTTCAGTCCTGAGTTTGCTGAGGAGTGGGTGCCGTAGTTGAAATGATTATTTGACTCCATCTGAAAAACAACAGAAAAATAGACTAAATTTACACTCTAATATTAAATGTTCTCTCCAGTAAAATGTATATAAGTTATGCAATTGCTTAACAGAGCAATGATGCCTGTGCATGCTATGAATCACCACATCACAAATGTATTATTTAATTAATTTTCATTTCTTTGTATCATGCAGTTTTGAAGACGCCATGTAATGTGTACAATTTCCTCCGTGAAATGTCTATCTGAAATGATTTTGGCAACTGCAGCTTGTGACAGCACCATTTCGTTCCAACAACAACCGTCAAAATGTCGCAGCCAACAACAGCAGATGCCAGGCCCTAGCGAGCCGTAATGGACAATCGGGATATTACGATAGAAGCTCATCATTACCGCTGATGAGGCGCTGCTAACATGAGCACATCCTCTTCAACCTACCATGATAAATGTACGGCCCAGGCAGGCATAGCCACACAAACAGTACTCAAGACCCGGTGGCCTTGGCCAACTAACAATGGAGGGATTAGCGAGAATATTTCACAGTCACTCCAAGGCCTGAATGACTGTTACCACGCCACTCGCTGTTTAGCAGTCTCATATCCTCGTAATACAAAAGTAGCCCTTTATGGATACTTGGTTTCTCAACAAGGCCGTTGCAAAAGCGTTAGCCAAGTCGCGCTAGCTGCGTTCTCAAACGAACAATTCACTTTAAAGCGCTGCTAGTCAGCTGTGCTAACAACTGACACCGTTAACGTTAGATATGAGTTCAACTCATCAAGAGGATGGACATACCGTTTGCTTTAGCGTGAAACATCGGACAAAAATATTCCCCGCTCCAGTTCCAAGGTTATTTAGCTAAATCATCACAATACAACCTAGCTAACACACGCTAGCTAGATAGCTAACTGATAGCATCCTTAACGTTTACCCAGAGCAAGTACAGTTGGTTTCTTAAGCTGCGATGTTAGCCGATAGCCAGGTAGCAGGTACCGCAACCACGCTGGTTTGGACCCATGGTGCCCATCAGCAACAGAGAGCGCCGCGGATGAAAATAAATACCGACCGGTCTTGTTGATAGTGACTAACGTTAACTCACTAAGACTGGCTTGATAACAGATGGAGGCGTGCTCCCTTTTGTTCACGGGCTAACGTAAGCTAGCAGCCAGATGAAGTTACATTGTTTACGCTGCACGCACACAGACAATTTTTGCAGAGCATCTTCCTCCCACACTACCACCATCAAAAGTTTCGCTGATATTTCAGTTAAAGCTATCCAACCTTTCAGTCCTTGGATTTCGAAGGCGCAGACGCCTCTAAACCTTCGTCTAAACGGGTATGCGGGTGAAGATGGCACAGCGGTAAATAATAAACAACTATTCCCTAACCTTTGGGTTTTAAATTAGCAAACATGGCTGGTGTGGTCCGGTGCAGCCATGATCACAGAACAGAGCGAACAGTAGCAGTGTAAACGTCCCAATGATAACCACATACACATCCGGTTAAATTTCTTCATGAAACTTCACAAGAAAATCCCCAATAATAATACCTAGAATCGTGTACTATTATTATTATTATATTATTTATTATTGATATTATTATTGTTGTTGTTGTTATTATTATTGTTATTAATAATAATTACTATTTGATATAGTAGTAAAAGTATCCTCAGCAAGTCATTAAAATATCAAAAGTAAAATTTACTCATTATGCAATATCATTATGTCAGTTTTATTACTACATATTATTGCATTATTATTACTGATGCATTCATATGTAAGCAGCACTTCAATGTGGTACCTGTTTTATACATAATGTTGGGTAGTTTAATTGACATTATAATAATGCATCGCATTTTATTATGCTTATGTAGGCTATATATATACATGTAATGTAAAAAGTACAATCTGAAATGTAGAGGAATAGACGTAGTTAGTAGTATAAAATAGAAATACTCAAGTAAAGTAGCCTACAATACCTCAGAACTGTACTTAAGTACTTGAGTAACTGTACTTAACACTAACAAAATGGTTAATGGCCAACGTTAATGCTGATGTGAGTTTATAACTAGTCAACTAAGTTCAAGTCTATATTAGGTGTACTTTAAATTAATTTAATTTAAAAAGTTCCAAAAAACGTCATTTATAAATGTGTTGTTTGGCCACGTTAGATTATCGTTAAGGAAGCAGGTTTTAATAAAAAGCTACCTTAACCTATCTAGTGATAATGCAAGCCAGAGTCATCCTCTTACAGGTGCAAAACTGACTGTCAAATCTACGCTTTTATTTTAATGTGCTTCAGGGTGAGAAAAGGAAACTAGTATTGCATATTACAGTTGTCTTATCGGAAATGACAGTGAGGAAATCAGGCCTGAAGAGAAGTATGCTAATTTTCTGGGCCGAGGAGCCTGGAGGTGTCTGGGTCCTAGCGCCGAATTAGACAGCAGGAGTGAGAGTTAGAGCATCTTACTCAAGTACAAATACTGTAATATAAGTAACATTACATCTATTAAATACAAGGTTAAACTTGATTTAAAACTTGTTAAAAACTACTTCATTATGAATATCACACCAAACAATGCCTCTACAATGTAATTACATTTATAGATTCCATTTCTGAGCACTATTTAGTTATATATTGTAGTAGGCTGTACATATTTTTACATTCTTATTGTGTATTTATTTATAATTTCTGATTAATTCTGATTAAAGGTGACTGATCTTTTGGTTGTGAATTTTCTCAGAAATTACAAGAGAATGAAGTTAATCATTATCATGATTACATGATGACTATAAGCTGCTGTAGTTGTCTTTGCAATAGTTAAAATATATTTCCGTACATAAATTACATCTGTAACCAGGTTAAAAGCCCAAATTGCTCCCAGAACTCCCCAAATCATTATGTATTCTATCTAAAATTATCTCTATTCCAATCATATTTCAGGGTTAAACCCACTAACCACGACGCATTTTTTTCTTTAGAAAAAAGGCACTTTGTATTAAGGGGAAAATAAATAAAACACAAGTCAAATGTCACTTAAGAAAAAAGGCATTTAAAATGATTCTTGAACAGTTTATTAGAAAGATGTAGACAATAAAAAAAGAATTTCCACTGTAATTCAACATTGTCTCGCCTTACATTTTATTGACAGTGCAAATATAATTTGGTCATTACACGGCGCCTAACGTTCCGACACTCCCTCACCAACAAGGGAGGGTCATTCTAGATGAACAAACAAAGAACCCAGAGAATAGCAACAAACCGCATAATGCTGAGGCCCAACCAAGCTTCAAGCCTCATTATCAGTTGCAAAACATTTCACCTTGCTTCTGCAGTCTAACATAAGTGTGCATGTTAGGTGAGTATGGAGAGAACTGTTAAGATACTAAATGTGTGGAATTCATTCAGATTACCAAAGTAGGCGATTAACTGGGAAGATGCAAATATTTCTGCAATGGTTTCATAGTATTCCAATTTTACAAACATTAAACAAGAAGTGAAGGGAAACATGTAAGCTGGAAGGTTAAGCCACAGAAACAAAGACTGGCTTCCCGGATATCGAATTCACGGCACATGGAAGGCTTTAGAAGAACCCAATCAGTAAATGCATCTAATTCTTCTGATGTACATAGCTAGTGTCTTCTTAAATCAGGAGAAATACTACACTAGTCGACTAACTTAAAACCACAACATTGGGAATGGGTGGGGCCTAATCATTTTAAACCACAATTCTTTTGAAAACAAATTGTAAATCTCTTAACACGTATTGCTCAGTTGAGGACGACGATACAGCTTTTCCAACAAATAATGTGTGCTTACTTGTAATATTTAAACAGTAAAACAAGATACCCAAAAGGTGCAGTACAGCAAATGGAAGTGGAGATAGCTGCTCTGTACAATACCATGCATATCAACCTTCAGTGGACTGATCGGTCAAGAGTTTGGAGCTGAGGCTATGGATTTAAATATGGCTACTGACTCATATGTACAGTTGTTTGTCACTGCCTTCAATGTCAAGATATACACTTGTTATGATTCTTCTTGCCCTCTGTTCTTCCATTTTCTTTCCAGAGTCTTACAGTTGTCTATTCCAAATCTGGCATTTCTAAAAGTGAAGTGGAACAGAAATAACATTAAACCTCACATCACAACAAACGTATGATCAAAAATAATAACCAGTATATACAGTTGTAATTGGTGTTGTCACAAAAGGGTCCTCACTACTTACTCTCATCATCGCTATCTGCAGACTCATCCTAAAAAGACAAAATAAAAGGAGATAAGGTTGAAAAATGTTACACATAACATCATCTGATTTAATGGTTAAACAAGAGTTCACTACAATTAAGATGACAGCCTTACTGACACTGACTGACACCTGCTGACATCAGTTTTCATTAGCGAATATAATATTAATGCTTAGAAATCAAGTGGGGGAAAAAAAAGGATTCTTACGTCATCTGCACCCTCTCCTCCCATGTTGTTCATCATCTGTAATATTAAGCCAAAGCCACATCATTTACTCTTCTTAAGTAAATCTTACTATCTTTTGAATCTTTCTCAGTTTGAGTTTGGTTCATGCGTCAGTCTAATTTGTCAAGATGGCAGACAGAATGATTAAATTACAGGTGGAATGACAAGGCAGGCTGGTGCGCTTGAGAAGCTGGTCAATTTTTCCTCTTTACAGAACTGTAGAGTTGAATTTTCCTACAGCATTTAATAAGATGTCCTAGGTGTCCCAAGCCCTAAACCACCAAGGGGTCCCCTGATTTTTTATATACATAAATAACAAATTCAGACTCTGTATCATCAGATTATGATATGAGTGATTTAAAAATAACTTGATTGGGGCATTTGTAGGAGGAACAGGGGGGAAAAAAAGTCTGCGTTTTTTTCCATTTCAGACATTATTATGTTCCATAATATTCTTTAAATACCACATGTGGGTTTTAGGGTGGGCCTGTTTGTGACTTTGACTAATGGTATTAAAAGCTGATGCAATAATTTGGAAAAAGCTCTAAATTATGTCAAACACTGACGTCTTCAGGCAATTATGAATGACTTCACCCATACTGATCATTGCATAGTGCTTACATCTGAGAATTGATCGAAGTTGCCCATCTCCTCATCCGAGTCATCCTCCCAGTCTTTCCAGTTGTTGAAGTCGACACTGAGCCAACTCAGCTGTGAAAACACAAAATCCACGTCTGTAATTATATTGATTTGATGCATTTAAACAATCTCATTTATGAAATTCTCATGTTGTGCATCACTTGACTGTATCATACTGTTAACTGTTTGTATTACAAATTTATATTTAATGACTGTTTCTTTGTTTTTACTGACCTTAGCCTTCTCTTTTGTTAGCCTCGGCCATGCCTTCCCTGGCTGTGCTTTTCGTAGATAGCACAACACTGAGCGATCTGTGCGTTTATGTTTGGATTCCTGCGTTGAGATGGACAGAAAATAAAGAAATGTGGTCAATTTCAGTCTGTATTTTGTACAATCTGCAATACAGTTTAAATGTTCTACAGCAATATTAATCAAAAGCAAAGATTCAGACATTCACTATAACTTACATTTTCATCAATGGCTTCAAAAAGGTCTATTTCATTCTCATGTTTGACATTGTCAGTTCCTCCAAGACAACTGTGGAAAAAAAGAAATGACACTTAACTCATTTCTGGGAAGAATAAAACAACAAACACAAGCTACTCACCAAAAATAGACAGTAAGGGCGGAACCAACAACAATACATTTAACAAGAAATTCATGATTCAATTCAACATGAGGCAAACGTACCTGAAACCACACTTTGTTTTATCAAAATTGATTTTAACATCTTTGCTGTCTGCTACACAGAACTCTATAAAAACGGCGTCCCTCCTGTCGTACCACTTGGCAGTTGCTGGATGCCTGTGAAGAAACGGAGGACATCAAAACATCAACACGTCCGTTACAAAACTAAAGGCGTAAACAGTTTTCTAGACAAAGCCAGTAGCCAGTTGTAATTCGCTTTCCATTCAAAGTACAGCTCTTGGTACCTTTAGACAGATCTTTAAAACAAAATGTTAGGATCCAGTTAAAAACAAACAATGAAAATTCCTAACCTTTCCTATTTGTTGTGTAACAGTGAAGTTCATCAGACCAAGCACTTGCATAAAAAATACATAATACAGGTCACAAGTGCTGGTGACAGGTGGGTAAGGCACAACAGCCTGTCATCAAAAAGCCTGTGTATCAGGTTGCTACAAGCATCCAGTTACACAGTGGGCTCCTGTATCAAGAAGGACCAAAAGTGAAACATCCGTGCATACTAAAACGTGAAAAGTCAAATTAAAAAGATGTTTTGGGTGGGTTCAGTTCAGGTTTGTCTATATATGATAATATCATTGTAATATTTTTACCTCGTAGCTGCAAAAGTTATAATCCTGCTTAATTCACATTTTATTAAGACCTGGGTGAGACTAATATCCCAAGTTCACCATCAAAAAGGCTTATTAGTGATGCTCAATTCAATTAGTGTGACACATTAATATGGTAAGTTCACAGATCTAACTTTACAGGTGTAGTTACGAGAAGAGATAAGAACGAGGAATAATCCATTATCTTTTTTTTTTTTTTTTTACTCCATTGGAAATTATAAAACTTCTTAAATCATGTGATTGTTCCCCCATTATTACACACGTGCCGTTGACTACATCAATGAGAGATAGACTTCCAGTACAGACACATGGCAGCGGGTACAACTAATCAATAACGACTCACTGACCTCTGTTTATTGATAAGATACGATATGTTTTATGTAAGTTACAAGAGTGGTAGCGATTTCTTCATCTGCATATTTAATGACACAAAATTATACTCCTCTTGGCATTGAACGGATGGCCTCATTATCCAAATCCTCTTACAAATGATCGTGGACCAACCATGGCAGTGTATGGAAGCTAGCGTTAAATACAAATGTTGCCTAGCTAAACGTTTTAAACTTTGCGATCAAGCCAATACCTATTGATGGGCTTGGCTTTACACTTAACATACAGGTCTCAGATTTTATTTATAATGCTGAAATCATGACTTCTGGCACAGAGCTGATGCTAATCTAATGATAGCCTTCTAGAAGGAGTCGTTCAATGAACACTACTAGCCAAGCTAACAACGCTGACGTTAGTTAAGCCATGCGGTGCGCCTGACCCATCCCATGGGCAAAAGTAGCCGTGTTTTCAGCTAATGCTGGGACACCGGGTCTGCTGTAATAACTGCGACGGTACATTGTGTTATTTTACTCAGTCTATAAGGTTCCAGCTAGGTGGCGAGTTACCATTAGCTTACAGTTCACTGAGGCAAGGCCATCCTCCCGCCTTTAAAAAAGCATGTTGTCACACGGCTAATGTTAGCTAGCTAGCTAAGCAGGTTGTACTATCGCACTTTCCCTCCGTTGTACCCTCGTGTTAACTTTCCACAACTTACATGTCTCGGCGTGAAGTGAGCTTCTTTTTCGCAGATAAAACAGTCTAGTAAAAAGAATGGTAATGCCTGCAAAATAAAGGTATGCTGCCCACAAACAACCAATGCAAGCGCCTCTAGCTTGTGGACTATACTCCGGATATTCTTGCGTATCCCAGGATAAGAATGACAGTACTGACGCAGTTGAAGCGTAATAGACGTTTCTAGAGCTTTCAGCCACAGCTGCGGGTGATGTGAAGAAGGCAGTGTATAATCTGCCGTGGACTAAATTTAATGTGATTATGGTCTCCGTACCACCCAGTATGACCACCTCAAGTCACCTCATCCAATTTACAGATGAAACTGGTAGGATATCAGGTTGGTAGGGTTAGAAGAAAATACACGTACTTACACGGAAAACGTGTAGCGTACACGCACTCTCTAATAATAATAATAAGGTAAATATTTAGGCTATTTTTTGTATTAATATTAATATACGTGCATTTTCCTAGGGCGTTACAAACAAAAAGGTAAACATATCTAAATTACACAAAAGGATCTGCCGATTATTTTCTCGATTAAACATTTGGTCTATAAAATGTAAGAAAATAGTGAAAACTATTCCTCACAAGTTCCCAAAATCCAAATTGACATATTCAAACGTCCTGTTTTGTCCAACCAACAGTCCAAAACCAGATTATTAAAGATTATTAAATGTACATTGTGTGTAAATAAATAAATTAAATAAAACACAATACTAATAAAAGCAGTTTCCTATTTTAAATTACATATTTTAGTTAACTAATATGAATGATTCAATCATCAAAATTATACCTATAGTGATTTTTTGTGAATTGAGATCCAATGAGAATAGAAATTTTCTGGTTCATGACTGGGCATTTACCTGCCTCCCTCTATTTGTCTTTGGTGAATAAGCATCCCCTTTAAATGGTTAAAGATCCCCTCCAGACATCTTTAAAAACATATAAAAATTCTCTGCTTGGAATAATAATGTGTGTCTCATATTGTTTTTCCTTAAAAAAGTTCAATAACCTACCTAAAAATTCTTAAATTTACATCTACTCCTTCTCCCTCAGACACAGCATGGCTCCTACTTTACTACACATTCTCAGTGTGTGTGCACTGGAAGTTGCATATTGGACCAGGACTGGCTTCCATCTAGTTATGAGACTAGTGTCAGACTCTGCACAGTGAAGGTCAAACATCCAAGTCAAGTAACAATAAGCAAAACACATTTTTGAGTGGAATGGGACTTAATAATCACATTGACAATTTGGCCAGATTTGTGCTGTTTATGCCCACCTTCTCACTCTTCCCTCAATTGGTGCCGTCACAATTTTTTATTGTTTATTTCTCTTTACAATGTTACCATTTTGGGTCAATGATTCATCTTTTTAAAACCACAAGGAATGCCACAATAATGTTGCCGTATTTAAGTTGCTTAATTAAAAATGAAGTTGCATTTTTTGCTTTCCTTCGCTGCCAACATGTGCAAACAAGGGCAGACTGTGAAAACCCTATAGATGACTCCAGGCTTGCATACCTGTACCATCTCCAGAGAGGGCAGGTTTCAGGCAGGTGTGGCATGAAGAGGTCCAAGCCTTAGATATAAAATATTATTTAATAATAGTATTTCAACCCATACTAAGGACCAAAAGTGAGGGTATCTTGGGCCCTGCTGAAATTTGTTTCTCATTGAGTGACTCAAGGATTGTAATACAAAAATGGAGTTCTGAGTTTTCTTTTAATCTACACTCTGCTTACAATGCAGTATAACATTATAATGGCTGCACATGCTCATCCCTTTTAATTATCTCATTGAAGGAATTGAGCCTTGGCATTTATTTGAGTCTTGACAAATTGAAGTCAGTGCAGCGATAATCTTTTGAACAAGCTGGTGGAAAGTAAGAACTTACATTTACTCAAATACAACTTAAAAAGGGGCCCCATTGCAACAAAAGTTGTTTTACATTCACTGTTACTCACCCAAACGCATTGTGTATCCTTGAGCTCTAACAAACATGATGCATGTATTACCTTCCCCATAAAACATTTATGAAGCCCATTTTTTAAGTATTTTAAACCCACGTGAGATAAACAAAACAGGGACCCACTCTTAGAAAAACAGCTCCATAGACAAGTTGGGGGCCCCCTTGTCACATTTCAGATGTCTGACTTGCAGCAGTTCCAACAAAGATCTCCCGTCAAAACTTGTCACAGGGTTTCATATAAATACTTGTACTAAGTTAAATTATCCAATATTTCACACAAAAAGATTAGAGAACAGTCCAGAAAATGTAAAATGTGTATATCAGAACTTTTTTCTTCTTTCATACCCAATTATTAATCTCAAGACCCTTCAGATTTATGTATTAAATTTTTTTTTATATTTGCAGTAATTTCAGGGTTGAGGTTCAGTCCCCTAATACCTACCCTACTCCTTCCTTGACTAACATTCAATCCTGCAACCAAACCACAACATAAAGTCCCCCCATTTCCCAATAAAGTGCAAAAACATAAAAACTTCATTTTATCAAGCCACAACTTTATTTCCATCTTGGGTATAAATTGTATAAACGAGCTTTAAATCAGCAACCTTTCTTCAACCCTTCTTTGCCAGGGTCCCATTACATTGTCAACTCCTGCAAAGGGAACAAAAAAAGTTTGTTAGCAAACGTGTTAAAAAGTTTTTCCCACAATTTAAAGAATTTCTCTCTTCTCAGGACAGAAATGTTGGCTTCAGTATACTCAGAAGAACGAAAGTCACTGTGTTAATCATCACTGAAGAGTTCTCCGTACACATGTATCTACAGAGATCTGAGCAAAGACTCCGAAGCATTTTACTACCATTACAAAACGTTTTTGAAATCTTACCATAATAGCATTGACAATGTCGTTGTTGTTGTTTTTCAGGGCGCGTACAGCCTTCGCTCGCGACACGTTGGCTTGTGACATGACGAGTTCAATGTCCTTGACCTCAACTCCGGTCTCGTCAACCTATAAAATTAATAAGGGGATTTGTTAGATCTCACAATAAAACAAAGTGTGCATATTCGTACGTATCCATCTTCACTTGAATAAAATCACATCTTACCTCTTCTTCTTCGCTCTCCTCCTGTACTGTTGGCGTCTGTGTGTTTTCCTGGATGTTTGATACAGCTTCTCCCTGTACCTTGAATTTTTCTGCGGCAGCCAGCTGGGCTTGCTGGGAAAGATCTTCGATCTAGGGCACAGAGAGAGAGAGTAAAATGAGAAATCAATACATTATCATTTAGCAGAAAGAAATTCAGATGGGGACATTTTGTACCATTTTAACCATCCCCATGGTATCATTACCTGAATCTTTAAAATCAGTATTCTGCTGCCTTATAAAAAGCTAAGACTAGACTTAGTCTTAGGAACAAAGATTAAGGTGGTTAGTATCATTGCTGGCTACATACCTTAGCTTCACCGAAGACGATGTATGTGTCTGATGCGGGGCTCTTGTAGACGTCTGGTTTGGTAATGACAAACAGGATGTTCTTTGACTTGCGAATGGTGACCCTTGTGACCCCTGTTACCTGCCTGAGACCAAGCTTCGACATCGCCTGCAAGAAATGCAAGTCATAGTTTACAATTGTGGCCAATTCTGATCATTACAAAGAAAGCAGATAAGCGCCAATTACATTAATGAAACACTGTCATATCATTACCTTTCGTGCCTTCTTTTCGCTGCGGCTCTGTTTGGCTTTGCTGACAGGTTCCTCGTCTATTTCGGCAGCTGCTGCAAGCTGTAAAGAGACAATATTCATCCACATTTTATGTCAACACGTAAATGTACACAGGAATTAGGAGAGTTTGAATATGAATAAAATTGTAATGCTAGTCATTGTGTAAACACTTTCTCTTCTCAGGACAGAAAGGCTGGCTTCAGTAGACTCAGAAGAACGAAAGTCACTGTGTTAATCATCACAGAAGAGTAAAAGACAAACAGAATCGTCTCAAAATGTTTTACACATAAGCAGCAGATGTTGTAATGATCTTTTCCGTTTAGGTTCAAGTCAATAGTGGACACAACATTCAAGCCGAGACTGAACTCTCACCTGAGCCTGCTGCGTCTGTGTCTGTGCAGAGTCCTGTTCCTCCAGCTCAGGGACTGAGTCATCACTGTCTGACTCAGTGCCGGATCCTACAGAAACCACCAACAGAAACCCAACTTCAGTCACAACATGCCACCTATTACATATGTTAACTTGCAAGTTATTGTGAAAATATGCTGCTTACATCCTGGGGAATGAAGATAGATGAAACACCCACCTAACGTGGACAATTTCAAGTAAACATGTAGGTTAAGAAAAACTAATAACCATTGACTTGGTGTTGCAAAAGGGTCACTGTGATTAGAGCCAGTTAACTTCTAATCTCAACTCCTGTGTACTCTGTAAGTATGTTGAAAACAAAACCCTCCTATCCAATACCACATTTACCAGACTGACACTTGACTCACTAAATAAAAACTGACCAAATATGATCGCACAAATGAAACTGCATAACATGGCTTACAATGCAACAACAGAACTCACAGGGGCATCCATGTCAACAACTAGGTAGCATCTTTGAGCAAGGACCATTTCAAATTTAAAACAAAACAAAGCTAATGTAAACTTCACAACCGTGGCTTTTTAAGAGAACGCCATATCTGAGCATCTGAGCAGTTCCCAGAATGCAGTGACAGTTGGAAAAACAGATGGCACAAAAGGAGAGAAAAAAATGAAAATACCCTTGTCGTTCTTGATCACAGGCTCCACCTTGGCTGGGGTTTTAGCAGGTGTGGGGGCAGGTTTGGGTGACGAGATGGGTTCAGAAGGAGTTGTACCGATTACCTCAACCGCAGATTTAACAGGGGCAGGTGTTGCAACTGCCTCAGCAAATGTGAGTTTACGGGGAACTGGGGCAGGAATAGCAGGCTCAACTGGAGCGGGTTTTAAGGGAGCAGGTGCAGGCTCAGATGCTGGTTTGGAAGGCTTGGCAACCTCTGCAGGCACCGCCTTAATCTCAACCGGTTTGGCCTCAGCAACTGGCTTAGCACCCTTCACAGGGGCTGGCTTGGTAACCTCAGCGGCAGCTGGTTTAGGTTCTGCAGCTGGCTTGACAACCTCAACAGGGGCAGATTTGACCTCTGCAACTGTGTTTGCAATCTGAGGAGCAGCTGCTTTAGTTTCTTTAACTTGTTTAACAACCTCAACAGGAGCAGGTTTAGACTCAGCAGCTGGTTTAGCAGCCTCAACAGGAGCAAGTTTGGCCTCAGGAGCTGGCTTGGCAGCTTTAACAGGGGCAGGTTTGGCCTCAGCAACTGGTTTAGCAACCTCAACAGGAGCAGGCTTGGCCTCAGGAGCAGGTTTAGCAGCCTCAACCGGAGCAGGTTTGGCCTCAGCAACTGGTTTAGCAGCCTCAACCGGAGCAGGTTTGGCCTCAGCAACTGGTTTAGCAACCTCAGCAGGAGCAGGCTTGGCCTCAGGAGCAGGTTTAGCAGCCTCAACCGGAGCAGGTTTGGCCTCAGGAGCTGGCTTAGCAGCTTTAACAGGAGCAGGTTTGGCCTCAGCAACTGGTTTAGCAACCTCAACAGGAGCGTACTTGGCCTCAGGAGCTGGCTTAGCAGCCTCAACAGGAGCAGCTTTGGCCTCAGCAACTGGTTTAGCAACCTCAACAGGAGCAGGTTTGGCCTCAGGAGCTGGCTTAGCAGCCTCAACAGGAGCAGGTTTGGCCTCAGCAGCTGGTTTAGCAGCTTTAACAGGAGCAGGTTTGACCTCAGCAACTGGTTTGGGAGCTTCAATAGGAGCAGGTTTGTCCTGAGCGGATGGCTCAGCTGCCTTAACAGGAGCAGGTTTGCTTGGGGGTGCCGCCTTAACTTTGGCTGGGGCTGCTGGTTTAGCAGCCTCAACAGATGCAGTTGAGACCTCAGCAACTTTAACAGGAGCAGGTTCTACCATGGCTGCTGCCTTGGGTTTGGATGCTGCCTTAGTAACCTCTACAGGGGCAATCTCTACAAGGTCACAAGGTTTAGGAAGAGATGTAGCAAGTTTTGCACTCTCTTTCTCAACAGGGGGTACGGTTACTGGCATTTTAATTGGCTTCTCAGGTGGGATAAGCGGAGGGAGATCATCATCAGCAACTGCAGTGAAAGGAGTAGCTTTGGATGTAGCCATCTTAACTTCAATTGATTTGGGAGGGCTAGAAGCAATAGTATCTGAAAATGAAACTGGAGCTGCCACAGCAGGCTTTGAGGTAACTTTAAAAGCAGCTGGGGCTGCAACAGGCTTTGCAGCAGATGGTGAGGGTTTGTTTGGCTCAACTGGGGCAGGTTTAGCTTCAACTACAGTTTGCTTGGGGTTAGCCTCTACTGGTTTTTCATTTGCTGCTGTGACCTTGCACTCCACAGGGGCCGGAGCAAGCACAAATGCCTCTCCTTTCTTAGCTTTTCCTTGTTTGCCAGCCTTGACAACTTTTGGGGTGAAGCGGTTAGCCTGATTAGCAGAAGAGCTGCCAGGTGAGGAAGCTAGGGGAGAAGGCACAGGCGTGTGGGTAGAGGAGGCAGTAGATTTTGGTGAGGTGGGAGAAGAGGAAGAGGCAGACATAGAGGAGCGTTTTCTTCTGCCGGGGACAGCCTTTGGGGCAGAGGAACCCTGTGCACCCTTGGCATCTTTGCCTTTGGCCTTTGCAGGGCCAGAAGCTGCTTGAGCTGGGGCAGGAGGTGTAGCTGAATAGAAAAACATTCTTTAAACTTTTTGGACGTGAAAGGGGATGTCTTACTCATGCAGGTTAAATGATCACAAACCAAGACGCAATCTCCTTGCTTAGGGTTAGGAAACGGACACACCTGCCTAACGTTTTTTTGTTTGAGTTTGATGCAAATTGTCACTCAAAATGCACAGCACATACTACTTACTTCCACACAGAAAACTGCATTCTATATTTAGTCAAGATGCACTTAGGACAAAAAGGAAAATCATATTTGCATATCACATCCCCACATCATGATCGCACTTGTCTTGCACATAGCAAGGTCTATACTACCTAGGTATAGCAATAAATGCACCTGCTACTGCACCACTGAACTTGTGCTTCAAGGTAGAACTGACCAACACCTGACCAAATAAATTAAATCTTAGTAACTATTGAATCCTATGCAATAAACAAGTCATGACCAACCCTGACAAAAACCACTGTCACAGAGGCAGCAGAATGGCCTTAAGCCATTTAGCCAACTTTCTCACACTGCAAAATATCACTGGGACTATACTGTATAGTGTAAGGAAAACATTAAACCGTTGTTCATTTGAACTTCTACCACTCACGTTACCACTTGCAAAAAATAAATAAATAAATAAATAAAAATGCCCAACCCAATCAAAATGGTGCATTCAAAAGATCGGGACAAAAAAGTGGGGAGCGGGGATCGCCTGCTTTCACAGAAGATAGACCAACCTGACAGGTGGCGAGTGGAAAGAGGTGGGCCTTCACATTTGGAGGTCCCCTTTGACTGAATGGCCTTCGAGGGAAGCATAACAGATTCTTCCATGTCGGGATTTTCATTTTGGGTGGCCACGTCTACAGTCACATCACCAGGCAATACTTCATCTTGAGCTGCGTCCAGGCAAAGATTTCTCTGGTCTTCTACCACCGTCTTTGAGGAATCAGTTGCTGTCCCATCTTCACTGTTGACACAGACATCTTCAGGAGCAGGTGGTTTTGGATCATCAGGATTTTTTTCTGCCAATGCTCCGGGCTCGTCTACAGAGGCCTTTGCTTCAACAGAAATCTGTTTAACCTCTTGGCAGGCTGATTCTTCAGCAGCAACAACTGACTCCTGACTCTGGGGCTCTTTAGTTGGAGCTGCTTCTTCATCAGCTTGTGGCCCTTCTGAAGAAGCAATGGGAGTCTCAGCAGAAGGCACAGACTCTTCAGGAACTGGCAAATCAGCTGAAGCCCCTGCTGGGTCAGCAGCCCCAATTTCTTCAGTTTGCTTGGTCATTTCTTGAGTTGAGGTTACACCATTTGGCTGATCACCAGTGGTCTGAATGCTAGCTTCTTCTGGGGAGTCTATCTCTTGAGCAGTAACAGAGGTTTCTGGAGGATTCTCCAGAGGAATTGCCTTGCTCACTATAGGAACAGCCATCTCAGCAGGAGCAGAAGGATTCAATACTCCTGCAGCTGAAGGAAAATCAACAGGCATAACAGGGGGAAGGGCAATCACAGTAGTCGTTTGGGAAGCAATTTACTTCAACACAAATTTCAAGAGCTTTGTGAATTTACTGTGAAGTGAAAAAGAAAATTGTGCTCCACACGTGTACAGAAACGACGACTTTGTGAAACGTTCAGCAACGTGGAACTGGCTCTTGGTTAGCCAATGTAAAAAAAGAGGGGGGTTGTTGAATGCATTCAAAAGAAGAAAAAAAATGATTCCTGTGTCCCAAACTCCATGCAGTGGTTAAGTGTTAAATAAGTGCCAGAAGACCTCTTTTATTCCAAAACGCACACAATGCATGAAAATAAGCTATAAATCTATTTACTAACTAAAACCCTGAATTAATTAGACAGCTCAGTACGTGTTCAAATAGTTAACTAAACATCCAAAATAATTTTGCAATCCATTTCAAACGGCCTTTTATTCAAAGATAAGAGCATTGTGGTCAGCATTAATAGAGAGCTACACGATGCCAACACAGACATCCCTGTGAAATAATGACCCAACTCTTGCCCTTATTGAGTAGTATCTGGTACTGACCCATATGGGACTGAAGCTGCATCAATATTCACCTCTACCATTGTCATTAAGTGAAACGAGATGTCCTTCCCTCTCATATGTCATCTGAACTGAGTTCGTCTTTGCACAGATAATGTGATGTTAAACCCAAAATAAGTGCACACAGTTTCCACTGCTAGCACGATTCTTTTACCAATGTCCTGCATATTTTACCCACGAGCTGCTTGTCAAGCATTCTCACATGGACAATGTACCTCTACTCTGACTGTACAAATCAAACTACAATTAATTAAATTGGTGTATTTCACTGCTCAAGATAGTTAAACTGTAATTTTACTGTCATCAAGTTTTCCAACAGATTTCCCTAAGTTAAAGAACAAATATGTCAGCTTTTTCAGTAGAGCTCAATGCCTTGGGTTGAGCAATTACGATACGATCAAAAATACAGTATCAGTATCAATGTTAAAAATTGGACACAGTCAGAATTTACAATTAAAACTGACTAGCCAGGGAGACTCCCTTTGGGTTCACAAGCCCAACTGATATAAAAAGGCTTAAAAAGGATTGCTCTTTATCCTTTATCCTTGTTGTTTTTAAAGTGCTACAGAGCAGTCAAAACTCCCTTTGTGAGTTTAATAAATAAGTTCAAAGTTATGGACTATTCGTGGCTTCATTTGACAGTCTCCACTGTAGTACACACACAAAGTAAAGTTGGGAAACAATTTCAAAACAAATGAACTTCAGAGCTGCTACCTTGCAGGACAATGTCACAAGCCTGTTAGCGGTTTCTCTGGTGCTTGCTGTAACCGATCAGTTGGTATAGAAGTCCCTGCCCCACCCCTGAGCAAGCACCTCCACCCACTTACAGACCATTTCTAGAGGAAAACACTGAGGTGCATACTGCTGAAAAGTGATGCACAACAAGAATTATAAAAATATGTGCAATATGTAATTAGAGATTTGTGCTGAATTCTAAAATTTCTTTCCTCCATAACCTCCGTGATATAACACAGTAACTCAAACACATCCAGGGTAACAGTCTTTAACTAACATGACATGACACCAGACAAATCCATTCTTCACTTTATTAACCAGTTATTAACTCATTGTTGGTCCCAAGAGCACAATGTACAATAAGCTAACTGATATCTTTCAAAATAATACCCACTATTATTAAACTATATTTTGGTGACAGCATAACAATACTTAAGAAAATGGTTAACACATTTATTACCCTAAAAACAATATAAGTTGTGCTTAAATTAATAGTTAAAAAAGGAAAACTATGCTGCAATAGGATTTTAAAGTAAGGCTAAAATAAATATGCGACACAGAAAGATCTGTGCCATCGCTAACAAAGCTACTTTCAATCTACACAAAGTGGGTTTTCAAGGCATTAATTGTGCACAGGGAAAACCACACTCAACACCATGCATTGTGTGCTAAATCCAGTTGTCAGTGCAAGTCACCACACACCATTGTGAGTTTGTGTAAATAAAAAGAGGGGTCCTGGATTACTCTTTTCAGGCCAAGCCAAGAACTATCGCCACTGTAAATCCCCCAGCAAGCAAACTACTGTTACAAATGTCCCAACACATGGCTGGTGACAATCAAAATAACCGTCACCTGTTACATCAACTCAGGGTCCAGCCAGCTGAGTCAACTCCCTGAACCAAATAATCATCCAATCATGCAGTATTGTTCCTCTTCTCAACAAATTACCTTCCACAGGCGGCTATTTGTTTAACAACTGACATGTTCTTCGAGTTCCAGGACCCCAAAATATGTAGTATTACATGCATTTATATGAGAAGCTAAAATATACGAACCAGTCTCCACTTGAGGCTGCTGCATCTCCTGCTCGGTGACTGGGACCGTTTCTGTGGCTTCACCAGGCATGGTTGCTGTTGAGGCAAATGTAGTAATGACAGTTTATTAGCTCAAGCTAAGTCTTAATAACTTCTAGTTGTGTGAAACAAATATAGTAATTTCGGATAACTTCTGTGGCACACAACGGATCTCTAACGTTAACACGGACTAGCTAGACAATTCAGTCACTGACATGTAGTTGTAATACGTTAACTGGTTGAACAGGTGACGGAGCCCATGCTTTAACTTGTGAGCTCAGTATGTGCTCTCCATTGAAGCGACATTTAGCTAACTTTAGCTTCGGTTAGCTAACTGCTTCTGTCAGCCTCAACAGAGGGGAGGCTAACGGCAAGTGACAAAGTACGCCATCACTTTTTCCCTCAATTTGAAGGGATTAAAGTGACCAGCTAGTTGTCACACAAATCAACCTCATATCCCTTGTCACACTGTTCACTGCGGCCCTGACAGGCTGCTGGGAAACTGGTAGTCATGATGTTCCCCCATTTTGAGCAGGTATTCGGAGGTACAACGGCACATTTATCACTGAACTGAGGAACGTAAGAGGAATAATAGCTGTACCGGCCTGATGACCCAACTTTACTTAACACGTGACACCGTTAGTATAGACGGGAATATGTGAAAAACGGCTGGATGATATTAGATTATCAGCAGAGACACTCACCGACTTGGGACGCTATATCCAAGATGGCTGTAAGAGAGAACTTCTGACCCGAGTTTCACGGTAATATCCGGTTTAGAGCAGTTATCTTCTTCTTCCGGGTTGTTTAAAGGCATAGACAGTCGTTTTTTTAATCATAGAAATTATATTCACATTCACATACAGAACGTAATTAACAAGTTTTACTTCTAGAGAAAACATCATTTTACTAAAGTACAACACTACAATTTTGAGTTTTCATTTTATGCTACTTTACACTCCTACTTTCACGAATGTCAGTCAAAATAACTGTCACCTGTCACATCAACTCAGTGTCCAGCCAGCTGAGTCAACTCCCTGAACCAACAAATTACTGACTTACTGCCTAATTATAAATATATAAAAGTTTTATTAGTTTTATTATTATTACTCCACTACATTTCAGAGGGACATATTATACTATTTACTCTACTACATCTGACAGCTGTAATTACTAGTTACTTTGCAGATAAAGACTCTAAATACAATGCATATGATCAGTTTATTAAATAAAATAAAAAAAACACCCAGCATTATATAAAGTAATGAGCTCTACCTCATCCGAACTACCAAAGTAAAATACTGCTGAAAACATTAATCCCTCTGTAATAATAATCTAAAAATCTCATGAGTTTTTAGATTCTCATGGGGGCCTTTTTTTCTTGCATAATTAATACTTTTATTTTTTATGCTTAAGTGTTTTGCTTGTAATACTTCTGTACTTTTTCTTAAGTAACATTTTGAATGCAGGACGTTTACTTGTGATGAAGTATTTTTACATATGGCAACTTTTACTTAAGAATCTGAATATTTCTTCCACCACTGGTAATCATAACTAACATAATGACATAATTACCCGTTTCCTGCTGTATTTACAGATATAACTGATATACACAAAGCTTTAACAGCATCAGAAATCAGTAATAACTTGTAACTTAATAACTTGCATTGGCATGTGATATGTTTTCTCCAATGTCGGTAGTGGAAGATTTAGGTGAATTTTGATTTACCTTTATTATTTTGCATATCTGCATATCTATTGTGCTTGCTATTCGAGATAACTCAAGTTAAAATCCAAAAAACTTCTTCTGTTCTTATTCAAAGTAACTGGGATACAAGATTTTGAAAGAATTGAAATACCAAATTTATTTTCACAAATGACTGTACAAAAACAAAATGTAGGCAACAAGCAGACACATAAAATTGGCATTGTACTCAGAAAATCCTACAGTAAGGAGATGATTTAGTCATGTCTTGTTTATGAATGTATTACTGAGTCTCATAAGAGAATAAAAAACAGATTTCAATGAAATTATTGTTCATCATAAAAATAGCAACATTCCACCAAAACAGGACAGTCTGCATCGCCACCCACATTAAGTAACAGGGAGCTATTAACAGCATCTCTTCTGTATCACGTTCTGATCGTTGATCCAGTTCAGAAATCTTTCTGAAGATCTAAAACGAAAAAAAAGCATAAATGAAAATTACATGAAAGAACAAACTTAATTTCATCTACTAAGAATAAAACATAAAACTCACCACTTTTTTTGAGAAGTTCTCCTTTCCGTGCACGAGCCAGTCCATCCAGAAACTGATCAAAGTATTTCACGTACTTCGCCAGGCTGGTTCTTTTGTAATCTGTGAAGAAAAATAATCAGTGAGCTGAACAGACCATTTGATGAGACAAAAAAGCAAGCCAATGCTCTTGTGTGCGATACAATGAACCTGAAATTCAGATTTCAGAATTTCACCTCTGATCTTTCGTCTCTCTGCTGCATCCGTCTCGTTTTCCTTCTCCTTGATGTCCTCTGACTTCTCCTCCTCTTCGCCTGTCCTGGGTCGATCCAGCTCCTCACAGATCAGACTAAAAAAAATAAATAAATAAAACATCAGCTCTGTGCATCAAAAACTGCACACTACAGAACGTGAGACATTAAATTATCGCTTACCTGATTGTGGGCACAGCAAAAGGATCAAACGTATCTAATTCTTTGAAGTCCAGGGGAACAGAAATGCGCCCTGGCCGGAGTTGAAAAGAGAGAAGTCACAGTGAGACTCTGTTAGCGGTGTAGTCACCATGCCACCTTGATTTAATCTCATTAGGTCCATGCTCACCTGTTTTGGGATGGACACTGAAGGGGCTCTTCAGCAAATGGTTCACCCCTTTACTGACATTCACATCGAGCCGTGGGTAACAATACTGCAGCATGATTTCTTTCTCAAAGTGTTGGCCCTTTTTGGCAGTGCCCTGGAGAAGACAGATTATATCATTGTGTGCCTGTGTTTGTCATAAGCTTTCTTGCTGTAATGTTTAAAATATTAATTAAAATGTTAAACAATAGGCGTAACAGTTGGAGGACCCTCTCCTTTTTATTGTGTTCGCACTGCAAAAACTGGGAGCGTTCTTAGTTCTTAGAACGCCGTTTTGAGGGACTTTTTAAGCTCCTACATAGTACGTACTCTCCCAGCACAAGAGGAACCTTGAGTGATGTAAGTGTACGGTGATTGGTCGAACACGAGCCAATGTAGCACCGGCAACCGCCACCTTTAGAAACCTGTGTAACAGCTGGTAACAGTAGCCTTAAAAAATGGACCAACACACAGACAAATGGACCGACTGTGAAGTCCAGGCTTTATTGAGAGTAATACAATGTAATTTTGACTCGTCAAAGCGAAATATAAAAATCACGTGTGACGTTGCTATATCAATGGCGGTTGGTATAGAAATGGCCGGCTTTCGTGACTTCAGCGTTCCTATTGGTGGTGCATATGCTAACAGGAAAAAAAGCCCCTGAAAGTTTGCAGCTCTTGGGGGAGCTCCCCAGTGGACAGGTCCTCTCAGGGAGTCCCCAGAACTGTTTGGTCCGAAAACGCCTATTGTCATTATGTAATGCGAGCAGAATTACGAACCTGTTTCTTGTTGGCTTGTTCCTTGATCAATTTCCAACGGTTCTCAGGTTTCTTCTCGTTCTGGAAGTGTTGCTGTAATTCTTTCCTTACATGTAAGCACCGAGTTAAGGTCAAGTCCAGTTATTTTCAAAGGTTTCTGCAAGGTTAAAGACATTTTTTAACCAAACAGAAAAAGAGATTATATTCTCATATTTGAATCATATCTGCGACAAAGAAAATGCAGTTTCCATTAGCTATCAGCTCTACTGCATGTGTTCATGAGATAAATATGCAGTATATTGTGAAAAGGATATCTTCGGGCACGAGTCCCAGCACTTTGTCTACAGATTCCTTGCGGCCCAGTATGTCCTGTTCCTGTAGCGCGTACCGGGGAAAGTATTGCTCCACCACTGTCAAAGACTCTCTGTTGATTACAGGTACAGACTCATAAAAAGAGCTGAAGCCACAACATCCAACAGAGACAACGACCTCAATAACAGTCAATTAGACACAAACATCAAAACACAGTTACAGCTTCACACTGACCTTCACTAAGAAAATCATCGGATTCTTACCTGATAAATGGATGAATTGGATCTGTCAACACAACTTTCTTCACCGTCTCTTCACCTCCCTATTAAACAGCAGTGAATACAACTTCACATCACAATAATTAACTCACAGGTTTTCTACGTACATTACGTCATCAGTCATTAACTGACTGATAATGTACCTAAAGGAGTCAAAATGTTATAGCCAGTTAGTCACTGATGTGTTGTTGATTCCTTCTGATAACATATCATGTTGGACAACTAGTCAATCAAATCAAATCAACTAATTGTTGCAGCTCTACTTCAGTGACTAACTTCATGCCATACTAAACACTATACTCCTGCCAAATAATACCCATTACTTATAACAGACCAACAAAGTTGACTAATAATAATAGTCTTGACTATAGACTGATACTGGATTTTTTAAGGCCGATATCAATAGCGATATTTGTGTTATGATCTGATAATGATATATCTGCTATTAAACGCATAACCTAAACAAATTATTTTGATATGGATCCCTGACATTTGGTTATTAAAGAATTTAGAGTTTAAAAACATATCAGTACTCTGGTGGAGAACTTAACTTACTCATCAGCCTCCATACACAGCAATACAAAAATATCTGAGATAAGACGGCCGATTTATTAGTCAGTCTGAATTACCTGTGAGAAACACACTGATACAAAGAACCCTGCTGCTAATAAATAAATCTGTCCTAATCATCTAATAAAAGCTAAAAATACTGTTACCTTAACCAGGCTGAGGTATTCTGCAACTGCAGAGCGTGCTGCTACAGAGAGCTTCCTGGCGGCTTCGTCACACACCCAGCAATGCACTCCTCTTCTGCCAGAATAAACCCACAGCAGGTGCTGGAAACCAAAGTCCTCTGGAATATCACATAAATCAAAAACAGTGTTTGACGCTAATGTTTGAAGATAACATGAGCAGATGTCTGACACAAAATAAATGACAAAACAAACCTCGGAGAGCTCTATCCAGGATGCGAACAGCGATGGTCATCAGGGTCCAGCACTTGGAGCAAATGTCTGCAGCACTAAAATTAGAGTTTGTGTTATCTCAGTGACTGCCAGGATATGTTGAATTAATAAAGTGGATGTTTGCAATAATTCAACAGTACATTTACCTGCAACAGCTTCGGACATCATCATAATCTGTCATATCTATATCAAACACCAGCTCCTTCTCCAGGGCCTGGAAGGTTCCTGACTTCACTGTGTTGTGTTGATTGGGCTGTGGGTGACAAACAGACGAAAGTTTATCCATTATGTCTGCAGTGACACAAACAACCTGAAAGCGCAAACGTAGATGCATGCAGTCTCACCCTGTGGCTGTATACTGCTCCAATGTCAATCTTGTAAGGGTTCATCTTTTGCATTTCCTTCTCCAGCTCGTTCTGTGTGGTGAACGACTGGTAGCGGACGTAGATGTCATCTTTCAGTGTGAAGGAGAACTCTCGATTCTGGAAGTAGTTCTTCTGCACTGAGGTTGTAGAAGAAAAAATAACACATTAGTCCCCTGTAGTGTTGTTGGCTCTTTGACTCAGGCATGGAAGGGAAAACTGAATACCATGTTGAACAAGACTCCGGTCATTTAACTTGCTAACATTCATTTTTGCTAGCTTTCCTGGCATGTGTTAATCAGGATACTCACCTCCTCCATAGTTTAGCCAGCGATAATACTGGGAGAAGGGGAACAGCCGTCGGTAGTACAGCGGTAATAAATCCGGCAGACAGGCCGCGTCATAATCTGAGGACGGCATTACCTGACAATATAGTAAGAGCTCCGGTACCGTTGTACAATTATTTAAAATTGTCACCAAGACGCTAGCTTACAATAGCTATAGCCTGACAGTTCAGTGTGTTGTTTTACGCCGAGGGTAGCGCGGGAAAACGCTTAAGCAAAGGAAAGGACCAATGAGATGAGGTTGTGACAATGACGTCACCAAAACGCGGAAACGTGTTCGTAAGTAACAAGATAGCCTATTTTCTCAAAGTATCTGCTCTGTTCGATCAGCCAGTAACTAAAAGTAAAGCAGAATAGCTACAAGAGAGCTGAACTTGAGTGATTGCTGCTTCTATAAGACGTTGGCTGACGTCGTCAAGGTTTGACTCAACCTTGTAATATTCGTCCTACAACGAAAGAGAAGGCGGAAGTGTCGCCAAAGAACTGTCGCCAGGCGAAGAGAGGATCATGGGAAGTGTAGTCATGATTGTGACTGTTTTTTTTTTAAAATAAATACAACAAATAAATAAATACAAGAAAATTAAATAAATAGCTGAACAGGAGTTGTTACATTTTACGCTTAACTTTTCTTAGAGATTCAAAATACAGTCTCAGTTCATTTTCAAAAGATGAAAACGTTGGAGTAACCTTTAAATATATACATTTATGTATATATAATTTAGCCTAATCACAACATTGTTACATAAATATTCCAATCCCTTGTTCTGCATGAAAAACCCCAATTCTGCGTTACCATAATGAAAATCAGAAATTACATTTTTGGTGGCCAACCATCTTTATAATCTTCCCCAAAAGATTTGGATGACAGTGGAGGTGGAAAACAGGTGGTTTTGAGTTTCAGTGTCTTTCTTACAAAATGTAAATTAATTAGGCTGATAATCCTTACATTCACTATGCTGCAAAAAACATGAGCCAGCCAGATGAAATGGTAAATGCAGAGGAGAATTCTTATAATATAAGCTTTATTGCTATAATAAAATGCAGTGAGTTAATTTCCATTCATAATTTAAACTCATATATCTGCTGTGAATTTGGGGGAAACTTTCAAGACTCTACCTTTATGTTGTAAATGCCGATTTCCTGACATCTTATGATACTTTATCTGCTAAGTGCAGACAGCACCAAGATCTTTGCTTTAGAAATCTGTTGTTTCAAAGAAGTATTCTCTGCTCACTCCAGCAACAAAAAGATTACTGGATCCTGTTAAATGTGTTGTGATAGCATGGCTTTGTTTAGATTGTAATTTCTTTCCCACACCTTTAGAGGGCAGTACAGTTTCATGAGAATATTAACAGGGTTGCCACACTGAGCCACATTTCAGGAAATGTGATGGTAATTTTCATTATAGATAAATGGTACTGAAACAAAGCTTGAGGCTACAGTAAGACAATGAAAACAGTCGAAATAAAAGAAAATAAATCTCAGCTGAGGTTAACAGAACTCACAGATACTCTCAGGAAAGAGGTGAAAAACAAAAAGGAAACTTCCCGGTTTTCAGTGGAACAGGAGTAGAGATTGTCTGGGATGCAAGGTCCTTTTTGGCTAAATTGGTCTAATTTATGCCATTCCCTCTTCAGTCAGATACAGCTGTAGGTATACGTGCAATGTTCAAAGGACAACCTTTGCTTTGACATTTGAAAAGGGCACTTTTGCTTTCAAGACAAAAAGGGGCAGGGGTGGTGCACGTTTTTGTCTTACCCACTAGTCTGGGTGGTTCACACAGTCTAGTGGCAACAATGATTGCTTAATGTGGTTTTACTGTTGTATTTCCACCCAGAGTCTCAAACTCCACCTGACTGAAGTGGTGTTGTTCACAGTGAAGGTTGAGGGCTGTGCAGCGATAAGAGCTCTTGTCAGTTATTTTATTTCTGATATAAAATACCAGTCACCTTTTGCACGGTGGCTGTACATTAAATAAGACAAGCTCTATAATTGTATTCATTCTGTCTCATCTCTTGACTTGTCCATTCTTGTCATTAGAATCTCTCTCTATAATTTCTTTCCACACTCTGTCTTCATTTCACACAAAATGGAAATTTGACAGAATGTAAATGTCAAGACATTTTGCATGCAAACCTTTTTAAATACAGTGCTGCTGCCATCAGATGCATTAAATCAAAAGTCACCCTTATTCACTGAGAGTAACCTTAACTTGCAGCATGTGAAATGTAGGTATGAAGCTTTTAAAAAACAAAATAAATGATAGCATATCAATGTTGTTACTGCACAACTGACTAACCAAAGCACCTGCATTCTTATTCACTCCATCTAATCCATTTAGTTGTTTCATAGTTATCAGAGAGGTAGATGCTGAGAGTGAGGACTGCCCTCCACCATTGCAATTACCCAGCTTTTAGCATAATATGCTACCGTATGTGAAATACCTGTGCACTTGATAATTGGTAATAGACTTCTCCTTTGCAGCATCACTGAACTGTGCCACGTTCAAGAGCAATTAATAGACAAGCATTTCCAATACATTTCCACTTGATGATTGCACTTGTGTTTATGGTAATATTCTTTGATCATACACTGATTTACATAATTCAAAAGCTCTCAACCACATCTTACTTGAATTATGTAAATTCTTTCGCTGCAAGCCATAAGGGATGTGATGGGTTTTTGTTTTTTTTGGTGGGGTCCTGTCTTAGAAATTATTTGAAATGGATTTAGGATTAACACCCGCTGTCTGTCTGAATTTTGGTGCACATTTATGCATATTACATACAGTAGCTCCTAACCTAAAGCATTACTGGCCACCTCTAAACTGTTATACTTGAGCTTTCCTGTGGCTCATCATGCATGTAGATATGTATGCAGACATCACATACCAGTATAGCAGATACTTACTGCTTACAAACATCCACTGACACACACACACACAACACTAAATGTCAGTGGGGCGAGTTAGGTAAGGTGAAACACGGGGAGAAAATGTAACTTACAGTAGTGTGTATGATAAATCTAGGTCAGACAGTCGTCGGGTGCCCATGGAGCATGTTGACCAGCACTATAGGTCATTATGTTAGCTGTACACAAGGAGTCATAGTTTGGGGATGATATAAAACTCACGGCATCTTCAGATGACCAAAGTGTGCCACCTGTCGCCTTTCATCAGGAAAACATTGGTGACACATAGGTCAGTAGAAATCCTCTGCAGTGATCCTGATCACATGATTCAAAAGGCCCAAGACATGTTAACCTTTCTGAACTCTATTAGTCCCATCATCAGGGTGTGCATATGGTGTAAGATGATCCTTAATAGGAATAGTTTGGCATGAATGTGTGTACCAAATGTCATGGCAGTCTGTCCAATAGTTGTTGAGACATTTCACAAATGTCAACTTCATGGTGGCACTAAAGGAAAAACCAGAGAATCACCAAAGTCAGTAGGATACATCCACTATGGGTACTAGGGTACAGAATTTTATGGCAATCCATCGCACAGTTGTTGAGATATTTCAATCCGGAAAAGGGGACAGACAGACGGACATTGCCATTCCTAATGCCATGCCGCTAGCATAGCTAAAAAATGAGGTTGTGGTTTTTCAGGGAGTTATGCATGGATGTACAGTATGAACTGAACTTAATATCGACTCAAAGATGGCGGCCTCTCACTTAAATGAAAATTGCTCACCTGGCGAAAAAGCCAAAAAAGTTTTCTTCTGGGTTTGCGGCCCACTGCACATTCACGGGGCCAGCTGGGCGTCACACAAATAAAAATCACTTTTCTAGTCTCTGGAAAGTTTTACAAATATAAAACCTCCATGGACTGACAATTTCACAATACAAACAGTAATAATCAACCTTGTTTGCAGTTTGAGGTCTTGACAAGTTTTACAGACTTCTCTTTTATAATGGTGGTCTATGGGGAAAATGCCAAATTAGCAGCATGGCTGAGTGGCAGCATCCAATATTTAATACATCCATGGAGTTTCTTGGCAGCCTTGACTTCTGGAGTCTCAGCTGGTTCCCTGGCAACCTCAGGAAGTCAACAACTTGTCATTTTTACATTTTGGTACTTCTGGTCTCAATGCTAAGCTAAATAAATTGACTCCTAGCTCTAGCTCAATAGTTAATGCACAGACATTAAAGTGGTATCTATCTGCTCAGATAACTCTTGGCAAGAAAGCCAGTAAGCATATTTCCCGAAATGTATAACTTTAAACTCAACCGCTCTCGTCTATCCTATGTAAATAATGGATCATGTTTAAAGGGGGTGGGGTTTCATGACCCGATAACAACAGCAAACAATTCAATATGTAAATAACAAATACTCTATTTTTAGAGAAGAATTCTACAAAAATGATAAATGAAATTGGAAGGTTCGTAGCAGCGTGTGTGTGACACGTTTAACTGTTTTACATACTATTTGTATGTATAGTGTTTGGAAAGTCACACACAGAGATACAGTAAGACCACTTTAAGAGAGAAATGGAGCATGAGGGAGGAAAGCATTAAGTGCAAGTAGGTGTTTGCATGTTATTAGTGTATGGTGTACATGTGTGTGAGGGGAGGGAACAGAGCACGAATATAGAAATTTCAATGAAGCAAGACAGAGAACACCGTTTACCTTGTTTCTCTCTGCACCAGGCAGCAGGTGCAACTGATGTCCCCATTGAGAGTTTCCCACTATACATTAATGGCATCAAAGAGCCGTCTGTGACAGTTGAGCAGTTGTTTCCATTTATGTTCTGCACAACTAGCCACGCTCCACTTCCTCTCCAAATGGCTGACTCTCTCTGTTATACTTCAGATTGATGAAGCCATCTGTCATCTATTTGGGGTTGTCAAGGCAGCGCTCGGCCCCCGAACGCTACATGTTATATAAACATATGTTTGCACATACAGTCATTCATATGTTTCATGTAAAAATAATTGCATGCATCCTCACATGGCTGTATCTCACAGTCGGTCGGAAGGATACACACAAAACACACAAAAACAGACCTCAGAGAGACATTTAGACAACATTTAGAGCAAATGCTGATGAGCTGGATTTATGTGTCCTCAATTGAACCTTCTCATAGACACTGTCATTTTCAACCATTTCATCATTTGACTAAAATGACATGTCGCTGAAGCTGAAGAAAGACACAACCTTTCAACTGATATACTGCAAGCACACACAACCAACTGTAATATTGACACAGATAACAGATTATATACTTTCTGGTGAATTCTGGCTACGTGACTATATATACTAGATGCACACACCTGCACAAATTATGCTCACAAAAGAGGAAAACAACAATGCTAATAACATTTAGATTAATCAGGTCTTCCTGTGAGGTGCTACAAACATATCTTTACTTGTGAGTATTAGTTTCTGTTGCGGCTGTGAACAAAATTAGATTTATTCCTATAACCATAGACACATCAGGTTTTCCACAAAGAGGACATGAGAGCACAAACATCCCCGTTCACTTGTGCATTCAGACTGTCGGTTCTTAGTGTTTACTTAAAGGAATAGTTTGACATTTTGGGAAATACGCATATAATGCTTTCTTTTCAGAACGTTAGATGTAACTTCCTGGAGTCTCCACTGGTTGCTTGGCAACCTCGCGGTATCACTGCGACTGGCCGAGAAAAAATAGTTCAGCACATAACCCCTCATGAAACCACAATTTGTGATTTTTACACTTCGGCTTTTATAACAAATGAGATATAACATGTTATTTAGTGAGTTTTAAAGGTGCTGGTAGGCAGATTTTTATAAGTTTGAACAGTGGCAAGCTAGCTGTTTCCCCCTGTTTCCAGTCTTTATGCTAAGCTAAGCTAACCAGCTGTTGCCTGTAGCTTCTACTTCTTCCACCACTGATGGCAATCCACTAGTTGCTGAGATATTTCACAGTTTTAGAGTTGAGGATGTGAGGGTGGTTTAGGTGGTGCATTGAAGGGACATCAGTGGTGGAAGAAGTATTTGGGGCCTTTAGCTACTTAAGTAAAAGTACTAATACCACAGTGTAAAAATACTCCATTACAAGTAAATATCCTGCAATGAAAATGTTACTTAAGTAAAAGTACGTAAGTATAATCAGGAAAATGTACTTAAAGCATTAAAAGTAAAAGTACTCAGTGCAGAAAGATGCTGCCTGTTACTGATATATTATTGTATATTATATCATTAGATTATTATTACGCGTGCATTAATGTGTAAGCAACATTTTACTGTTGTAGTTGAGGTGGAGCTAATTTTTTAACTATTTTGTATCTGACTGCAACTAATGATTATTTTTCATTATGGATTAATCTGCTGATTATTTTCTCGATTAATCGACAGATTGATTTGTAAAACTTAAATAGTGAGAAAGGCCATCATAATTACCCAGAGCCCAAAGTGACACCTTCACAGTGCTTGTTTTGTCCAACCAACATTTCAAACTTAAAAATAAATTCATATTATCATAATAAGAAGGTAAAGCAGTAAATCCTCACGTTTGAGAAACTGGAACCATGAAATGTTTTTGCATGAAAAATTACTTATTGAAACAGTTGCCAGTTCATTTTCTGTCAATCGGCTAATTGATTAATCGACTAATAGCCTCAGCTGTACTTGTATATACTGTTGGGTAGTTTAATTCATAACAAAACATCATATTTTATAAGCTCTTCATGCGTTTTGTGTGCAAAAATCTAAATCTGCAAAGTAGTAAATATATTTTAATAAATGTAGTGGAGTAAAAAGTACAATATTTACCTCCCTGAATTAAAGTGGACTAGAAGTATAAAGTAGCATAATATGGAAATACTCAAATAAAGTACAATGACCTCTACGGCCCAGCAGTTCACCATCCACCATTACCAACAAATTACAAGATCAGACCTCGTGCACTGCCCTCCTCCTCCTCCGGCTCGCGCACTGCGCAGCGCTCATTGGTTGGCGCGACAATATAAAGTTCCGCAGTGATTTCCCTCATTGACTGCTGCTCTGCCTCTCACTGACTGACTGACTGACTGAGCGCGAGGGAGGACACAGCCTGTCACCGAGAGGATTTACAAAACTTTATCGTTATTATTTCCACTCTAATTTCTTTTTGTTTTAATCCTCTGCCCGTTGAGTTAATCTTCACCATGAAGGAAAGAAGACTCACGCAGCCGTTTGTAGCGAGGTGCAAACTAGTGCTGGTCGGGGACGTCCAATGCGGTAAAACAGCGATGTTACAAGTCTTGGCCAAGGACTGCTATCCAGAGGTACCAGATTTCTGTACAACGCTGTAATGTCTGCAGTTATTATTCTAACGTATTTAGAATATCCATTATAATTGATGATTTAAATCACAGCTCATGTGTGTGCAATTCATTTTTCCCCTCGAGGAAGAATAAATATAGCTTTAATACTCCCACAAGGACTAGAAGACCAGACAAGAGTTATATTATAAGTGTTAGAGACGTACAGTATGCCAGTGGTACTTAATTTAAATTTATAGTGATCTTATTTATCCTTAAAGGCCTATTATAGTTTTAAAACTCCCATGGTGCCTTATATCTTATGGTACTATTATATTACATGTGTAGTAAAGGATAATTGACTATAGGTTATATTTTCATTGGTTTAGTTTAGTCATTTAGACAGGCTATATGACATGAATCCTTCCAGTTTGGTAATAATACCAGTGTAAGATCATTAATATACTGTAGGTTAATATGTTTGAGCTCTGCTGAACCTATGACTTTGTTAGGTGGTTTAAAAAGAAAAGTTAATCACCCCTAATTTTGCTAATTAATTGTTTCAGTCATTTGAAAATAGCAATGCTTCTGTTTGTCTTTCATTTGATATAATTATGTATTTAATACTTGTTGCTGTTGTTAGTCAGACAAGTCCATCACTGGTAACTTGTGGACATTTCACACTCTAAATGATAAATTAGTTAATACATTTCCATGTGAATTTGCAATTTAAAAAAAAGACAAGTCATAAATGCTCCCTGAGCCCTTTCCTTTTTTATTGTTCATTTCTAGACTTATGTCCCTACTGTGTTTGAGAACTACACAGCCTGTCTGGAGCTTGAAGACCAGCGTGTTGAGCTCAGCCTTTGGGACACATCAGGTGAGGATTATACTCTGATTCTTCTTTTTACCCCCAGTTTAATAAAACTGACTGTTACGTAAAGGGCAAGGCTGTGATCTCCTCTCCCCTCTGTCTTTGACTCACTGCCAATTTAAAATCCTCCCCAAGCTTTCACGGTCAATGTTTGTGCTTGAGCAGTGAGTTAAGTAGTTTCAGTCCTGTATTCATGGGTTGATTTGGGGAACTTGTTTACCCTCCCAAAAACACAGCCAGCCTGGAGTCGGGTAACAACTGTAAATGAAGCTCCATTTCATTCATTGTTTTACAAACAGTGTTGTTGCTGTTTACCCAACGTCACTATCTGCCAATCCTGTTTTGATGCAGTTAAGCAGCTTTTCACTAGTGTGAAATCTGTTGAGAGATCTTCCTTGGTGGGTTGGCCTGAGCGGCTAGCCTGCCTGGATCTCCCACAGGACAACTGGAGCCCAAAATCCACAGTTTTTGCATGGGAAATCAGAAGAGATTGCAAGAGATTTTTAAAAAAGACCCCACAATCAAAGACAAACAGGGGCCCCACTTTGAGAAATACAACCGAGCTATTACCAAAAACCCTTACCCTAATCAAATTATAGTGGGGCCCTTAGATGTGTATGTATTTATATGCATTACAGACTGCAGTGTTTTAGTTAGGATGACTGGCTTGATCCTAAACTCATTTCACTCACTCATTTCAGTCTGATCTGTAAGATTTTGAAAATTAAACTGTTTTGCACAGTATTATTGGAGTTTTGAGATGTTTATATTATTGTTAATTCAATTAGGGCTGCAACTAACAATTATTGTTTTTATTATCGTCAATTATTTTCTTGATTCATCGATTAATCGTTTTTGTCTATAAAATGCAGATTATCATTTCCAAAAGCCTAAGGTGGCATCTTCAAATTCCTTGTTTCATATCGACCAAGAGTCCAAAACTCACAAGATATTTAGTTTACAAAGATGTAAAACTGAGAAAAGCTGCAAATCCTCACATTTGAGAAGATGGAACCAAGAAATGTGTTTTGGCAATTTTGCTTAAAAAATGACTTGAATGGTTGTTGCTGTTTCATGGACTAATGGATTAATAACGTATCATTATATGCAAGGTTGGGACATGTGTGGACTGATTGGTTTTGATGTTAAAATTGAAAGAGTTCAGGTACTTGGTAGTTTCTTTTTCTTGTATACTATTACTATACAGTACTTTTTACTTTACTATACTACTATTGTATACTAGCTAATCTATTGAGTGGGTAAACAGTTACAATCACTTAAATCAGCCTGGATTCAACCTATCACATGCAGATATGATGCCTCTGACCTCTGACCTCTATGTGGAAGAAGTCAAGCTATCAAAGATCACAAAAGAGGGATCATATATTACATCCAAGAAAGTTGGTTTTAAAACTCTACAAACATGTTTTATAACAAAGGTTAAAACAAAAGTAGGTGAATAACTTGTGTCACCTTTATCTTAAATACATACTTGAGCTGCAATCATTAGTGGATTTATCAGTTAATTTCTAATTTCTGCAACTATTTTGATAATCAAATAACCATTTGATTTACTTTTCAAGTAGAAATGCCAACAATTTTTCTGGTTCCAGCTCCTTAACATGAGGATTTGATGCTTTTCTCCGTTTTATATCACTGTAAACTGAATATCTTTCTGTTGGTCGAACAAAACAAGACATTTGAAGATGTCACCATGACCTCTGGGGAAACTGAAGACAGACATTTTTGACAATTTTCAAACATTTTATAGACAAAACAATTCATTGATTTATCAAGAAAATAATCTTCAGATTAATCGATAATGAAAATAATCATTAGTTGCAGGCCTAATACATACAGTTCAGAGAACCAATTAGTGTCACTCCTCCTGTTGGTTTTTGGATCCAAAATGTCTGAAATGTTTGTGACCATTTGAAGTCGCTGTTATGAAAATGTTTTGTGGGCCTATGCTGACATAATGAACTTAAACCTATAGAAAATTGTAAATAGGATCAATAAGAATGAGCCATCCGCTCCAGTATGGATTAATTTCATAACAACATTGGCTGAGGCATTGTGCTCAGAGGAAGTTGAGCAGTGCCAGTTGGCCTGCAGAGGGGTGGTTTCACAGGGGAGAGGGGGATGCCTCGTCCATGCAGGGGGTGGAAGTCTCTGAGAGTGTGGGCAAGCGTGTGTGTGCGTGTGTGCGTGTGTCCTGTCTTACTATGTGTGCAACCGTGTATGTGTGTATGGCATACAGTCGCTGTGAACAGAAGGCACAAGCGAGGGATACTGAGCGAAGAGATATGCATGACCTCCTCACTGCCTTATGGTGTTTGCTGCCTAAAAAAAAAGGTCTTATGTAACTGAAACCAGCTCTGAACTAATGTAGGTTTGTGTGTTTGTCTCCCACGGAGTAAAAACCCTTTCCAGAGGAAACATTGCATAAGACCTATTTACATTTGCAACACACACAAACAGACAGTTTCTGTAACGCTCCATCTTTATTATCTTTATTTATAACATTTAGCAACTAAAGATTATTTTTATTTAATGGCAGGTAATGATAAATTTGATAATTTTCCTGATTAATTGACTAATTGCTTGTAAGAAAATAGTGAAAATTATTTTTTCCATTCACAGTTTCCTAAAGCCAAAGCTGACATCTTCAAATGTTTTGTTTTGTCTGACCAACAGCCGGAAACCCAAAGATATTGAGTCTAAAATCACAGAAGAAAATCAGCAAATCCGAGAGAATATATGGCATTTTTGCTTGAAAATCTATTAATATACATATAATTAATTTCCTGGTGATCAGCTAATTGAATAATCGACCAATCGTTTCGGCTCTAATAACATTGCACCAGGTGTCTTACTATGATATAATATGATCTTTCACATACAAAACAGATGTGAGAAGACTTGTAGTTTAATGTTTCACCTCAAGATTTCTCACAAAAAAAATACATTTTCCAGTCCATGTTGGATCTTTTATCAAGACATACACAGCCTTGTATTATCTTGTCTTTTGGAGTGAGAGTCCTTCCATTCGCTCTCTTTTTCTTTGAGAGCAGAGAGGGCAGTTTCAATGCATCAACTAATGTTTGCTCAACTGAAAGGGTTGTGTGTGTGTGTGTGTGTGTGTGTTTTGTTTGTGTCCAGGCAGGGGGCTGCTAATGTGTGGGAGGGTGGTGGGTGCTAGAAGTTGTGTCCTCTTTAGATCTCTCTGCCTCCTCTTTCTCAAGCCTTACATCACCCTGGATAGTTATGTGACGGGTGCTTTGATTCCCACTAAAAAAAAAAAAAAAAAAATGTTATTGATAGATTGTAGTTGTATAAGTTGTCCTACTTTACAGATTTCAGTGAAAGATTCAGACAGACTGAGTAAACCAGAAGGGCCTTAAATGGCAGCGCTTTTTGTTGTTAAAATGTTGTAGCAAACATTTTCATTAATGTGTCAAGAGACGGCCAAATTCATCAAGACAGCATGATTGTTAGCTAGTTCCGGGAGAAGCTTATTAGAAGTATCTATTCCTGATATAATTATACCCTCTTATATTTGCAAGGAAATCTTCTGGTGCGCATTTGGCCCCTGAGGACAGGAGTAGGAAATTAAATCTTAGTGTTGCTGTGTGGGGAGTGATTAGGTGGCAGAGGGAAGACAATAGAGAAGGGACATCCTGTCAGTCTGTTTTTAGCACAGGAGCCTTCCTGAGGGTTAAAAAAACACATAGCTGTGCTGTTTATGGAAATGTGAGGAAAATATGTTTCCTTCACACCATAATTCACATTCTCATAACCAAGGTGTCGTATTTATGAGACAACAATCAGGGTGGACTGTCTGAGTGAGGGGATGAATAATGTATGTTATCATTTTCAGGGTTGTTTTATTTATTAGTGGCTCAATAAATGGTGGTTGAAAGTGTTGGGAAAGAAAAGTTACTACTGGTAAATATATATCACAAATAGTGTAAAATCTGTAAAAGACGTAACTTTAAATGACTGTAATTCCATGGTCATTTCACTGGTTTACTTCAAGTTTTGCACAATTCATGCTTGTACACTTCTGTAATATTCTCCAACATAATTTGCATATTGACCAGAAATCATGACTCATCCAATCAGGTTTCAGCATCAATTTGACATGGTTAGAAATGCTCTAACAGCACAAAATTTTGCAACTATGTGCTACTGTGGATCTTAGACTACAGAGTAAAGTTTGGGAGTGATCGGCCACCGGGGGACTTCAATTGTTCAATTCTAATGTTTATGAAACAATGGAAGGTCTTGCTGTAACTCAGCAGTCACACACACTTTCTCCAGAAAGGTGCCCATTCTATGTTGTGAATAAACCTATAAAGGAATAGTTTGATATTTTGGGAAATATGCTTATGTGTCTTGGCTCTGAGCAGAGACTCCAGGAAGTTATTGTGCCTGGCCAAGAAATAGTCCGAAGATATAGCACATAACCCACCTTAAAAGGGCGAGTTGTCATTGCACATTTTCTTACCATTGGACAGAGCCAGACTAGCTGATTCCTCCTGCTTCCAGTCTTGATGCTAAGCTAAGCTAACCAGCTGCTGGCTGTACCTTCATATTTACCGGACAGACATGAGAGTGGTATCAATCCTCTCATCTAATTCTCCACTAGAAAGCAAAAGGGCATGATTCCCAAAATGTCAAACTTTTGCTTTAAGAGGCATACTTTTCAATAACCTAGCTATGTTTTGCATATATATAGAATATTTCTTGATACAGACAAAGATTACAATGGCCTAATTTTGCTCAATCTTTATTTTGGCACTTTATCTGATACTGAACATGCAAACCAAGCCAAAACTTAACTCCTGTTATAATAATTTAACTTCACAGGACATCTGGGAGTTTTTTTTTACTCAAACAAAAGTTTGGTAAATTAAAGTTTGCTATTGACTAATAGCGGAAAGATGTGATTGGCTCAGAGTTGCACTGCCTGTGACTCAATGAGTTAGTTTACTTTACTGGAAGAATTCCTCTCAGTGGGAAGGCGTCAAGCTCGGTGAAATGATTTGCTCTCTTATCAGTTTGGCAGGGGTGTATGTGACTGTTTGTGTTTGTACTGTGTGAAAGTGAGGAGGATGATTGTGATAGAACATTATAATAGTGTCAGCTGGATTCAGACCATAGAAAGAGATCTTTTGTTTCTATTTCTGCTTGCTGACAAGGGGAAAACTTTACTAAAGGTTTGTTGTTTTAAGCCAAGTGCCCACCTTCCTAAACCACATGTTCATAAAATTGTATGCTGTTGTCCCTCATGTACATAAGACATTCCTAAGTGTGTGTCCTGACTTTACTCTGTCTCTCTAGGTTCTCCATACTACGACAACGTCAGACCCCTCTGCTACAGCGACTCAGATGCAGTGCTCTTATGCTTTGACATCAGCCAACCACACACAGTAGACAGTGCGCTGAAGAAGGTATTAATTAACTGCTGCAGTGTTAACACGACAGGCTGACAATGCCACAATTTTCATTTTTTAGCCTCCTTGATCAATAATCTGCCCTCCCGCCCATATTCACTCTTTATATGTTGTGATATACTACAACTTGACACCTGTTTCTCTTCTCCTTGCAGTGGAAAGCAGAGATCCAGGACTTCTGTCCCAGCACACGGATCCTACTAATAGGCTGCAAGACAGACCTGCGCACAGACGTATGCACGCGCATGGAGCTGTCCAATCAGAAACAGACTCCCATCTCCCATGAACAGGTTTGTTCCATGACTACTCTTTCTTCCTCTGTGTGTCTATTTAGGTTTCTGTCTCCTGTCTAGACTGAGTACTGGGGTAGAAATCCCCCTTTGTTTTAATCTAGTCAGTTTTAACATGCGTATATTTTTCTTTCACATTGTAGGGTTCGTCCTTGGCCAAGCAGCTTGGAGCAGAGGCTTACCTGGAGTGCTCCGCGTTCACATCAGAGAAGAGCATCCACAGTGTTTTCCGTACTGCGGCTCTGGCCTGCATGAACAAACTCCAGCCTGCGACTAAACCCAGCCCTGTCCGCCGCCTCTCCAAGAGACTCCTACACCTGCCCAGCAAGACAGAGCTCCTCTCCTCCACCTTCAGCAAGGACAAGTCCAAGAGCTGCTCCATCATGTGAACACTGCTGACATTGTGCTGGAAAAAAATAAAAAAATAAAAAAGAAAGAAAGCAAGGGACCAGCAGACTGCAGATGGTTCAGCAGGGGTCCAGGGTGTGTAAGGGAAAGAGAGCAATAATGTGGATTTCTACAAAATCTCTCTCTCCTTTGCAGCATCCTCCCCAAATTCCCTTTCAGCCACTTCAAAAAAAGTTAGCTTCACTCTCTATATTCATCTCTGACACTGAACTTTTGATCATGACTTGTCACCAGCACACAGTGCAGAGACGGAGTGAAAAAATATCTGATGTTAAAATATTTCTGATCACTTAAATACACCAGTACAAAGTGAGCATAACAGGCACTTTAGACCTGTTAGATTCCTCACATAAAGGTTGCTGTGAGAGAGTCAGCTTAAATAAGGTCAGTACCTCCTCTTTTCTACGGGGGAAGTGGTTGTAAACACTGCATTTGACTGCATTACCCTGATGAGACGCATTTGAAATTCTGATAGCGGCGCCCTTTCCCATCCATCTCTTTATCCGAATGCCTCTTTAAGGTCACGATCTGGGCTGAGTGACGAGATGAAATGTAAAATCTGACAGTGACAGGAAGTGGTATCTACAGAAATGCGGCTCGGGGGAATTTAAAACAGCTGAACCCCTCACAGTATTTCATTTGGAAATTAAAGCTGACAGTGGAGAAAAAGGGGAGAGAAGGGAGGGATTTGGCAAGCAAGAGCGTTCATTTGCAAAGGCAGTGGGAGGACGAACTGAGACCAACATCTGAAGGAGCGCAATGTGACTCAGCACTCACATGAGCCACGAAACAGTCCAGGGTGGACTTGTGACAAAAACAAACACAAAAGCCCAGGCCGTGTAAAGACTGAGCATGTTTCTGTCAGATCCCCTTCCATCACCCATCACCACACTCTTAACTGTTCAGTGTTATTAACCATACGGCTTGATTTTAGTGATGTTACATTAATGATGCATCATCTCACTGTTCCCCGCTACTTTAAGAGCTGCTTAATGGATATCAGTCTTTGATACGTTCCAGCTAAGAAAAAAATATTTCTTTTTACACAAGCCAAACTGGATGGATTTATTTTAATGTACCAAAAGGAGTCTTAGAAATCCTTTTGTGTTTGAATCCTCTGCGTCATGGATATTTAAAGAGAAATAGTCCTCAACTTTGAACTTTGGACTGTGAGCGTGTTATGTGCTGCAACAAACTCCAGGGTGCTGGCGGGTTAAGCAGAATTTTTTTTGCCTCCTGCTGCCATTAAAAAGCCTGGATAGCTGCACTAACACCCCCTTGAGATGATAGGTGGGAAGGTTGAATTGAGTCACGCAAACAGGCTGGTCCTGTCTGGAGATTTTTTTTTTCTCCTTCCTCTTTTTATGCTTTAAAAATATTTTTATTTTTATTTTTCAACTTCCCTGAAAAGTATTCTTGACATTTTCCATTTATTAAATAACTTGCTTGTGGCTGTTTTTCGTTTTTTTTTTGTTTTTTTTTTTGTAGCTGCTGATGTTGTTCTTGAATTCACTTGAGTCTTCTGTCATTACCGGCTGTTGACAGCTCAGCTAATGGAGGACTTGATGATTAGTGGGTCTGCACCGAGAAGCCCGGAGTTCTCTGGATGTACAGAACACTGGAATTTTACGCGTTGCCTAGCAACAGTGTGAGCGGGGGGGGGGGGGCTGAGCTGGGGTTCCTGCCTCACGGAGAGAGGGGAGGGATGGCTCTCCGAGAGGGCGCCTCACCTTTTTTTATTTGTAGCATTAGACAGAAGCCACTGCGGAGGTGACGGCTGGACGTTTCAGGGAGCAGCGCACTGCTCATGATCTCTACGTGGTCCACCTGGTAGCTGCCACGAGTGGGCTGTTGGAAACGACATGCCATCTAAAACATGTCTCTGTAGCTCTGCTTCATTCGTTATTTCACTTCTCGTTCCTGCCTGGTGCATCGTGCTGTCCTAAACAAGCCCCATTTGGTTTCAATACACAGCCGTCACTTCACAGTTTCTCTCTTGCTTGTTTTTTTTTTTGACAGACAGACTTGTTTTGTTGTACATATCCTTCCACATAAAACTGTTTATTAGAAACGCCCAAAAAGAATGTTACTGAAGCAAAACAAAATGTGTGTCAAGTTGCCTGTTATGGCGTAAGTTATTGACTGAATTCTGTATTTGTTATTGTCATACGCTATTTTCTTTAAGTCTTTATTTAAATAAATATGTCTGAAGTTCATTTACAAGTCAGTGTTTATTTCTGTGTTAAACCCATTAAAAATAGACCTTTGATGGATGTATTGATCACTGATTATGAAGAAATGCACATTATGGGGAGATAAAATAACTGTAGGACAAACAGTATAAAAATTTATATATCAGCACTATTTATTGCACACTTTCACGCAAGATATCAAAAATCTGGGAGGACAGCTTTGTCTATACCCTTCATGTCCATTTAAGACAGTTTTTTTATTTCTATATTGCTTTATTCACATCTCACTTTGCAGCTGTATCAAATTAGAACAAAAGGTTATTTGGGTAATTTAATTCAAGGCTCCCAGAGAGAAAGAAAGACTGATAGCTTGGCAGCACATTGTCTATTTTGTCTTAAGAAAGAATGATAACATATACTTATTTCTCAGGTCAAGGGCACAGTAGTTCACACACTCTTACTAATATGATACAGATAACACGTTATTCTACTTGTATGTCTTAATGAAAGGCCAATTTATTTAACCTACAGTATAATCCCTGGTGGTTGTTAACTGTAGCTCTACAAAATAATATAAATGGCACTGGTTTCAGCTCAGTTTTAAAATTAAGTGCAGTGCAGCTTTTTTGTTCAGTCCCTAAAGACTCTGTGGCCTACAATTAGATGATGACTGCAGCGTCACGATATGGTGTCAAAACAAGCCTGTGGATGTTACACCACTGAAGCATGAACACAACCTTAAGGGATCAACCCTTCCCCCAACACACACACACACACACACACACATCCAATGCCACATGCGAACATCATGTTACATGCATGAATTTTTTTCAAAACTTGACACTTTCTATTGTTTCGTTTGACAGAAGGGGATTTGTTGTTGTCCTACTTGAGCAGCCCAGGATTAGTGATTTACTAAATTGTGTTGCACCTTTAGTAATGTGTAGTAACTATGTAAACAGGAAGTCATTAGCATCACGAGCTACAACCTCCAAAAACAACATTTTTAGGAGGGTAAATTATATATTAAACTATATTAACAATATTAAATAAACTTACCTGCCAATCTGCAGGTATGACTTTGCTTTTTTCATATATAAATATATGGAGAAATATGTGGGCTTCAGAAATCCGATTAAGCTAACGCTATTTGGGCACAACGTTTAGTAATTTTGAGGTATATTGTGTTTTTTTGTGAAATGTAATTTAAAGTCTTCCCAGTTTATATCATTATTAAACACCATTTTGATCAAGTGTCAGGACGTGTTGACCATATTCTACCTCATCAATCTAAATGGGTTAGCTGCCTGGCTAACGTTAGTTCTGTCAGTTAGCTAGTTCAGTTAGCTAACATTTCCTTTTCTCCCCACTGCTACTGCTGTCTTTGCCGTTTACTTTTCTCTTTCTTTTTCTTGTGTAACCATCCATCCTCCCTGACCTCCATTACTATATTTGCTTAGTCTTTAACTTGACTGATATCAGCTCTTATCAGGACCTCCCTGTCTACGTCCTGCTGTCACACTCTGCCCACTGATGATACGACACGGATGAAGTAGCTGAATGTTTGCCATTCCTGAACTATCACACACAGGATACAGCAACGACTCATGACCTCCTTATCTATTACCTTTGTACAGTATAGGTGACGAGGGAATCGTGAGAATATACTCTGCATCACCACTCTCAGATAAATGTAATCTCTTGTCTGCTCCAACATTGATTTTCTACAGCTGGAAATGGACTAGTGGTTTGATCGTCTTTTGGATAAACAGGGCTGCCAGCCTGTCTGTCTACAACGCTGCTCTCTCTCTTTCTTTTTCTACCGTTTCTCTGTCTCCCGTTCTCTTTCACACATGCACACATTTATCAAAAATTGGCCCACGTACAAAGTATGTCTCTGTAAATCAGAAAAACCTCTGGCAAAGGCGTATGGAGCCTGTCATCCATGGCAGGTTGCTCCAAGGCATGATTATACTGCACGACCATGGTGGATGTGGAACTGCTGTGGTCCCTTGCTGGTACTATAATAAAATAAACTTTATTTATATAGCACTTTTCTTAACAAGGTTACAAAGTGCTTTACAGATTACAAAAGACAAAAAAAAAACAGTAGATGTAGACTATGTTTAAAGGGAGTTCAACATTTTCACAATACACGTATGGGCTTTCTTGAAGACAGTAAGGTAAATATGAAGCTACAGCCCGCAGCTGGTTAGCTTAGCTTAGTATAAAGAAATATTTCTTGGTTGGGAGCAGAGCTATGCTAGCTATTTCCCCCTGGTTCCAGTCTTTATGCTAAGCTAAGCTAAGCTAACCAGCTGCTGGCTGTAGCTTTATATTTACAGTACAGAATGAGAGTTGTATCGATCGAAATGTGTATATCCCCAAACGTCGAACATTTCCCTTAAAGTTGCTTTATATAACCCACTAACAGTTAAAGGAATTATAGTTCAACATTTTGGGAAATACACTTCGGGAAATTTGCTTTCTTGTCGAGAGTTAGATAAGAAAGATCGATACCACTCTCATGAAGGTAGAGCCAGCTGGTTAGCTTAGCTTAGCATAAAGACTGGAAACGGGGGGAAACAGCTAGCCTGGCTTTTTATTAAGGTAATAAAATCTGCCTACCAGCACCTCTAAAGCTCACTAATTAACAAGCTTTATCTTGTTTGTTTAATCCGTACAAAAACCCAAGCGTAAAAATCATAATTGTGGTATAACAGGGAGTTATGTGTCTGACTATTTCTTGGCTCAGCACATACTTACCAGACAGAGAGTGGTATCGATCTAGTAATGTCAAATTATTCCTTTAAATCAAGTTCACTGTACTGCCCTCTTTACGTTACGTTGTCCCAGACTTAGAAATGGGAGGCTGCTTGCCCTGTTTCCAGGGATGAGAGATATGTTGTTTTTATTTTGCTTTAATTTTGTAATTAGATGTTATATGATTGTGTCATTGTTTTTATATACTGTATATTGTTTTATAAGAAATGGGAGGCTGCACTGCTGATTTATTGATAAAATTACCTTCCTGTCCAGGACAATTTCTGAAAATCAGTCCATGCTTGAAAATAGATTTGTACAAGCCAACAGTGACACATGTATGGCACTGATGTATTTGATGCACACTAATGAACAGGTCAGCAGCAAGTGATCTGTACAATCTAGACATTTGTCCCTTCCTCCCTGGATGGATAGGCGCCTGCAGCAGAGACGGTGAGACTGCTGAGGCTCAGGATCAGGAACCAGAGGGAGGAGGATGATTTAGGGAAGAGTGCTGCCATCTCAAACCCTCTCGGGGGAGTCAGAGAAAATGGTTGCAGTGCACCGTGGCTCATTACCACATAAGCACATCATCTATCAGACATGGCAGCGCAGACACACATAAAAACACACACATGATGCAGTCTCACACACATTCACACAATCAACCTATCAGGCCTCTCTAGCACCGCAGCGGCAGAGAAGGAAGCAAAGGGCTGATGAGAGGATGGGGGTTTGCAAAGCTATGCTGCCTGGTTACTGATGAGCTATCTGCAGACTGACATATAGGTTACATTCCCTTATATGCCTGCACACACAGAACACACACACACACACACACACACACACATCCACTATAACAGTGAGCTTTGCCACAGCTGCTCTGACAGGATCATAACTCCTGTCTCTGGATGGAAAATGGGGTTGTATGTCAAAAGGCTTAGCTGGCTGAGGAGTGACATTCTCCAGTGTCCCATATGGGCATCTGCCTCTCTGTGGTTCAGTCCAGCCGACATGGCTACTATGATGTCTTCCATATATTGTTTTTGTATGTTCCCACCTACTGTATGTCTGCATAATCTATGTACTTTAAAGCAATCGTTTGACATTTTGGGAAATTTGCGTATTTGCTTTCTTGCTGAGAGTTAGATGAGAAGATCAATACCACTCTCATGTTTGTACGGTTAATATAAGGCTACAGCCAGCGGCCGGTTATCTTAGCTTAGCTTAGCATAAAGGCTGGAAACAGGGGGAAACAGCTAGCCTTGGCTCTGTCCGAAGCTCACAAATTAACACATTATTTCTAGTTTGTTTAATCCCACAAAAAAGTGTAAAAAAGTGTAAAGTATTTTACAGGGGATTATGTGCTGGGCTATTTGGCCGTGAGCATAACGTGTTAATTTGTGAGCTTCAGATGTGCTGGTTATTTTGTTAGTATTTGACAGAGCCAGGCTAGCTGTTCGCCTCCTGTTTCCAGTCTTTGTGCTAAGCTAAGCTAACCTAACCAGCTGTTGGCTGTATCTGTACATTTACCGGACAGATGCAAGAGTGGTATTGATCTTCTCATCTAACTCCAGGCAAGAACACTTTCCCAAAAAGTCAAACTATTCCTTTAAACGGCCTATTTAGCTTTTCAGATACAAGCTGTCGTATATTCGTATTACAATTGTATTTCTTTCTCTAAAAGATTTTGTGCACGTCTGAATTGCTCTGTCAGCTCTCTTTTATACAAAAGACCAGACTACAGCGGGCAGAACCGGCACAAAAATAACAAAAAAATCAAAGCTGAATTTCTCTGATTGTACAAGACTTACTGAAGTGAAGTTTCTTTCAATCAATCCGTCCCTCTCTGTCTGATTGCTCAGTCCAAAGCTGTTCTGATGTGACAGGTTCAGGCAGCAGGGCAGCTCTCAGCTGGTGTATGTCTTTTTGCTTTGGGCAACTCAGTGAGGCACACAGACATCACCAAACAGCATACACCACAGCCTTTCTATAGCCCCGAACCCCGGGGACTGACTCTCATTAATATTAACCATATTAAGCTGTATTAGCATTAGCAGACAGTGCATAATGTCCCGAAAATCAAATATTCAATAAATATAAGGCTTCACCTGTGATTTTTAAAAATTAAATCTATTTATTAAGGCTGTAAATTCTGCAATTAAACCAATTCTTTGTCTCATTTGTGTGTAACTCTGTCAATTGTGCCAGTGCAGTCCCGTTATCTGTTCATGTGTGTGTCTGCGAGTACTGTATTTGCAGTTAAGGGCATCCATGCGTGACGATGTACATGTGAATTGGTGTATGAATGTGTGTCAGTGTGTGCTGTGTATGCTAAGCAGTTTATCTCGTCTGCTCTGCATATTTTCTTGTTCCCAAGTGCCACGAGGTGAGCCAGGTTCACACACACACACACACACACACACACACACACACACACACACACAGACACCGGCGCTCAAGCTCAGGTCTGCTGGAATGATAAGACCCCTTGTGTCCCTGCCAGAAGTAAATAGACTCCCCTGGTACAACTATCCCGTCCCCCCTCCCCTCATCCACCATATTATGACACCTCTAGAAACCCTCATTTACCCACACTGTTCACCTTCACCAGATCTAACCCCCCCTTCATGCCCACATGCCCTGCTTGGCACACCCTGAGGGCATGTCAAGAGTGAGTGCTCTTCCAGTGGTTTAATTAGGCAACCACTCCTGCCATCTGGGAATATGGGGGGAAGGGAGACAAGGCTGGGGCACATGAGGTGCTTGGGATGGGGGTAGTTAGGAGTTGGGGGGGAAAGAGAGGGTTACTGTTGGAGATGTGATGTGTACATCTGGATAGCAGCTACACACAGTCATATCTGAATCTGTTTCTAGGGCTTCAAAACTGATAAATATTTGCTGATCAGCGCAGTCATTGCCATGTTGTATGTATCTTTGAATTGAAAGTGTTTTGAGCACAAGAATTGACCCTAAACAACATGATTTGTCAGTCCTCTAACATTGATCTCTTTGCTTGCACAAAGCCTATCTTTAACTGTTATCAATAGTCAGCTGTTGTCAGAATTAGGTAATCCTCATCATTACACAACAGCTGGTTGAAGGCAGGTCAGCTTCTGGACCTGAAGAATCATTAACTGGCTGTGATGCAAACAAAACATGTAGAATCTGTTGCCTTGTTTGCCTGTTTACAGAAATAACCTCTTATTTTTTTCCACTTATAAGACATTTTCCCAAGCTTTTAATACTAAATGTTCTCCTCAAGCAAATTAAACACACCTAATTAATTAAAAGGTGAATAAGACAGTAGTTGAATGGACTTCTGTGCTGGAAAATCTTCAATTAATTGTGCCAGCGTCTCTCCTCATCTTCCTGCTCTTGTCACTGGAAACACCATAAATAAGGCAGTAGCATGTGCAGAAAATGATAATGAGTAATGATAATAAGCATATTTTTGAAATCCAACTGGTGTGCTAAATCCTCACTCGATGCATACCTCGCTAGGGGCAAATGTAGACATATTGTACAAGAGAAGCTCCTAATGGCAAAACGTAGGGTAGTCATGGTAACGGTGAAGCACAAAAGTATCAAGACAGCATGTTTATGTGTGAGTGAGGCATGTCAGCATTTGGCAGAGACTCAAAATGTCACGGGCATTGAACAGAAATAACACCACCTAGATATTTCCGGTGCATGAAGTGCAATTTTACCAACCGCTGCTGTCAAAATTATATAAATCATACACTTTCACGACTCATTCTTTAGTTGTGATGAAGCATAATGCATAGTTATGATAGTAAATCATAAATGTGTAAAGAATGTGGTAATAGAAATTTAAAAAGTGCAATTCACTACACTATATTAATGAACATTGTTTCTATGTTTTGTGTACATGATTACTGCTACTTCTGTACAAATGTTATACATTATATTACGTTATATGTTCTGTATTAAAGAGTTAGCAGCATATACTTGACATACATGCATACAGTACAGTACCATACACCCACCATAGAACATATTGAATTAGTATAATGTTGCAGGAAATTTGTAACCATAAATAATCATTAATAACCAAACATCTTAAAAAGTACATTTTATAACATGTTTCATGGAGTTTTTAAATATAGGGAACACTTACACATAACACACTTACATCAGTTAAAGAAAATCATATTTTTTCAAATGAACATAAGCGCTTGAAATGTCAACACGTTATTTAGCGACTTAAAGGCCCTGCACACCCACACAGGTGTTTTATTCTGGCTCATTAGACCTCTACTCAGGTTAATGTTGGGCAGGAAATAGACAATGATGTGATGTCACCAAAGGCGATGCACTAAAAGGAATGATAAAGGTGTAATTTGTCTCGTCCCTAACAGGTGTAACATAAACTGGACAGTGAAGGAGATGTCATTCAAGCACTTTCTGTACAGGCCCACAGTCTTGAAAAGAGGTCTAATCAGGCAACAAAGGTGAAAACACTGTGGGTACAATGGGTCTGAAGGGCCTTTAAGCACCAGTGCATATTTGCAAAAACACATGGTCAAGCCAGATTTTCATACATTATAAAAAAACTACATTTTAACATGATTTGTCAGCAAAAAAATGTCATGGTGACAGCCGTTTCATCCTCTCATCTATATGTCATTCTTCTGATTGCTTCTCATTGCAATGTTTAACAACTTCTCCAGTTATTCCAGACCTGCCATTCTGCACCTGCCCACCAGCTGGCTTTACGTTGCCTACTGTTAGCCTGCCTATCGAACAAGTCAAGACTGTTTTATCTCTGTTAGACTGTAACAAAATGGGCACAGTCAGTCAGATCATAGTGACTAGTTAGTCTAGTCCAGTGTTGCCTACACCCTGGCAGGAGACAGCAGCACATTTCTATCTTGTTGTTAGATGGTCTCTAGCCTACTGTTCAGAGGCCCTGAAAAATAACATCATTAAATATGTCAGTTTATCCAGTGAAATGAAGAAAACGATTAACAAAGGATTCACAGAATAGACCCTTTTCATGGCAGATATCTTGACATGTCATAGGAAGAAAAGCACAGGTAATTAACACAGGTAATTAATGACATTAATCATGGCTGGATGACATTTAGGTGTTAAAGTTTCAGGGCTCTGGTATTGTGCAAGCTGGCTTACTGGAACACTTGAATACAACATCTAACAGATTAGTTACACCTGTGCTTTTCCTGCTATGATGAGCCAAAATGCCTGTTGTGAAAAGGGTCTATGAGAGTAACCCTGAAACAGATTCCCTCCATTAAAGAACATAGTAGCCCTTTGCACATTAGTAGTCACTGCATGAGACAGAGGGAATTCATAATTCATTTCATGTGCAGCTTTCATCCTCATACTTTTATTCAGACTTGTTTATAATTATTTAATAAAATCTAATCAGGGAAAACAAAGAAATTTAATGACCACAGTTCAGTTCTCTTACTGTCTAACCAGTCTATTGTTTTCTTCCCCTGTATCTTCCCCCTTTGTGTTTTTTTAAGTTTTTCATACCATCAACATTGATCTGTTCCTACTGAAACTGTTTCACCTTCAGAAGGGCTCCATAAATCTCTCTTGATCTCCCCGTGGATGAAAAGGCAGGTCCAGAATATGAATCAGCATCGAGCCAATCTGGCCTGTAGTCAAGCACAGCAGTATCTAAAAAAATGTCTTTTATCTGTCTGCAGGAGCATGTACACACACATACACACCAGAGGACGGTTTAGATTACAGGAAAAACATGGTCTCTGCACTAACAGCGCTTCTTGAATGTTAATCTGCTGTGTTTTTGATTGGTACTGAGCAGACAGACCTATTTCATCATGGCTGCACTATAGTCTATAATCAACAATAGACTGATAAGTCTGGCTCCTAGTGTAGACATTTTTCTTGTGTATGCATTTCACAATTTTCATTGTTTAAAAGTTTTTGTCTTTCTGTAAAGCTTCCAGATAAGTGCTATTAATTATTCTCCTCTTGTTGTTGTTATATGACAGACTATATATAGATAGAAATTCCCTCAATAACGAGCCATTAACTTTACAAAATCTGCTGACTACAGGAGGAAGGGGAGTGGGAATTTTAATTTAATGAGCTGGAGTAATGCAGTCAGACAGAGAGGCTCCTCATTTCAGACTAAAGACATAGGCAAAATTTACCAAAGAAACATCCTAAAGCCTAAAGCATAATGTCACGTCATCCATATTCAAAACAGCCTAAATTGTCTACTGTAAAATGCACGTAACAGTTACTGATATAATATAGGTATAACAACGTTTAGCATTTAACTGCCTAAAATACGCAAAATAAACTGCGTGGCCTTTAAGTGTAAATTCACGATTATTCTGTTTGTAAAAATCCAGACCTGCCATGTAGTAGTATCAAATTCTGCTAGAATTTGTATAAAAATCAGTGTCACGCTAACTTGTAACACGGTTGCCACCTTGTGCCTACAATGGCATACAGAAAGGCGGACTGAGAAAGTTATTTTTGGTCAGGCATTTAGGTGTTCATGTGCTAAACAATGGGGCCCTGAGAAAATGCACCTACTGCGCTGGGAAATGTAGTGCACAAAGCCGTTGTCTCCATTCTGTATGGAACGCTCAGAACTACGACTCCCACAAACCCCTGCTGGCTTTAGCTCGTGTCGGGCGATATGGCGTCTTCTTGAAGCGTACATAAATCGCAAGTGTTTTGTTGACAAGTGATTAAGGTAAGTTTTAAATGGTGTAAACCCCACACACCCCTGCTTCATAATGTGCAAAGGTTTGACTTGAATGAGGTTTCAGTATTGCATGTATGGGCAGTTTCGTCAGGATAATTAGCCTTTTTGCTAAGTTGTTAGCTAACGTAAGGAGCTAGGTTAGTTAGCTTGTTCACACTATCCACTAAATTCAATTTGCAGACGCGGAGTTATTTAATTGTGTCTAGTTACTTACGTCCCATATGACAAGTTAGGTTTTGTTTTTCCAGCATTAATGGTGAACTTTTATGAAACTTTTACCGTAAAACTACGTTGCCTCTATGTACTGTTTTTGATTAAGGCAAAATAAAAAGCGGATAAGCCAATAACCTTATGGATAAAAGCTGATACATGTGTCCGAAACCGTGGAGTCATTACTTACAAACATATGCTAAAACCCACGATACAAGAAATTCATGTCAAAGGATGATGTAGTAAATGGTTAGTGACTTTTGCTTCTAATACTTATGTAGCATATTTACATTTTTAGGATTGGCTCTCAATTATCCACCTGGTTACTCCGAACCTTATTTAAATCCATGAACAAAATATTCAATATGACTACCCTCTGTTTAGTTTTATTTATTTGTGTTTCACGGTCTGTTGGTAATGTATGCTTTTATCTGTTCTGCTGCTTATATTGTGTTTTTATTTTAGCTGTGAATTCTGCTCTGCCTCTTTTGTTGTATTAACTTGAGAGTTCAATAAAGTTGGAAGATTAAAAAAATGAGCAATATAGTGAATATGATTGGTGGACTACAACAAAAAAGCAATATACTTTTCATTAACCAGGCACAGACTACCATCATGCATTATGCATGAGCTGACTTGTGACCTGTGTCTTAAAAGACGGTTTACTCAAAGATTACCTTATGTGAAATGTAATGTTCCCCTTACAATACCATGACAGCATAACGGTAGGCTATACATGAATTCATGTCCTCTCAAAAGTAACAGAGTACAATGCCTTATGGCAAAACCTACATAAGTGAATGTCAAATAACTGCATTAAAAGTTCATGCTAAAGCCACTCACACATGCTCTTTGTGTTTGCAGATGGCAGCTGACTCCACAGACAAGAAGGATGCTGAGTCCTCAGGGACCAAAGACAGAGAGAGGAAACGCAGCCGTTCACGAGAGCGAGATCGTAAACGCCATCGCTCTCGTGAACGAAATCGCTCTAAATCTGCAGAAAGGTAACTAAAATGCAAGGGCATAAACCCATCTTTAATGCTAGATTAAAGTTCTAATTGTTACAATTTGTGTATGTTTACACACATAGCATTTGTCTTACCTTTTGCAAAACTAAGCTTCAGTTTGTCTGATGTTGGGGGGAAAAAATTTTAATATTTTATCTGATTTGTATTATAATGACAGAGACCGACGCATGAAAGACAAGGATAGAGACAAGGAACGTGACAGAGATAAGGACAGAGAGAGGAGCCGTAAGGAAAGAGATGGCCATCGACGTGATAAAGATCGCAGCAAGAGGTCCAGGTATGTGAATGCAGAAATACACAGCTTTGAGAGATGAAGAAGGATCACATGACATGTCAATGCTGACTCACTTTCTTTGGGCAAAACCAAAAAGAATAATTTTCTTTGCTATAATATATTTAACAACTTTAAGTTGTGATGTTTTTCTGAACTCTGAAGACTCTCGAACAACTGTATATAGATGTGTCATTCACGTTTACGGTGCGTTCATGTCATATTGTAATTACCAACTTTCCAACTTGTAAACAACATTAGCGCCAACCACCAAGTTGCAATTATGACTGGGAAGCTGACGGCTCTGATATATGCGACCTGTCGCTTAATAATGCAGAAGTGACTGAAGACCAAACAAACACGGATGCCACATGTCAGCCAAAGTCCGTCGTTCAAGGTCATTTAACCCAAATTTAATGTGCATATTGTTATATTGTCAATGCCCAGTATTTTTCACCCTCACACGACCAGCTCTGCAATCATGCAACTACCTTAAGTCCGATGACGTGAACGCTTGCGAGTCGTAAACATGGGAATCTTTCCCACCTCTGTCATCTATCTGCTTTGACATGAATGCTGCAAACAAGAACGTCTGCCAGCACTAAGTTTTAAAAGGGACTTTGAGTTTCATGAAAAAAGAAATAGAAGAATTCTGTTGAGCAACAGTCGCAAAATAGCCATGTCATCACATTTACTACAAAAATAAACCATTACAGCCCAGAAAGTCAGTGGGTCTTGCAATGCTGCACTTTATTAATTTGTTGCTATGCTCTTATTAAACATTTGGGAATTTAGACGTGTGCTTGAATGGAGAAGATGTCACTTTGTCGGAGTTAATATAGGATGCTTCTTTTTCCTGCTCCTTTTGCGTCATTGGATGTGTATAAGAAGGTTACAGTGAACATTTTGTTTAAATTTTTGTTTCAGAATTATACACCAAAATAAGTAAAATAAAGTAGTAAAATTTGGTTCATTACACCAGTTTTGAATTCAGTCTGTCACTTTCCTTTATAGAAGTCTCTCACCCAAGTCGAAGGATGCCAAATTAAAGAGGGAGAAGGATATAAAAACAGAAGAAGAGGAAGATGAAAAAAAGAAGAAAGAGAAGGTAAGAATCTGGCTTGGCTGAATCTTTCATGGCGTTACATTGTTTCTTTGGTTGTTATTTTGGGTGTTTGACCTGTGCTGCTTCCGTTCAGGTCCAGCCTTTGTCTTTGGAAGAGCTTCTTGCCAAGAAGAAGGCAGAAGAGGAAGCAGAGGCAAAGGTGAGAACTTTCCTGAGGTTCATATTTTCTTTTCCTTTTTTTAAACCCAGGATTATTTTTTCCTCACTTGTTTTAAATTTTTCTTTTTTAATAAATGTTGTCCTTTTCAGCCCAAGTTCCTCTCCAAGGCCGAGCGAGAAGCCGAGGCTCTGAAACGGAGGGAGCAACAGACAGAGGAGAGGAGGAGGTTGTTGGAAGAGGAGAGGAAGAAGAGAAGGATGTTCCAGGACATGGGGAGAAAAATGCTGGGTGCGTATCAGCCTCTGGCTCATTCAGTTTGAAACGATCTTCATGCTGTTACAGAAGCGTAATGGTCGTAACTGAGAACGTGTGTTACAGAGGACCCCCAGGAGAGGGAGAGACGAGAGCGAAGAGAACGAATGGAGCGGGAGAACAACGGGAATGAAGAAGATGATGGACGACAAAAGCTCAGAGAGGAGAAAGATAAAAGCAAAGAACTCCACGCCATCAAGGTTAGCCTCAAGAGAAATAGCAGTTTTGTGTAGAGCAGATGAAACGGCAGCCGTGACCGGCACTAAACTGAGTTTTAAGTCCCATCCAGACTTGATTTATTTCTCTGGGGGAGGTGGGCTGATTTTAACATTGCCTGCACTGGTCAGTGATTTTAATCCATATTTTTTTGTTTATTGTTTTCTGCCAAACTGGCTGGTCCTCCCGTAGTTTAAATCCTGTCTGGACCGACGTCCTTGTATTTTAAAATGGGTCTCTGAGTTTTTTCTGTGGGAAGAGCTGCTGCTTGTTTTTCTACTCTATTTTATTTTAATCAGCTCAGTGTGAAATGTAACTTTTGTGAGAAAAAGGAGGAAGTTAAAAATGTTTTTGCTGGTCTAATAGACGAAAACACGTTAAGACCAACATATTGGCCTATTTGGGAACCAATAAGATGACAGAAAAAAATGAAAGCCCAACAGGAGAGCGAGACCCTGTAAAAGCTTGTCAAATGGGCAGTTGTAATGTCAGCTACAGGTAGATACTGGTATTCTCTTTTGGTTAGTCCTGTAGACTGTCTATAGGACCACATCCTGTAATTTCTTGATGGTTCAAAAAACTGTTTAACTTTTGGTATTTAAGCGGTAATATCTGTGCGTGTGTGTGTGCAGCCTAGGAAGTAATTGTTACAATAGCATTTAACATTAACTGTCAAAATGTTCTGTGGATTCAAAATCATGCTTTCAAATTAAACATTGTAATTATGTAATTTACTAAATAAAATATCTGATCTTTACAGGAGCGTTACCTGGGTGGGCTCAAGAAACGCCGGAGAACTCGTCACCTGAATGACAGGAAGTTTGTGTTTGAGTGGGATGCTTCTGAAGACACTTCAGTCGACTACAACCCAATGTGAGTCAGCACAAACACATTGTATCTATTGAATTGAAGCAGGTCTTTTGTTTTGTTGGAATGGGTACCAGTCTGAACAATTTGAATGTTCCCAATCTGTCTCCCAGTTACAAAGAAAAGCATCATGTACAGCTGTACGGACGAGGCTTCATCGCTGGCATCGACTTAAAGCAGCAGAAAAGAGAGCAGTCACGTTTCTATGGTGACCTGATGGAGAAAAGGCGCACGCTGGAAGAGAAGGAGCAGGAAGAGTGAGTAAAACATAGAAATGGTCCGCTCAGTTTGTGGCTTTAAGGAGCAAACTGGTGGTTTTCAAAAGCAACTTAAAGTTTTTAAACCAAATCTAAAAAATAAAGCTGACTGGAAGGTAGCAGTAGGTAGTAGGAAGGCACTCAATGTGTATTTTCTACTCCTCTCAGGACAAGACTGAAGAAGATGCGTAAGAAGGAAGCCAAGCAGCGCTGGGACGACAGACATTGGTCTCAGAAGAAGCTGGACGAGATGACGGACAGAGACTGGCGAATCTTCAGAGAGGACTACAGCATCACCACCAAGGGAGGAAAGATCCCGAACCCCATCAGGAACTGGAAGGAGTATTCGCTGCCCGCACACATCCTGGAGGTCATCGACAAATGTGGCTACAAGGTCAGCTCACGCAGTCTCCATGTTGAAGTTTTCATAAGAGGAATACAGAGTGGTGGAGAATTACATTTGTGTAACTTTGACAAGCAAATACATGTAAATCTTTTGTTTATATTGTTTTAGTTTTAGTTGTGCACAGAGTTAAGTAAAATGCACATGATTAAAATAGTTGCAATAATTTATTTTTGACCTACAAACTGATATCTCCTCACTGTTTCTCACTGTCTTTGGTTAATTGAATCACTAATAATCACTTTTTTCTCTTAAAAATCCAGGATCCGACACCTATTCAGAGGCAGGCCATTCCTATTGGTTTACAGAACCGTGACATCATTGGTGTGGCCGAGACTGGTAGCGGTAAAACGGCTGCTTTCCTGATTCCACTGCTGGTCTGGATCACCACCCTGCCAAAGATTGACAGGTAACACAGCCCAGGCTCAAATAATCTTAAATAAACCCTCTGATAATGTCTCCAAAATTTTCTATTGGCCTGTACTACTTTTGTTTTTTTTTACTCACATAACCGTCTGTTACATTCCTCTGCTCTCTGATTGGCTGTTTGTGCAGGATTGAAGACTCAGACCAGGGTCCCTATGCTGTGATCCTGGCCCCGACTCGTGAGTTGGCGCAGCAGATCGAAGAGGAGACCATAAAGTTCGGTAAACCGCTCGGCATCCGCACAGTGGCTGTGATTGGAGGAATCTCCAGGGAGGACCAGGGCTTCCGCCTCAGGATGGGCTGTGAGGTGAAACATTCAGCATCTACACTTGTGTTTCTTGGAAGAGTAGAAAAACCGCTGAAACAATATCTAGATAATCTATCGCAGTGTCTAAAGCTAGCATCCAGCTAACACCAAATGCCACTAAAATCTGTGTTTAGCGTGTAAATCAGTAACGGTCTCGCTTTGACACAGTAACATTCAAATAACTCAGCGTGTGACCTCTCTGTCTTTTTGTAAAAATATGTTAAATAAATAATTCTCCATTGTATTCTCTAACACTAAGCCCTACATATGAATACACAGTGATGATACACATACAGTTTCAACACGACTTTATACTCTTCGAGGAGGATATAAATATCTCTGTTGTCTGTTGCAGATAAACGTTCAATAAATCTACCTAGAAATCAAAGAAAAAAGACGCTCCTTATAACAGATAAATACAAATTATTTATTGTAACACATCAAGATAAACTGAAATGTAACTGCAGATATGAAGAATATTTTATTAAAAACATCATTTCAGACACTTTACACTCTTGGCAGGAAGCACACCCTGCCAGTACATTCATAACGTAACGATGCACAAAACACACATATTGACCAACTGCATGTTTTCCCTGTCTAACAGATTGTGATCGCCACCCCCGGTCGTCTGATCGACGTGCTGGAGAACCGGTACCTGGTCCTGGGCCGCTGCACCTACGTGGTACTCGATGAGGCCGATCGTATGATTGACATGGGCTTCGAGCCAGACGTCCAAAAGATTCTGGAGTACATCCCAGTGACCAATCAGAAACCAGACACTGAGGAAGCAGAGGACCCTGAGAAGATGATGATGAACTTTGAATCTGGAAAACATAAATACAGACAAGTATGTTTATCTGTCAGACGCTTGCAAACATCATTTTATAAACAAGACGGTTGTGTAGCTGCCAGGTTCTCTCACTGTTTATTTGCATTTTCAAACTCTGTATTCTTTTTTTGCACCTTTCAGACGGTCATGTTCACAGCTACTATGCCTCCAGCTGTGGAGCGACTGGCCAGGAGCTACTTGAGACGTCCTGCTGTGGTGTACATTGGGTCTGCCGGCAAACCTCACGAGAGAGTCGAACAGAAGGTCTTGCTTATGTCCGAGGGAGAGAAGAGGTGAGACAGACACAAACGTTTAACTGTAAACGTCAAACATCCTGTTTGTTTTCTGTCGAAGTGTCTTACTGAGTGGTTTTGGATTATGTGTGGTGCAGGAAGAAGCTGCTGGAGGTGTTGTCGCATGGATTCGAGCCGCCCATCATCATCTTTGTCAACCAGAAGAAGGGTTGTGACGTGCTGGCCAAGTCTCTGGAGAAGATGGGGGTAAGAACTAGAACAGTGATCCCAAAACTATTTTTTTTTAAAGCCCCTGAAAAGTAGGTGTCAAACGTTAAGATTTTCTTTATAACGTTAAATGTTTATGACTAAATAAGAAACATTCTCAGTCATTATTTATTAAGAGTTTATCACACAAAAACTCAGCTTATCTGTAGTAGGGCTGTATCCGACTTTAGTCAGTCGAATTGGATTTGGCTGTTCAATATGAATATTCGACTACTCGTTCCTTTTTCTTTTTTTTTTTTCCCAGATAGACTATCAAGAAACGCTTTATTGAACTGCCAGATTTTTGAACAGGGATTTTGCGGGACATTCAGGGGGACAGCGACATTCACGTAGTATAGTAAACAAGCCAAGTTAGCCCTCCGAGCAAATGCATGCTAGCTACGCTAATGACAGATTTTTTAGCTGACACTAGATATCAAACAAAAGCCAGAGACTGTATCGTATTGACTTGCTGTGAGCTGTAAATTCATCACCTCTAAGCAGAAGGCAGAAGATAACGTTATCTGAAATGTCTACTACACTACACTACACTCTCTTAAATGCCTGTCAGTGAACTGGATTTCCTAAAATACTGAAAATTTAAAACAAAATTTAACCTCAGCCGTCTCTTCTTCACACAGTACAATGCTTGCACGCTGCACGGTGGCAAAGGCCAGGAGCAGAGAGAGTTTGCGCTTTCCAATCTCAAGGCAGGAGCCAAAGACATCTTGGTGGCTACAGACGTTGCTGGTCGAGGTATCGATATCCAAGATGTCTCCATGGTGCTTAACTATGACATGGCTAAGAACATTGAAGGTAAGAAGCCTCATTCTGTGTGCAGTGTTTCCTCATTTTGTTCTTTATTGTCTGTATTGTTTTTCTTCACTTTCAACATAGTTATGTTGTGAAAACAAGAGTTCATAACATAAAATACTTATAACTAAATAAAAGTATTCACTTAGCCTTCCTCGTGTTATTGTTTCACTCTGCTAACAACGTGCTCTTCTGTCTTCTCCTTCCTCTTCCTCCTCCCTGCAGACTACATCCATCGTATCGGTCGTACGGGTCGTGCCGGTAAGAGTGGTGTGGCCATGACTTTCCTCACTAAAGAGGACTCTGCGGTGTTCTACGACCTGAAGCAGGCCATCCTCGAGAGCCCGGTCTCCACCTGCCCTCCAGAGCTGACTAACCACCCGGACGCTCAGCACAAACCTGGAACCATCCTGACCAAGAAGAGACGCGAGGAGACCATCTTTGCCTGATTTACCCCGGACTTTATCCACTGAACACACACATGCGCACCTGGGTTTCATTTCTCTGTTTTACTTTCAGGATTTGGTCTGCAGATTATTTCCTTTTGTCCTTTTCTCACCTTGCCTCCCATTCTGTCAGTCTGTTTTTTATCTTTTCAACCAGTCTGTTGGTAGAAAAGAGCAAATTGTTAACTGGTGCAGAAACCATCACAGCGCTGGTCAAATGTGGCCAGTTCTCATCGATGTGCGTGAATTAGAATATTTTTATTCCGTTCAAAGATGTGTAAATGTTAACTGTGAGTGGTAGATGTTTGTTTTGCTTCTATAAACAGGAGCCAGGATCAGTGAGCAGGACCCTGATGATGTAACTGATCTGCACTGTGTAAATGCTGCCCTTCAGTTATCAAATGTAATAAATACCAGCCAGGATGTGAGTGTAGATGCAAGCGCATTTTTATTAATTTTCTGTTACCATAAATAAGAGTTTCCTGACTGTTTAAGAGACCAGTGCCAGAAGTGATGGCCATTTCTTTTGCTTCAGTTGCATCCTCTGACTAAATTGCAAATCATTGTTTTAAATATAAACATTTGTATGAAGTGAATACAGCAAATTTGTCAAATTTATCTGTAGCAAGGTTTTTTTTTTCTCTCTAAAATGATAGTGGTGTGTTCAATGGGTAAATCTTTGGATGCAGAAAAAGGGTTGAAATCTTCAGACATGTACAAAGGCAAGTCACATGTAGAGGAGCAGGAATGATGTGGAGTTTTCATTAAAAAATCCTTTATTGGTTACATGGCTTGTTCATGAAACAGTTTTAAAACACTTTTAAAACACTTTTCATCATAAGTCACAATCAGGAGATGAAACCTGAGTCTGACCTTTTTTATGCATTACTTTAATATATAAATAACATTCAGGTGTGTGTCCTGCTTGGACGACTGGGACAGCTGGTGGTGGGAGATAATGAGTGTCATTCAGAAATACAACAGAGAATAGAGGTAAACATGGTCATTAACTGAAAAGAAAAACATACTGTACGCAAGTTATTCATGTACGGTATGTTTTAAATGTGTTACCTGCCAGAGATGATTTATTATAAGTAATTATAAACAAGCCATGTAACCAATAAGGGCTTTTAATCAATACTCCACATCACTCCTGCTCCTCTACATGCATGTTCCTCAAGTGAACCTCTGTGGTAACAAATGTATGAATAACCAGTCAGGTGATTCATTTTTATAGACAACGGCTGCCAACTACTGTCTTTGTGTTTAAAGGCCCTGAAAACAGATTTTCTCAATCAGCTTCTTACTGTGAGCGATGAGACCTCACATGAACACCCTATGTTCTGCCAAAGTTGGCATAGTTGTTGTTATTTCAAATGATCGATTTTCTTATTTGACTATTTGTCAGTTAAGGGGGTGGGGGGTGTGGCTCATTTGGAAAAATGTGATGTCAATCAAATCTGATCAAACCACACCCACACAGTCCTGAAAAAGTAGATTAGATGAGTTTTTGAGTGGAAAACTTGAGTTTTGCTTATTTGGCCATGAATGTGTAGAAATACTTAAGATTTGAATTACCAGTAGGTATTCCCTGAAACCCCTGTGCGTGGCCGTATATGAATACAGTGTGGTCACACACATGGAAAAGTTTATACACAATTTTAAACAGACAATATTAAATATTGGAATATAAGAGTCCACTATATCAAGGTTGTGGCTCTGTGAGGCTAATATGCTCACAATGACGACGCTAACTCACTGATGTTTAGCAGGTGTAAGTGTGCACTATCTTAGTGTAGCATGTTAGCATTTGCTAATTAGCACACAACACAAACTACAGCCGAGGCTGATGGGAATGTCATTAGTTTTGCAGGAATTTAGCCATTAAACAAAGTGTGTACAAATTGACTTATGATGGCGTTTGATGAAAAATCAGGGATCACCAAAGTCATAACAATTCATCCTAAAGGGGAACGTGTATGTCTGTATCAAATTTTGTGGCAATCCATCCAGTAGTTGTTGAGATATTTTACTAAAAACCACAAACGTCAATCTCATGGTGGCGCTAGAGGAAAAGTCAGGGGATCACCAAAGTCAGCAGGATTTAGCCTCTGAGGACTGTGAATGTTTGTACAAAAGTTCATGGCAAGTTTAAGTGTATTATAGTGAAACACAAAAAAAGGAGCCAACAATTAAAAGTACATAAAATGTCATGTTTATTTTGTTTAAGTCATATTTTACTTAGCATTGTAAATCTATTTTCAAATAGAAAGCATTCTATACAGCATCAGGCAGGAAATGTCTCACTTTTTACACATTTGCTGTCTCTTTTGATAAATAGAGGGAAGAGGCGTGTTGGGTCACGCTAGCACGCTGTGGTAGTCTGGTGGATACACGGTTATATTTAGTGCAGTTATTGCATTACAAAGCAACCATCCCAAAAAAAAGTAGTGCAATTTTTTTTTCTCTACTCACACAAAAGAGGAAGTCCAGATGGTCTAAGGCGTTTTAAAGTTTTTCAATGTTAGGCTTAGTATTGCATACAGAATAAGACAGAAGAAACTAAATGATAACCCTTGTAAAAATTGTGCTTCATAAATTGAAAAACCTCAACTGCTTTATCAGTTGCTAAATTGGTCCGCTTTGAAAAACATACTCTGCCAAAATATAATGAAAATAGCTAATTGGTGAACTAAGACATGCAGGGCTGAAATAATTCACTCATTCCTTTTTTTTAAAATCACAAATTAAATTTAAAAAAATCGTAGGCCTGATCTGGGACTGGGACAATTTTTTTAGTGAGTGACTTTTTAAAAATGCGTCAACCAGTGTCCAGCCAATATTGTGGGGGGAAAAAATGTCCCCAATATTAAGGTTTGTGGATAAATAAACTGATGCATTCTGATTTTTTTTTTTTTAGTAATAGTGTTGTTAGTAGTGTGAGGAGTGAGTAGCCCCAAAGACAAGACTATCACTACAAGACAACGAGGAGAATCAGAATCAATGCATTACTAAAATACTTAACTGTAAAAAGAAACAATCAGATTTTCATGCAACACTTGCATAGATTTTTTTTCTTCTTTTTTTTTTCTCAATCATGCTGATTTTTTTTTCTCTTCAAAATATACAGAACACTAGATAGAGAGATACCTGTGAGACATGGAAGCAGTAAACCAGTGATTCCTAAAGCCGGCTGTTAACAGTATCGACACTGTGTGTGTGTGTGTGTGTGTGTGAGAACAGAAAGCAGGTCGCTGCTCGTCAGCATCACGTCCAAAACTCATCATCGGCTCGTGGACTAATAATGGCGCAGGAACAGAATGACATCGTGTCACGGGTGCTACGAGTCCTCGGGAGCACGACACATTCGTTAACGTGGAGTCGAGCGCGATGAGGACTTAACACCTGAGGATCTGCCTTGGTAAAAACCTAATCAACTGTAAAACTGCAGTACACAAACAATGTTTGGCAAAGACGTACGAGGGGGTGAGATAAGTGTAGAAACCGTGGATGCTACAATCAATAACGTGCTACAATCGAATTACAGGGCGATCGGTTGGGTTGGAGACACCGGGTGGTGCTTTGGAGGTGCAAAAGGCATGCAAGCTTACATTCTCTGAAGCCTGGATTCGAAGAGGAGCTGCGGCTGTGCAGCGTGTGCTTGACATATGTGAATGATTCAATGTAAACAAGCAGTTTGGCAAATAATTCACCCTTTTAAAAGATAACATTCCCTTTCTTAGTTGTGTTTACATTCTCTGTGCCCGTTTTTTTTTTTAGATTTTTAGAGGTGTTAAGAGAGTGATTGTGCAACAGCAAAGACAAGCGATGCCCAGAACAAGTACTGTACCGTACCGTACTGTATTGTAGGTGACACTAACGCTGTACTGCAGCTTCGTACCAGCTTACTTAACTGTGTGTGTGTCTCCCACATGCCATTCACCGTCTTCAGAGTACAAACTGACTGAACACATGGATGGCAACATTTCTCTGAAACAACAAACAAGTCCATATTAACAAAATCAAACAAATATAGTAGCAATGAAACAAAACCAGGTGCCCATTCAGTATATACATTGTAATCAAATGCATTACTATTTCCCATAAATGGATTCAACAGTAGACATTCCTACATTGGTTTATCCGTAAAGATCATTCAGTTCCTGTTCTGACGTCAATGTGCAAATAGTCTTAAAATAATTATACTCATACATGCAATAGTAAAGATAGTTTTAAAAGTCTTAGGAATTTTAAGGCCAGTATATGAGACATCCTACAATAGAGAAACCTTAGGCAAAGCAGCTAAAGTTTGAGTTTGCGTACAGCTGGTAGCCTGAAACCTTTCCATTGCAGAGGTGAGTAGCCCTGTCGACTTTTATCTGAATCTGGAGAGGTCGTTACATCCCCTCGGTTTAGATAAACTGGGAGTCTGGAAGAGTGCGACTGGAAATACTTTAAAAATAGACCTACAGTTTTCTGCTTAATAAAACTGGGCATCTGTTTCTGATTAAAGTTTGGATTTTGTTCTATTTCTTTCATCTCTAAATTGTTTGTTTGGGAACGTACGACGGTCGGAGGGCTCGGGGTGATCTTGGTGCTGATGTGGAGGCCAGGGGGGGCCCTTGTTCCTCAGTAGGTGTCTCGGGGCCAGGGGCGGCTGCGCTGGCGGTTGTTCCTCTGGTTGTGACCTTGCTGAGCTTCGCGTTGGAGCAGCCTGTCCTGCGACTCGTGCCCGTTGGCACTGTGGGCACTGCCTGTGTGCCCACGGTGAGGGGGGTACATGTCCCTGTATGTGCGAGCATGGCAGGGGGAGGCGTACTCATCCTCCTCCTCTTCCTCCTCCTCCTCCTCTTCTTCTTCCTCTTCCTCCTCCTCTTCGTCCTCCCCACCCCCCCTGTGGCACGGGCTCCCCCTCCGGCCGCGAGACAGGGAGTCGCTGGCCTCGTCAGACGGCATAAGACTGTCCTGCTCCAAGGGGGAGTGGGCCTCCTCGCCTGCCTCCTCCTCCTCGTCACCCTCCAAGCCCACCGCCTCACGAGGCTGCGGTTGGTTCTTGTTCTGGTTCTGGAGGATTCGAGTATCATGGAGGAAAATAAATAAATAAAAAAAAGATTGTCAAAAGAAAGCTCTGAAACCAGGACAACATCTCAAAGTAGCTTCACACAGTTTTTCTGCCACAGCTAGTTTTCATAGACAGCAAACACACAGAGGGTGGACAGAATAATGCAAACACGACTACATCAAGAAGGACTTCGAAAGAAAGATTCAAATCTATCTTAAAACAACACTCTCACGCCCGTATGTTCATTGAAAAAGTTATTGGTTGCTGCAATTGTTCCTCCTGTCCAAACCGGCTACAAAGAGATCCCCCCTAAAGGGTTTGCAATGTAAGAGATATTGGAATAAATCCACAAACCTGAAGCGAATATGAGGCTTCAGCAGACTTAATTAGTAAAATCAAGTGGGCATCTTACAGACTTTTATGTTAGAATATCTCTTTTTGTGTTTTCACAGACTGTGCTTCCTTGCTGAGCTGCAGTGGAGGGATAATTACACAAATATTTAACGTCATTAATTATCATTAATGTCTCTTACAGTAGAAGCGCTTTAGGAAGGGATCTCTTTACACCCAGCACAACCAGGAGGAACAATCACAGCCACCAGTCACTGTTTCAACCTAGATGTGGGCATGTCGGTATTGTTGAAAGACGGACTTGAAAAAAAATTAACTCTTAACTTACAAACACTGCAACAAAATAGCACTCATGATGCCAATTAGCAGCATTTGTCAGATATAAATCACGCTAATCAAGTTACAGGGAGCTGTGATTCCAGTGTGCGGGTTCTCCATGTATTGCAATTTTATAGATTTTTTTGTATAAAGCACCTATCCCACTGAGGTTTTGTGGATGTGCATGTGACTACTCTAACTTACAGTTTAAGAAACTACTCCAAAGCAATTGAAAAATGGATTAAGTACATGGTCTATTTAATGATGGGTTACTGTGATATTTTACCCATTTTATATATACTGATCTAAATGAGCTAAATGCTAACATGCTGGTGTTAGCTAAATGGCTAATTTCGTGAAAATCCGTCCAATAAAACAAAAATGTCAACCTCATGGTGGCGCTAGAGTAAAAGACAGAGGATTGCCAAAGTCGGTAGGATTCATCCTCTGGGGGCCGTGAATATCGCTACAATATTTTGTGCCAATCTGTACAATAGTTGCTGAGGATCAAAGTGATGGACCGATAGACAGACTGGCAGTGCCATACCTAGAGCCACGCCGCTAGCATGGCTAAAAAAGACTTAAAAAAGACTTGTTGCTAATTATGTACAGGTGTACAGCTGTAACACGTGGTTCTTATCAGCAGAGGTAGTTCATATTAAACTATTTATGAGTGCTGTCTCTATTTCTAATGTTTAAAGCCACAAGAGAGAAATTACAGCGCAACAAGGAGGCCTAATCATCTGAGCCCAAACTGCAGATGTACTGCTGTTCTTGGGAAATACAGTTTATTCTAAACACAACCTGCAGTCAGACTGAGGAGCAGCGGTCATAATCTGCAAGTAAGTAACAGAAATAAGACAGAACTGTAGAATATATTCAACACAAAGGGGGTTGAGGATGTTAATAACTGGCATGCAGCAGTGTTTGAAGTGTTGGTAAAGTCTCTTCAAAGTCCTTTTTAGTGTTTGCAGAGTTGTGTTTGTGTGTAAACAGATTAAACTACAGACACCGAACAAAAGAAATGCCAGTGAAACAGTTGAATGGATGGTCAGGAGGTTACTCTTGGACATAAAATGTTATTGTACTACTGTCATGGTCTCCGCTTATTAAGTAAATTATGCATTTAGTTCAGGTGAATACATTATTTAAGCACTGATCATATGCCTTTTATTAGCATTGTCATTCAAGATAGCATTGTGTGCCACTGTGAGCGGCGGGCACCATTCACAAAGCATGCTTGGAAGAGGATCAACGCCGATTGAAAACAGAGAACAGTGGTCAGATTTTGACATTTTATACAAACGTTTAGTAATTTTCAAACGTGACGTTCTCAGTTATGGTGTTAAATTGAAGCTGCTTTGTGAATTTTCTCCCAGAAAGCTTGTGGAGCAGTGATTCACCTGAGACCATCGACTAAAGGAAAGGAGGCAGGATGCAATGAAGAAAAACACGTCATCTTTTCTGAGGCGAGATCTGAATGAATAAAATGCTGTTCATTCACTGTCTCAGCCGCTGTGTCGTGTTCAGGTGTCGGGAGGTGCGTAAGAGGGGATTGTTGGGGTTGAGAGTGCAAATATAAATATATATACAGTATATAAACCCTACTACTCACCCCATTTTGTAAGCGATCATTCAATTAATTCCTGTGTTTCAGAAAACTGCAAAAATGTTAAGCATGGATGAGTGAGAGGACAGACAAGACAACTGGAGACAGTCAAATAAAAACAAAGGAGTGAGTATCTGAGATGGGAAAAGCTGGTAAAGACAGTGACAACATACAACATGTTCAAAATCCTACTTAAGAGTCTTAAAACAGTATCATAACAGTATTTTCATGCTCTCCTGCTTTTTAAACAGATGAGCTCACCTGCAGGCTAGAGATTGCAGAAGGCGGGGTCATCAGACTCTGCTCCAATAAGGGGTTGAGAGGGGTGTTGCCTGGGAGGTGAGTGGCACGCCAGTAGACCTCCATGTATTCAGCCAAATGCTCACAAGCATCTTCCAGCTGGTTCTCATCCAAAATGACATCAAACATATCCTACGGGTGCACAAAAAAGAAAATGGAAAATCAAGGCTTTCGTGGAATTACATAATTTTACCTCCAGCAGCTGACAAAATTATGAATATATGCCGCAATGCCGAATGTATTTGGTCATAAACCAAAGTATTGAACAATTAAAAATTTTGACCTGATGATGGCGTTAGATAAAAGGTCGGGATCAAAGTTATTACAATGGAGACAATCAATGTGTGTACCAAATGTCATGGCAACCCATCCAATAGTTGAGTTATTTCAATAAAAAGCAAAAATGTTAGCATCATAGTGACATTAGAGAAAAAGTCAATGCATCACCAATCAGTAGTCTTCGTCTTTTGGGCACCAAGAATGACTGTATAAAATTTAATTGCATCTAAAAGTTATTGAGATATTTCAGTCTGGACCAAAGCGTCGGACCGAGCGCCCGACATTGCCATCCCTAGAGCCACGCTGCTAGCATAGCTAAAAAATAAACCACAAATGTTTGTGGTAGGTGCTGCACACCTAGCCCATTTTACTTCCTCTTCTTCACCTTGTAAATATGACTTGTTCATATAAGATATTCATATTGAACAGGTTGATTAGGAACAACCAAATATTGTAGCACTGGAAAGAAATCGACCCGCTTCCTCCACTCACAGGGGGGCACTGAGAGAGTTTGTCTGCAGCCATCATCTGCACATTCAGGTGCTTGCTCTGAGACTTCCCCCTGGATTTGACGAGCCTCTGGAGCACCTGAGAGAGAGGTAGAGATAAAGTTAAAGGTCAAGGAGGATGAGGCAGCCTGAATCCAACGTTCATGAGTGAGGTAACCTAGTGTACCTTTGGCGAGGAAACTTTCACATAGACAATGATGGGTGCGAGGGAGGTTTTGGCTAGCTGTGCGGGATGGTTGATGGTGTCCGCGTCCAGAATCACCAGCTGCAGGGTTTTGGCAAGCTCAAATATCCTCTCAATCTCACTTTGGACCTCCGCTGCACAGACAAGACACATTCGATTTTGTGAGTTTAAACTCATCGCTTCCTCATACCAAAAGATTATGTTAATGCTGACATTAGCACGGTCACCTAGGCTGGAGCGAGTGTTGGATCTCTCCATTATGGGTCTTTTGTTGAGGACAGACCTCTTGGCTAAAGACAGGTCGGCAGTTACGCGGGTGATTGAGATTCTGCGGACAGTCGCAAATACAGAGAGGATGTGAAATGTGCTGTGAAACCTTTTGATCAGATTTATTAAAGTCCTGACTTTCCACAAGTACAAAGATTATTCTGTAATCTCTCCATTTTACTGACCTTCCCTCAAATCTGTGTTTCAGGAAGTCAAAAAGAGCCTTCTGCATCATATCCGTCACCTATAGGTGGAAGGAAAGAGGAAAGAAACAGACAGAACACAAACTTTCAAAAGAAATAATGTTTTGCCAGCACACTCACTATTATTGTCAATGGTCAATCCAAGCAGGCTGTATTACTGTGCATACATGTATATGTATACAGAAGTGGGCAGAGTAGCCAAAAAGTGAACTCAAGCAAGAGTATTGTTACTTTATAAAAACAAGAACTTGAGTAGAGGTAAAAGTAGTCATGAAAATAATTACTTGAGTAAAAGTATCTATTGAAAAAGACAACGCGAGTAGTGAGTAAATTTGTGAGTGACAAAAAAAAGAATAGGTAAAGAAGTGAATGTATCAATCTGTGATGAAATTTTATATCACAATTTTCTAATTAGATAATTAGTTACATATTTTCCAGGACAAAAAGTTCTAGTATTAATCTCTTAAATGTGATCAGAAAATGTCCATAAATTTTAGGCTACATCAGTTTTAAAAAAAAAAGAATAAATGTAGTGTGACAAATGCAAATGTAACGTAGTAGAAGTATTGATTTTTCTCCCAAAATGTACTCGAGACAAAGTAAATAGTATGCTGTATTTAAACTACTCCAACAAGTACAATTCACTCAAAAAAGTTAGTTAAGTACATGTAACATCAAGAAAACTGTGTCTGTTTGCTTCTAGGGCTCGGCCCTCATCAGAAGTTCAGAAGTTAAATTTAAAGATTGATGGACAATGTATTGAACAGTTGTCAGAAGTAAAATTTCTGCCTTGTTTTAGATTCCTCACTGTGTTAAAATGTTAAAATGGTAGCACGGTTCTTTTCTGATCTTTTCACATTTAAGTTATTCTGTAACAGCATCTACAACAATCAAGTCTCTTATGATGATATTTAATCGTCCAATAAAGTTGATTCTGACAACAAATGCAGCAGTGCAGGAACAGTTTTAACAGAGAAAACAGTGCAGTGTGAGGCATCATTCTCTGTCTGCTGGAGGTGAAATGGGGAGAAGCTGACCTCATAGCCCTTCAGCGATGGTCCCACGAGGACCACCGGCCTCATAGAGGGCACCACGTCGTAGGGAGGGACGTGTTCCTGCCAGAAATAGGGGACGACGAGGGGAGAGGGATGAAGAACAGAGAAGGCAGGGGTAAGAAAGGATGGGGGTTGGGTTTGTTTGTTGTGAAAAGCTAACAAAACACAATCAGGGTTTCTGCAGAGTTCACCAAATTACATTGGGGTTTACAATACCACAAAGAAATAAATTTAATACCTTTTTCATGTTCATAACAGTCAAAGAATGGTGGAAAACCAGCAGGGACAATAAGCAGGGTTCGTACAGCTTTTTAAGAGTAAAATTCAAGCATTTTTCAAGCACTTTCAAGGTACCTAAACCAAAAATTTCCAGATTTATCATCACATCTAAATTGTTACTATGAATGCCAGGAGTCAACAAACAAATATGACAACGGGATCGTTTCATTTCAAATATTAAAAGATTTTTGGTTTCCATGAGTGATTGTGTAGATGATGAAACACCAGATTATGTTGAAAATCAAGCATTTTTCAAGGAGTATATTCAAATTCAAGATTCAAGATTTCTTTATTTGTCATTTCCCGAGTATTTACATACCCAGAGAAACGAAAAACTGTTCCTCAACTAGTGCAAACATATTCCTAACCTTGGAAACATAACGGTTAAAATTAAGCATTTTCCAAACTTTCAAGACTTTGTACAAACCCTGAATAAGGCCTACAATTATTCATTAAGTACATGAATTTAATGTCATTTATCACATTTTTGTCAGTGTTTTCCAGCTGTATATGAAAATGATTCTTAGGAATATAATTAATCAATTAATGTGACCTGGACACAGATAAGTGGCAGATAAATAAATAATTTAATTTAATTTAAATAAAGTTTTTGCTAAAATTGACACTTGCCCATTATGACACGATTACCTTCCTAGCTACTGTGGCAAGCACTAATAATAAATACTATTATTGCACAATCCACTGTCGCACCGGTCTCACTTGTAGTTTATAGATAAAGTAACATAAAGGTACAACGTCTCCCAAAAGCTTGTTTATAAAATATATGGGCTATCTAATGTTACTGTGTATGGCAGGCAATAAAAAATATTTAAGACCTTTGTAAATTAAATTTAAAACTTCTTAACACCTTATAAGGACTGTTTTTGAGGGAACTGAATTCAATGCTTTTTCAAGACTTTTCAAGACCTGCAGATACCCTGATAATGTCCGTTAAAGGCAAAAACAATGTATCACGAGCACATGCTGTGTCATCATAAAGTGCCCAAACCTACCTGTTTTTGCTTCTGTTTGGCTTGTGAAAACAAGAAAATAACAATCAATGAAAGAAAAAAAGATAGAAGACAGCAGAGGGAAAAGTTGGTTTCTGTTCCAGCATAGAGGAGAGAAAGATTTGTCATACTTACATTCACCTGCAGATGGCGGTGTGGTCCTCCAACTCCCAGTCACCATGTCTCCTAAGCTGGAGGAGTTACCCCCTGTTTTCCTGCAACAGCAACAAACTAAATTATCAAACTTATATAGTGGAAAAGAGTCCTCTGAGAAGCTTGATACCTTAACTGACCTTTGTTTCTGCTCCTGTTTGAGTCTCATGGCCTCCAGTCGTAGAGGGCTGGGGATGAAGGTGATGTCTGCCCCCTCTTTTACTAGCCGACCGATCCACCAGTCATTATTATACTTCTGTTAAGTTCAGTAAGACAACAGAACCATGTCACGTATATCTGTCTTGTTTTAATGTAATGGAAGGGTTCAACACCATTAACAGCAGGTAACCACTCACTTCTTTGATGTGCAGGAAGTCTTTGGCATCGAAATTGACTGCAGCTCCTTGGACGGGACAGTCCTCATCCAGAGCTCCACAGTAACTCACATTCGTCTTTACTGCAAACGCTACAGGTTTGGACTGTAGCAACAAGAAATAAGAACAAGAAAAACATTTGTCAGTGATGGAAACTGCAGCACAGTGTGCACCAGAGGTTTGGAGTCATGAGTCTGGTGACTTTAGACTCGACTTTGACTCTGAATGACTTGATTCCCCTCCCCAAGCCCAACGATGAAAAATTACATTGCAAAAAATCAAACTCCTCTTTTTCCTGACAACACATACTTTGATTCAATCTGACAGCAGCCAATCATGTAGCACGTGCAAGAGGGAAAGGTGCGTATGGCAGTGCAGACTACTAACAGATGAGACCTTGGATTATCACATCCGGATATAAAGACATTTCTTTGGACACCAACATGCCAAACATGAGGCTCAAAACTGAAATGTTCAGCCAACTTTGACATTTGAGGCTACACAAAGACCGTTAACTTGAGGTTAGCGTTCATGTTCTTTGGCCAGCTATGGCTTAAGCTAACATTAGCTAAGAGCTAGCAAACATGAAATCAACAAGCCCTCGACACAGCCAGTGTCGTAAAGAGATCTTTGCATCCAAGATTTGGCAATCTAAATGTTGTCTTTTAAATCAATCTGTCGTGGATGGGTGGCCAGCAGTAAGTTAACCTGCCGTTGCTGCTACTCCTACTTTGATGGTTACTTCTTCTGGACTCAAAATGCAATGATTAGGATTTGGACTTGACTTGGGACCTGTTGGTCTAGACTTGGAGCTTGACTCTGGACTTTATAGCCAAGACTTGCAAAACAACCTCTGGTTTGCACTAAAAACAGTATTTTGTCTGTAGATTGAACTCTTTTGCTTGACTGAATTATGTCTTTGGTTTGTAATTCTATACAGATAGCAGTAACTGGTTTATATATAACGTGTATCAGTGCGAGTGATCAGCAAATGGCATGTGGAGGATACAGAACGGACAAAAAACATTTGCACAGCAGCTGTTGTGTTCACTGTTGCTGGTTGACATGAACACCAACATGAAGCAGGAGGAGTTCACTGTGCATCCTGTACGTGCTGGTGTCGGTTTAACACTGAATATCGAGGGGAGAAAATTAGTTTTCTTTCAGCTTTAGGCAGATCTGATGACGTGTCTGGTTGGTAACAAATATTTGGGAGGACAAATTTCCACATTTCATATGCTGGAAACTTACAGAACTGTTAAAACACTACAGTATGTAGTAGTATAAATCATTGCACGACATACCTTAGCTCTGTCGAGCTGCAGTTGTGCCTGGCGCTCGGCTTCACGCCGATACGCCTCGCGGTCCTCCTCTGCTGACAGGTCTGAATCCGACGGTCTACTGGTGTACGAATCAGCCGACCCCTGTCAGGAGAGAGTCGGAAGTGGACATGGTAGGGATATTATTTGTGGTATTATAACTTCATAACTTACATTAAGATCATCTAGTCAAACCAAGATTACTGAGGCTTATTACTACGAGGTTAGATAGGTAGATCTACTGTTTCTGTATATACTTTCATCTGTCTTTCTGTTCCGCAGTCTTTGTGTGCAGGTGTGCATGCAAATACATGTCTGTATTCATGAACATATTCGTGTGTGAGCCTGTGTGTATCTACAACACAATGCTTTGCTCTCCCACACCAGCCATCTTCTGGTAGACCAAATATAGCACAAAGGAGGCAACTGCTTCCTCTTCTCTCCTGCTTGGCCCCAATCCATTCCATCATCCCCCACAGTGCAGCACATATACATCCTTTATTCCCCTGTTTATTCTCCAAGGACACCTCCTCATTAGCAAAATATATGCTGGCTATCATTTTTCATTGTAAGCAGTTTAAGGACATATCCCAGGGATGGCTAGCACGTTATACTGAAAGCGACAGATAAAGCACACAAAAGAGACATTTTAAATAAAGTAAAAGGGTGAAAATTGCTTAATAGGTGCTGCTTTATTCAAAACCTCTAAGGCAGTTCCTGTGATTATTTTCTTAAATGTCTGTGTCATATACTGTAGAGCTGAAACGATTAGTTGTTTAAATGATCAGTTGATCAACAGAAACCTTATCAGCAACTATTTTGATAATCATTTAAATCATTTCTAAAGCAAAAATGGCAAAGTCTAACTGGTTCCAGCTTCTCAAATGTGACGTTTTGCCACTTTAATTTGTCTTATATAATGAATATCTTTGGACTTTGGACTGTTGGCGGGACACCATGGCATTTTTCACAATTTTCTGACATTTTATAGCCAAAATGAATAATCAATTAATTGAGAAAATAATCACCATGTTAATCCATAATGAAAATAATTGTTTGTTGCAGTTAAAATAATCATATTGCCAATTCATACGGTAACCATGATGCTGATTTCCAAAGAGAAAAACATGAAAAGGAGAAGAATAGGAAGTGGTGCTCTAGATGCAGTTTGTGTGTGTGTGTGTGTGTGCGTGTGTGTGTGTGTGTGTGTGTGAGAGCTCTCCTATATTTGGTTTATTTGGCTTCGCTGAAGGAACTCAGTCCTGAATCTGTCAGTAAAGATAACCGCTGCAGCAAAAGTTCAAGTCAGGCAAGAGAGAGAGAGGACGGGAGACAAAGAAGGAATAAAAAGAATAAGAGAAGTGACGAATGAGGCAGAGAAGAAAACGCTCAGATACACCTCTCACAGGTAACTCCAGTATTCATGATTACATTCATATATACTGAGACGATCAAGCATGCTCTTGCAAATAAAGCAAGGTGTAAAGAAACTAAAAAAAAAAACAGCACACAATACAGTTTTCACTTTGGTTTTCCTCTCCTCCAGAGTGCAGTGACTTAGTCCTGGTCATCCATCTTGCCAACATATACAAACGAATCCTCTAGAGGACCAATTAGCAACAGCACAACAAAAGGAAATTCAGGCTCAAAATACAAAAAAAAAGTGCCCAGACATGAAAAACAACCACCACCTTTGCTTTCTCTGCACTTCAGAATGCATACATATAATCCAAAATAAAATTGCATCTACAATACCGCTTCAAGCCCCAGAGAAACGGCCAGCGAACACCTCTCCTCGTTTATTTTTTTGTGTATGTGTCTATGTTAGATAACTAGATCTGATTTCTAGCACTCACAAGCTCTGCAAGGCAACACTGCACCAGCGCCAGAGCAGCGCCGAGAGAGAAAAGGAGGGTGAGGAAGAACGGGATAGATAGAAAGAGAGACAGAGGAGGAGGGGAGGCGGGGGTGAATATCGTTGACAAGATATACTGAAAAGAGAAGGATGTTTACGAGGACGGAGAGTGACTGAAGGATGGTTGGAGAGACGAGTGAGGTATAAACGATTTATATGACAAGATAAAGCGGCGCTATCTCAAGGGGAAGATGAGATTAGAACATAATAAAATGCCATGAAGGAGTGGAGTGAGACCTAGATATCTATCCTCATCGCAGATAGAAGAAAAGAGGGGAAACACAGCAAGGGGGGGGGGGG